>CM022768.1:9917361-10194861 GCA_012411365.1 Ameiurus melas
GACTGGATAAAATATTGTAAAATTATTATAAATGTTATATACAATTTTATATAGATTACTAGATAATTTGTTGTTTCGATTTTTTTTCTCTATTTCTACATGAAGTGTCTATACAATCAGAAAGATGCTATGGATACCCTGCGATGGTGGGAGGCTCAGTGTAGGGTCCAAGAAAAATGATCATGCAGCTGGATGGCAAATATTAGTGAAAATATTTAATGATGTATACAAAAAAAACAGATAACATGCACTATCAGTGACATTTTAGGTAATATATTTTTGCAACAGTTCTGTGGGAAGAAATGACTTGCTGATGAGAGAGGTCAAAGGGGAACGGTTAGAATGTAGGTGTAGGTTCGGAGAAACTGGACAGTTAAAGATTGGTACCATTTTGACTGGTCTTTTTCTAGTTCTCAACTGTCCAATTTCAGGTAACCTGTTTCTAGCCATAGATTATGATTTTATAACTGATCAGGCACAGGTACACATCCTATTCAAGTGGTTGGTGAGTTCAAGAAATCCTGTAGTTTTCAGAACTATATATAGTAGAAAATGTCAAAATTTCATTATGGGAATTTTCACAGACCATCTCAGTGACACCAGATGTAAGCTGTCCTATACATCAGGGCAATGCTAAAGACTATAAAGTCAGCGTTGCAAAGCTTAAAGTCTGTCTATGCACCTGTAGCAGAAGAAGTTGGTCCTAGTTTCTTGTGGGCCCCCCTCTCTCACCTTTTTGTGCATGGTTCATGGGAAATAGGCTCTCACAATGGCCTGCAGGCCTCGTGATTCATGTTGTTTTTGTGTGTGCCATGAAAGTGGTCAGATTACATTGCAGGCAGTTGATAATAACAACATGGAAATGAGCAGGATGGATGGAGCCAGGCAAGAGAGGAGTGAGGAGGGCTACTTGTTGGAGAGCAGAGTACAGATCCGTATTGGCTGAATCGATCCTCAGTTGCTCTCGAGGGAGAGGACTGTGTGACCAGACACCCTTCATTCACAGGTGCTCTCACTTTCCACCCTGGTCAGTGGGGACAGGGTTTGGTGACTTGTGTGTTTGTTCCTAGACTCCTTCTGTGTGAAAAAAGAGGAACCCTTATGAAGACCTGTCCACCTAGAAGTGCACTTTTTTGTCACTATTCAGTGGACGAACAGTAGAAGACTGTTTCACCTGAGTGCTGCCTTTCTTTACTTTAGTACAGTTCACTAGTTCGCTTAGTTCAAAAGAAGATCGTGGAACCTGCGTCAAGCCTATTCTGAAATATTTTCTTTTTCGTAACCTGTACAAACAGACCGCATCCATAGTTATTTTTACAGTGACCGTGTACACTGTGTTTGTCATTCATTTCCATATACCGGTTTTACTCTTTGATCTTCATATGAATGACGTGACTCAAAAGCCAGTCTGACAAGTGTCTGGGTGTTCTCGCTTTTGAAACGGTGACCACACATTGCTTCAGGTTAAAGTCTTCTTACGCAGAAGGACAGAGACATGTCAGGTCCAGTCTAGCCACGTTCAAGAGTGAACTAAGATTTAAACTATTGTTGCTAACCACAGTGACTTTAACATATGTGTTCCTTACCTCAACTTAATATGAAGAACCATCAGGTCGGTCAACAGAAGGGTATTAGACATGACATCACAGACGTCAAAAATTTAAATGCATGAAAAACTTGCTAGACCCTAGAGAAGGTTAATGAACTGTCTATTACAGCAGCTTTGACAGTTATAACAGTTATAACAGCAAATTACACACATATATAAAGACTCTCATTCCAATTTATTATCGTTTCCATAGTAATAGCTAATTTACCATTAGTATAGTGATGCCAAAGGCTCCTTTCTGTGTGCATGTAGTGATGCTTCAATATTTCAGTTTACCGGGACTTGTATGGAGGACTCTCTACATAACAAGTTATTTAAAATGTGTTGCTATTTAATGCATAAAAACATATCATCTTTGATATAGTTAAACTTTCCACAAAGAGTCGTTTATATAATGAGTCTTCAGTTTCAGCACTTTGTAACAGTCAAAAAGTTTTCCACCATGGGAAAGTTTCCCGGACAGAGGACTTTTGTCAGTTAACATGACAAAGTTGCACTTTTTTTGTCTTTTGTCATGAGATATGAAAAATTGATGCTGTTGTTTGAATGACTGTTTATAACTTATTAAAAAGTATCATGTGTCATTGTTAATAAATCTAAAAATTGTAATCATTGGGGAAATTGCTGCATTATAAGAGGAATAAAACACCTTGTAATGTGTTGTTATAGGTACATAATTAACTTTGGGGTAGTAACACATCCCACCACCCAATCATTGATTATTTTCCCATAACAGCATACCCTACAGTGTTTTACTCTTTAACTAAATTCATTATTAACTAATGTTAGTATTTTGTATTTTCGCTTCAGGCAGCAGATTTTTCCAAACTTTACCTCTGACTGAAGTGCCACTCATCAGACGTTCTCATAAACAGTGTACAAAGTTCTGCAGTGTGGACCCTTTTAGCCCACACACACACTGTGAGAGCAGAGCATGCACTGCTGACATGACCTCAGCTGAAGCTGTTGCCCATGTAAATGTTATTTGCTTGTGAAGTGGCAGGACTGAGCAAACATCACCGCATCGTTTCACTGCTTGGTTTATACAGAGGTGTTGGCTGTAGGCACATGGCTCACACCCTAAGTGTGGGAAGCCTAATCTTTGGCAGGCTCGCTCTAAGCTAGGTGAAACAAATAACAACAATGTGTGGAAGAGGCCACGATAATTATACATGGTGTGACGGCATGCTAAGTAACCCATTAGCAGACCATGAGGTATGCAGCTGAGTAAGTAAATGTTATCTTTGTTTAAGCCACCTTTTGTTTATTCTTAATGCCAGAACCAGGTATGGGTGTACATGTGTCTGGAGTGAAGAGACTGTAGAAACAAAAAAACAAAAAATTGCTTTATGGTGCTTGTCTTAAACACAGCCTGTGTTAGATTACCTTGAGGATGGATACATTTACAGCCCATTTGCATCAAGCTAATATTGATTCATAATTGAGCCTATGATGCAGTTTTCTCTTTAGTAAAATACAATGCCTCTATATAAAACTGGCTTATCTTCATATGCATACACGCTGTTCCAGCTGTTATACTATACTTTCAGTGATAAAAAGATGAGTAGAAATATGTTACAATTTTAATGATAAAATTCAGGTTATAATTAGGTACTGGTCTGAAGACTTTCAGCATAGCATCATAACTAATACCTTAGTGTAACATGATGTCATGCTAGGACTGGTCTGTGTCAAACAGAAATCCACTGTTGTTTTGAGTGGTTTAGTTAATGATAGACATACCCAATTGACTGTATAATGGAATCACTGTTATTTTATATTGTACCAGCTATAGCTCCAGAAACCAAAAGATGAATCTCAATAAATATCCCAGACTTCCTCCTTAGGGTTTTCCTGCCCTCCAGTATACATTTCACTCCTTGGCTCATCAAAATGCACCTCCTTCTCTTTCTTTAGAGGAAATGTCTTATAGCTGCAACACAAAAGCTACCTCAGCAATAAATGGCAGCAAAGCAGACAGATAAAAGTAGAAGTTGGTGAAAGCAGGCCAAGCAAGAGGGAAGGAGGGTGGAGAGCAGCTTTACTGCTGGATCTTAATTGAAGTCATTGAGGGGAGAGTTGAGTATTCCCTCAGGCCTGCCAGGAGAAAGGACAGGCTTCAGCGTTGGTGGGGGTGTACAGCAGTAAAACAGATGCTTTCACACAATGGCCTCCATTTCCACTAGAAAGTTGAATGATTGACTCATTTTCATGGTAATAAAAGGGTCTGTTGGTTATTGGCTGCATGTATTGTTTTGGAAATCCAAGGTTTCCATTTTAATGTTACTTCACACGTTACCTGCAACTGAAGACCAAAGCTTGCTAAGGAAAGTAATTTAACATTTAATATGAAAAGCTTGTTCTTACTCTATTGACTTAAACTTAACTTAATCTAATCTCAACTTCTATCTATAATTGCAACAACATCAAAAATGAATGTGTTGTTCCATCCATTGCAGAACTGCTTTCCTTTAACGAGAGGTTTGTCTCTAAAGATATGGGTCATCAATTTGGTGGAACAGATGAATGTGGCATGTTTCCTTTATCTTACCTTTTTGTCATTTAATATCTCAGAGATTCCTGTAGTTTTGCCATTTTTAGGCCAGACTTTAATCTCTGTTTTGTTCTTCCACCTCCCACTGGAGACAGAGCTGTAAGACAAAGTGCTGTTTACACTAATGGCCCACTAGGCCTTTCACTACAGAAACAAACAGCACTGGGGGAACTGAATGCAACTTAACATTTTGACATTTTTCCACATGCTCTCAAAACCAATATTGACCCAGCACCCCTGTGAGGCAGGCTTTAGTCCAAGACCTTGGCATACAAACCAAACCATTGCATCCAGACCAGCAGGCAGTGAGTCAAGGGGAGAGGCCAACAATACCCAGCCCAGGATGGGGCTCTCCTGCCGGGACGGCAGAGTGGCCACTGTCCTAGGCTCAAGCTGGTCCACAGAAGCAGGCTGTATGAAAGGCTTGACGCCATTCCCTGCTTTAATGATCCTGTCTGAGAGGGTCGATTGTGGCCAAACCTCAGACCCTGCTGGTGTGCAATACAGACAACAGCAAAGGGACCGCAGGAGCACTCGCATGTGTAGAGCGGCTAGTTCTTCTCAAAGGCCACATTACAATCAATTAAGGTTCTAATGACCAGGATTTGGACTTGTAACCTGTGGCTCAGGGTCGGTATTTAGCAGAGTCCTGTTGGCACAGCTGGGTGAGACGTCAATAAGCTCTGAAATAACTTCAGACTTGAGGAAGAGAGCAGCGGGGAAGTGCAGTATGCATGGCAGCGTCTGACTACATCCCCCTGCCTTTAACCTCCAAACACACACACATGCACACTAACAAACTGCTGGCTTTCATGTTGCAAAGACACAGACAGGGAAGAAAACAAAAGAATGACATCCCTATTCAATAAAATGGACAACATGACCTATTCTTTTAGCAGGGCCTGAGATAAAGATATACACAGCACACAGATGTGCATTAGTGTCAGGGAGGAATGGAAGCAAGGTGACACCGGGGTCATTTGGAGAGTGCAAGCTAAGACCCTTAAGGCCATTAGTTAAGTCACATTAACATACATGGCCAGCAGGTCTGTGTTAACAGGGGGCCGAACGGAGAGAGTGCTGTGTGTTTGTTTAGTGTTTCCTCAGGGGGCCCCTCACCTGTGACTGCTCATGAGGGCTCTCACACCTCTGCCTGCTCCACAGCGGAGAGGGAGGTGCTCTCATATTCACTAAGCATGGTGGCTTAGTGGTTAGCATGTTTGCCTCACACCTCCAGAGTTGGGGGTTCAATTCCTGACGCTGCCCTGTGTGTGTGGAGTTTGCATGTTCTCCCCTTGCCGTGGGGGTTTCCTCCGATACTCCAGTTTCCTCCCCCAGCCCAAAGACATGCATGGTAGGCTGATTGGTATGTCCAGAGTGTCCATGGTGAGTATGTGATTGTGCCCTGCGATGGATTGGCACCCTGTCCTGGGTGTACCCCGCTTTGTGCCTGATGCTCCCTGGGATAGGCTCCAGGTTCCTCGCGACCCGGTAAGATATAGAGGTAGTTTTTCTTGGTCACAATTTTGACTGATAGGTAACTGATTGTGTAAAAATTATGAATAAATGTTTAAAACAATACAGAACCATATATTTGTTTTTATTGTATTATATTTGAAATATTTGAATAATCAGTAACGAAAGTAAGGACGTCTGAGAAATACATTAGTTCCTGTTATCACTTACATTTTTACAGTGATAATTAGACTCTTCCTTTATGGAAAAGTTACTGTTACAAAGCACTCAGAGTTGAGAATCCTTCCATAAATGTTACATAAATGTCTCCAAACAAAAAGCTTCACTATATGATTTAGGTTTTTTTTCTTTGTTAAATAACAGCACTGATTTAATCAGTTTAGTATTAGTTTTAGACTGGAAGGAGCATCCTCATAATAAAAAAATCCCTGTGAATGAGCTGTAACTGTAGAAATGTATTTTTGTTACAGTTGTAACTATTATCGGAACAGTGCTATTCTAGAAAATTAATCAACACTTTCTGAATTGAAAATTGAACAGCACTGTGGTATAAGTATGATCGACAGGCAATTTGCTTATGTACAGTAAGCCACAGTGACTGTGTTATTCCAGTTATCTCCTGTGAGAATGATATACAGTACTATATACAATAAATGTGACAATTTTATTAAAAGTTCAATAATATACTTTTTGAATATTATACGTCATTAATATGGTAACTGAGTCTGTATTCTAACATGTTTTAGTTATTTTCTTTCACAGCACACAGATACAGACATTTGCTTACTTAATCTTTTTCTTACCCTTCAGTAGATTGCATTAACTCTTTTAAGAGCTTTGCACAAACAAAATTATGTCTCTGCCCCAGTTGTGGAATCAGATTTATTAATTGGATACCAAATTAACAAAAAAAATGCTGTCCAGCCTTGGGACAGTCAAAGGAATATATGACAGCTAAAATGCAAAATGCCCAATCTGATATTAAGCATATAAGGGATCCTTTCTGTGCCATTTATAAGTAAACCATTTATTCCAGGCATGATCTTACCCAGTAGTGGTTAGAATTCTTACATCCATTGAGCACAGCCAACAAGCTCCAGTTTTTTCCTGAGCCACAAGCTAATGCTAATAGGCAGCACGCTGCACAACCCCAAGCACACGTCACCTCACGCGATTGTGTTCATAAGCAAGGCTGGGAACACTGTAGACTATTGTGAGAGAAGCTGATGGTGAGTAATAAGAGCATCCGGCTCTTCACTCCATCTCAGAGACAGCACTTACACCCATGAGGGGGTGTTTTAATCAAAGTTCACAGAGTTCCAAACATACATCCCCTCTGAGAGCTTCACCTCAGCAACACGACTCTAACAGTAAGCATTAAACAATTTAATGCAGTCCGGCAGTGTGTAGCAGAGACGCTGACCTCTCATTGAAGGCCTGCCCAGTCTCTGTTCTGATATTAACCACAGTAGGAGTTTGGGGAGACGTAAAGGAGCCTGGAGCGAAGTTCCAAAGTTCCCATCGTTGATGTTAACCCTGTTGGCTGCAGGGGTAAAGTATTTCCCAGCATGCTATTCTCTCTGTAGTTTGATTAAAACTGAAACAAAGTAAAGTGTTTTACTCCAGCCATGACTCATTGCAATACAGTCCTTACGTTTTGGGCATACAGACAGCATACGCACTTTAAAAGTCTGAAAGCTGCCAAACAATTACACGTATTACATGCAATTAATAGTTATTATAGTGTATTTAATTGTGATTACATAATTTTTATCCTTTTCTCAAGGTTCTTTACAGGTTTTCTGTATTATTTGTTTGAGGTGGCCAACAATATATTTTAGAGACACTGTGATCCTGTTTGATTAAACCTGAACCAATCAAAAAAAGCTACTTGCATACACTAATCATGACTCATATGGTACACAGAGAAAGGCAGGTGATCAAAAGCTTAGTGTTTTGCAGAGACAAGCATTTCTTTGCTGAATGTGCTAACTTATTTCCAATGTTCCAATGCTTTGCTACATGCATTTCATTATGCTGTAACCTTGTGGAAATTGTGGTTTCTTACCAATGTCCAAAAGTCTTAACTTAAAAAAATAATAAACAGTGACAGCATTTTAAAAACCAGTTAATAAGAACAGTGTGTTAAATAGCCAGTCCTTCTAACAATGCTTTTTTTTTGCCCAATAAGAATGTAACTGGTTGATATCTCTTTACTCTCTATATTACACACAATGGTCCTCATTTATTGATTTAGATGCAAATAAATAAAACAAATCCACATATGAAAACAAATAGGACTAGCCATTCAGTTAGGACAAACGAAATGGTATATACAATGGTATATTATCCCTATAAAAGATCAAAGAGTCTCTGCAGTGGCCTAGCTGCATTACTGGAAAAATTTTGCATAAACAGCAATTAGAAGGTGTCATTGTTTTCTCATTCAGCTCTCTGTGAGCTTTGCCTTTTTGAGTTTTTTGGGTGTCACTAAATGCAAATCCTCTGTGGTATAAACATTCTAGCTAATTTACAGGTGAGTGGCATTTGTCAACATACAGTACATGGAAATGAAGAAAATCAGTGTTATCAAAACTTAAGGAAAACTGGCAGAATTTTTTTTAGTTCAGTATGGCCTGTGAAAATCTTTACACACAACAATGATATCTGAAGCTCAATATTTGTGATGACAATGATGTCACATCCTTTTCAACCGTTTGGGTGCATATCTTTGGAAGAAAGAGATGTTATAGCACAGTGGTGGTGTTGTGAGCTGAAAAAGCAAACAGGCATTGGCTAGGTTTACACTCAGACTGGACTGCTCTGTCTACCCTACCCAACACCAACCTGTAGCTTAGATCCTGCAGTGCACCATGGGGTTGCGATGACATCATAAGTATCCGAGTTAAAGAGAAGCTGTGCTTAGGAGCTGTTTACTGTCTGGCAGGTGTTTCTTTTTTTCCCCTAAGCTTTTTTTCTTCTTCTTTCTTGCAGTGAATAAGAGAGTAAATATCACTTCAAAGCCATGGCGTTTCCACATCAAACCGTGGGAGAGTAGTACTGTGAGTTCCAGCAGGGAGGCATTTAAAAAAGGTCTTGTCTCTTGTTGGCAGTGTACACAACAGAGTAACAGCTTTAAGAGACTGTGCAGGCTTTATTCACAATCATAAGTCTGAAACACATTAGCCTTGAAAAGTTACAGGATACATTTTTTAAATATATCTACCTACACTGTGGCCTCTCTGTAGTCCGTATGCACAACAGTTGTCTCTATGAAAGGACTGAAAGGACCTTTAAGCACATCTGACCTCCAACTTTCCCCCTTTTGTCATGCCTAATTAAACAAGCTAATACATCAGTTGCAACTTCTTATTGCCCTCTGTTGAGGCAACATTCAGACGAATAAGCTCCAGTCGGTCACTAGTGGTCATAGTCCTAAGCTCAAATAATGTCGTCATCTCGATAAGGGCCATTACCCTTCAGCCGAGCACGCTCCCCCAGACCAGCCCTTGTTAAAAATCCACTGTTTTTGTCTCTGGAACAGTGCAGCCTCAAAGCAAATTCTCTTACGTCGCTGATGGGAAAAAGAAAGCATTGACTCACTAGATGTGTTAATTTAGTTGCTTTCACCTCCACACTTTATCTGTCATCTTGTCGCACTCATTGAGCTCGATGAAAGCGTTAGAATGCGGCATTCAAGAGTGCCAAAAAAGCAGAACCTCTCCAAGGCCACTTTTACAGTGACAAGGAATGCAATTAAAAAAAGGAGAAACAATCAGTAGTCCTGCTGAAAGCAGCCAATGCAGAAAGATAATCTTTAACAGTGTTGTAGTTTGTGTGCATGACCTGGGAAATGGTTTGGCTGGACATAGCATTTACTGAGCTGTGGAGAGTGATGTCACTAATGAGTGATTAGCCACTGATTTTTACACATTGAAAAACCGAAAGGACACAAATATACTCTGGGGGCAACAACTGTGCATATGGTTTTGAATTAATATTTCTCTGCCTATCTTTTTTTTTTACACCAAGCAAGAATATAAGTTTTTTTTATGAAAGCAGATTTTAAAGTGCGCTTGCAATATGATTATCAGGTATGGGCTAGCTAATTTTTCATAGCAAGTTGGTTTGCATTTTTAAGATTCTATCCATGCAGAGCTAACATTAAATATCACAGTCAGTGATGTAATTGAACAGTGATTTATAAAATTATATTGGTGTTTCTTCCTTATTTTATCCCTTAATACAATATGATACAAAATATGTTAGGTAATCATAATCTCAAAAGCTTATTTTTAATTTATACATAATTTCTGAGATAATAATAATATAGAACTGCGCCAAGCCACATCCTGTGGTCGAGAATGATACGGGGGAACTCCAGGAAAAGTACCACACCTGGCCTGTGCTGGCCATACGTCTTCTGGTGAGTGAGTCCAGACACGCTCGCGTCATACTCTGTAGATGCTCAGTGATTTACTGTCTGATCCTGCCTGAGCTTCAGGCCTTATGTCATTGCTGGCGAGTTGGACATGTTGAGCACTCCCTCCAGCAGTAATGTCTCAGTGTTCCACTCGCCTGCCTGCTCGGCCCACGCGCCCCTGCCCGGGGGAGACAGACCATCAGCATGTGAACACTGGAGTGTGGGAGCATAACAAGCCTAGCCAAGTCTGAGAGCTGGGTTTAATCTTCAATAGGCTGCCTTATGTGTGTGTGCATGCAGAAGGGAAGTGTGTGTCAGCAGCCTGGATAAAACCAGCCAAGAATATTAAAGAGACTGTTTTTAAAAACAAGGCAATTTGGGAATGAAACAATAGACTGGCTATACCATCTAAGGGCAATGGGTTGAAACAGAAACTAAAACCAGAGGAGTGTAGGAGTGGTATCATGAATCAAAAATAGGTAAGAATTATTCATAGTATGACTGTGGACTGTAGGAATTAAATCAGATAAGTAATTATTTCTCTCCATTTTGTAAGAACTTCCACATCCACTGAAACCTTTGTGACTAATTGCAGACATTTTCTCATGTTTCCTAGCTATTACGTACATTTTATAAATGTTTGTTAAAATGATTCACAAGCCAGGTGCCCAAAAAAAGAAATGGAAAAAGTAAAGGTCAATCAAATGATTGTATGTGAGTATATGTTAAGTTCTTGACAGAATAATATATTGAATAATCAATTTTATGTTACAGCCATTTGATAAAGGCATTTCCAAATTTTCCATACACATGGCTGATTGGCATATCCAAATTGCCCATAGTGTGTGAATGTGTGTGTGCAATTGTGCCTTGCGATGGGTTGGCACCTGTCCCCCATCTTAAATTTGTAAGCTTCCTTTTATGAACAATCAAAAACAAATATTGTAGAAAAAGTATATTGAAAATACAGGCCCCAAATTCAAACTCAGTGCAACAAAAGTGAATACACCTGTAATTACTGACACACAATTAGTTAGAACACCTGTGATCACTGAAACAAAATGGGTATACCTGTGATTTCCAATTAGCCTAATTACATGAAAATGGTTAGAAAATGTCCTGTGAACACTAGAGCTCAATTTTGTACCTTTGGACCGTGTCTAGCTGCATGTCTGCAGCATGGAACTCCATGGAAAAGAAATTCTAGAGGAATTAAAAACTCTGATTGTGAGACATCACGTAGATGGATACCGGAAGATAGGTGAGCAAATAAAAATCAGTTAAAATACAGTTGCATCAGTAATCAAGAGGTATAGAACGAACCATAGCACAACTAATAAGAGCAACAGTGGCTGTCCTTCTAAAACGATGCCACAGACAGTACATTACTTGCACAATCTAGCTTTATAAAACATCAATCTCAATGGGCGGCATTCCAGAAAAAAAACCTTGCTTACTCTTCGGCACAAAACTGCAAGATTAAACTTTGCTAAAGAATATGAAAAGAAGCCTGATGGATATTGGGAGCATATTCTTAGGTTAGATGAGACCAAGGTAAATTTGTTCGGCTCAGATGGGGTCCAACATGTTTGGCGTGAACCTGGCCAGGACTATCACAGTGAATGCATAGACCTGACAGTGGGAGCATGATGATATGAGTGCAAAAGGTGTTGGGGAGATGACATTAATATATGGTACCATGAATGCCTGTGGATATACCAAAACACTGACTCACAAGATAACTCCCTGTTTCCAGAAGCGGAATATTCTAGCATGATAATGATCCAAAGCACACTGCTAAAATCACTCAAGAGTTTCTGAAGATGCTATGTCCTGCCAAGTATGTCGCCTGAATCTAGTAGAACACCTTTGGGGTATTTTAAAGAGGAAGGTAGAGCAACACAAAAAAGAAGAGCTGAAAAGTCTTTAAAGAATGGCAGAACATCTCTCCCAAAAAACAGTAGTCTGGTATGCTCCATGCTGAGGAGGATTTAGTTTGTCGTCAAACATTAGACTGGGCATATGACGTATTGATAAAAAAGAATGATTTGAATCTCAGTAATGAAAAGTATATTGACTTTTGTTACATTTATTTCCTACTCAGGCGCCTGTAATTTTAAAATGGTAAATCTAAACTATTGTTTAGTTTTTAATGTGACAAATAAAGGGTTTTCTTCTCATTCTTATTCTTATTCTTCGGCTTCTTCTTATTTTGCGTATGAGCAAATACCCTACTGTTCAATTTAGAAGCAATGCAATTACTGTAATGTGATACAATTTTAAATCATTGTTGTATACTATATGTATTTTACGCACTGCTGTGAAACAATAAACTCCTTAAAACATGTTCTTAAAGCATGAATACTGCCCATACATGTATTTACTGTATATCAGAAAGTGAGTGTGGAGCATGTTTTTATATCTTGGAGGCAGTCAAATGTCCCCACATTTTGATGGGGATATTTGGTTAGAGTTCAGGAAAACTGCTTTTTTTAAACAAAATAAAAACAAAAACTTTGTCATGCAATTTTACCTCTGTAAACCACCACAATTGATTTGAAATGAAGCAATCAAGATGTAATTGAAGTGTAGACTTTCAGCTTTAATTCAAGTGGTTTAACAAAAAATATTACCTTAACCATTTGGGAATTACAGACATTTTCTACAGGGTCGCTCCATTTTTACTCAAAAGTAATTGGACAATTAAGGGATAAGCAGTTTCATGGCCAGGTGTGGTCTGTTTCCTCATTATTCCATGACAAAATAAGGAGATAAAAGGTCTGGAGTTGTTACCAAGCGTGGATTTTTGATGTTGGAGCACCACTATTTTTGTTAAACCCCTTAAAGCTGAAGTCTATACTTCTATCACGTTTTGATTTTATAATTTCAAATCCATTGTGGTGGTGTACAGAGGCAAAATTACAAAAATTGTGTAGGTGTCCAAATAATTATGGACCTGACTGTATGTATCTGCATAATATACATGTATGAATACTGTATACACTGAATACTGTATATGTATATACAGTGGTGTGAAAAAGTGTTTGCCCCCTTCCTCATTTCCTGTTCCTTTGCATGTTTGTCACACTTAAGTGTTTCGGAACATCAAACCAATTTAAACAATAGTCAAGGACAACACAAGTAAACACAAAATGCAATTTGTAAATGAAGGTGTTTATTATTAAAGGTGAAAAAATCAAACCATCATGGCCCTGTGTGAAAAAGTGATTGCCCCCTGAAAAGCAAAAGGAGCAAGTCAAGGTTGGAGCAAACAAAATGTATGATGCGGTCCTTTAACTCCAGGTCTGGTGTGGGGTTTAAATTAGGCACTAGTAATTGGTTTACAACAAGAAGTATAGTGGTACGCAGGATCATTAACCTGGCATATGTGTGACAGTTACGCTGAGGGAACCGGCCAAATATCTACCAGCTGGCAGACCCTTTGGTACATGATATGATAGTAGTCTATATCTATATTCACTCCAATGGTACTTTTTTACAGTTGGAGGGTGTTTGCGTTGGGCATTTGGTGAAAATGTCCCTACTGCTTATCTTACATTGTTTTTTATTTTTAATTATTTATTTTTATTTTACAGCATGTCTACTGTAGTGGACCACAGGACCATTTTAGTTTGAAAAGACAGCAAACTCAGAAAATAAAAACTTAACAGATTATGGCTGTAGAGTGATATAAATCTAATAATAAATTCAACTTAAAAAAAATAAATAATAATAATATGATTCTGGATTGTTACTCTTCCTTGTCATTGCAAGCATGATAGTATATTTTCTATTCAAATTAAACAAATAGTGATTATACAGTGCCCTCCACTAACATTGGCACCCTTGGTAAATATGAGCAAAGAAGGCTGTTAAACTTTGTCTTAATTGTTTTACTTTTTGATCTTTTGTTAAAAAGATTCAGAAAAATACTCTGCTCTCTGGATATCAAACAATTACAAACAAAACACAGGTTTATACAAAAATATATCTTCGTTAAATATAGGTGTATAACAATTATTGTCACCCTTTTAGTCAATACTAGGCTTTTTGCCAAGATAACAGCTCTGAGTCTTCTCCTATATTGCCTGATGAAGTTGGAGAATACATGGCAAGGGATCTGAGAGCATTCCTCCATACAGAATCTCTCCAGATCATTCAAATTTCGAGATCCCTGATGGTGAACTGTACAGGCTTTTTTCTTGAAACCCTTCCAAACAACTTGTGGTGATGTAGGTGACTTGTATTTTTGGAGACTTTCTGGCCCTAAGACACAACTAACATCTGCAATTCTCCAGCTGTGATTGGAGATTGGAAACATCCTCTTCACAGTGCGCTGAAACAATATAGACACATGTCCAATTCCAGGTTGATTAATAACATTTCCAGTTGACTGAAACTTCTTAATTATTGCCCAGATGTTGGAAATCGGCATTTTTTTGTGAAGTTCAACAACCTTTTTGGTGCACATCACAACTCTGTCTTACCCAGTGTTATGAATGACGAAGGGAATTTGGCCTGTGTGTTACCTCATATTTATACCCCTGTGAAACAGGAAGTCATGGTTGAACAATTTCCCGTTCCTAGTCACCCAGGTGAATTTAAAAAATGAAAAATATCCATAAGAATATACTTCAAATATATTATTCTCATATTCATAGGGTTGCCAATAATTGTCACACGCCTATATTTAACAAAGATTTTTTTTTTATAAACCTGTGTTGTGTTTGCAATTGTTTGATATCCGTGAGAGCAGAGTACATTTACCTTTACATTCTGGACAAAAGCAGACGCTTTTATCTAAAGTAACTTACAAATGAGAAAATACAAGCAAAGAGTATTTTTCTGAATTTTGATCAAAAGGTTAAACAATAAAGACAATTAAAAATATAGACATACAGTGAGGGAAAAAGTATTTGATCCCCTGCTGATTTTGTACGTTTGCCCACTAACAAAGAGATGATCTGTCTATAATTTTAATGGTAGGTTTATTTGAACAGTGAGACAAAATAACAACAAAAAAAACAGAAAAACGCATGTCAAAAATGTTATAAATTGATTTGCATTTTAATGAAGGAAATAAGTATTTGACTCCTCTGCAAAACATGACTTAGTACTTGGTAATGACTTAGTAATTACTTTTAATTTTCAACGCCCTGCTTGAGGGAAGGTGGTTCTCACCCAAGATTTGACGGTACATGGCCCCGTCCATCGTCCCTTTGATGCAGTGAAGTTGTCCTGTCCCCTTAGCAGAAAAACACCCCCAAAGCATAATGTTTCCACCTCCATGTTTGACGGTGGGGATGGTGTTCTTGGGGTCATAGGCAGCATTCCTCCTCCTCCAAACACGGCGAGTTGAGTTGATGCCAAAGAGCTCTATTTTGGTCACATCTGAACAGAACACTTTCACCCAGTTGTCCTCTGGTGATCAGATGAGACCAAAATGCAGCATATTTACCATGGGGGCCAATATTTGTGGAGGGCACTGTATGCATGTATGTATGTATGTATGTATGTATGTATGTATGTATGTATGAAGGTAGGTAGGTAGGTAGGTATGCATATATGCATGTACTGATTTCACATACAGACAGGTGTGTCTTTGGCCATCTAAATGGCTTAAATGCTCCTTGCCATAGATTCTACTAGTCTACAAATCTACAAGACCAGATTGAAAATGTTGTTAATGTACATGATGGGCACACAATGTATGTCCAAGACTCACATGGTAAGAAACGTCTATCACTTAGCCTTCACAAATTCTATCACTTAGCCTTCAATGCATATTTATTCACAACATTTCTGGAATGTTTCTCATTTACTTTTTCATGGCAGCAGTTTGTGTATAGAGACCAATTATTATTGATCACTGAGTGCCTTCTTCACAAAACTTGTTTCTATTATCCAGTCCATTGACAAAAATTCATTTATTTGCATTTCTCCTTTATTGAGGGCTCTGTTTCTGCTACATTGCTGGAGGTGTCCAGTGCTGATTGGCCAGTGGTGAGTAATAGCTAAGAACCCAAGAGGTCAGAGGTCACTGTCTCAGTCCATTGATGGTGTGGGCAAATGAAAGAGTGGTGACAGTCCTGCTCTTGTTATCAGGGTTGATGAGTGACGAGCAGAACGATGCCATTGCTGTTTCCACCCCGGGTTTGTTTGGGTTTGTATGCATGGAGTGTGTCAGTGCCAGAGCTGTTCTGAGCCTGTCTCTTCCACTTCCCATTGTTTAGCTGGCACTGATAACCCTCGCGACCTGCAGGAGAGCAGCACAGCCATCACTCTGTGTGTGGTAGAGTATCTGTCAAGCTTTTGTCACCAGATCAGTCATTAACCAGCACTTCAAGCAGTGGAGAATGCACATGGTCTGGTCAATCCTGCTATGTTTAACTGAGTGCAAACAGACAGGCCAAGGGAGAGGATGGGAGGATGCTGGGGATCTGCTTTTAGCCCCTGGATACAAGGTTGGAATGATTTAATTCACAATTTCCTGTCTGTGATCTAGCATAGGCACATAAAGTGTTAACACTGAGGTGCGTACATAAGCAGTTTATGTAGGAACAACCACTGAAAAACGTGGGAATAATTTCTGACCTAGTAATATGATCATCTACCATAAGAAGAAATGTAGTATGTAATTTAATTTTAGTAATTTTTGGTATGTATATACATTTATTTATTTATTCATTTATTTATTTATCACCAAGCAAGAAAGACGGATATGACACATCTTGTCATATGCCACCATTCTTAGGTGGATCAGGAGGGGGATTTGACTAAAAATACCGCTCATCCTCATCCTATTCCTGTTCATACGTGACCTTTAGCTGGTGGGATAATCACTGGCGTAGGACAGCAGGAAGGCTGTGTGGTCTGAGGCCCTTCCCAAAGCATCCACACAGAGCTGAAGGAGGGGAGAGTCCCTTTCCCTGTGCTGAGTGAGCTACTGCCCACTGGGGAATAACAAGAGAAGGCTTAGAGCCAAGTCTGAGTCACCAGCATTAGACCTCCAAGTGTAACACTGAATCATGGGTCTGTTTTAAATTGCACACCATGTGTTGCTTCTGTAAAACTTTCAATGCAACTTCAATTATCTGTGGATTTTTCTTTATTTTTAGTTTACACTGGCAAATGATCAAGATCGGGTTCTTGTTAATATATATACATTTTAAAAGTATCCATATGAAGACAGAAAACAAAACATTCTGGGGGAAAACCAGACCAGTTCTAAGAACAACTAGGGCCTTGGGTGTTTTGTGAAATGGCTTGTTTGCCACCTGGTGGCCGAAACGCAAACTGCAGCTTCCGGTTCTCAACCGGAGTCTTAAGTCTTTGTAATAAACTTACTGACAACAATCATCAACATCATCATCGATATCTAATTACAGTTGTTTAAAAAAATAAAATAAAATCCACCCGCTTTAAAAATGAAAGAAAGAGAATACAAAACAGAATTTGTTGTTGTTCTAACAGTTAGTATATGAGTAATGGTTTACCAATACTTGCAATTTCTCAAATAATTAGATGATTTTAAAATTGACTGCCACAATTCTCCACGCTAAAGCTGCCCCCTCATATTGCACACCACATTTCACAATATCTTTGAGTTTAGAAGTGCCACTATGCCACCTGGACACAAGAAAAGAAAGAAAGAAAGAAAAAACATGCGCAGATCACTGTGTCATTTTGTCCCAAATAGTTCTTTTAAACAAGGATTGGATGAGTCAGTTTGAATTGCCAGACATGGCTGCAATTAGAGAAAAACACTGTCTTATTAGCCATTGTGGATGTTATCAAGTAGCCTAAACAGATCTTAATCCTGGGCCTAATCCTATTGATGTAAGCAGAGTCCCACCCACACTTTTGCAACCCACTATCCCAGGTGCAAACATGCTCTCTCTCTCTCTCTCTCTCTCTCTCTCTCTCTCTCTCTCTCTCTCTCACCCCCTCTCTCTCTCTCCCTCTCTGCCCGGCACACTGCCAGTGTGCGTTGCTAATTGGGAGAGCAGTATTCCCACACTTAAAGAGAATCAGCCCTATTATGTTGATGAATAAGTGACACAGAGGAAGAGAGAATGAAGAGTTTAGAAACATTCTCACTTCAATTAATGAAATCTTATCTAATTTTTTTAAATATTGGGCAGCAAAGCCTTGGACACTGGAATCTTCCTTTAGCATGGTTTTGATAAAAGTTTCATAAGCTGGAGCAATTTTAAGTTGTGTAAAATATGCAATGTAAAATTTACAGATAAAACGAACGTTTCTGATTTGTTATGATGAAAATGTTTCGAGATGATCTTTTCTTACATTTGTAGTCCATATTATCTCAAAACCATTTGAACAGATAACAGGGTAATGAGTGTTATCTCAATATCATAATCACTTGCATGGATGGGCTAATTTGTTAATCCCATTGTTTTCATTAATAATCTTGATGTGTGTAAACACAGCTCTATGCCCAGTAACCACTACGCCTGAGGCAAGGCTGGAGCCGCCAAGATATTTTAGCATTAACCTCAAAATTAGCTAAAGGCTATTCCCTTGCTAGCAAATCCTTCTGAGGGCAAATCTACTGATACGTTTTAAGGAATAGTTAACATTCATTTGGCACCAAAACTATTACAGTTGTTTAAATAAAAAAAAAAAGAAAGGCCAAAAAAATGTCTAGAAACAAACAAATAACCTCATCTAAGAAAAAAAAAAAACAACAGATTTCAATATGTAGTAAATTTTCCCCAAAAGTAAACCAGCATTCAGAAACCAGATGGGAAAAGTAAGTACACCCTATAATTCAGTAACATGTAGAAACACATTTAGCAACAATTACTTGAAGTACAAATTTTCAGTAGGAATTTATGAGTCTCTCACATCGTTTTGGAGACATTTTGGCCCTCTCTTCTTTACAACATTGCTTCAATTCGTTGATGTTGGAGGGCATTCATTTATGCACAGATCCAACCACAACATCTCAATGGAATTGCGGTCTGGACTTTGACTTGGCCATTCTAACACCTTCATATTTTCTTCTTTAGCCATTCAGATGTCAATTTGCTGGAGTGCTCATTGTCCTGTTGCATTGCTTGACTTCAGCTCAGCTTAAGCTGCTGGACAGATAGGCTCACATTTGTGTCAACAATATTCTGGTATAAAGAGTAGTTCATCATTCTCTAATTGACTGCTATTTTCCCACACTCTGTGGCTGCAAAACAACCACAAATCATAATCATCACCCCTCTGGTATGAGGTGTTTGTGGTGATACACTGCATTTAGTTTTTGCCATACATGGCCCTGTGAATGATGACCAAACATCTCCTCCACCTTTGTCTCATTAGTCCAAAGGACATGGTTCCAGAACATTTGTGGTTTGTTCTGGTTCAGAATTCATGTCCCATATTCTTTTTGGAAAGAAGGAACTTTTTCCTTGCCACCCTTTCATGAAAGCCATACCTGTTCAGCCTTTTTCCGATTGTGCTGTCATGAATATAAACATTTAATTTGCTTATAGAGGCCTATAGGTCACATGATGTAGCTCTTGGGTTTTTCTTCATATCTCTGAGCATTAAATGGTCTGTCGTTTTGTGTGTGTGTGTGTGTGTGTGTGTGTGTCTGTAAAGAGGTGTGTGCAGTTGTGAGGTCATTGTGGCTGGGACGCTTTAGCACAAAAGACATTGCTAATCTCACGAGATTAGCAATATTAAATAAAGGTTTAAAAATAATACTTGATCCTAGAAGATACCACTCCCATTAGGATAGAAATATTTCAGCATAGTATAAAGTTGATCAGTCAGAATAAGTTTGTATTGATTTGCAGTCATTCTTCTCTCTATGGCAATAAGTAGACCCAAATAAAAATAAATGCCCCCGCAACAGAGCCTCTGTTACCAGCAATATTTTTAACTTCCCTGTAAATTATTAAATGTAATGTGACTAGAGCAGTTCACGTGAATCTATTCTGTGAATGTTTCCAGTCAGCACAGACGTGCGCTTCTTCATGCCTGCGAGTCAGAAGGGAAAGTAGATCAGACCACCCGTGATATCCCGTGACGAGAAATACATCAGCTGACACACACCTTGGCTGATCCTCTGGTGTGAGACCCATACTGTTCTTCCTGATATGTTTCCAGCTGATGACATCCACAGAAAGTAAGATAAGGTCTAAAGTCTTGTCTAATGTCTAATGTCTTCTGTGCTAGGAATGCAGATTATAGACAAACATTATCATATACTGTAATTATTCACTCTCATTGCTCTAATATAAAAAATAAGTATTTCCTATAAATCCCTTTTGTTAGCACCTTGCCAGCTGATGTCTGGTTAAGGTGTTGAAATGATAGACCTCAGCTGGGAGGATCAGAGCGGGGAGCTTTGCGTGTATTACGTGATCTGAAACACTGCTCTATTTATAGCGCATCATAGGGCCCATGTGAGGTTGCTCTCTGTGGCATGGCACAGGCCTTCATAGTGTTCACTCTATCCCTCAAAAAGCACAGAGAGCACGCAGGACAGCAGCAGTAGTACTATAGAACAACTGAACAGGTAGGTGCTCACCTGCATAGAGACACACAGATGCGCAAGGATACACTTTAGATTGGGAAATATGGGAAGAATGATCATTAACAGTGACAGTGCAGTGATTATAAAATCCTAAGCACTGTCTGGATATTAGCTGGTTAGAATATTATATATATATGTCATGGTACCACGTTAGGACTCCTATTTACAACATATTCATACATATATTTTCAACACATTTATTACTTTTTTCCTTTACCTGTATAAGTGTACCATAATGATAAGGATCCCACTATCCAGTGTTACACAGAGGACGACGGGTTACTTTTTGAGTCTGGTTCCACTCAAAGTTTCTGCCTCATGTCATGTCAGGAAGGTTTTTTCGTTCCTCTCTCCACTGGCTTACTCATATGGGATCTAAATTTACCTCAAATTCCTTGGATTTCACTTTGCATATGACTTTAAATCATATATCATAAACTGTAAATAATGTTACATGACATATTTTAAAGATGTTCAGTTTATACATGAATACACCTTGACTTGATTTATGAAAGGCAGCTCAGAGGAAAAGCATTAATTATATACTAAAAAGGATTTGAGATTAGTTAGGATTTATCTGCAGATTAGATTAAGAATTTTATTTTTAGATGTGTTTTGTATGCATTTTCTAATGCACAGTTGTTAAAATGTGATTTTCAGTTGTGGTATTTTTGGTAACTGCAATGTGTGGAGTAAGTGTATATCCTGTTTTTCTGACTAAGCATCAAAATAATCTGTGTGCTGTCAAAACGTCAGACAGCAGAGCGTACTGGTTGCATGATTATTTGGTGGATACCTAGTTTATTTCTTGTTTGCAACACTGTTTAAACATACTGCATACACATATATACATACATACAGTATAGCATGTAAAAATGCATGTAAACTCTTATGTGCTCAAAGTATTTTTCCACTCTGTTTTTGTTGTAGTTTCCACTTTGCTATGGATGATTTTGAGTACAGTGTCCAAATCTCTGAGCTCGACTGGGACTACTTCTTTCAAGCGTGTGAAGAGTGTAACATGTTGCCCCCAGGCTTAGCAGGCCTGGATGACTCAGGAATGAGTGACATGGATGACATGGTGAACCAGCGAACCCGGGCAACCACACAGACTACCTCGTATAATCCAGAGCTTCAAATTGACGGCCCCCCTGACTGTGAAGGTTCTCCTGTGGAGCTTTTTCTGAGCAAATATGGCTTGAGCAATCCAGATCAAGTTCTCTCTGGCAGTGAGGATGACTTCCACTTGGAGGCTGTCAATGTGTTTTTTGAGAGGTTGAAAAGTTTTTCAGTGCCTGAAGATCAGACAAATTTGGGGAGTAAAATGGCTGTCCATTCAGAGGGATCTGATGTGAAAGAAGACACAAAAGCGATAGCAGCATCTGTAAATATATTACCGTCGTGCAGAAATCAGACAGCACAGAGAAATTATTGTCATACCTATATGCATACTGAGTCTACAGATGATGATTTAGACCAAGAAATATATAAATCTGCCTGTCCTAACACAGAGCTGTTTATCAGAGAAGAAGACTGGTCACTGGATGTATTGAAAGAGGGAGATAAATGGGAGGCTAAGATGAGGACACAATCCGACATTGAAAATAGTCCATACAATGGTCTAGTCAGTGGGAAAGAGCTCACAGAACCGAACCAGGTCAAAGAACAAAGTTCTCAGCTAGTAACAAGCAATAATTCTGGCTTGCATGTAGTTCATGGTCAAGCATCCAACGTTACCCCAAGAAGGCGAAGAAGAAAGAAAAAGAGAATAAATGTAGAACTGGTGGAAATGGACCCTGGATATGAGGCTCAATTGACAAGCAAAGTGAGCGACTCTGATGAAGACACATATGGGAGAAGACAAGAAATTGATCCAAAGACATATATGTCTGAGTATTGTGGCCCAGGGACTGTTTCTGAGGCATGCTGTGCACCTCATGGCTTTCTAGCACATCCTAAGCAAAACAGTATTTCAGAGAATTTCTCAGTATTTTCACAGTCAGTCCCAGTGAAGGGAGATATCAGGAAGTCTACACTGGTAACCCCTCATTTACAAAAAGAGCTCAGTACGAGCTCACTAAGAGTTGTTCAGAGCAAGAGAGAAATTGGCATAATGTCTGATAGTAATCTGACATGGAAACAAGAAGAAACTGGGCAGCATGCCGTGAGAGCAGATCTCAAAGCTCCTGAGGCTGGTGTTTCGGTTACAGAGACACCTCAAAGTGATAACAGTCTATCAGCACCCACTAATGGAGATAATGCGGGAAATCATTTACAGCTTAACAACCATTTGCCATCAGAAATGCTAGTATCTATTGCCAGCTCTGATGTTTCAAAGATTGAGAGAAAACCTGTAAGCACAGAAAATCTTATCTCACATCACACAGATGAGATCAAGACACAAACACATAGTGCAACATTAGAACTAGCACCTTTGATGCCATCAAACAATGTTGTTAAAGCAAAGACACCAAAAAATCAATTTGAAGATAGTGTGACGTTATCAGACTTTCAGTTTGATGAGTCTAGTGCAATAGGTCAGAGGAAAACCTCAATTTCCTGTGTAACATTTCCTGAGTTAACAGACAAGACATTCTTCTCAGCATCTTACAAAAACACTGTGAAGAAACAGAATTTATCTTATGTGTCTCTTGATGAAGTCCCACTTGAACACAAAAATGATGATTTGCAAGTTAAGGGAAGTCTGTCAGAAAAATCTCATTTCAAGTTATTGACCCAGGGAGATCATGTAAATATGGCCCAAATAAATAACCAGAATGGTCACATGACACAAACAATTTCAGCCCAAATACCAAAAGCAGATGAGATCAAGGATGCTCCATTAGTTGAACCAAACACAGAAATAATCAACCAAAAAGTGTCAAAAGAGACTGACATCTCAAATACATATTTGGATTCACAAATTGAAAATTTGATAGGGGAGAATGTCTCATCTTTAATATTAAAGAATCTACATGAAAGCCAGAAAGGCATAAATATGAAGACTGTTGAAATTCTGTCCCCTGGTATCAAAGGGGACCAAAATGAGGAACTGTCTCTTAAGGAGCAGACCAAGGAATACCAGTCTCTGATACACATCACTGAACCAGACAGTCAACTTTCAGATTACTCAAAATCAAAAGCCACCCTGTCTAATGATCTTACCAGTGGTGAAGAACAAAAAGTTCAAATTCTCTATGTAGATACACCACATGGTTTTTCATCTAAAGACCATGACCTGCCACCTACTATAGTTGTGCAGCAACCTCCTGAGTCAATAGGTGGAGCTGAAAGTCTAGGAACAGTAGATCCTGATTCTGTAAGTCAACCCACATCTCCTATATATGCTATATCTTCCTTCTGGAATGAAATGGAGAAGCTGACCATAAACGATATTTTGCGACTCCGTCTGGTTGGCCAAGCTCAGCACCCCAGTGTGCTATTCCAGCCAGAGGACAGCAGTATAGTAGAAGTGACAGATGCAGCAGATTCAGGATATTTTACACACTCGGATGAATCCAAGCCTGACCACTCCAGTGGGAATGTATCATTCATATCTGACTTTGATGGAGAGCTTTCACAGCTCCTATCTCCAGATGCAACCAAACTAGATGAGGGGACATGGGAAAGTAATCCAAATCTGTCTGGAACTGCAACAGGAATAGAAGAAGTGTTTAATTCGGATACAGCCCATTCATCACCTCTCTTTAGAAATGATTCCAATCATTGCTTCAGGAAGATGTGTAAAAATATTAGTGTCCAAGACTTGCAAGCTCTTGAAGACAAAAACTTGGGGAAAATCCTGAGAAATGCTTCTCTCCACTCCATTCATTCTGTTTATTCCACTCATTCTGAAGTTGAGGATAATTATATAGATCCATTTGATCGTGTTGAAACTTCATCCCCAGTGTATCTCTCTGATGAAGAGGAGATGGACAGCACTGGGATCACTTTCTCAGAGATCTTTGAGTATCTGTTCGGTACGGATGAAACCAAACAGTCCGCCTCTCAGGCCGACACTGTAGCTGCTTCTAATCTTGATGGAACTGAGACCTCTGTCCTTGAGATGTATGAACATTTCTTTTCAGAGTTTGAACCTGAAAGTTTATTTTACCCACTTGCAGACGACAACAGCAGTACTAACGAGCTGGTTCCCATCTTCTCCTCCTCACGCTCAGCAACTAGGAATGTCCAGTTCCCTGAGGCATATGATTACTTTTTCCCAGATGATTCCCCTGTTCACTCAGATGAAGATGAGGAACCTGAGCATACGGCAATCCGAGTGGTCACACGATATGACCACACACCAACCAAGAACCATGATTCTGTGGCAGCCTCAGACCAATACAAACACTTTTTACCTGAGAAAGATAATAGTTGGACCTTCCTGTGGACAAACTCTTTTTCATTTAGGAGAGTCCGCCGCACAGGATTCACAGTCCCAACTGAGGAGTCCAGTTCTCAGGCTCTCACTCCTGTAAAAAATACTGGCAGGTCATTTCATAGAGGAATTCAACCTATAAACATATTGGGTGCTGATGAGAGCCCATTTCCAGATCCGATGATACTCAATCTGGAGAAACGCATCTTAAGACATCTGGTAGATCAGCAGAAGATATGTTGTGAAATGCAGACAGCTGTTGCTGATCCAAGTAAGTCTCACCTATTTTTACTACACTCAAAACACCCATGTATGGATAGCAGTAGAAGTTTTGATGCTTTTTAGCTCAAACAGCACACTCTGTCAGTTCTATTTTAATTACCAGTACTGCCTGACTTACAATAGAGAGGAAGTTTAACACAACTTTAAAAAACAAAGTGTAGAAGTGTACCTGAGTGACACCTAATTTAAAAATAGTTTCTTAGGCATTAGCATCTAAGAGCTAGCAATTCTACTAGATTTGTTTCCATTTGCTGTCATTATAATCTTGCCTTCTAGACTTGGGCCTGACTCAAAGCACGTAGCAACAGGTGGAGTTGTGTTCATGTAGAGGAATGGTCATGTCCTGTTCTGAATGATGTTGGCAGCCTCTTCAAGCTACCATGAGCCAGAAAGTATTCACATGTTTTACTTTGAACTACATGCAAAAATAGACAAGCTTCAGTCCTCAACGAGAGCAAATCACTTCTATAACTAGCATATAAAACTATTTGAGGCAGTGATGAAAGGACAAGTGTGTATGTTTTATTTCATATATTTTAACATAAGATACAGTAAAGCTCTTTATTTTAACACTCCATGGTGGTAATATACTGTAAGTCTGATACGTTGTAGTCTCCGGAAACCATATTGTTTACTGCACTTTCCTGGGAAATTTTAAATGGGAATTTAATTTAAATTGCATGGTGATTCCATTAAATATGGGATCTTGATGTGAGTTTGTACATTATAATATTAGTAGAACATGGTCTGATTTCTGTGGAGTTTTCCCGGATTTGTATTGCTTAGCAATTAAGTAGATATTTACAGTACATTTATTCTGCTGTCTTGTGCAGAACATAAAATGTAAGTATTTAACTAACTTTATCAAATATTCTTAGATTTTTATTGGTAATTAATTTACTAAATTTAATAAAAGACTAAAAGCAACCTATAGGTTTTATACACTCACTGGCCACTTTAATAAGGAACACCTGTATCCCTTCATGCAATTGTCCAATCAGCCAATCAAATGGCAGAAGCACCTTGCATTAAATCGTGTAGATACTATAAGGTCAGGAGTGTCATGGTGCAACATGTTGTGCATTCTGAGATGCTTTTTTTTACTCACCATGTTGGTAAAGATTTAAGTTACCCTCACCTCTCTGTGAACTCAAAGCAGTCTAGCCATTCCCATCTGACTTGTCTCATTAACAAGGGGCTTCCACCTACAGCACTGCCACTCAGTTGAAGGATTTTTTTTCTGCACCTCTCTGTGTAATCTCTATAGATTGTTATCTGTGAAAATTCCAGCAGATCAGCAGTTTCTGAAATATTCACACCAGCCTGTCTGGCACAAACAACGCTGGTCAAAGTCCCCGAAATCACACCATTTTGATGTTTGAGTTACATTAAAGTGGCTGGTGAGTGTTTAGCCCCTTGAATTCATCTCAAGGGGAATCCAAGAGGTTTACACAGAGTTCCTGGTGATTATCCTCTTTGATAGTAGTAGTGTTGCAATGGTTAGTAATTGTATTTTGTGCTTTTCGTCTGTAATGATCCTCCATTTAAGGCTCTCTGTGAGAAAACAATAAAGCTCTGATATATAGATTGAACTGGAAAATATTCCACTAGGATATAACATTTTAGTCAATGTTCAGTCAGTATGTTGGCATTTGGACACCACTAGGCCAAATTCCTTCAGTAACTGAAGCAATATTTCTCATGTTAATATTTCTACAAGAGGTAATGGGTTTGTCCTGGTACTCACTCTTGCAAAACATGATGAATTGAGGACAGCTGGTGTTCCAGGGTTCAGTGATTATCCCAGTGATCTTTTGAAGTATCTCTGATCTGGTATCAGTTTAAGGAAGAGGCTGTAAGCTTGCTCTTTATATTCGCTATTTATACCTTATCTGCTAGATAGCGTATCCTTATTGACTTCTTCTACCTTAGACTATGGACAATTTCAGTATAGCAAATTCTAGCAAATCTGACAAATCCCATAGTAGATTTAATTAGCTATTGCATTACTTTATAGCAATATTTTATAAGCTGTTTGTTGTTCACTAATTTCCTTACAGTGAAGATTTGATATGGCATAGTACTTCTGTGCATGTTCTTCCCATGTCCATGTGGGATTCCTCAGGGTTCTCTAGTTTCCTCCTAACCATCCAGGGTGTATTCTCACCTCAGGATTTTCCCCTACAATTCTGATTTTTGATGTTAGTGTTATTCTTAGCTATTTATTATTCGTTATGCTGCTGTAGCATAACAATTTCCCTCGCGGGCTTAATAAAGTATATCCATCTATCTATTACCAGTATTAGATAGGGTCTGGATCCACCTGACCATAATAAAGTGTTAGTGAATATGAATGAATTATAAGGAATCCCATCTTTTCTAGGGCTGGATGCACCACTGTTGCCCATTAAACAGGCAGATATGTGCTTGGTTTGCATTGCCTTTGCATCATGGGTCCTGAAGTCAGTCAACCCTCAAGGAGCTGATACATGGAAAGCTGGTAATTAGCCATACAATATCATTTACATAATGACCTTTCTCCATTAGTACTGTATTCCAAAGTTTGTTTGTTTATTTGTTTCCCCAAGGAGTTGTGTGGAAAAATGTTAATTTGACCATTCAGTGAAGTACATTTTGTTTATGATACAGTGAAAGAAATGTTATGGCAAGTGTGCTGACTTCACATTTGTTAAACCATGACAAATAGTTAGGGAGATTTAGGGACATAAATAGTGCATATGCCACTGATAGATGTCAACTTGTCTCATTGCTACAGTTCTGTTGGCGAATATAAGTGCTCTATCCGCCATCCGATACCTCCGGAGATTCACGAGGGATGAGGCGGCCAAAATATCTCCACTGCGTCAGATCAAGCCTGCATAAATCTGACCACAGGCCTCTGAGTGTTGCCAGGTCACCTTTCTATCAGTCACTCCTTTTTCCAATGTAACCCAACCCAGAGCTGATGATACATATCATACGCTGTGCATGCAAAAACATCATGTGATTAATTACTAATATTCATCTATATGCTTGCTCATGGAGCCAAGACAGCGGGCATTAACTTTTCAACACAAAAAAAAAAAAAAAAAAAATTTTTTTTTTTTTTAAATTTTTTTTTTTTTTTTTTTTTTTTTTTTTTTTTTTTTTTTTTTTTTTTTGGGCAAAGAGAATATGTAAGATTTTGATCATTAGTAATGTAAGATAAGTGGAAGTATAAAAAAGGTGTTGATCATGAGGTACAATATGGGCATTAACTTTCATCACATGTAATATTATTGTAAATTGACCAATCCTGTGATGACAGGTATGCTATACAGGTGCATCTAAAAATTAGTATATCATGGAAAAGTTCATTTTGCTCCATAATTGAATTACAAAAAGTGGAACTTTCATATATTCTAAATTCATTACACATAAAGTTAAATATTTCAAGCCTTTTAATCTTGATGATTATGGCTTACAGCTCATGGAAATCAAAAATCCAGTATCTTAAAATTTTAGAATAATGAATTTATAATATGACCTTCTGAAAAATATGTTAATTTACTTGGTTGGGCTTTAATCCTTTTGCACGATTTACTGCATCAGTGTGGCGTGGCATGGAGGCAATCAGCCTGTGCCACTGCTGACGTGTTCTGGAGCCCCGGTTGCTTTGATAGCAGCCTTCAGCTCGTCTGTATTGTTGGGTCTGGTGTCTCTCATAGATTCTTTATGGTGTTCAGGTCAGGAGAGTTGGCTTGCCAATCAAGCACAGTAATACCATGGTCAGCAAACCAGTTACTAGTAGTTTTGGCACTGTGGGCAGGTGCCATGTCCTGCTGAAAAAGGAAATCAGCATCTCCATAAAGTTTGTCAGCAGATGGAAGCATGAAGTGCTCTAAAATCTCCTGGTAGACGCTGCATTGACTCTCGACTTGAGAAAACACAGTGGACCAACACCAGCAGATGACATGGCACACCAAATCATCACTGACTGTGGAAACTTCACACTGGACTTCAAGCAACTTGGATTCTGTGCCTTTTAACTCTTCCTCCAGACTGCAAAATTTGCAAAAATGCAAAATTTGTTTTCATCTGAAAAGAGGACGTTGGACCATTCAGCAATGGTCCAGACCTTTTTCTCCCTAGCAAAGGTAAGATGCTTCTGACGTTGTCTCTGGTATCAGGAGTGGCTTGACACTAGGAATGCGACACTGTAACATTTTTGCATTATAAATTATTTATTCTAATATTATGAGATACTGGATTTTTGATTTCCATTCAAGCCACAATCATCAAGATTAAAACAAAAATAGGCTTGACATATTTCCCTTTATGTGTAATGAATTATAGAAGTAGAGAATATATGAAAGTTCCACTATTTCAATTAAATTATGGAAAAAATTAACTTTTCCACGATATTCAGATTTTTTAGATGCACAGATAGTGTTAAAGTGGCATTTCCTGCAGACTGAAGAAATTGAATTTGGCAGAAAGTAGAAGGGAAAGGGTGTAATGACAGTTGTACAGTGGCTCATAGAAATTAATGAAATAAAATTAACAAAATGCTGATATTTGGGTCCAAGCACAAATAAATGCCAAGTTGTGCAATACTAAAGGTTAAACCATATAATTTAATTTATTATGAATCCCCATAATCTATGAATGAAGTTGCTTATGGAGCAAATATGGCTATGTGACATAAACCACAATTGTGATGATAGGAATAAATGATCTTGGGGACTTAAAATGTATTGGCATTTAAGTGCTATCTACTGATATCTATCCTTACAATAATAATGTTAACATATATATTTATTATAGCGATTTTTTGCTTTATTTCACTTCTTGGGAAGTTCATTTTAGACAACGCAAGGCAGGACTAATACTGTATTTTAATAAAATAAATGAGTATTTTTGTTATTTTGTCTGTTTTGTTATTGCTTTACATTTATGACTGCATAGTTGCTTTGTTACCACTAGAGGGCGCCAGAGGACGCGAGCTGATGCTGAGCAACCCAACGCTGTGCCGTCAGATTTACTGATTAATAACAGGAAAGCAAATTATTTCTTCTTCTTTATCTTTTTCTTCTTTAAATTAATATTAAGAGTTTGTCCAAATATTAAATAAAACGAAACTCGGATTCTATTATGAATTTTTGTTTAAACTTTCTTCCCTTTTTCAAAGTATTACACGCTTCTTCTTCTAAGCGGTATAATGGGTCGCTTATGGCCCCAGACCAGCAGGGGGCACCTTCATTTATTTATTTATTTATTTATTTATTAATAAGCACACTCCACTATCATTTTGCGAAATTTTATTTATATATATATATATATATATATATATATATATATATATATATATATATATATATATATATATATATATGTGTGTGTGTGTGTGTGTGTGTGTGTGTGTGTGTGTGTGTGTGTGTGTATGTATGTATGTAATGTATGTATGTATGTATGTGTGTCAGTGTCAGTCAGGCAGCAGGGGTGTCCTGTGCTGTGTGAAAAGAATGAAAACTGCAACGTACGCAACTAAAATAGGTAACAAACATAACTAACGTCAGAAAATCACGAAGAAGAAGGTATCATGAAGCTTCCATACCAGTCTGTGGCGGAAAAATGCAAAAAGCGGGAAAAATATGAGTAGAAACTGACCAAAACACTGGTAAGAAATTAATGACAATTAAGTACATACTTTCTTGCTTTGACTTTTTTTTTAACTATAATTTAAACAAAAAATAAAACAAAAGGTTAGTGGTTAACTAGCTAGCTAGTGTCTACAAGTTGCTAGCTCGCAACTCGATACGTTACGGGAGTAAGTTGTTGCTTAGTGTCTTCAAATGTTCAGGAAGGGCTCTGTATAAATTATTTATTAAGCAGAAAATATGCTTCACATTTTACGCGTACGCTAGGAACAGCGTACAGTACGCTTGACGCTAATTGCGTCATCAGGAGAGTACGCGCGTGCACCGCCTGATTTTTCTAACCGCGCGTCGCACATGCCTATTCAATTCTTTTGCACTATTTAGTTGTTCCGCAAGGTGGCAAAAGTGACCCAGGGCCGTTGATTCTCAAGGCAGTTGAAGAAAACGGAATAGGCAAAGATTATAAGGATTTGTATATGGTGCTAATCGTGGCGAGAGATTGCCCAAGCATTGTTCTTCGTGTTGTTGTGACACCAGAAGACCTGCTTTACTGCTCTGCACTGACTCTTGTAGGCCAGAAGGGGTACTGCAATTTGTGGTAATGCGCATGCGTCGTCTGCTGTGTACGCGTACATGTCAAATTGAGTATACTTTGAAAGTCTATGCGTACGACTGTGTACATACGCTAGCGTACGCGTAAAAACGAAGTATACCAGGGGCTTTAGAATCTGCATCAATCAATTTGTGCAGGAACGCAGAATTTTAAGGGGGCGTGGTAACAAGACATTTAATTGGGCCATTCGTATTAACATGCCCCCTGGGCCACGCCCCCACGCCCCCATCGAGTTCTTATCATTAATAACCTGTTTTTACTGCTCACTTGAAATGTACCGTGTAAAACAAACCTCTACAGTGATACAGGGGTGGTGCATTTTTGTTGGCTGACCCAGATGTTAGCATCACCCTGGTTCCTCGACAAAAAGCCAGTTGTTTTTTTCCAATGGCTTTTGGATTAATGCAGAAAATAAGCTCTGTGACCAGCAAATGTTTCTGATTCTTACACATTTTATTCATCAAGATAATCTTCACAAATGAACACGACTGTTATGAATTTTGGAACCTAAAGTAGCAGAAGTAAAAAGCTAAAGTCAGGCTATAAACAAACTTCACCAAGGTTGCATGACTTCAACGTCACCACCACTAAAGTGTATAGCACTGCAATTTGAAAAAAAACACTACAGTTGGAAAATTCGAAAAATTGACAAATCTACAAGTTGGAACGTTTGAGTGGGAATAGTGTGCAATAGCACGAGTATAAACACAATGAGGCTGTAGTAGAGGAGCTTTCCTGTTTCGCACGTTGACGTTTAATGTCCCCGACAACCGCTGTAGTCTCATTTAGCCACTTATTAGCAACCACCTTTTTCAAGACATAAAAATCATGAGTGGGGTATTACTGATGTATTTTATGTCATAGAATAATACGTGAAATATCTTGTGCTTGGGTTAACTACAGACCTTATTTTCAGGCATTTAACCAAAAACCCATTCAGAAAACCCATTGACTTTGGGACGGTGAAAGCGGAAGTGCTAAAATGCTAACTACTTTTTAAAGAGCTCTATGGCTCCAATAAATAGTCAGAATATTATCACCCCTATTACTAAGTGTTTAGTGGTGGGCAGATATGTTGGTATAGATTTCTCCCCCCACTTTGTGTAGACATGAATTATAAAAAAAAAATGCACATGATAGGTTTCTGAAATTCTCAAGACGTTCACTGTAAAAGCAATGTAAATGTACATGTAAAAGCAAAACAAAAAAGTTAATATCACAATATTGTAATAAAGCATGGTCTACCCTTTAGCCAAAATTGACTGAAAACCATATTAATGACTTGTCTGGTAATCTGGGACACATTTTCATTAGTTTAGGTTTTAACTTAAAACATTATATTTGATTTAACTTAATCAGCCCAGAAAATAAACAGTGCTTAAACTGCCCCAGTTTATCTCATGTCACAATATACAGTGCCCTCCACTAATATTGGCACCTTTGGTAAATATGAGCAAAGAAGGCTGTGAAAATTTGTCTTTATTGTTTAAGCTTTTGCTCTTTTGTAAAAATTCGCAAAAATGCTCTGCTCTCATGGATATCAAACAATTGCAAACAAATCATTGATTTATTAAAAAAGCATAGGTGTGCAACAATTATTGGCACCCTTTAAATCAATACTTTGTGCTACCTCCCTTGGCCAAGATAACATCTCTGAGTCTTCTCCTGTAATGCCTGGTGAGGTTGGAGAATGCACGACAAGCAATCTGAGACAATTCCTCCATAGAGAGTCTCTCAAGATCCTTCAAATTTCAATTTCACACGTCCAATTCCAGGTTGATTTCCAGTTGACTAGAACTTCTTAATTTATTGCCCTGATGGTGAAAAATGGACATTTTAAATGCTTTTGCTGTATTGTTTTATTCCTTGCTCTTTCCCAGCTGTATTCCTTGGTCTTGCCCATTGTTATGAATCACTACAGGAATTTGGCCTACAGTTGCAATCAAAATTATTAAACCCCATTGCAAATCAGGTTTATTGTAAAAATTTACAGACTTTCAGCTGTTTGCAATTAACAAATCAAACAAAAACAATTGAAGTAGTTAAACAAAACAAATGCTTCAAGTGGTTTCCCCAAAGTCAATTGAAAATGCAATTCATAATGATTTGTATTTTTGGGAATTTAAAAAATATATAGGAAAAGGTTAAACAATAAAGGCAATTTACCAAAGGTGCCAATATTAGTAAAGGGCACTGTACCTGAATTCACCATTACAAAAATTTACAGAGGGGGTCTGTGGAATGAATTTTACAGTTAAATGTTCACATGATGCAAAAAGTTTGAAAACCCCTGGGTTAGAGGAAATAAGTAAGTAAATACACAAGTAAGAGGTTCGAATTTTAAGCACTACACCAAACGTACACATTTTTAGAAACATAGGTGTTTTTTGGTTTTTTTTGTTTTTTTTAGTTCCGCGACCCTGAAGAAGGAATAAGCGGTTGAAGATGGATGGATGGATGGATAGTTCTGTGGTTTGGATTTAATCCATTCAATTCAAGTGGCAAACTGCCTAAAATATAATAACTTTTATAAGTGGTGGGTTGTGGTTTCCACCACTGTAACAAAATAAGATAATAAAATAGTTATAAACGCCCTGGCTAGGCTTCACAAACCCCACTTTGAGAACCACTGAGATAAACCACTGAGATAAACCATGAATTTGAAAGAGACATTAAGAGAGCTGAATTCATTTTTATTTTTTATTTTTAAATATAAATGTCACGTCACACCAAACCAAAGGAATACAACATTCACACATTAGTGAAAAGTCTACAGTTTCTATATGTACATATGCAAATTGTTTAAAAATTTACGTGCCCATGTCAGAGAGTTGCTGCTAATTGTAACATACGCTGGTGTTTGGTGTTGTTCCTGGAATGAATGATGAAAAGAATTTACTTCAGTATGTGACTGAACAAAATGTGTTGAGACAATATATAAATAATTAGGAATATAATAAGTAACTGTACAAAACAGTGCAAACAGTATTGTAGATGCTTTATAAAAAAAAAAAACTATTTACATTATATACATCGATAGAAAACTAGAAACTTATTCAAGCTCTTTATCTTAACCAACCATTTGTAAAGGTTTGTTATCGACACAGATTAATGCTACATCTGACAAAATTACTGGAAGAAAATATATTCTGATTTGTTCTGTGTTAAATTGTATTACTGAGAAATGCTTGTTTCCTGATGAATGAAATGACTGGTCATAATTTTTTTTTCTTATAAAAAAAAATTATTCATTTGTACACAATGTGGATAAACAAACTCAGCGCTCCTGTCCCTAGTCAGCCTCTGTTCCTTTCCCCTTTTAGTAATACTGGCCAATGTTGGCCTCATGTAAAGCTCTGTGTGTGTGTGTGTGTGTGTGTGTGTGTGTGTGTGTTGTGTGTTTGAGAGAGAGAGAGAGTGTGAGAGCGAGAGTGCAGTAAGGCACAGATTAGCCAGCTATGTTCACAAGTCCAGGCGGGTGGAAGCCCATTGTTCTCTTTTATGACCATCTCGTCTGTGTTTCCATAGCGCCGAGGCCTCGAGCGCTGAAGTCAGGCTGTGTCCGGTGTGCTGAAATTCCAGGCAAGGCTTGAATCATCCCGTTCCTGCCGTCAAACTCCCAAATGTTGTCATAGTCTATTTCCTGGTCATCCGGTTCCACTGGTTTAAGATAGGAGTGATCATCTGTGATGGGAAAAAATGAGGAGAATACACAAGTTAACGACAGTTCTGTAAAATATGTCAGCTATGTGAAAGCTGTTAGAAATGTAGATAGCAAAGATCAAGCGTGCATGACAGGTTACTTGGTTTCTTTAAAACCTTTAAAAAAAGGCAACCTCGCCTTTCACCCTTACTGTGGAATGAGTTCTCTGAATTCTTGCATTGTAGGTGTGGGATATAAATGTCCTGAAGAATAATCAATACAATGACACCAAAACCACCAAGATGGCCTGGATAGTTTTGGAGTGGGCAAGGCATCGATTCAAGAATATTTTAGATTCTTTTAAATCAGCTGGCAGGCTGCAGCCCAGATGTGAACTTCACATCTGTGGTTTTCAGTGGCTTGAACTGAACGCTTGACGAAATACTGTAGCGGAGCTGCAAACATGAACGAAAGTGTTTAAATACTTTATTGGATTTCCATTTGATTTACCCTCTCTGGTTTGATTAGCGAAATGACCACATGACTTGTTAAAAAAAAAAAAAAAGAATATTTAAAAACGATTGAAGCTTATGTTTACGTTAATTCTCATTCAAAACACATGTCTCGTCTGTTTACGGTCTATGGCACTTATCAGTAGTGATAATGCAAAGTGTCTATAGGGGACTTTTTTTTCACAGAGACACTGTTGACGTCATTCAGTCAAGTTAGGTGTGTAACTTTTGTAAGTACTTCACAATCAAGTGTAACTGAACCTTTTTATAAAATTGTACTTAAATACCCCTGTGCCAAATACTCAATTATAGCAATCTACATCTAATGAATAGCTCATCATACAGTGTGTCCCAGCTGTGATCTTTAAATCACTCTTGCTAGTAATTCTGTCCTCTTACTCAACTCCCCTAATGTGCCACCTGCAGTGCTGTCATCTGGACATCAGTGTGCTGAGCTTTACCACACACACACACACACACACACACACACACACACACTTTCCCTGCCCTTTAAAATGCCCTGACATGCACTACACGCTCCTCATGTCCAGTCATGTCTTGCCCCTCAATATAAATATAAGCTATGAGCTGAGAAACTTGATCGATTACAATGTCGCCTGGTGTGTATGCAATTAAAAGCTACAGTTATAATTATGGCACACATTATAAATGAGTTAATTATCGAAATTAGGTGTCTTTATCCCATGCTTTTGTGTGTTCATAGGCACACAACCCTGAATGTCTAGTTCTCTTCATGCATATTATGGTTTTGTGATACTGTGGAAGCCATAGGACTTTTGCATGCCATGAATTTTTACCTGGGGTGAGACTGTAGGGCAACTCCCGCATGTGTGTTTCAGCCAGGCTTGATGCCTCTCTCTGCAAAACACATCATAATACATTCATTTTACACTACTGGGTATGTCTTTTCAGCACAAGTTGTCTGCTTCTGTATGTTGTTTAATACCATTTCACTTTCTGGTGAAATATATATATATATATATATATATATATATATATATATATATGTGTGTGTTTATGTATGTATGTATTAACGTATATTTTCTGGGGTTACCTGTGTGATGTGGTTGTGCTGTATCATGGTATTAGGGGCAGGCAGCAGCTTCAGTCTGGACACAGACTGTGCACGTTGCTCCATAGCCCACTGTGTGCTGCTCCCATCATGTTCCTGGGGCTGACTGCTCCTGTTCCTGCGGCCCAGAGGAGGTGTGCACAAGCGAAAGGAGGCCGGGAGGAGTGGAGGATAATGCTGTTCCAGGGAAACCTGTGAGGAATGCTGTTTAACAAGGGTAAAGAAGTGCTATTATTAACCAAAATTTCCTCTGTACAATAGGTAGCAAAATTTCTGAAGAAATAACTACATAGTTAGGTACGTTTTGACATTTTCAGATATCGGGACAGTTTAGTGAGTGTTCTTTCACTCATAAACTCAAAGGAACTAGAGAACCTTTAGTATGCTAGAAAGAACTGTTTTTCTAATGTGATTACATCAAAACACCAGATTTATTATGATATGTGAAACAGATGAAACTGATATTTAAAATCATACCGGTCTATCCTAAAGCACGCTTTAAACTTGTTGCCATAGTTACATTCCGGCATAGCCGATCAGAAACAAATATCTTCTCTCAAATAACTGTCTACTGTAAGTTTGTACTTAAGTCTCATTCCGTCAGACTCCTCCATTATGCATCTGCATCAATCAATTAGTAATCAGGACTGCAAGGTCTTAGACTTGTCAAATCAGCCGTGTTTTCTGCGCACTCGGCCACAGTGAGCCCGGGTGTAAAGAGAGAAAGCAATCTGATATCTTGCCCCACTTACCGATGAAACCTTTGCCAAATCCTCCTCCAGAGGGTACATGCCAGGGGTGGTGGGGTCGTCATACAAGGGCGAGAGAGGTTTGCGGTGGGTCAGCAAATCCGAGTGGCGTTGTGGAATGGAGAGCTGCTTCTTTATGGAGTTTTGTGGAGTGCTCCAGCTGTTAGACTGTTCAAAAACAAACCAAATATTACTCTATTTGTAATAGATCCACTACACCACTGTTAAATACCTGTCTCTTTACAGAAAGCTTCATCATATCAACAACAGTCTGTTTTTCTTTGTTACATAGCAATGCATTTTAAATTCATATCTTATTCGTTAATGATTATGTGGCCATGTAAGTCCCTGTGAATTGGCTGTTTCTGTAGAAATGACAACATATCTGCTGAGCAGTAAACCCAAGCTGTAAACACCATATTGCCAATCAGAATCAAACAGGATTTCGCTGAGTTTTTTTTGTGATTGTTGCGGCTTGATTTTGATCAAGTTCGACGCACATGAATCAAAGGGGGATTTTGGCTGAATGCACATTATGATTGTCGTATGACTCGTTTTGGTCCAAATCTGTGGAAAATCTGTAATTCTGAAAAATTACAAGCTCCTCTGAATATTGTGGTTTCATTGATTTTTGCATTAATTTCTGCAATCCTGAAATTGCAAAATCCTGGAGGGACTGGTTAAAGCAGTATATTTAAAATAAGGTTTGGAATACCCTTATCACTTCAACATGCTAGATATGAAGTTTGGGTTACCTTTATAAGTGGGGCCTTTGTGACGTGCTGCGCGGTAGTGTTGTGGTGAACTGCACTGTATGGAGAGCTGTAAATGGGAGACATGGGCTCCTCAGATGACAGGTAGGAAGTGCGCTGAGGGGAGGAGTAGCACAGGGGCAATGGTGCAGGCCTGGTTTGAGATGACATGCTGTTGCTCCTGCTGCCCAGTCTCACCGAATACTGCGTATCAACAGATGTGGGTCTGCTGGAGATGTACTGTAAACACACACGAACAGGAAGACAAGCTGGTTAGTAATACTAAATGTGGACAAGAAGACATAAGCCTGTTGGATCTGTAACATCAAGGAGAGCTAAGAATGTGAATTATTCACACAGCTGGGAAGAGAGATATACTGTATAATCAGTGAATATGTTCTGATATCGTCCCCCTCAGCAGATCTCGCTTTGGGCATACTGCCCTGTCAGTTGTAAATTAATTAGGCTCCTTGCTTCTGATTCGACTGCAGGGAGGGAGATAGAGTATCCTGACACTAACATCATGCGATACCGTGGTACGACTTCAAAGCCGATCGCCATTCAGGTCATCTGCTGAGATATGTTGTGCTGTGTGGGTGAATCCAGCCGTGGAATGTTTCTAATAACAGAAAACATCTGAGAGTGCTCATGGGATGATTTTCCAGTTCAGCCGCCCCCCCTCCTCCATTCAAGGCAGCATTAGATGACGCCTCAGGGTGAAGTGCTCAGCAATACAAGTGCAGATCAATCTGTTTTTCAGCTACAAGCAACAGAGGCTTTTACATGGTAACAGAAGGAGCATGGGTTGGACGCTAAGTTAATAATTGATAGTGCCAAGACCGCAGAAGTATTCCAGTGCATGACTGGATACTGCTCCTCCAAAATAAACACTCGAAAGTAAGTCAGGTCAGATCACTTACAGTAAGTGCGGTCCACCCTTAACACTCCTTTTCCTAAGTTGCCCCCTAAGTTTTACTATGGATGTCTTCTGTGTTGTATTGACAATAGTTATTGTCTTTGGGCAAAACTTGAGGTTTTGCTGATACAGATGCTTGGTGGACTTATCAGAAATGTAGAAAAGATAAAAAATGTAAGCTTTTGCTTACTTTGTTATGTGTAGTCTTGAGAAACGACATACAAGTAAGAACTTCGTTCTACTTTGTGTCACATGACAATACAGAGCTTTGATTTTTTATCTTTTTCCTAAATTTCTAAATAAAGTCCACCAAGCATCTGTATCAGCAAAACCTCAAGCTATGAAGAGCTCAACTGATCTATAAAGTGACAGCTTGACAACAGTTCACTTAACGGTACTGTAAGACTTATAATAATACTCAGCAGCTGTACAAACACCATAATAGGAGCTGGGATGTTCGCTTACACAGAGAGGCTCAGTATAACCAGGGGAAAGGTGGTTGTCATCGCGGCGGGGCAGCTGGAGCTCACAAGATCTGCGTTCACTGTGAAGTTTCTGCATTGCGATTTCTTCAGCACCGCCTCGGTTACTGCCGCTCCATCTCACATTTAGCTCAGGAGCCTAGAGAGACAGGAAGAAAGTGTGAATACATAGCTTATAATACAACCTATTGGGAAACTTGCTTGAACTAACATTCTGAGAGTCTGTAGTGCACTTACCTCTCTCTGAGTCGGCGTGTAGATGATGTCGTAGACAGGTGGAGGAGGGCTAAGGACGGGGACATCAACTGCTTTGAAGTGTTGCATCCATTCATGGAACTCACTCGTGTTTGGACACAACACGACGATGGGGTTAATCAGTTTCCCTGCCCAAGACGACAAGAGTGATTAGCATTGGATAGAAAAGATTTTGCAGGATGCAGTATTGAGCAATAAAACAACGGAAATGGGATGATCATTAACTTACCTTCGATCATAAATGTGTTTGGCTTGATGTCTTGGCATGGGGTGGTAACAGTAAGCATGTTGAGAGGAAGTTTTCCCTGTAAGCACAAAGCACAGAATGTGGTTTTAGCTCAGTCAAACTCCTTTTGGACAAACAACAAAGTATAACAACTGAGTGCTTGTTTTACCTTGTAGAACAAGCCATCACTCTCCTCTGACAGTATGATAAGATTGCTAGGATACATCACCAACAGTCTGTCATACTGCTCCTGTGGGAATAAGTTGTGTTGTGGTCAGCATTGTGCTTTCTGCAGATTATAGAGATGTGTGAAGTGCTTGGGACATGTAGCATTGAATCACAAATATGAGAACATGAGAGTCCTACACGCTAGATCTATGGCATTTGGCAGACACCCTTATCCAGAGCGACTTACACTTATTTACTTTATACATCTGAGAGGTTGAGGGTTAAGGGCTTTGCCCAACAGTGGTGGTTTGAACTCACGACTTTCCGATCAGTAGCCCAACATCTTAACAATATTATCTACATATATAGTACTTTTCCCCCTCATGGGAACCATGTGCACAAATGCCTCCCCTGCCAGGAGATGGTGATTGCAGAGCTCTTGCTCTGACAGCGGTTGTCTTATGCTCTGAAAAGGGTGTGTCAGACAAGCAGCTGTAGGGTGAGTCAAGTCCACGCACGAGCAAAGCAACTGGTTCACACACCCAGCTTACACAAAAGGACACACGTCTCCATGCTACACTTTAAAAAAAAAAAAAAAAAGACAACCTGTCTGAATTCTCACCTTTCCTGTGGGAAAATGTATTTCAATGCACTGCGACTTATCACTCTGCAGGTCTACAGTGAATGCAAATCTGCTGGCAGTCAAATTTCAAAGCAGCTAACAAATAAGAGGCCAAACGTTTTAGACCCTGAGGGTAATTTGAGCTTGTCAGAAGGGTGACTAAGATCATATCAGATGCTGCCCCCAGTGAACCAGCCAGCCAGCAACCAGTACTGACGGAGAGTTGATGTAATCTTCAGTTGCGCAAAGTATTTCATAAAGGGGGGCTTCTTAGTAGCACCTTTGTTGTCTGTGTGTAGACAACATCTGATATCAAATCAGTACACCTTTTCACAAAGCACTTTCAACCATGAAAACTTAAACAACTGGAGATTCTAACAACAATGCCTACTAAGGATATTGCACTGTTACGGATGGATTGTAGATTATATCTGTAACAACGTAGACATACTCAGTAGTTACATTATAGCTGCCTGTATAGTTTATGTATAATTACAAATCTATTCCAGACGAAGTAGGACTGAATTGTTTTTTAAAAAACTGTTAGCATGAAAATGTTGCCTTACTTGACAAGGTAAATGCTGTAGCCTGACTTTAGTGACATAGGTGATTGGACCTAGACTTTCCCGCTGCGAACCCTCCCATTCGTAGATCGGCTCTTTACTGATGGAGTTCCTCAGCTCTTCCTTCCCCTCTGTGGACTGCTCTGTGCTGTGGACCTTATGAAATACATGAGAGAAAATGAGAAATGTGCATAATTGCTTTACATAAATAAAATAATAAGAAATAAATGTACCAAACTATACGATTCTTGGTACTTGCAGTGGTGGACCTGTGTTGTACCTTTTTATAGTGTGTATATTTTCAACCATCAAAAATAATTTATCATACAAAAGACCACTCCTCTAAAACCTAATTAAAGGTACACCACATGCATTTCCCTAAGTAAAAGGTAGACAACATGATGGTACCACATCTGCGACAATGCAGGATACAGTTTGATGCATTTCTTTCTGAGAGTGTAACATACTGTAGTGTAACCATTTTTATAAACCCCGATCGGGGAAGGATTTTACTTATAGTGCCAATGTTTTAAACATTATAGACTGAATTTGTTTTTATTTAAGGCTTGTCATTGAGAATCTGTTTTGTTTAGTGAAGTCACCGATTGCGACAGAGGTACATGTCAGCACTGGTAGAAATGTCATTCCTTTTCTATGATACTGTTACTGTGGTTAACCTTAATCTCAGCCACAGTCCCAGCCACACCCCTGCGCAATCCTCATGAGAATACAATAATACGGATCTAAATATCTCAAACCTGGCTTTACTGCACACCCGTTGCTGTTAAGATCATTATATTTTTTCCTTTTTTGATAGCTCCATACCTTAACTCTGCTGTAAGTGTCTGGTATAATCGCAGTGCCCCCATTGATCTCTATGTGTTCCTTTAGGAGACCGAACCAGTTGTCCATATCCTCCTGGTTGGAGCAGTAGACGATGATGGGGTTTAAGCTGACACCTAAAGAGTTTTAAAAAAAAATGCATCTGTTCAAAAGGCCATGAAACAGTCAAACAACTCGACATACCAGCAAATGTCAATAACAGGTTGTTACATATATACATAGGTCTTTATTATTCACTAAAGAATAATAAAAAACCTGTCTGGATCTGATTTATATTTATAACATGTCTTTTTTTGACCGCTAGCCTGCTTGGACCTCATGTGCTAAGTAAAACAGACACACCTACAGCACACTTTAAGAATGTGCCAGAGCTGGAGTCTGACTCCGTTATCAGCTCCACATACCAACACATATCAGCATAGATATCAGACTCCTACACCAGCTCTGCTTTGTCATTTCCAGTTATGGTTTAGCTTTAGTCAGGGTGTGCTTTATGGTTTGGTTTTTGTTTATAGTTTGGGATGAAAACTGGCCTCAGTTAAATATCCCCACACTGATGAGAGGACAGTGAAAGTCAATACTGTGTGAGGCTGATTGTAAATACTTGCTAGGCTGACCCCCATTGACCCAAAACACAGAGCATATGAAAAGGTCAGAGCTTTCTAGTTTGGGATCTGTAACATAGCAGTGATCTCTCTGATAAGAAATCTGGAGTAGTGAGTCATTTTAGGAGATTTTATGAGGATTTTAATACTTTTTTGCTGTGTCATACCAGGATGTTTAATCATCTGGTCAAAGGAAATATTTTTTGCTTCTAAGAGATATTTAAGCATGTCCAGTCTTTTGATTGACTCATATCCTGGTCACGTTCACTCACACTTTGAGGTCCTGGTGTGACTTATGTTTATAGACTCACAAGCCATTAAAAGGGAATTTATCAACAAACCATCTAACTAGACTGGTGAACCTCTTCCAATCGAAAACATGTGAGGCACAAAACAGGCACACATCAGTGCAGAAGTGAAACCTGCCCACAGGAATGTGGATTACTTTAGCTGTGATTTGAACGATGTGGGCGAGAACCAGCGGAAGTGCTCTTTTAGTACAACAGCTGAGAGAGCTTATGTACACCTGTCGTATAACAAGGGGAGCCTTGAAGGACAATTTCACCCTGTCCTGACTACTAGCAAATGGACAGCCCTCTTGTTAGTCTGAGGTCTATAAAGAGGGCAAGAGGGTCATAACACTTATGAATCACTGGAATGTTATAAGTTGGGAAGTGACTGCGGATGTATATAGTGTGAGGCTGTGCCTTTATGATTCACAGCTTTGTGTTGGAAGGAATAAAAGGTTTTTGTGCCAAGCTCCCACACCTACCAGTAGCACCTTTCAAAATAATCTGCTTTAAAACACGTGTCGAGTGAAGAAAAAGGTGTACTAACCATTTATTTGGAAGGCAAACTCCTGTGGATCTCCATAGCTAGTCATGTTGTGCACCTTGCAAATCGTGAGCTCCTTTAATGGAAGAGTCCCCTATAATAAAGCCAAGAAGAATCAGTGTACAGTTATTGTCATTGTGACTTTATGTTGTATAGGAGTGTTGCAGAGTGCTGTTATAGGAAAATAATCATCCAAAGTACCACAGAAATGTGACAATTTGCCAGCACGTTGTACATTTAATCTGTTTTATAGTTATATTTATTGTTGTGGAATTTCCATGATACAAAATAGTCCATGTTATACTTTGCGACCTTCCCTCACCAGCCTCCCTTTTTCGCTTTTTTGAAGTTAATAAGACACAAAAATGCACTCGGTCGTGGTACGGAGGGGGGAAAACCGCAAAGCACAAAGACTTCCATGTGTTGTTACAGATGTACATCTGATTGTTCCTGAAGATGCCTCCGAAAAACACTAAATAAACAATCAATCAATAGCTCTTTACCAGTGTTGTTCATATTGGGAAGATTTTTCAACAATTATGTAATGAAATATTTCTGTGGATATTGATTCAGTGAGTATTCTCAAAAATTGGAAAATACGACATAAGTAATTGCACACAATTTTTAATCTGTTTATGTGGAGCATCTGCCATACAAGCTCCTGTGTAAACACTATAAACCTTGCAGTCGGAACTAATGTCAGTGCCATGCCGTTATATCTAATCAATCAACACCTCCTGACTAATTAGAATTGAGTATTCAACCACATTAGCATTGCTTCTGGATATTCAATATTGCTTTCTCCCTCTGGGGAAAGAGATGCATTCATTACAGCAGTGCTTGGTTATGAGACATGGTCATAAACACAGACATAATAAAAGGAAACGATTAATATTAATCATTTCTGGTGTACTCATAGTTTACTCACAGCCATATTACCTCATTTGAAGGCTAACAGTTTACATTGAGATTATATAATACATTGTCATATGTGTTTTTTAAGGGCGTGACCACACAATAGAAGGAGGAAGTTATGGAAGCATTTTAACACTTTAAAAAGTATAGAATATTCTAACGAGCTAGAAGATCACTGTGTTTCTATGGACAAGAGGTTGTTCTGACCTGGTAGGTGAGTCCAGTGGTGTTGTTCGAGACGAAATGAAGGTGTGTTTGGAACAGGTCCAGGTAGCAATCATGTACATCCTGTAACAAATGACACATAATCTTTAGGTTATTTACACAACTGGAAAGACGGCTCTATAGCAGTGTTGTTCAATCTGAGTTGAAAAGGGTTTTTCCTAATTTTGTAATAAAACATTTCTATGGAAATAGAAATGTTTCTGATTGTTTACCAATTGCAAAATTTTCCAATATGACCCCATCCTGACTTGTTTTGTTCTTTGGGATTTTCCTCTTCCTTTAGTACATCAAGCTTCCTTTAGTACATTTAGCTTCCTTTAGTACATCAAGCAGATAGATGTTGCTACACTTCAGTGCTCTATCAGTAGCCTGATCATAGCCTGTGTGCCTGGAGGCAGCTCTGGAACACTGACATGTTTCAAAAGCGTGCACGTTCAGACAGGTACAATGCCCCGCAATGAGATACATCAATTAATCTTCACTAATATGCAACACGACAGGCAGGCAACACAATTCACACAGCTGCGAGACAGAGAGACGTCCTGTACCCACCACTTGCCTATTGCACAGGGATCATGATGGATGAGTAAATGGATGAACAATAACGTCACAACTGCTAGAGCATCATAATGAGCTTATAACAGTGATGACTGTCATGGTTGTATGCGTTTGTATTCCTGCCTAGAGATTTATATGTGTAACCGCTTGTTGTGTGAAGGGAGGAGTTGTATTCTACCTGACAGTGCAGGAAGCGAAAGCGCACTTTGGAGCTGTGGATCAACCTGCCATAGTTTTTACATTGATGCTGCTCTTCTTCCAGCCGCTGACCGGGTCATAGGGAAACGGTGGGTCCCATTTGATGTTTTCTATGGCCTCGAGATCTTTAGGTGACATTTCCTGTAAGCACAAGCATTCCACCGTTCAGCATGCATGAATATAAAGGACCTGAAAAAGGAAAAAAAAGTCACAAGAATGCAAGAAATTTCTCACCTTTCTTGGGGTGACTGTGCAGAGAATGTTGATGATGCTGTTGGACTTCTCCTGCCCCTCCTGTGGATTTTTTTTCCGGAACAGTCTGCTGCTGCTCGGAAGACACAAGACAGAGTTTAGTCATGTGTTTGTTCAAGAACCACTCATGAAAAAAGTGATTAATTTTAAGTCCTAGTAACCCAGATGTAATCCAGTAACTCATTGCTGCGTCATTTGACTCGGTCAAGTCCGTCCATTGGTCATTTCCACACAAAAGATTTAACATTTACCATTGTTGCAGCCTTTCTGGAGCGCCTATAGCTTGTACTGGTCAACATTATATACGTCCCACTCCGTACACCATTTACTCGGACAGAACAATAGGGCTTATGTTTCAAGACACAAGGCATAGATATAGAAAAAACGGTTCATATGTCATCCTTTGTCACCCATGACCCCCATTTGTAGTCATTAGTGTCCGATCACTATAATGTCGTCTTTCCTGCAGGTTCGTGAGAGAGGAAGTCAGTCTGGAGCTCCGTTTTTTTGAATGCGATTAGCATAACAACAATAGGATCATTCATGCTCTAAGAAATTGGACGTACTACTGGTCTTCTATGGTGAACACGTTTGGCATCCAGACAATTTAAACTAGGACAGGTATTGGCAAAAATGCAAATGCAAGGCAAAACAGAGTAATCTAAGGTATTACAGTAGCTTTCATTGGTCAGGTGTTAGTGAAAAAGAGCGATCCTGCTCCGTATCAGACAGGAAACGGGAACACACTCATCTTTGTTCTTGATCAACTGATAGTTCACCTGTTGAGGTGTGTGTGTGATTGAGTACAGTTGAAAGGGAGAACAGCAATGAAGAGCTGTTTTGATTTAAAAGTGTATAATCAGCTAGTAGATCAGTTTCAGAAACTGAAAACTTGATAAGCTTACCCGTCTCTAGTTTTAGTGTGACATGACCGGGCCTGCCACAGTGGGCACTGAATTGTGCGCAGTAAAATACACAATGGGTCTTTATGGCTTCTTGATCTTGAATGGTACACAGTATAGGATACTGTATAAAACTACAAAGCCTCAAAACAGCAAGTCCATACTTACATTCACATTAAGGATATTTTTTTAACCATACTTAGTCTCAGTGTCATTACCGAATAATACATAGTAGTTACTGAACTGAACTACTACGCTTTAAGATGAATAACTGAATAAAAAACCAAGAGTTTTGGGAAGAGTTTGAGCACGTGTATTTTCTTATGACATGCAAATTTCTTAGGAGATCAGGTTGATCTAAGCTGACACCATGTACCAAAAACACACTCTAGACAATTCAGGCAACTCAGAGTAGCTGTACTTAGAGCTCAGAGTAACTGTATCACAGCCTTGAACTCTATCAGCGCCTCCGAGAGTCAGCTTGCATGTGAATTATGATCCTATCACCTAGCTGATGAGAATTACATACAATTGTCATTTTGCAGAAGAGAACTAATCACTAAGGGAATGTTGACACAAAAGCACCCTGCCACTTTATATGGGAAATCTTATCATCTGTGCTCACATACTACAATAAACAGCCTCAGGTCAATCATTGTCAGTCAGAGCTTCTTAGTTATGTTACTATCTACTTATTATTTAAATATTATCCAGGTATGATAGTTGAATTAACCCATTAACTTTGGACTGACTGATAGCATTTATATACATCTTTGTAATAGAGCAGAAGTAGTGTTCATTACCTGTTCCGCCGTATGAAACTCTTGCTGGAGAACCTGAAATTGTGCTGAGGAACGCATGACATGCTAGTCCCCATGCTGATCTGTAGCGTATGTAAGTCTTCCCAATAAGTGAATCTCTTTCTTCTGGGTTGAGCGTGTAAAATTCCCTTCTGTGTAATCCAAGCTGTGTGGAGTGAGTGTGTTCACCAGAGAGGTGAGAGTCTAGTGACTGAGAGCTCACAGGGAGAGGAGTGTATAGAGAGTGTATGAGTGGGAGGGGACAGACTGAGGTGTGTGTAAATGTGTGTGGGTGGGTGGGAGGAGGAGGAGACTCGGGAAGGGGGCAGTGTAGAGGAGTTCACACTTGCTTGGGATCCCTACGGTAAATCGAGGCTCATAACAAAGACAGAAGTGTCCCTTTTCACACCTATCAGGGGACAAATGGCGCTCATTTCAATGTTTTAAAGACCATCATGAAAGATTGTGAAGGTCTAAATGGAGCCTGATGGCGTCAGTCAAGACGCAGGCATGTCTGAACATGACTGTAGAGTAGAGTGTACAATAACTAATGCCAGGAAAGCTACTATTTTTACATATGTGGACCCTTAAAGTGTGTGTGTATATATATATATATATATATATATATATATATATATATATATATATATATATATATATGAATATAATATATATATAATAGGTTTAAAAAATAAAAAATCTTCCTTTTTTTTTTTTTTTACTTTTTCATTACCTCTACACATGTTAAGATGTTAAGAACACTTCCGTAACCAGGGCAAGGAACATCCATCCATCCATCCTCAACCGCTTATTCCTTTTTCACGGTCGCAGGGAACCTGGAGCCTATACCAGGAGACATTGGGCACAAGGCGGGGTACACCCTGGACAGGGTGCCAGTCCATCACAGGGCACAATCACATACACACTCACACACCCATTCATACACTACGGACACTTTAGACACACCAATCAGCCTACCATGCATGTCTTTGGACTGGGGGAGGAAACCCCCGCAGCACGGGGAGAACATGCAAACTCCGCACACACATTTCCCCGGCGGCAAGGAACATATTTTAACATGTAATTTCTTTCAAATCATTTTGAAGATCAAAATTTTAAAAATCCACACACATTAATTAATTAATTAACTTGCCCATGTCATTTCATATAGTATACCTTCCTTCAATGTGTGTGTGTGTGTGATATAATGAATACTCCCATAATTATTAATGCAACTAAAATTAAAGTTTCATTAAAAAAAGTATTTTGACAGTTTTATGCTGCCACAACATAAATGTCTCACTGACATTACACAACAATAACTGTAACTAGAATTAGATAACAATCAAATGTTGCTCAATAATAAATAATAAATTGTTCATCACTGACAAACTCACTTTAATATATGAATAAAACACAGAAAGGCATGCTGTTAGAGTTAGTATTGATATCACACCACCCTGTCATTGATTATTTTCCTATAACAGCAAAGTGTTTTATGTCTTAAAATCTTCATAATAAACTAAAAGTGAAGTGAAGTATGTAACATGCTATTTAGAAATATGTTTTATGGCTTTGTTTTGCATTAAATCACCAAATCGTTTGACTAAGTAAACATATTTAAATTTTGCCTAAAATAATGTAAATAAATTTGATGACTATATGTCTAAACATGTCCGTCACGCGTGCCTGCTCAGTTAACACTACTCACTTATGTCGTGTTATGGTTTTTGACTGTTTCTGTCCATAAAACAGTATCATACAGTGTTCATAATCATGACATCTCTGAACGGTGGGTGCCATTGTTTAAGGAAGGTGGTGCTGTGTATTCGCTCAGCCTTATTTGCTTAAACGAAGCATCGTTGGTTCTAAAGCCCTGTGTGTTTGCTTATAGGAGAGATATCATCTTAACAAATTATAGTCCAAATCAGCCCGCATCCTGTCAGTTAGATAGAGTACTGTGCAATCAGATCCCGATGTGTTTGTGTTTTTGGTATCTATCTCTTTAAAGTACTGACATATTCACAAGCTGGTTAAGAACCCCTTGCAAGACAATCTCTTTGATCAGATCCTTGAGTGTTGTTCAAAAATACATAGTGCACTCTGACGGTTGTTTTCAATGTTTATTGAAAATATTCCCATTATTGCTCGATGCGGGTGTTTTACATGATTGGGGTGAGATTTGTGTCTTACAGATATTACATGTACAAATATGCCACGTAGAACAGATTATAAACATGATGAAAGTGTCCTTCACAGCATCTATGTACATGTTTCAAATAAAAAAATTCACAGCACTTAGAAAACAGCATTAATCCTGTCCCATCACACTATCTTGAAATATAATGATTAAAATACTTCAGAAATCATATTACTTTTGGATTATGCACGGCTCCATTTAGCGTTTCATGTCTGAAGCATTCATTTCCACGATTCTAGGTTTTGAATTTTTAAGTGTTCAACATTCACTCAACCCTGTTGACTTGAACACACTCACTGGAATATTTCAAAAGTCACCGAAATTTTCTTTAGAGGAAAATTAAATTCCGTCATTCTTCTCATCCTTAGTGATACTTTGATATTGATGCCATCGCATTGAACATACAACCCAATTAAACAAATTATAGATATAAATGTAAAATAGATTATTTGAATGTTTCTAATGTCTTCGTTCTGTTAGCCACATTTAGGGTAGCACATATATATGCTAAAAACCCAAGACTGTTACTTATTCAATAGCAAAATGCAGCAATTGTCAGCAAACAAACCCTGTAAAAATGGTGAAATGCATGTTTTCTTAGATTAAAGGTTTAAAATCATGGACTCAGCACATTAACATGGTTTATGTTTCTATGTACCAGATAATTTATATAATAGATTACTGAGGGTGGCAGTTTTAGGTATGTCCTGTTTGTAACATCTTTGTCTCATTACAAACCTCAAGCCTCAAAACTAGCGTAAGCGAATGTACACAGTTGTTTTGTGGGTGATCAAAACCAGCTGAACAAAGATATGCAAGTGTAGCATATCTCAACACTCCGTTTAGACATAACTGTCTTCGTCATGTCAGTGCCTGAAACAGTGATGAAGTCATAGAGACAACACAAAAAGAAAAAACGTATTTTTTTGTGATTCAATTTTTTTTATACATTCTAAGACTTAATGAGAAAGGTGATTATTGACAGTCGTCACATATACATGCGGTCAAAAGTGTGATGTTTGTCTATGTCAGAGCTCAGAGCTGTAATGGAAAATTAGCTCATACAGTCACCTGCCATCAGCATAGATACGTACTTAAGACTGAGAGGTGAGTCATGCAGCACTCATTCAGGAATCTCAGTAAACTGGGAGCAAGTCAGAAATAGTCCTGATACTGGCTTGGAAATTTTCCCCGTATAGTTTCTGGATGATTTGTATGGAGGCTTTTGGAAGAGTTTCGGTTTACTCCACGTTGGAGTTTACCCAAGATCTCATCAGTAAGGTCTCACTGACTTCAACAAAACAAGGAAATGAATTTTACAAGTTCTGAAGCAGGAAATACTGATTAGACAAAAAGCTGCTGACAAAGCAAGTAAATGCTTAAAATCAATATATAATGATTGGGCTTTCCCCCCCTAAAAGTGACCCTTTTAGAAGTGTTATCATAATAAGATTGTGAGGCCACTGATAAGTGTGGATGAGTTCGAATATTATTTACTGCGTGTAATGGTGTGTAAACTGCTCACACATCCTGTCTGATGCTAATTTATTTCATTATTGAGCTCTGAGTCGTTTATCATCTGACTTAATCATGATTAAAAGAAATCTAACTCTCAATAGAACTTTGGGCAGTGCTAAGATTTATTCGCAGTAATTCACTGAGCAGAGTTTATTCATTGTAAAGTCAAAATAGTCACTCTGATAAAATCTTTAGACTAAAAAATAGTCAGTTTATTCGGGTGAAATTCTTCTATTCATTATTTTCTTTTAGTATATGACTTAAATCTGGGTTCTACTGACTCAGAATCATGTTTTATTAGCCAAGTACACTAGCCTATACAGGGAATTAGACTCGGTTGTTCTTAGCTCTGCTTGTCCTTATAGACATTACACATTGCAAAAAAGATGTACAACACCAGTATAAAACCCATTTGCTATGAGCTGAAGTGTATTCAAAAGTAAGTAAAAAAAAAAGAAAGAAAGAAAAGAAAAGAATATCGCAAAGAGGAGAATGTTGCACAAATAAATACCCCATACACAATGGCATACACAGTGGTGTCAGTGACACATTCATCATGTTTGTTATGCAATCAAGTGTTCACAATTCTAATGTGGAAAGAAGCTTTCCTGATGTCTGGGTGCTAGGGGTCACTGATTTTTTTTTTTCTTCCAAAAAGAATATACTCTGGATATAAAAAGTCTACCCATCCCTTTTAAAATTCGAGGTTTTGTGATGTTAAAAAAATTAAACCAAGATAAATAATAATTGTTTTTATCCATAGTCTGCAAAGATCTTACAAAGCATGTACAGGATGTTATTGTGGAAAGATATTGATCAGGAGACGGGTATAAACAAAATATTCAAGAATTTCCAAAACATTAGCTGGAACACCGTTAAGGTCATCAACATTTGAAGAAAATGTGGCACCACAGTGACTAGAACAGGACGTCTTTTCAAAATTGACAAAAGAACAAAAATAAAATTTATCAAGTAGGGTGGCTACATGGGCTAGATACCCACCTAAATCACCCAAAACCACATAGCAAAATGTTTTATTGTCTGATGAGACCAAGCTAGAACTTTTTGGACATAATTCAGAAAGATACATTTGGCACAAAAACAAGACAGCTTATCACACAAAGACGACCATAACTACAGTGAAGCATGGTGGTGTCAGCATCATGCTTTAGGGCTGCTTCTCTTTAGCTGGAACTGGGGATGTAGTCAAGATAGAGGGAATCATAGATAGCAATCTCTTTTGGCACAAAACCTGCAGGCTTCTGTTAGACAGGTGAAGACCAAGAAAAGCGCATTAACAGCACGTTAACAGCCCAAAGCACAAATCCAAGTCAACAAAGGAATGGCTTCAGAAGAATAGGGGCAATGTTTTAAAATGGCTTAGTCAGAGCCCAGATCTAAATCCTATCAAACACATGTGGAATGAAGGGTGTTTTAACAGACTATTAGTTAACGAGTATGCGCACACGTGCAAGGTTCGTGTAAGTTTTTTCTATTTCTTTTTTTGCCCCCACTCGATTTTCACTTGAAGATAGAAAAAAGATCTAACATGATTTATCTTAAATTAATGTATTAATGTAAGGGAAAAACCTGCAGTTTTACAGGAGTGTGTAGACTTTAGGTCCATTGTATAATAAAATATATTGCATAGGTTTACATGCATTCTTTTCTGTTTTATCAGAGGCGAGAGTGAAAGTAACAGAAGGAATTATGAACCCCAGCCAAATTCGTCAACTGTTCGAGCTCCCCCATAAAACGTTCTGAATGTGCTTCCTGCATGTGAACTGAATGTTTGTTTTTGAATGAACCGAGTTTCCCATGAAACACCCAAAAGCAATGAATCTAACTGTTCGCATTCCTGTAACAGAAAGTATTAAGGTAACACTTTCTGTGAAGGCTTTATAGCAACCTTTATTATACTTTATGAATTCTTATACCACAGCATGGCTGGATTCTCGAAATCTCACAGTAGTTGTGGGAGTAACATAAATGACAGGTTTATATCAATGTGCTTGTTCTGAAACATTATTGTTCCTGTAGTAACAGTTCGTGTATAGTTGATGATCAACATAATCTAACCCATATAATGAAATTTTTTTTAAAGTGCTGTTGTTTAACAAAGAAAAATGTATGCTTTTTCAAATGTATACTGTGAAGTTTCTGTTAGGAGACATTTACTTAACATTTATGGAAGGAGTCTCCAGTATCAGCACTTAGTTTCCCAAAATGGGAGAGGAATTTGTGCTTTCCAGGGTTTCAGTAACATGACAAGCTGCTTTGTTTTCCTTCAAGAGAAGAAAAAAAGAGCCTGAAGACGGAACAATTGTTTATAGCTACTATAACATAAGAAATAGCAGGAACTAACTTGTACCACATAAGTTCCATAACATTAAATATAACTATAAACAGTTAAAATGCACAATGTGATTTATTGATAAATTAGCAGTTGTAATAATTGAGAATTTGCTGTGGTATAAGCACATCACATCCTGGTGTGGTTTACTTTTGGACCATGGCATGGTCTGAAGTGTTATTGCTTATATAGCATGCAGCATTCTTATATAAGCAGTGTTTGTTACACATGATATCATAGATATATTGACCTGCGTTGCTATTTTTCCCTCTTATAATGCCAAAAGATATTATTAGAAAATCATCAGAAGATGATTTCAATAAGCACTGGTTCAATAAATATAGGTTTTTGTTTAGAATAGGTCTCATTTCACTTAGAACTTGCAAATACAATTCATAAGGTATTTTAATTAGGTTATAATATGATAGAATATGAAGTATATGTATTAAGGTACTTGTTTAAAAAAAAATCAGAGCAGGTCTCATTGGTTCGGTTTGTTTGGTAATCGTACCGGTGATTACTTTATGGTATGAACAGTATTTACAACGCATTGCGTTTTAAATTATAAATACTTTATAACATACTACGAATGCATTCATAAGTCATACATATGGCCTTTATAGAAAGTGTTAATATACTGCCCTTTTTTTTTGGCTTTCATTTTGCAGAAATATCAGTGTATTTGCCTTTTGGCGTATTCATAAATATTTCACAGTGAGTCACCAGCCTAGACACACACACACACACACACACACACATACACACACACACACACACACACACTGATGGAATGATCAGTGTTGGAAGTAGTGTGGTGATCGATCAATAGACTCGTGTGGTATTCCCCTCAGTGTTATTCCAGACTCCGCGGAGGTAGCCAGGGTGCTATCTTCACACCTTCGCCTTTTTTAGTGGCACACATGGGACAGAACTTTTGCATTAGGTGTGTGGGAAAGAACCTTTGGTGCCAAAGTTCTCAAGCCACCAAAAAAACAAACAAACCCAGGCACACAATGCGTACACTTTATAGTACACCTTAAAGTCTTTTTCATCTGTTTTAACCTGGTTTTATAAATGTTTTTGTTTATTTTTATATATTTTAATGAACTCTTTTTAATGTCTTTTCTTTTTAAATGTTGCTTTTATGTTTTATGTAAAGCACTTTGAATTACCCTGTTGTTGTGCTATACAAATAAATTTGCCTTGCCTTGCCTTATAAGGGCTTTCTTTCAAGAGAAACTCAAACGGGTGTCAATGATTAATTCAATTTCGTTAGTTGATTTAATCAGACAAAAATTATCACTAACAATCAATCAAGGATATATCAATTATGCAAGTTTACTGTGTCTAAGCGAAGACATTATTATCAAAGTCCAAAAAAATGACGTGTAAACAGAAATGCATTGCTAAAACAGGTTGAAATCATGAAGTATGTACTATTCACCAGAACTCGTCTAGATGTTGCGTCAGATGCGAGAGGTGATGGAAGTTTTTTATTGACCAAAAGACTTTGCCTTTTCCAGATAAATGCTCCAGCAAAAGCTTCCCTATTTCCACAGAAATGTGGCTCGTGTCATAACATGAGAGGAACTTTGATAATAATGAAGACGAAGGATGAGATTCTATGAAACAAAGTCATTAAGACTACAACTGTTTCAAACCACCCACAGCTTGTATAAACTAGTACACCATTTTTCCATCTACGTGTGATTAACTGAAACTCTCAGTTTAGCCTTTGCTGTGTCATAGACATATGATACAGCGGATACAGGCACGTTCAAAAACCACATTTTACATTTTGCTAAAAAGTGTTAATTTCCCATATATATGGAGACTTTTGGGACACCTTGTAGTATAGCGTGGTACCTAATTCAAAACCATTTTATATGCAATTCTCTAACAAGTGTCACACAATGCCAGTGCCTCTATCTGTATCTGTTTAGTGCTCCAGATATACATATTTGTATCTGTATTTGGATTTTAACCTAAATTGGGCCTGACCTAAACTGGAATATTGGAAAAATTCATACGAAAATACTGGACAAATATTCAGAGGTAGAAAATCCCTACGTTGGTGTGAATTCCCATTGTGTGTGAATTCTAGCTTTAACCATTCCTCAAACTCAGCTAATCACTCAAGTTTGTAATTCAGTCCCTCCAGGATTTTGCGATCGCAGAAATGAATGCAAAATTAAGCAAACTCTGTGATAGGAGGAGTAGCTTGCAGTTTCAAAAAATTAGATTTGGTCCAAGACAGATTTTGGCATTCAGCCAAAGCCCTCTTCAATTCACATGTGCTGAACATGAGTACAGCTAAAAGGTCTTATTAATCAACATACATCACTGCGAAAGAGTGTGCAAAACAATTTCATGCAACTGCAAAGGCACAAAAAACTCCACCAGTTGCATTGCAAATTTTGAAAAAAGCCGCAGCAAAATCAAGCATTTTTGGCCACAACAATCACAGAAACTGTGAAATCCTGTACTACGGACTGGTAATTGGTCTCAACTAGAGCCGTGTGCGAGACTGTTTGTTTTAATCCTGCTCACAAAGTAATTTTTGTTTATACCAAATTTAGTTGGTTGTATTTCCCACTATATATTATATAATCTCAGAAAAGTTGGGACGGAGGCAACAAAAGTAAGTGTTACTAAAAAGGAAATCACTGCTTGTGCTCAGAAACACCCCCAGAACTCATTGTCTGTGGACACAGTTCGCCGTGCCACAAACAAAATGCCCGGTTAAACCTCTATCAAGCTTTATATATACTGGATCTGGTCAGATGTTTGGGAATAAGCACAGGATTGAGTTGGAAAAACTGTGGTCACTTGGACTGTGCTGCATATCTAAGCCTGTGGTCTCCTGTCCAGGCTGTAAAGTCATCAGTGTCCCTCAAATCAGTGTAGGATGAGGGATTGCTAGCTATTAGACGTGCTCAGAGGCATGCGTCTAGACCCAGCACTCTCCTCCCCACTCTATACACATACATCCACACCTACAATCAACACCCACAAACAAGGGCTAGTCCAACAGGACTACCCCCTTCCACACGTGAGCAATTTCTGCAGAGTGAATGTCCCATGTTATTCCTATTAGACACACTTTCTAATAGTCTAAGAGTTCACAGGTGTGCATGCCGTGTAACTGAAGTCATGGAGGGTAAAGTGAGAATGCTCAGCTGTCTGCGTGGATCAGTCAGAGAGCAAGAGGACAAATTGATACTGTAGGGTACTAAACCATTCCTGCAGATGGCCATGCAACCTTGGCCACCACAATACAGCTAATTCAATCAAATGTTCCTTTAAACTAACACACATCTCAAACATACAGCCATTTAGCCTGTAACTACTCTTTAATCAGCACTAATGATATAGGAATAAATATGTCAATTCAGTTAGCTTTGTCAGGTATATTAGTTGTGGGTTTGTCAACTTCATCTCAATAAGCATCAAAGATGAAAAGGGGAAAATGAAAAACAGAAATGTTTTTCTAACAAATATGCCTGTAAATATTTTAATAATAAACAAACAAAAACATTGAATAATATATGGTTTATAATCTAAAATAGTAATTGTTTAATAATAATATAATACAATAATAAAATACAAAAAATTAATTGTCTAATTATTATTATAATATGTAATTAGACTAAAAAAAGATGACCCAATTTTGACCCCAAAAACACCAAATTAAAATGAATTCACATTACTTTTGAAAACAGCTTTATTTTTTGTGTACAGTAGTATATTGCTCCATCTGACAATAGTGCAAAAAATAATTAAGTAATAATTAAATTTCCTTCATAAATATAACAAAACATTATAAATAAACAACCACAACACACATTAAAACAAAATGAACTGGAAAAAAAAATCCATGTTTACATACACATTGCACATTTGAATACGGATATTTGTTTATGTACATAGGCTTTTTTTTCTGGGTTGGTTATCCTGGGAAAAATTCTGGTTTGACCAGGACACGGTCCCTGCCACAGAATGAGACAAGAGAGCCTCTGTAGACTGGCTTATCACTCATAGTCCCTGCATATAAGCTTCTTCTGACCTAACATGGGTTTGTTCAAGAACAAAAATCCTTCCAAAAAGGAAAAAACAAAGGTTGAAAACTTCTTAGAAGTTAAGCTACATTTTTTTTTAAATCAAAGTGTATACAACAATGAGTAAGGGTTTCGTAATCCTGCATCCTCACTATCTGATTCCTATATCTAAATCCTCCAAGTCAGTGTTCTCCACTAAAATACGATGCATTGGTAGTTGCTAATACCCATGACATCTCAGCAGCACATACATACACTCTAACCAGATCTAACCCTATGGTGCAAGAGCAGTGAATGTTCTGAAATGCAATATATACACATGAGCGAATCCTACACAAGTGAAGGAAACAGGATAAAGTATCTATAACTGTCACTCTAATACAGGAGTCACATTTGTGCTGAGAGACTAGAAGTAATCACCGAGCACTGGGTTTGGCTTTCTCAAAGACAAACCTGTGAATGCTGCGTGAAAAGTAATGTGAGGTAACGTGAGGTTGCATGTAGGTCACATCCACTTTCAGTATGGCTATACTCTTTAATAGAGAGGCCTTCGACTACAACGTCCCCGTTTGTTATGGTATGATTGCGTCATACAATAATTTCTCCGGCTTCGGATACAGGACTACATGGCTATGTACTCGATATTTTGACTACACTGGAGAAAAAAAAAACCTCAGATGTTCTCAACCAATCACATCTACCATCTCTGATATGTAAATATCAGACATCCAGTGGTCCTTCTGCATAAAACATCTCTGAATTAGTGTCATATGTTTATATATTACATTTAGTAAAATAAATAAGAAAATATATTCAACATGTACTTGAATTCTCTGGTCAATATTTTGAGTAGGCTTAGCCCATCGTTAAATATCCAGCACTGTATGAAGTCTCTCTGTTTCTGGGCGTCCATGCACAATGGTGAAATGTGGCAGCGTTGCACATCACTGCCACCTAGTGTGGCACAGCAGCACTACAATGATTTATTCTGCCAAGACAAAATTTCGGTAAACATGCATGGCAGAACCGAAGAACTACATTCCTAAGTGAAATCTTTCATTATTATATATTATTGCAATATCATGACTCCCCACCCCGAAAAAAACCCCCAAATAGATACATTACACTATACATCATATACATGGGACTTCAAAATGGCAGAGGGACTCTGCACTTTCAAGCATTGGGGTGGAAGGTGCAGTTGAGGAGGGCAGAAATGTGTGGCTTCACTTTTCATATATCATATAACCTGTTTTACCTCTCTTCATCTGTGCTATGGTCCATGGGCTGCTTCTCTCCCATTAGAGCTCATACTGAGCAGTTGCGCCTCTTGGCCACACAGGGCAGGCCGCTGGAGCTCAGTCGGGTCTTCACCCTTTGTCAAAGGCTGGTGGAGGAGACTGAGAGCGTTGGTGAGGAGGGTGGTGGGAAGTTGAGCAGCTCTAGAACGGCTACTCCAACGCTGCTACGGCGTGTGAACATGCACGATGCCGCCACCCACTTGTTGCTGCGTGGATTGTACTTCTCAATGGAGTTCAGGCTGGAGCTACCATCGTTTCCACCAACAGCGTAGAGCCAGCCGTCCATGGCCACCAGGTCATGAGTACTCCTGAAGAGGATGAGAATATTTACAATATTCATAATATATATAATGAATTCAACTAGGCATTTTGAATGGGTGTGCAAATGCATGTGCATGGTGCTCTGTGATAGACAGGCATTCAATCTGGATGCACCATAACCCTGAGCAGGATTAAAGTCGCTGCTAAAGATGAATGCATCTTTTTCTAACTGTATATGAAAATAACTGGGATGGCAGTGAGATTGAGACAGAACCTCAGGGCTTAAATGTGCGAAGATATTCAGAAACATTCATTCTGTTTCCACAGCATGAACCAGTGCCAGTTTTACTACCTGAGCTACACTTCCAGGAACCTTTTTAGTTCCTGCTTGGGAGTATCCTAGAATTTCCGTTGAGTGGAAAATCCTGAGGTTAAGATAGCTAATTGATCAAACTCAATTTTCAGAGAATGACCGACCCTCACACTAGAGGTCGACTGACTGATCGACACTGATAATCGAATGCTGGACCTATCGGTTATCTGCAAAAAACACACACAGATATATATATTCCCGAGTTGCGGCAATTACCGGAGCGGCTGAGAAGGGTCCACTGTCATTATACAGTACAAGAGCGGCCTCTAGGGGCAAAATAAAAAACCATCACTGGCGAATCTTGTGTTATTTGAAGTGTTTTTGATTGATTTTGGATTAATTCGTTATTTGGAGTGGTACTTTTTGGTTCCGTTTCGATGTACATCTTTTGGTTACTTTAATATTTATTAATAGTTAATATATATTAACATGAATATATTTTTCATTAAAAAAATTACAGTACATTTTCATGGTACAGTCAGTACTTTTATGTTTGTAAAAAGTTAATCAATATTTTACTTTGAGTGTTGTGTTCATTCAGTACCAATTTGATTAATTGGTTAGACAGATATTGCCCAACATAGTTAAAAATATCTGTAAAATCCACTATTGGTGGACCTCTACCTCACACCCAGCATTTTACTAACCTGTGTTTAGCTAACAAGTGGCATGACCAGCTAATATTTGCTTTTCACACAAGTGATAAGTCAAAAAAATTAGAAGCGTGTTCTATGAAAGTCTTTATTTGCTGCAGAATTAACTAGCAGCAAGAACAAGAAGCCAGAAAATCTGGGGTAGCTGTGGCGCAGGTGGTAGAGCGGGTTGTCCACTAATCGTTGGCGGTTCGATTCCCTGCCCGGATGACACATGCCGAAGTGTCCTTGGGCAAGACACTGATCCCCAAGTTGCTCCCGATGGCAAGCTAACGCCTTGCATGGCAGCTCTGAGTTTGTGTGTGAATGGGTGAATGAGACACAGTGTAAAGCGCTTTGGATAAAAGCGCTATACAAGTGCGCCATTTACCATTTACCAAAATCTTAAATTGTGCTTTGTGCAGCTCGTTTTAAAAGCTACTTAGCGATACAATAAAGAACACATCAGCCTTTCTCCATATTTGCTTTGTTAACTACATTAATGCTGGACACATTGCACAGTTTGAGGCAGCGGTAATGCAAATAAGGAACTTGTTCCAGAAGTGTGTAGTTCTCATTCAGAAGAGTTCTGCAACCCACAAAGTTTCAGAAATTTAGTGAAAACAAACCTCTTGCTGCTTGGCCAATTTGAACTTCTTTCTCTGCAACCAGAACCCCTTAATTAAATTAGCCACTGATTAAATTGGCTGTTGTGCCAATAGCTACAACAATTCAGTCTGAACTCTCTGATCTTACAGATCTTACTGATCTTACAGTTACCCAATTCTTAAATTCAAGTGATTTTTGAATGAGCACTACACCCAGTTCACACAATACACCAAGCACTCACACTTGCTGTTGTTTGTCTGCAGATTACCTGCTTACCTGCGAATGTTCATTGGGGCCACTCCTTCCCATGTGTTGGTTTTGGGGTTGTACCGCTCCACTGAGTTCAGGCAGCTGGTTCCATCATTGCCTCCAGCAACATAGAGCATTCCCTCCAGTACTGCAACGCCAGCACTGCTCCTCCGGCTTAACATGTTGGCTATGGCAGTCCATGCATTACTCTTAAGGACAGAAAAATTAAAAAGTCTATTAAAAGGAGTAGTCTGCAACATTTAGCATGGTCTTCTGCCTGTGAGGTGAACCACAATTGCAACAAAATCACTGAAAGGCCTTTCCCAAACCCACTTTTCAACTATTATGAAATTGACCAGGACAGAACAGCTCTGACTGGGGGTGGAGCTTACATCTGGGCCAGAAATATTTTTTATATATATATATATATATATATATATATATATATATATATATATATATATATATATAAAGTTAAAGCAGCTAGCTAGATCCATTGTATGGAAGATATGTATAAAATGGCATGACTATGGTCTAGAAACACTTGGAAAAATAAAAACATCTTACCTTAGAAATCTTAACTGAACCCTGATATCATACTAAATTTTGATGTCTTACATTTTTATGATAGCAGAATTGCTTATATTACTTTATACCAAGTTTTACAGTAAATGAAATGAAATTAAAAGTTAAAAGTACCTGTGGATCATATTTCTCTACTGTGGCTAGGTGTGAGGAGCTATCATATCCACCAACTGCATATAGACTGCCATCTGAAAACAGAGCCGGTTATACTTTTGTTAATGGGAGTTAAAAAGGTAACATTGCTTTATGCACTAGCAGCCACTTCAGGAAAAAATTCAAACTTGTGAAACTTATTACATAGTTCCCTCCAAAACTATTGGAATGGCAAGACCAATTAAGAGAGGACTGTAAATTACAGGTCTTGTCTTGCCAAGTGAATCAGTCCTATTTTGCAGGAACACTGATGATTGTGAATGCTGTCATTCACAACCACGGGCATTAAAAATTCTTTGGTAGGTTACGCAGAGACTACTTCCAAAGAAAAGCTCACCCAGTGTGGCAACTCTCACATATCTTCTCCTGGTGCTCATGGCAGCAATGGAGGTCCAGGTGCCAGTTAGTGGGTCATACCTCTCTGCACTAGAGAATAAAAGAAAAAAGCAAACAAGTGCTTACGATGCCAATAAAAATATTAAAGGATACAACAAAGGCAAAATAATCCAGTCGTTTAAAGCACTGATATACGGGCAAAGGGTTGCACTCATCACAACCATATGTGCTTTTTGAACATCCCATTCCTCATTTAGTTCCCCCTTTGCTGTTATATAATAATCTTCCCTCATCAGGGAAAGCTTTCCACTAGATTTTGGAACATGGCTGTTGTTATTTGGCCATTCATTAGTGAAGTCGTTCACTGATGTTGGCGTTCCTATTCATCCCAAAGGTGTTCAGTGGGGTTGAGGTCAGGGCTCTGTGCAGGTCACTCGAGTTCTTCCACTCCAGCCTTGGCAAACCATGTCTTCATGGATCTTGCATTGTGCACAGGGGCACTGTCATGCTGGAACAGATCTGGGCCCTAAGTTCCATTGAGGGGAAATTGTAATGCTATAGCATACAGAGACATCCAGTGCAATTGTGTGCTTCTAACTTTGTGGCAACAGTTTAGGGAAGGCCCACATATGGGTGTGATGGTCAGGTTTCCACAAACATTTAGCTATATAGTGTAAATTAAGGGTAAAATTAGAAGATGATAGCTTATGTTACCTAACTAGTTCAATTTAGTACATCAGAGAAATGCAACAAAGGACATTAATCGGAAACCACTGGCCAAAACACATCGTTTTAAATGTTCACCCAAAGCAGTTAATGTCAATGAGAACAGGAATTCTCAGAATATTAAAATGTATGTGGGGCTAGAGAAGTCTGATTACTGACAGATAAGACTTTTATTGTATTTAATGTTCAAGACTGTTTTAAAACATTTAACATTTAACTTATGAATCAATATGAAACCCATTTACAGTATATTCTGCAGTGTGCAAGTTTTCTATTACAAATATTATAAATAAGCAAACAAAAAAAAGAGGAAAATGCTAAATTTAAATAATTTTATAAGACAGACAGGCAGACAAACAAACAAACAAATAAATAAAGCATTGACCTCCAAAGTCTGGGGTGGTAGTTATCTTTTAGGGAATCTATATCTCTTATTAATTATCAATACAGTATTGACATTCCTGGAAGAAGAGTTTTATTTATGTGGTTTATTACCTACTGTCTTTCTTTCCAACCCTAGAGGATACCTTACCTGTTGAGACAGGAAGCACCGTCATAGCCTCCAGCTGCATATAACAGGCCATGAAGCACTGCCACACCCAGACAGCTCCTCCTGGTTCCCATAGATACTTCTGGTTGCCAGCCGTTGGTCACAGGATCATATGACTCAACAGTGGCCAAGTCAGATGTGCCGTCATATCTGACGTCAAGAAATCAAAGGTTAAAGTCAACAGAATTTATAATCAGAAGGACGGAACCAGATAAGGGATGAGCAATGTTTACCTTTTAACCTCTTAGAAAGTCAGTGATGTGCTAGCATAAGCTCAGGTAGATGTACTCCAAGAATAACAGAGAAAGCATACCAGAGACAAGGATAAGAGGCTCCATACCCGCCTACAGCATATAGCTTATTCCCGATAGCAGCGACTCCGACTCGGGCCCGTCGTGTAGACATAGACGCCACCATGTGCCAGCGGTCTGTCCTAGTGTCATAGGCCTCACAGTCTCCATGAATAGCAAAGAGACTGCCGCCACCTGAGAGAGATCATACTGGAATGCTTAACTGACATCAACTAGAAACAGGCCTCTTGTTAAAATACTGAACATGTATCCTGATATACTGACCCACAGCAAACAGCACAGGGCTGGCACCCTCACAGCGACGGGGCCGAGTGCGACAGTTACTCAGCACGCCCCTCTGCTCGGGCATCAGGTGATACTTCAGCGCCTCTATCAACAGATCTTTACACTCAGAGTGGTGGCGCACCAGAAGCTCTGTGTCCACGTTACCCATCAGGAAGTCCCGTGTCAGTAACGGCAGACGCACACACTTCATCAGCTAGAGGAGAACATTGCCCAGTGTGTGAGATTGAAGCAGACAGGGAGCCAGAGAAGGGATGACTGAGCAATAGGTTATATATGTGCATGGGTATAGACAGTATAATTAACAGGCAAGGATAGACTCACTCTGGGTACATGCTGCCTCCGCCCATCAATATCATGTTTGACCCAGCTCAATACAGCCCTGTACACTTCCTCCTCTGATGGAACATTCAAATTGTCACTAGAGATAAGGTCCAGCACCTGTAGCACACACACACACACACACACACACACAACACAGCAACATACATTTTCAAATCATCCCATTTGACACATGTATATGCACATAAGTAATCTGATAATGGAAAATCTCTGGATCTACACAAATCAGTTAATAATCTAAACTCTTACAAAATGCATAGCATATATCTCTCTACAATTGCTGAATTTCAGTTTACAAATTATTTAATCTCAAACATTTATTTGGTAATTATTTTTGAAAGCAAATTCTACACTGTACACTGAGCTACTAAGTCTATAGAATTTTCTCCATCTAGAAGATGGAGATGTAGAAATGATGTAGAAAAACCAAAAGATACCAATAAACAGTATACATGTGCTGAAAAGCCTAATTATATGGCTGAAACTGAGAGATTTGAGCCAGAATTAAATTGTAATCATGTACTCGATGTAATAATGTAATCAGTATTGCTTTTCAGTAGGGACTTGGAAAAAATGTTCCACATATTTCAAGCTTTTTTCCCCACAGATGTGATTATATTTTACTCTAGCACAGAAGTTTCTCCATACTGGAGAGGTCAGGGGTCAAAGATAGTGGACACACCCATGCCCAGTACAGTCCTGGTCATACGTACATACAGATATTTTTGTGCATGTCCACAAGGATATATACACTCACTGAGCACTCTATTAGGAACATGTGTACACCTGCTCATTCATGCAATTCTCTAATCAGCCAAACATGTGGCAGCAATGCAATGCATCAAATCATGCAGATATGGGCCTGCAGCTTCGGGTAATGTTCACATGAACCATCAGATTGGGGGCAAAAATGTGATCTCAGTGATTTTGTCCCTGGCATGATTGTTGGTGCGAGACGGGTTAGTTTGAGTATTTGTACTGAACTGCTGATCTCTAAGGGAAACAATCATGAGCTTCCCTGGTCTTATGCCTTAAATCTTGGCACATGTCACAGCTGAGTGGGCAGAGGGATAAATTGCATACTGCTGCAGTGACACAAGCCAGCAACACTTGCTGTGAAAAACACAAAGAGAACACAGACAGCAGGACAGAGACAGCAAGACAGAGACAGCAAAAGAAACCAGGCAGTGCCACCCTTTCATCAACTACTGTCAGTCATGGAACACCACCAATGCCTGAAAAGAGATTTTAAAAAATAAATAAATAAAAGACTTATGGAAAAAGAAGCAAAAGAGGTACTAGTCAATTTGCTCAAATAAGAGCTCTTATTTTAAAGAGAGAGGATTAAGAACAGACAAACATTGCATACAAGAGATAATTTGAGGCAGATCATTTGAGATAATGCAGAAAAAACCCCATTCATGACCCCTGAAAGAATCAGGATGCTGACCTAGCATAGGATTTGTGTCTAGGCTCAAAAGTGTTGTCTGGCAGAGATCTGAGCTTCTCACTCGTATAATTGCATGTCACTGCCCGCTTCCTTTCCCTCCATCTGGGGACAAGAGGAAAGGAAGCAGTACAGCAAGTGTATTTTTCAACATATACTTCCTTGTTTACTGAAGCTTCACTTAACAGTGCATTACTTATTACTGACTTGTTGCCCAACTTAATAACCGGTCACTGGTCATAACAGATCTGAATACATGTTTGCCTCGCAACTCTGGCGGTTGAGGGTTCGATTCCCGCCTCCGCCCTGTGTGCGCATGCTATCCTCTAGCTATCCGCAGGCTAGTTTGCATGCTATCCCCATGCTTTGGGGAGTTCCTCCGGGTACTCTGGTTTCCTCCCCCAGTCCAAAGACATGTGCTGTAGGCTGATTGACACCTCTAAATTGCCCATAGTGTGTGAGTGATTGTGCCCTGCAATGGTATGTCCCCCACCTTGTGCTGAATTCCCTGGGAAAGGCTCCAGGATCCCCGCAACCCTGTGTAGGATAAGCGGTACAGAAAACGGATGGATGGATGTTCTTTACTATATTGTCATTTTGTATTTAGACATTCTTGTCAGGTTGGAGAATTTAACCGACATACTTGTATCACATCCTACAATAACAAGGAAGCTTGTGCATCCTCTCTTGGAGAGCCTCCTCTCTGCTCAATTCCTCCAGGTCTATTTAAAGAACTGATGCATTCTTAATGAGGGCACACTTCAATCGATTTCAGGGTCATGGGCTACAAAGATGTAGGAATGAGTCATTGATTAGAGCAGGGGCTCTCAAACCTTTTGTTGCCAGGGACCCCTTTAACTGTAAAATGAATTTCATGGACCCTCAGTACAGATTTATTGTATACAGTAATATTTTGTCGATCTATTATGACTTTAGAGATTTCCGAGGCTGAACTTCCATTGACAAAACACATTAGTTACCTGGGGACATTATTTATAGGCCTTAAATCCATTCAGATCAAGGGATTAATGAAACAGGCTAAAACAATAAGAATTAATTTTTAAAAGGACCCCCTGGCTATGTTTCACGTACCCCTGGCTACTTTTGCTAGAGTCTCAAAAGTCTCTTTAATCCTTGGAGTCCTTCTCCAATCTAGACTTTTGGCCCATCATTAAGGTGTAGAGCGATGATGGAGCTCTCAAGTGAGACTGGGTTAAAAGGAAGCATTTAGGACATGGCATTCTTGACACAAAGAGGACAGCCACTGAATAGACCTTTACATAAAAATGACTAAAAATGACAGACAATTATTTAATTTAAATTACAACCTCAATTATGGAAAAGTTGGGACAGTATGGAAAATGCTAATAAAAACAAAGAGAATACACTTTGACTTGTATTTAAACAAAAAATGTATAAAGACATGGTATTTGATGTTTTACCTAATCAACTGCAGTTTTTTTTAAGGTAAACATTTATTTTCAAAATGATGCATGCAAGACTTTCCAAAAAAGTTGGGACGGGCAATTTAGAACTAATAGCGCTGTGACAAGTTTAAATAAGAAGGTGATGAAACAGGTGAGGCAATCATCTAATCATAGTATATAAGGAGCGTCCAAAAAGGCCTAGTCCTTCAAGAGCAAGGCTGGGTCAAGGCTCACCAATCTGCCAACAGTACGTTAGCGTATAATCACACTTTGAGAACAACATTCCCCAAAGACAAATCGGTAGGATATTGGGCATTTCACCTTCTACAGTGCACGATATAATTAAAAGATTCAAGCAATCCGGTCAAATCTCTGTGCGTAAAGAGCAAGGCCAAAAACCACTACTGAATGCGCGTGATCTCCGATCCCTCAGACGTCACTGTCTTAAAAACCGTCATGAGTCTGTAATGTAGATTCTGACATGAGCTCAGCAATACTTTGGTAAACCTTTGTTAGTCAACACAAATTCACCGCTGCATCCACAGCTGCAAGTTAAGGCTTTACTAAGCAAAGCAGAAGCCATACATCAACACTGTCCAGAAGCGCCGCTGACTTCTCTGGGCTCGGTCTCATCTGAGATGGACAGTAACCCAGTGGAATCGTGTTTTGTGGGTTGATGACATTTGCAAGTTTTTGGATAAAACAGCCGTCGTGTTCTCCGGGCCAAAGAGGAAAATGACCAAAGCTGTTATCAGCGTCAGGTCCAAAATCCAGCGTCTGTCATGGTATGGGGTGTGTCAGTGCCCATGGCATGGGTAACACACATCTGTGAAGGCATCAATAATGCAGAAAGATATGTACACATTTTGGAGCAACATATGCTGCCATCCAGAGCAGAACACCAAACCACATTCTGCCCGGATTATAAGCACATGGTTGCATAAGCAGAGTGTGCGGGTGCGAGCATGGCCTTCTGCAGTCCTGACCTGTATCTGATTGAGAATGTGTGGTGCATTATGAAGCACAAAATAAGGCAATGAAGGCCCCGTACAGTCGTGCAGCTGAAGAAATGCATAATGGACAAAAGGGGGAAAATTCTGCTTGCTAAACTTAATCAACTGGTGTCTTCACTCAGTGTCCAAACACTTATAGGTGTTATTAGAAAAGGTGATGTTACATAGTGGTAGACAGTCGACTGTCCCAATTCTTTGAGTGTCATCAGATTTGAAATGAGTGTATATTTAAAAAGAAATTTATTAAATTCACAAAGTAAAACATCAAATAATGTGTTAATAATGCGTTTTCAATATAGTACAGGGTGATTGAATTTTCAAATGACATTTTTTTTTGCATTTTCCATACTGTCTCAACTTTTTCAGAATTGTAGGCAAATTACATAAATAGGTTGATAATCATGTTTTTGTTCATTCTGGAACAATTTGGTGACCAAATGTTAAATACTAAAAGGAAGCTGCTGCTACATGTTAACTGTAGTATTAGCTTGCCGGTGCTGAACTCCTGAACAACACATTTTGAAAATCTCAGCCTAACATTCCGTCCTCACCTGTTTGAGCGGCAGCAACATGAACTCCTCGGTCTTGGACACCTCCACAAAGTGCTGCAGGACATATTTGTGGGCAGACTTGAGCAGGTCGCTGCAGGAATGTGTATCAGCAAAGCCACGGATGCCCAGGCAGTTAGAGGGGTCCAGCTGACTGAGCAGAAACTTGCAGCAAGCGTCTCTCACTCCGTTCAGCTGCAGGAGGCTTGCCGCCGGAAGCAGCGTCTTCACACATCACACACACAACCAAAAGTCATGAAGCTTAACCATAGCCAAGATATACTGTACATAACAATCTTTTTCCTGTATCATCAAAGGGCTTGATTAAGTAAAGCCCTGCCCAGACTTGGTATCAATATTTCTGGTGAACCAATCACCAGTGAATAGCAGAGAAGGATAGCCACTCACATCTGGCATTTTCATGAGTAGAAGGGTTGCCATATCTGCCAAAAGCAGCCAAATTTTACCTCAAAATCATTCCCCAAAAGGGTGTTTATATTTAGCCATGGTACATGATTTCCTAATTAAAGTATCAGGTGCTTAAGTTGCTCACACTGTCCCCAATAACAGACTGAAGTTTTTCATTAAATAACGAAACATGATTTCAACAACCAGAAGAGAGGGAAGGAACCAACGCAAACTGTGAGCTGTAGACTGAAATTTAGTCAGTGTCTTGCAGGACTAAGACAGCATGGGCACATACTGTCAGCGTTTGTGGATTTAAAAAATAAAAATAAAAAATTATTCTCACACACACAAACACATTCAAATGTTACCATCGCATAGACTTTCTGAACATCTTCCAAATCTGAAAACTCATTTATGCTCTATTGTATTTGTTGTTTTTTAACACCAATTTGATCATTTATCAATTCCCAACAAGTAGCTAGCTGGGGAGAGTGAAGGCTTGCAAATCGTTCTGCCGCTACATGCTTGATGGTTTGGTAGTAGTGCAAATCAATGTTCAATGTATGGACAATTTCTTTTCTTTTTAAATGAACCCACAGACAGAACAAAAGTACTCTAGTATCAGACAACAATGTGGCTGCGTATCTCAGAAGTAATTCAATTCTACATGAAATACGTGAACGTGGCAACACTGGTGAGGTTTTTTGAAGTTGTTAGGGACACATCGCAGTTCACACTACTCAGGTGAACTCATCACATGACACATTTAACACCATTCACACCTTTACTTAATGCTGTCGACATGTAATCAAATCACCCAAGTTGGATATTAATACCAAAACTGAATCAGTGTTCATCAGTGAATCAACGCTAATTTTGTGAGCAGAAGCCAGGAATGTTAGTCTAAATTGGGATTATTCGTCTAGACTCTAGACGTTTTGATGTGATTGTTTGGGAAATGTCTGGAAGACAATGTCTGTACCTTTACAGAAGATAAAAATGCACTTTATGCGAAATAAAAGAAATAAGACACATTAAGTCTGGGCAATATTATACAATATTAATGCAATAAACATCACCTCACAATAAACATTTCTAGAAGTATCACAGGTATCGTAGATAGTTTTGTAACTTCTTTGTTCTCATAGCAACAAGCTGCTGATTGGATAGTAATATATGAATCGGATGTTTCATTCTAACTCTTTAGCCTTGGTAATTAAGTTATTTTTTTTGTTAATGTTGAGCAAAAACACAGTTTTTTAAGGTTTTTGAAGGTCACTACTACAGGGTCTCACTAAAGTCTCCATACAGTACAAATTTTTCATACTTAATTTATACTTTACATATATTTTTCATATAGCCTTTAAGAATGTCTGACAAAAGAAGAACGTATAGAAATCATGCTTGTGGCTGGATCAGGAAGCTGCTGCAAGGTGGCGATGGACATTGACATGAAGCATGGCAAGCATATCACACACGCCACTATTGCCAAACTTGTTAACAAAAAGACTGGAAGTGTTGAGGACCAACCGAGAAGTGGACATCCACGAATATCCACTGACGAAGGCAGAACCGACAAGGTGCTAGCAAACATAGTCCCCTGTGTATGGAGACTTTTGGGACACCCAGTATTTTGCTCACAGTTTGTTAGCAGATATACAGTTGAGTCCATATAAGTTTTACATACACCTTGGCAGAAGGCATTCAAAGTCAACTTTTCAGAACGCCACACATTTCATGGTACTTTGCATTTCCTGAGTTAAGTCAATTAAGGCAGGGGTCCCCAACCCCCGGGTCATATGGTACAGGGCCACACAGAAAGAATAAACTTACATTATTTCCGTTTTAGCTATTATTGGAGTCTGAACGACGTTTTAGTTTGACTGGATTCTCTCCGTTACATCCGTCTATGATTCACTTTTGACACATGTCAAGATACTTGTCTCGGTCACGTGATACGTTACTCGGTCACGTGATACGTTAAGCGTTAGGGGCAGAGCGGATGTTACTCATGATGTGTTCTTAGCGTGATGTTACCAGGACGTTGCTAATAAAGTTGCGATTTCACATTGGATTCACGTTTATTATTATATTTGAAAAATACCCCAGTTTTTATGCCGGCCGTATCATTTTATTTTGATGTAGTTATCTGCCACACCTTAAAGGCGGGTCCGAGGCGCAAAAGAGGTTGGGGACCACTGAATTAAGGCATCTACTTTATTTCAACAAGAATCTACTTTATTTCAACAGCATTTATTTAATACTAATAATTTCCTAAACACATGCATTAGTTTAGTCTTTATTTACTATATCTACTTTTCAGTGGGTGAAATTTTTACAAAATTTGTTTGTATTTGGTGGCATTGTCTTTTTAATTGCGTAACTTGACTCAAACGCTTGCCGTAGCCTTCCACAAGCTTCTCAGGTTACAGAATTGTTCCTTTTTCCTCCTGATAGAACTGATGTAACTCAGTCAGCATTGTGAGCCTCCGTACTCCGATGTGCTTTTTTTTTCAGTTCAGACCACAAATTTTCTATGAGATTCAGGTCAGGGCTTTGTCTTCACCTTTGGAAATATGATTAGGGTAATTGTCCTGTTGCGACCAAATTGTAACTTTGTTGTTTTCTCTCAGTTGAACCTTTCATCCCTTGGAGTTAATTTGTGCCACTTTCCTGAACAATGCAGAGGCTGTGTGGTCCCAAGATATTTGTATTTGCATACAACTGATTTTACGGATGCTCACGGTACCTTACATTGTTTGGAAGTTACTCCTAAGGAACAACCAGACTAGTGGGGTCCAAAAGTCTAAGAGCACTTGTGAAAATGCTTCTATGTTACATTCTTTTCTAAATTTAAAACAAAAATTTTCATTACAAATTTCTCCACAAGTTTGTGCAAAACCTGATGAACCGTTTTGATCAAATCCATCGGAGTGTGCTTGCTTCAATAGAAGACATAAGGCTTGAGGAAAATCTGACCTTTTGTACAAAGTAGTTCACATGGTCAATATAATTAATGTGCTTCTACATAAATAGGGATCTGGTGCAGAATCATGCATATTAATTATCCAATCCAAGATATTGAACATTACTTTGTTTTTAATATTTAACATTTATTAAAAAACAAAACAAAACAAAAAAAACCACACACAACACCTGTTTATTTCCAATTTGAAATAAAATAAATCCCAGATTTCCAGAATGGTCTCAGACTTTTTGAACCCCACTGTATATCACAATATTTATATATCATATTGCCCAGATTTACATGATGCATACTTCTTGTTGTGAAAATGTTTTCAAGTATCATGATGATATTTCTGCCATCTCAGACTCCCTTAAGTTGTACCTGCACATTGCCTTCCCCAACTACTATCTCAGCTGTGTAGGCATACTGCACCAACTGCTCCAGTGCCTGTGGATCAATGTCATGCAGCGTCACGTGGGTTTGCCGGCTCTCTGACATCTCATCTGCGCAGCACACACACACACACACACACACACACACACACACAATTTCAAGTAGCGGATTTGACATAAAAGAAAGGTCATGTTGACAGGGGGTTAGAAAGCATGCTGATAATAAAGCCTGACATTTAAGTTAAATTAAGTAACTTGAGCAAAACAGGGTGTGTTTATCAAATCAGGCTGCTGAGTCAAAGAGGCGTTTTCTCCTCTAAACTCCTAGTCACAGTGAGCGGTACTAGTCCACTTTAGTTTAAATGAACGGCTCAGAGGTTAGAGATGAGGTCAGAGGTCTGCTGGTGTATTGTAAGCTCAGAACAGTAGTGGCACAGTACTGTCCACTCTGTCCTGAGACGTATCATCACATTCTAGCCTGAGGGGCAGTGGTGATGAGGACAGATAGGAAAAAAAAGGCACCTGTTGACCTAAGACCGGAAAGGGAAAAGAATACACATGGAAAACACAGGCCAGTGGGAAAGGAGGTGAAACAGGAAACGATTCAATAGGACGCTGAACAAATTTAGCTCAGAGACAAACACCAACAGTATTAGCTTTAACTATAGGGATGAATTGTTTCAAATATTTATAACACATTTTGTTTTTCAAAAGGGCACATTCACACAGATGGGACAAAATAAAACACAGTCCAGAGTAATGAGAAAAACACACAGCCTGAATAACATTGAGCTAACATGTTGAAATGGTCCAAGTTATTTGAAACAATTCTCACATTTTTCTGCATTTGATGAGGTGGTATACACTGTAAGATCACCTACTAGTAAACATGGCGTGGAAGTAAGGGCTGCAGGACGCCAGCACCACTTTGTGAGCCTTGATCTCCTTGTTGGCCACGTGCAGCACGATGTCGCAGAGCAGGCCACGTTGCCGCATCCTGTTCATCGACACAAAGGAGTCGTGGTAGTGGCGTTTGGAGTTGTGCGAGATGCTGTGGCCATCGCGATTCAGCAGTTGCATGCCTCCCTCCATCATGGCGCTGCGCTCCGAGGCCTGCCGCTGCCCAAGTCTCAGTCTCAGCAACTGAACACAAAAACATGGCTCCTGCTTAAACAATGATCGCTGCATTGCTCACTCTCAAAATGTACCCAGAAAAATACTATTTTGCTTACAAAAAGAATGGCAGTGAATGTTAACATCTCACAAACTACTGTATCATCATTTTTGTTAATCAAATGATAATGCAGTAAGACCATTAGAGAAGTGCGAGAAGAAGGACAACTGCAAGATCAAGCTCTAGTTTTTAGTGCACATGGAGAATGTAGACATACTGAAAAAGTATTCTGTGGTTTGGCGTATTTTCCAATGCGACACACTCCATTTCCTCAGTATCACATGGATGTGAAAGTTACATTAAAGGATCACCAAAGGGCCAAAGTGAGCCTTTGGGACACTGCCTAAATATCAAAACTTCATAGGTCTGCTTCAGAACGAGGGTTTGAAAAAAAAAAATCTTAAATTCTAAATTAAATTAGCCAAATTTCAGACCTGAGGGGAATTTTTTTATTTATTTATTTATTTATTTTTTACAATTAGCTAACCTATAATAGGTTGAACCAGAATTGTGGGAATTAATTTTTATAGCCATGGCCTGATTTATGAAGGTCAACATTTTTCTCATTTTATCTTCTTAAGAAGATTAAACAATATTTCCTAAAAATACTTCCTAACAATTCCCAAGTATTCTACGAATAACCCTGGTGGCTTGAAACACACTAGGTGTCACAAAACCATAACCCAAGCAGGTAGGCTAACCTGATCCTTTTATTTTTTTAATTAAGTATCCTTTTATTACTAGTACAAACTGGAGTTGGAGAATATATTGAAAGGGCAGCTAACAATAATGATGCCAACATTTAAAGCTTATGTGAGCTCGTTACAAAGAAAAACAGGACAGCAAATACACTCTTGGCCACTCCCATAAATCAGTATGAGCTGAATTTCATGTGTATATAACATGGCTTTCACGTAGATGAATGGTTTGGTGTGCTTGATAGTGATATCCTGACAGTCCTTGCTAATGCGAACTCTAGCACCCTTTTGGGCCTCAAATTATAGGCTACACTTTCATTCTCTAACCAACAGGAAGTGGTTCCCTACTGCCACCTGTCACACCTGAAGAGCAGATTTGGCATCATTTATGTGCCGAAGTGGGTTCATTAGAGCTGCTGCAGTACACAAGTGCCCCACTAATATGAGTACTTTATATTTGAAATGATGGCTAAATATGAATGAGTATGTAACAATAACGTACATAAAAAGTTCTCATCTGAAACTGATGGCTCAACATGCACTGTGGACAAAAGACTGGCGATAGAAAGGGCCTTTTAAAAAAGCAGTGGTTGCCTGTGGAAAAATAATAACAGCAGAAATGAAGCAATGCTTCTGAAAATGAAATTTTATACACATTTAATAACGCTCAACAAGACTGAGTTGGAGTAATATCTCCTCACAAGAATAATACACTAAACACAACATATTCTCAAAATGTTCACTATCTATAAAAGATACAAAAATGTAGGCCTCCCCGCAACCCTGTTTAGGATAGGCGGTACGAAAAATGTATGGATTCTTAACTCTTTAAATAACTAGGTCAGGTTGGCAGCTGTTATTTTGCAGGTTAAAGATGTTGCAAATAAAAATCACAAATCGTGGGGGGAAAAAAGTCATTTGTTGAGAGTTCAAACTGGTGGCCTTAGACAGCTGAGCATGGCACTCACCACCAAGTGCTTTAGAACTGTTGCAACAGATAAGCTCTGAAAGTGTCAGAAATGTTTAACCAAACTTCCTGCTATGTTGTGACAGAATCTACTGTATAATCTCATGTGCAGCACATGTGAACCTAACTAATCTCATGAAAAGATTTTATTGGCATCATCTCGTATAGTGTGACAATATATTTATACTGCGCAGTAGAAGTTGCCCAGGTATCTGCTCTTGATTTGGTGCAATTCTTCTATCTGGAACAGAAGAAACCACGTTCATGAATCCTGACTTATGTTATCAGGCTAACTTGCCAGCATAGGGATTCAAAAATAAGTCTGAACATGACAACTCTGTAAGCACGATTTTCATTTACAAATGAAGTTTGTAATGTTTAAATATAACAATAATTTCAAATATACACTAGAACAACTTATTCTTAGTATTACAAAGCAATAGATCTTAATAGTGTCTTCATTTTAAGCTTCTGTTTGCAATTCTTCCAGCATTATCATTAGCTCCGCCCCTATCTGAAACAGCCCAAGGCTTTTCCCCAAGGTAATCCATGAGGTATTCGCGCCCCTCCTCCCAATCGGCCTTATACTATTTACTCTTTTTGTGAAGAAAAAAGTACATACTTTTGAGTGTGGTAAAAAGTATGCAAGTACACAGACATACAAACATGCCAACATGCCGTGTAACGGAAGAGAACGTTGTTGCCTAGTTACGCACACCATCACCATAAACAAACTCCACATTGCATTTCAGCATTTCTTCATTTATTATTCCTTATGTAACTTATAATATATAGTTTAATTCATCATGCCCTTGATGTATTTTTCCACATGTCATTTACACCTTTCTAAAATGCATTCGGTCACAAAGCTCCTCGTGCCTCACAAAATGAGGCATGGGCAATAGTAGCTGAAAAAGTGTCCACCAAAATCTACCGGAAATAGTAGACTATCTGGATACTTTTGGGATGCTCATTATAACATGCTATGATTTGGGACATACTAATTCTCACCTTGGATACTATTTAGTGCGGATAGTATGCCAGTTGGGACGCAGGGAGGGTTGTAATGGAGGGAGCAGCATGTCTTTTTCAGCGAAAGGATTTTCACTGAAACTGCACTTCACGTTACAATCAGCAGAAGGGATCAAATAATAAACAGCTCCTTTAACACGCTTTAACGAAGAATATAATGCGCCAGCTGCAGATTACTGTAGGAAAGAGCAAACAGGAGTATTAAAGGCAGCTGCACAAAAAAAAGGAGTTCATGAATTTTCAAAATGCCACATAGTTTAATCAGTCGTGTATTCTTTCAAGATGTCATTGAAGTCCACGGATTGCAAGCAGGCTGCGTGTACTAGGACATCAGCGTCATCACCTGTGAACAGCCTGACCCCACAGGTTTAGACAGAGGTGAGCATAGCAGTGTTAATGATGATGCTCTCATTCGTCCCTTAACTAAGGGCATCGCTGGGACCGAGTAAAGAAAAGAACATGGTGCAAGAACACCGTGTACAGTTGCTGAGTGACCTCTTTACTTTATTCAGCCCTCCCTAACGCACCCTTTAGTCAAACAAACCAAGCTTTTACGGTTATATTTGTTACAGCCACCAAAGAAAAATCTGCTCGTGTAAGCGTTGTTTCCACACGTGCCCTTACCAAGACAACCTAATGAAATGCTTTACTCTCTCTGAAAGACCACCATCACCCCCACTTTAAGTACACTGTGCACTGTGTATAGACACACTGGTTACCATGCCAATACCCCACCACCAGTGTGCAGACACCACCACCACGACCAGTCTGTCTGACTCAGCATACTGAGTCACATCACAACAAAACAACAGATGCAAGGACTAAACGCAGCTTTGAATCTTCTCCAGGCCTGATCATAACAGCTGTGTCTTTAGTTTATAGCCTATAGCGCATATAGTGCATACGGCTCAGCAGTGCAGACTCCCAGCACGGATCTGTAAAATGACTGAGCATCATCTCCTCACCTCATGCACTTCCTCCCCCAACCCCCCGCTGATTTACACACAGGATCCCCAGGGGGAAACACAGCCTGCTTACCTGGAACGACAGACGCCCGCTTCCTCGATCTGCTTCTCTGGTGAGGAATGAAAGCAAGCAGACTCGACCCGCAAACTGAGCCGTGCAGTCCGCGTGAAACGTGCATACAGACCTAGTTTGCGCTTTTGTAGGTTCTTGACGTAAATGCAGCCGCGCGAGTGCTGCGCGCTGACATCATAATTTAAGGTAGCGCGCCTGAAACCTTGGTGTGTGTGTGTGTGTGTGTGTGTGTGTGTGAAATATAAATATATCAATATATAATTTAGAACCATACTAACGCCGTCGATTAACAATTACGCACTGATATAATTAATCCAGCACAAAATATTTTAAATATATTAGTGAGGAAATAAATGTCATAGCAGCTTGGCTTGATGTCCCGTACGTTAGGAAATCCGTCCACCTTAAGACATTATTGCGATTAGAAATCCGTCTTGGGTCTTTAAATCCGATCTGGATGTTTGTTTCAAATCTTTCAGTGTGTACATTTAAAGCTTACCGTTTATTCGTTTGGACGTTAAGATGTGGTGTTTCGGGTTATTTATTTATTTTCTTTTCAGGAAATGCTCTCAATAAGATAGCACCTAGCCATAATATTGACCCAAGCGGCAGTTTACCGGTAGCACCTTCTCTTTTCTTTTCTCTCTCTCTCTCTCTTTTTAATGCAGTTCGTTAGCTTCCCGGCTAGCTGTGACTGCTCTTCCCAGCAGAGCTGGGAACGCTTGAACAAAGGCGCCAAGAGAAAAGAAGCTGCGACTCATTATGTTTACTTTAGCTCACTCTCTTACAATCCTCCATTAATCAAAAATAAACACTTTACCAGTGAGCTTAGCTAATGGGTCCGGTTATCATAACGCTCATTAAACACCTCAGAGCAGGACTCACCTGACGACGTCGCCTGGGTCTGAATGACAGCGCCTGCTTCTTTCTATGTACAGCTCTCTCCAGTTTTACCAGCAGCCGCAATGTTATTGGGTTGTAGCAATGTCTCCCCCCACTCTCAGCTAAACCTGTACACCAAACTAGACAATAAATAAACAGACATGTGGTAATTACACGTAGCATCCAAACACAGAGCTCACTCACAGGGTTGCCAGATCCGCGCGATCAACATAAACAACAAAATAATAATGCCCAATCCATCATGGTTAACGTTATTACATTGTATTAGGTCTTGTACTAGGATTAAAAAATAAATATCGTGTATTTATCTCATTAAAAACAAAATGTAATGAACTGTCCATTGAATAAAAATATCTTGTTATAACATACATGCAATAATTAAAGTGTACCAATGATTAAGGTAAGTCAAAACAGGGACTAACTTGTTTTGTGGACATCCAACATCATCAAATGTAACATCCATCCATTTTCCATACCACTTATCCTACACAGGGTTTCAGGGGAGTCTGGAGTTCATCCCAGGTAGGGGACAGCCTGGACACGCGCACACACACATTTGCACACTATGGACAATTTGGAAATGCTGATCAGCCTACAGTCACACATGCAGGGAAGAGGCAACCCCTCGAAACCCAGCCCTGGAGGTGAAAAGCAACCACTAACTACCATGTTCCCTTCAGTGAGAGTCATAATAGTTAAAGTGTCCAATAGCAGTATTATACAGTAATAGATGTGAAGTTGGAGCTGCTGGGAGGTGTAGACAGGTTAGTAACTATAAAAGGTTAAAAATACAACGTTTATTAATAAATGAAACTGATAATTGCTGGCAAGTCATTATATTAATAGAGGAACACTTCTGGATCTGCTGTTATAGGAAAATAATCCAAATCGTGCTAGGAACAAAGCCACTTTGACTCCTTCCCAAATTAATTAATTAATTCATCACCTTCTGACCAAGAAGAATCAAACATTAACAGAATTGTGGAATAATTAGTCTTAATAATTAGTCCTAATGCATTCATACAGCAAGGTGCATAAGTATTGCTTTAATATATGCATGCAAATGAATGCAAAAAAAAAACAAAAAAAAAAACAGCTCAAACCACAGATCTTCACTTGTGCCAGTAGCTCAAAAGTGCCAGTCGTTTCACGGAAAATATGCACCTGGCCACCCTATAACCCCTTCCCTTCTATTTTACAGTGGTGGAAAGCCGAAGGAAGCAAATCATTTTTTTTGTTTCACGTCACGCCAACAGCTGTGAATTTCACACGTTTAAACTCTTGCATAGATTTCATACACCTCGTTTAAAACCCACGTTTTTACGCTATCTAGTCATTTTAAACGATACATTAGAAAGTACATTGTTTAAAAAACAACAACAACAACAACAACAATGTGGTCTTTTCATTTTCTATGCGCGACTTTTTAGGCTTACAGTCTCGCGAATGGAATAACACATGACACTAAAGATCAACAGAGTGCAGCGGTGCATTGTGGGTAGTGCGTCTGTAAGCACGTTTGGGATCCAGCATGGCAGGAAAGAGCAAGAGGTAACGTTAAGCGCGATGTTTCTTATATTCATTTAACAGCGTAAATAATTCATTTGGAGTGTTGTTAGATGATAGAGGGACTTTACTGGATTTAGAGCTGATCGCTTATACTAGTATTTTTTCCCCTAGTGTGTAGTCAAAAGTACTGAACATTAGCCCTAGCTAGCCAGACAGCTACATGGAGGTTTTAGTATTTATATACTGTGATATATTAGGGGTTTTATAGAGAGACATTTGAAATCCTGGTTTCTATATTAGCTTCACTTCATAGATTCAGTGTTTAGCTAGATGGGAGTTGTACAGAATAACTCGCATGGCTAGTTCACTCAGGACTGTGATGCGAACTTAAACACTGCTCTCATCTATACCGATTTATAATTGCAAGGCATCTTGTAGAGTTCAAACAAATGCACTGCTTATTGATCTAAAATAAAAGTTAACCTGAAAATAAGAGACTCGAACTAGACGAACTAGCTACATGTTGCACGTGACGCCTCAAGTCAAGAACATCGAATGCACCTTTTGTTCAGTGTCATATTGTTTGTGTTACAGGAAGTTGGAGGATCTGAGTGTGGATGAATTCTTGTTGTCTGGATTGGATGCTTTTGAAGGGAATGAATCTGAAGATGAGACTTCAGACCTGGAGAATGGGAAAGATTACTCTGGATCCCAAGGCCAGTGAGTATGGTTTTAGTTGTGGTTGAGAATATTGTAAAGAAAATGTAGTTCTGCTGATTTACAAAAAAAAGGGGTGGGGGGGCAGGCTTATTACTTTCCAATAATGAAAATGTTTCACACTGAAAAACAAAGCCTTCAGCGTATTGCTCATAAGCCGTTTGATCTCTTTAATGAAAAACTGGGATTGTTTATTTAAGAAGGAAACACTAACTGCAGGTCAGAAGTGCGTGTAATTTCCTGTCGTACTGCCTTTCACTTTCATCAGTTAATCGATTCTAAGCCAGAGGATGTTCAGTCTTACCCGGAAAGGGCCTTTTGTGGGTGCAGGGATGCATCTGAATGTCCATACTACACAGTAGGCGAAAAGACGTACACCAAAGGAGTAGCATGTCCGAATTCTCAGGATTCATAAAACAGTAGGCGAGAAATACTCAGATGGCCGACTGCTTCTGCCTTGATTCTGCAGTATAGAACCGTTGGATACCGCGCTGTCGCATAATGCGACAGGACTTTCACAGAAGAGATGTCAGAAGCCGTGCCGCGTAGTACGTCCGGATTGCATTCATGCTCACCGCTTATACTGATCAGTGCGTACTGTATCGACGGCCGAGCAGTAGGTACTGAATCGAATGCAGTGGGCACTGTCGCAGTTTTCATTCCAACCATTCAGAAGCCTGAGTGTGAGCGATGTATATAAATTACACACTCGGCAATAAAAAGAAAAGTCCCTTTTTCAGGAGACTGTATTTTAAAGATCATTTTGTGAAATCCAAATAAGCTTTACAGAACTTTATTGGAAAGGGTTTAAACAATGTTTTTCATGCAAGCATAAACAATTATTGCACATGTACCTGTGGAACAGTCCTTAAGACACGAACAGTTTACAGGCGGTAGGCAATTAAGGTCACCATTACAATTACTTAGGACATTAAGGAGACCTTTCTACTGACTCTGAAAAACACCAGAAGACAGATGCCTAGGGTTCCTGCACAACTGTGTGAACATGCCAAAGACCTGCTGCAGGGAGACATGAGGACTGTAGATGTAGCCAGAGCAATAAACTGCCATGTCTGTAATGTAAGACACCTAAGACTACAAGGAGACAGGAAGGAATCGTCCTTGCAGTGGAAAATTAGACGTAATCATGTGTCGTCCCCCCAGACGTGATCGAGAACTTGCAAATGCCTGTAGCTTTTTCAGGATATGTTTCCTTTAGTTGAAAAAAAAATTAACAGAATTTTTGACTATATTTTATCTGAAATGTCACTTCAGTGATGATGATTTCTTGTTTGTGGTTCTGTTGTATAAAATCAATATCACACTCGTGTGTTGCTGCTTTATAAACTGTGAATAACGACTCTGACATATCTCACAATATTATAACTATACTTTTAAACTGAATGTGCTATAATAAACATTGCTGTATGTCCTAACACCTGTGTTCACTAATCCTGTGTGTGAACGTGTCATGATCTAGATCATGATCTTTATTATGAATCATTTGCTATGGCACAAATCAGCAGAAAACTAAACCCTGCCTTTTTTTAAGGAGTGTCAAAAAGAAGGGCAAAGCATCTCACCACAAAGACCAGCTCTCGAGGCTTAAGGACACGGATCCAGAGTTCTACAAGTTTTTGCAGAACAACGACCAGAAGCTGCTGAATTTCGATGACACAGATAGTTCAGAGGATGATGAGGAAGACAAATACCACAAACTCCCATCTCAACTGGATGTAGGTCCTTATTTACTAAACGGCAGTTCTGTTAAAAAAAAAAAACAGAGTGAGAGAGAGAAAACATTATGGGATAATAATATTTGTTTTTTTACATTTGTGACAAAATGTTTACATATACATAAATATTTAACCTCAGTTTTTCACAATTCCACACATTTCATATAACCAAAATTTTCTTTTGGCAATTCAGTTAAGGTATCTACTTTGTTCGGTATACATTTTAAAACGCTCGATTAGATCATAATTCCAGTGAGTCAGATGTTTGATACCATGGGAAAATCCGTATGATTCAGCCAAGACCAAGAAATTGTGGACCTTGAAAAGTATGGTTCATTGTTACATTTTAATATTTTCTAACAATTGTATGTAAATATTAGAAGCTTGGGACCACACAGACACTTCATTATTCAGCAGTGTGGCACAAATGAATAGCAAGGGATGAACAAACTTTGATCTGAAAGGTTCAAATAAAAATATTATATATTTTTTTATGAGCTGGTGGAGGAGATGGAGGCATCAGATACAGAAGTTACGACGTGCACTTATACGACGTGCACTTATATAGCGCTTTTATCCAAAGCGCTTTACATTCACCATTCCCACACACACTCACACCAATGGTAGCAGAGCTGCCATGCAAGGCACTAGCTTGCCATCCGAAGCAACTTGGGGTTCAGTGTCTTGCCCAAGGACACTTCGGCATGTGGAGTCACCCGGGCCGGGAATCGAACTCTACGATTAGTGGACAACCGACTCTACCAACTGCGCCACAGCCGCCCCACCTGAAGTGTATATATATAGAGATAGAGACCTACGATACATCGCCATGGCCTGAAAGGCCATCATACAAGCACGAAACCTATTTTCTAAGACAGGTGTAAAAAAAAAAAAGAAAAAAAACCCCCACCAGACTAAGGTTTGCAGGTGGTCACCAAGACAAAGTCTTAGCCTTTTGGCGGAGTGATCTCTGTTCAGATGAACCAAAAATTGAACTCTTTGTCCAGTGCTATGTATGGAGGAAAATGTGTGTGGCTTTTCCATAGAACACCATCCCAACTGTGAAGCATGATGGTGGCAGCATCCTGTTGTGGGGTTTTTCCTCCTGGAAAAGGGACTTATATAGATGACATGATGAGGAAGATATAGAAATACTGAAGCAAAACCTTAAGACATTAGCCAGAAGATTAAAACTCTGTTCTAACTGGGTCCTCTTGCAGGATGATGATCCTAAGCATACAAAGCATCTTAAAGACAAAGTAGTGAAAGTATTATGATGAGAGTGGGCACCCCATAGCCCTGATCTGAATCCTGTAGAAAATTTTTGGACTGAACTGAAAAAGCATGTCTGAACATGGAGGCCCGCAAACCTGAATGCGTTACACCAGTTTTGTCAAGAGGAAGGAGCCAAAAAGGATTGTGAGAAGCTTGTGGAAGGCTACACCAACCAGTTGTTTCTAGTTAAGCAATGAAAAGTCAATGCTACCAAATACTAACAAAAAGCTTACGCAACACAATTTTGACCCACTGAAACCAGTCAGTTTTTTATTGATTTATTATTGAAGTGACCTCTCATGGAAAGGAAGTAGACTCCTTAATTGATGTAACACAAGAAGTGTATACTAACATGAAATGTGTGGAATTTGTCTAAATGTCTTTAGCCTAGATGTATGTAATCTTTTGGCCTCGACTGTGTACAGTGTTTGCACTTGATTTCTCAATTTTATTTATTTTTTTCATTTGTAAAGTACAGTAATTCTAGTGGATCTGAGAAGTGTCAATCCTTATTATATTATGCAGTTTGTACAGGATTTTGCAGAGTTTTTATTGTGATCGTTGTGGACAAAACGCTTGATTTATTGCGTTTTTTCAAAATTTACAATTTAATTTTTTTTTTTTGCGGAAAACTACTTGATTTGGCAAAATTGCAATTGCATGAAATTATACACGGTCTTTCTCTTTGATTTTGTTGGTAAATGAGATCTTTTAGCTGTTCGACGCACATTTATTGTAGAGGCCTTTTTCTGAGTGCGTGTTGTGATGTCACATGACTCATCTTGGCCCAAATCTGTGGAAAATCTGCGGTCATTTTGAAAAATTGCATGCTCCACTGAATGCTTGATTTTGCGTTCATTTATGTTATCGCAAAATCCTGGAAGGGCTGATTTTATGTTTAGTAACATTTGAAACTCATTTTAACTGCATAGTTCTCTATGATTTCAGGTTGCCAGCTCGGATGAGGAGGTGGACGAGAAGGATAAGCAAAAGGCAAAAAAAGCTGCAAAAAAGACTACGAAAGTCACAACAAAGATGATTGAGGGTTGGAAAGCGGTGCTTAAGGTAAAATCTGTCTTCTTGCTAATGCATTTGAATTTTCTTCATGAATGTGGTTTCATTATCATAGTATCATATCATGCATTTGGGTGTTACAGTTTAGGACACACAATGCCACCTTTTAACACCATGAAGCACATTTTAAAATATGATTTCAGGAGTATTTTAATAATAAAACATTTGTGATGTGCCGCTGGTGCTGTATTTTTGTTATTCCTGTGAGAAGTTGAGGGTTGTATGTCATTCTGCCATCATAGGGTGATATTGTTAGATCAGTTACAATGACTTTTTGTAGGAGAAAGAAAATGTAACGGTTAAAGTCCGCTTTCTCACTCACCATTTTCAGCCTGGCTAGTCTGTGATGTATGAGTTGATCAGGACTGCTGTATTAGTGAGAAATTTAATTCGAAAATTAAGTCTGACGCTACTGAAGGTCACTTATTAATGACAAAGATTAATATGCAAGTTGTTCAGACCCCCCCTTTTATCAATGAACGCCATTAATAATATCAGAACCTTTTGAAATGAGTTATGCAGCCTGTGGGTTGTGCCATCAGTTTCAGGGTGGTTTACATTTACAACCCCAAGTAGTGCAGCCTGGAGATTGCTTAGGATGGTGTCGCTTGAAGTACCATGGAAATCGTTTTGGACCTCAATTTCACATGGACATTTTCTCTGAGGTTGCTAAGACTACGGTTGCTGCTATGACCTTAGGACTGAAATTACCACAAACAATTTTGCACTCAAGTCTCCTTTTATTAATAGTGGACTAGATCAGAAAACAGACTTCATATAAAAACCATAATGAACTTTACTTTCACACTATCTGTTGTCACCCAGATGAAGATGGGTTCCCTTCTGAGTCTGGTTCCTCTCAAGGGAGTTTTTCCTTGCCACCGGCACCAACGGCTTGTCAACGGCCAGTAGGGATAAATTACAAATGCTTAAAATCTGTTTCCTTTGTTTATATGTTTCTGTAAAGCTGCTTTTAGACAACGTCAGTTGTTAAACGCGGCTCCCCTGTGACCCTGTGTAGGATACGGAAAATGGATGAATGTGAGGAATAAAGCATGATGGAACATAATCATGTTCCCTGGTGGGGGGGGTCATCACCGACAGGGATGGATGGATTTTTCCTATAACAGCACAGCCCAAAGTGTTTTGTTCCTTTATACCACAGCAGTTTGCCAATGATTTTATTTATTTATTTATTCATTCATTCATTCATTTATTTATTCATTCATTCATTCATTTCGATTTATCCTGCTTAAGGTCACCATACCAACAATATCATAAAAAATATATTAATGAACAAGACCTAATAAATTTTATAAATTGATAAAAAGCTTTGTTTGTTTTGCAGAAAGAAGCTAGTGCACGTTTGATCCGGGACATCACACAGGCCTTCAAAGCTGCAGTGGCAGTTACAAAAGGCGACAAGGAAATAGATTGTCGCTACACTGTGGATGACAGTTCAGGTAAATGCCTTGCTTTAATGAAATGTAGTATGCTTTATATGTTAAATCAGTATGGGTCGGATGAAATGCTTGATATTTTTCTTTTTTCTTTTCAGTATTCAATGCACTGATCTTATTCTGCATAAAGGACATGCATGGTGCTCTGAACAAACTGCTGAATTTCAAAGCTCCAGACAAAGATAGAAAAAAGTAAGGGCACGTACATGCTGATCCTCTCTCGGTGGATCATTCCCTAAAATGCGTCATACTATTGTAAATGCGTGAGCGCGCACGGTAGGCTAAATGTGGGGAAATAGCACGCAGTCGTGCACTCAATGAGCCGAATGTAATGGAGATAGCACGGGAGATACCGTCAGTGTTTGAAAGACAAATTTTCTTGGAAAATAAATATCGTAATCTAAACATAGTTGTATCTCGAGCATAAATTTCCTGCACAGTTTAACCAATGAAATGTTGATGGTGAAATGATTATGATGAAGTTTACCTGTGGTCATGAGGTCACTTTAAGGCTTGAGTATGAATGAAGCAGTCTGATAAAATACTACCGATTATCAGTGTATAATTCGCACGCTGTTTAAGGTCGGGTTGCAGACATATTCCCAATACGATGTTTATACGTCTACAGGCATCGGAATATTCATATATACTTGGTTGTATGCCTGAGTTGCCATACCTAAAAAAGCGAGCCTACAGCTTAGCATCTGTTCGCACCCATAATTCCTTGAGGACTGAGTATGTGTATATATCTCCTATCAATGGATTTAACATGCAACACGTTTCTGATTAAAACAGACATGTTTCAGGGAAGGGAATGAGAATGTCGTCTTAATCTAACCCTGGCAATCGGATTGCAGCTTTTACGTGACAAATATCGGCGGAATATTGGCAAATTCTGTCCAATATTGGAGTATTGTGCTTGTATATATATTTTTGTTTGTTTTATCATGGATCACTCTCAACAGTGTTTATTTTGCTTATTAATGAAGTCATTTGATTTTATATGTATATTTTTTTGCCAGATTAATATTGCCGTCATCAAGTCCCAAGTGGCAGAAGAATCAGCTTGATATCAAAATGTACTTGAGTGGACTTGTTCAGGTATGTTTAATTTGTGGGTTGGTTGGTTTATTTATTTATTTATTTATTTATTTAAGTTTGTCCTCTTAATCACACAGAAATCGTTCTAGTGTTTAACATGCTGACTGCAATCTGACTGTTCACAGCTGCTCTCCAGTCTCACCCAGTCCACAGTTATCGCTGCTGTTCTTCACCACGCAAACCAGATGGTGCCTTACTTCCTGTGTGTGCCCCAACAGGCACGCCACTTACTGAAGGTGAGGGTGCTGGATTTTTTTTTTCTGTGATTATAAAGGTGAACTGTGCGTACATGCAGCAGGGGTGGGCAAGTCTTTAATTTTGTATGTGTCCCACAGGGCAAGGAAAAGCTCCAATGTAATGCCCAGTCTCATGTTTTGGTTACCCTGACGAGGCTAAAAGTACACCTAATAGACCTAGTTTAGGTGTAGGGCTGCTCAATTAATAAAATGTTGATCTTGATTACTATTTTGACTGGCCACGATTACATGAACTTGATCGACTGAGAGAGTGACTTTTAAAGTTCGTCCTCCGCTCATAGAATATGCTGCATATCAAATCAAGCGCTTCCTGAACTTACGGCCAGTCCAGAGCTCTACGGTAACCATTTATTATTAATTATTTTATTACTAATTACAAAAATTTAAGAGCACATTCAAAAATATCGGAGCATGATTGAAGTTTAGTTTGTTTGTTTGTTTTTTTTTAAAGAGATTCTAACGTTAATGTGCCACAATATAACACACAAGTAGGCATGAGAACTTATCAGAATTTAGCAACCTAGTGTAAGCCATGACAAATTAATTTACCTTCTGATAAACTAAATTTAATATTTCAGTTAATTTTACAGACTGTTTGCAAAAAAAGACAACTGTTAACGTGTTCCTCCTTGTAGACAAATACAATAAACCTCAATGTTCAATCTTTGAAGTCGGCTCCCCTTAAATATATTTAAAGCTACACTATTACGGTAGACATTTTCCTCTGTCCTGGTTCTGGGCTGGAGCCAATTCTCGAACCACTCTGTGTATATTGTGTATCAATCTGAATAATCTCATATAGGATGTGATTGGGTGAGTTCATTTACCTGTCAGATGCAAAGCGCTTTATTTTAATGGTGTTCATTAGGGATGCACCGATCAAGATTTTCACAGCCGATACTGATCCAAATACCGATCTTTTTTGTTTAAGCTTTAATTAACGAGGTCTGTCATAAACAGTTAAATGTAAGCTCTCTGCTCATGGTCACTGTTAATTGAGTTAAAATAGTAGCAATGAGAAATATTCTTGGTTAATTGATAAATAAACAAGCTTAAAATATTTATTTTTTAATTGACAAGTCTAATTTGATGCAAAGAATGTAGTACAACATGGAGGTGAAAGCAGTGGTTTGTTTATTTACAGTGAGGGAAAGACGTATTTGATCCCCTGCTGATTTTGCACGTTTGCCCACTGACAAAGAAATGATCAGTCTATAATTTTAATGGTTGGTTTATTTGACCAGTGAGAGACAGAATAACAACAAAAAAATACAGAAAAACGCATGTCAAATGTTATAAGTTGATTTGCATTTTAATTAGGAAAATAAGTATTTGACCCCCTCTCAATCAGAAAGATTTCTGGCTCCCAGGTGTCTTTTATACAAGTAACGAGCTGAAATTAGGAGCACACTCTTAAAGGGAGTGCTCCTAATCTCAGTTTGTTACCTGTATAAAAGACACCTGTCCACAGAAGCAATCAATCAATCCGATTTCAAACTCTCCACCATGGCCAAGACCAAAGAGCTCTCCAAGGATGTCAGGGACAAGATTGTAGACCTACACAAGTCTGGAATGGGCTACAAGACCATTGCCATGCAGCTTGGTGAGAAGGTGACAACAGTTGGTGCGATTATTCACAAATGGATGAAACACAAAAGAACTGTAAATCTCCCTCGGCCTGGGGCTCCATGCAAGATCTCACCTCGTGGAGTTGCAATGATCATGAGAACAGTGAGGAATCAGCCAAGAACTCCATGGGAGGATCTTGTCAATTATCTCAAGGTAGCTGGGACCATAGTCACCAATAAAACAATTGGTAACACATTACGCCTGAAATCCTGCAGCGCCCGCAAGGTCCCCCTGCTCAAGAAAGCACATATACATGCCTGTCTGAAGTTTGCCAATGAACATTTGAATGATTCAGAGGACAACTGGGTGAAAGTGTTGTGGTCAGATAAGACCAAAATGGAGTTGATTTGGCATCAACTCAACTCGCCGTGTTTGGAGGAGGAGGAATGCTGCCTATGACCCCAAGAACACCATCCCCACCATCAAACACGGAGGTGGAAACACTATGCTTTTTGGGAGTGTTTTTCTGCTAAGGGGACAGGACCACTTCACCTCATCAAAGGGTCGATGGACGGGGCCATGTACCGTCAAATCTTGGGTGAGAACCTCCTTCCCTCAGCCAGGGCATTGAAAATAGATCGTGGATGGGTATTCCAGCATGACAATGACCCAAAACACGGCCAAGGCAACAAAGGAGTGGCTCAAGAAGAAGCACATTAAGGTCCTGGAGTGTCCTAGCCGGTCTCCAGACCTTAATCCCATAGAAAATCTGTGGAGGGAGCTGAAGGTTTGAGTTGCCAAACGTCAGCCTCGAAACCTTAATGACTTTGAGAAGATCTGCAGAGAGGAGTGGGACAAAATCCCTCCTGAGATGGGTGCAAACCTGGGGACTACAAGAAACATCTGACCTCTGTGATTGCCAACAAGGGTTTTCCCACCAAGTACTAAGTCATGTTTTGCAGAGGAGTCAAATACTTATTTCCCTCATTAAAATGCAAATCAATTTATAACATTTTTGACATGCGTTTTTCTGGATATTTTTGTTGTTATTCTGTCTCTCACTGTTCAAATTAATCTACCATTAAAATTATAGACTGATCATTTCTTTGTCAGTGGGCAAACGTACAAAATCAGCAGGGGATCAAATACTTTTTTCTCCTCACTGTATATATGTGTGTGTGTGTGTATATGTGTGTGTATGTATGTATGTATATATATATGTATATATATATATATATATATATATATAAAAAAAAATTATATGCCTTTGAAACCAGTGGTGTAGCTGAACAGATAGAGACGTGAATGTCTTCGCTCTCAAAACATGAGTGGTGGTTTCAATTAAGAAAATGACACAAATTGACTCGGAGCAGAACAGAGCACATGCATGCACGTGTAGTTTATATAATTTTATTTAAGGTTTATAATGAGCTCAGTCCCAGCAAATAACTCGTAAAGTTTATTTACGGTCCTGACTTGCAGTATGCCTGACCTTGTTAATGGTAAATTAAGCAAAAATAAATAAATAAATCCTGACTTAACACAGCTATAGTCGACTTGTAACCAGCCTCTGCTACTTTTTCTGCTGTAATGACTCGTGTACAAGAAATGCCTTTGGTTTCTGGCCACACCCCCTTCTTTTTCCTCCTTAAAGCCATTGGCGATACCATCATCGATCGCCGATAGTTAGGGGTACAATCGGATGATGGCATTGTACACAATCTCATAAGCCTAATGTGTACTAAAATCTCTTTTTAAAATGTTTTACATCCTTGAAGATTTTGATACCATAATAAATTATCATATCGCTCAGCCCTAGTCTGTGCTGCTGATTTGTCCACTGCTGGTGCAGATTTACTTGTTTCTTATTCCCTGGAGGACAACATGTAGAGATTTCACTGCATAAAAATGAACCATATCCATAGTTCAGCATATCTACTTGTGGATTTTGCTCTGTTGCTATAGGATTAACCTGACTTCATGTTCTGAACATCACTCTTCCATTTAACGTCAGGAGAAGTGGTGTTCCAACAGAGCTTTATGCCCTTCAGTCAAATTATACCCAGATGTGTCCTGTGTCATTGTGAGCAGTCGGTTAGTCACTAATCGTGCACCTGGGAGAGCTGTGTTGCAATTTACATGGAACTTGTCTTGGCAGGGCAGCTTTGGAGACTAAAACGATTAAGTTAAAGAGAAACTGTCAGAATTCTTCATGTTTGTTTATTATTACATGCACAAATTAGTTTCTCCTCCTTTTTCTCTCTGTAGCAACTGATTAAGCAGTGGAGCACAGGAGAGGAGACAGTGCGAGTGCTGGCCTTTCTGGCCATCAACAAGATCTGCCGTCACAAACAAGACTTGTTCCTGAACACCGTCCTCAAGGTAATCCAGCACTACATCCAAACCTTCAACAATGGAGCAACAACCCTTGAACATACAGTGACAGCCATTAGGGCTACACGATTAATATCTGCCTCCCACGATTAATTAAGCGTAGTCCTCTTTGATATTGGTGTTAGCATGCAGAAAACATCAATTTGATAAGGATGCAAATTGTTAATTTTTCAACAGTCTATAGATGATGAAACAAACCACAAGTCACAGTCACAAATTATTTTTCGCTTCGACCCACCTATCACGCTCCCTTTGGAATTTTGCTACCGACCAATTAGTGTTTCGTTTTCAAGCATGCTTTGAAATAGGGTCAAGTTTGTAGAAGTTCACGTGCAGCAGCAGATAACCATATTAAAGCATACAGTTATTCAGCTTGACTGAACAAACAAAATGGCAAAGCAGCAAAAGGAAGGTGAGGCGCATCCATTCCTATAAAGGTGCCATCCTCCATGGTTTAGAAGTATTTGGAAGTCACTAGCAATAGCCCTGCAGAAGTTAAGTAGGGTTTTTCATGTAATTGATGCACAAAACACGGGAAAGTTTAAATAGGTCAGTCTAGGCTGAAATGGGTCAGACATTGATGACCTCAGTGGCAGAAGTACAGCTTACTGAATCTACATCCAAACCCCATTCAGACACAGTGATGTGTGACCGTGTGATAAGACTTTTGTTCCAGTGTTTGTTTAGATTCTGTAGGTTTTAAGTAAGGCTGTTTGAATGACCAATCTTTTATTTCTACTGTAATACAGCAGCCATTTAGTATAGACTTCTCTAAATCTTTAAATAACTGATCTGTAGCTTGAAGTACATAAAAAGCAAATGTAAACCGTATAGACCAGATAAGGTACCCATCATATAGTATTTATAACAGGTGTCACACTTATGGTGTCCTGCACGGCAGTTTTATTTTAAAAAAATTTTTTGTTCTTTTTTTTTTTTTTTTAAATAACGGCCATACATTGAGTAGTGTCATCATAGAGACATGGGACTTTGGACCAGCTGTATTAAAATTACCTAAGAGAATGGAACAGTTAATAAACTGCATATTTATGTTTATTCTGATTTACAGTTAGTCACATTATTGCACAAACACTGCAGATACTGACTACACAATCATGGCATAAATATAGTATTTTAAGTTCACAGCATATAGAAAACAGAAGTGTTGTGTTTAAATGCAAATTTTTGCAGGTTTTCTCTTTCACTTAGAAGCACAATAAAAGGACATAAAACAAATGAAACGGGACACATGAGCTCGAATTATACAGAGCTCTCCTGGATTGAAGTACCGGTAAAAACTAATGAGTATCAGCTGCTGGTAATGAATATCTAAGTACTCCTCAGAAACATGTATGCTGTTAATTGGTCATGATAATGATTGACTTAAAATTCATCATCCATTGTAACGGCCTGTGAAAACGGTTTAAAAAGAAGTTGGTTGAGAATTAAGACAAAAGGTATGACAGACTGAGGACATTATGTTCTTTGTTTGAGTTCTTCTTTACTTCAGGTGCAAAGAAGTTGTTATAGCCCATCCACCTCAAGGTTTGTTCTGTGATGCTTTTATGTTCACCATGGTTGTAAAGGGTAGTTATACAAGTGAACTCATTCTTCCTGCCAGCTCGAACCAGTCTGGCTATTCTCCTCTGACAAGACGTTTTCTCCTTCAGCTGTGTGTCTGAAGCTCGCTGGAAGCTTTGCTTTTCAGACCAGGTCCTTAAAAATTCGTAACTTGTCTGAAATTACATAAAAGTAATTAGTAAATAATGGCATATTTTTCCTGTCAGACATCACTACAGCCTTGATGCATGGTACAAAGTCCATAAATTAGTTAGATAACAGTAGTCCACTTAGGAGTTAAGAATGAGTACAAATTGTCGTCAAATATACATTTGGTCAACTGATCCATGAGCATAATCATAATAATTGGAAAATATACTATGCACTTCTAATACACTAAACATCATATCCTGTGGCCCTTTACAGGCATACAAAAGGCTTGAGTGTTGGTATGAAGCTTTTTCCTGTCACTATGGTGATTTTAAGTTTTAACCAGTGAATGCGTTTGCGGCAGCGCACTTCCATGACACCGCTCGTGCATTTTCACTGTTAATGAAATGCTTCGGTAGAATCAGTTACTATCCACAAATGTATTATAAATCTAGCTAATGTTTTACTTTATTGGCATTCACATTAGTTGAGTCCACTGGCATGCCACAGAATGCTCTTTTGCTTCTCGTGTGAGCCAAAATCCTTTGCTTTGTTTATAATACTGAGCAAGAAAATAGAAGGTTCACATATGCATATCCAAATTTTTAAAAATGTATTCTTTATCGGGTTTTCTTATTCTTACAAACGTACAAGAATGTAGAACAAACATGTGCTCAGTCACCTAGAACAAAAAAACATGAGCAAAACCATACAATCTAAAATGTAATAAATCAGTGGCAAATAATAACAGTACATACATGGATTAAAAAAATTAAATTCAACATTTGAAAAAACTTACTGCAAGTTGCAAAAATCTGGAAATTTCCTTCAGAGTAGTAGAAGATATCTATCCTCCCATGTAAACTATACGAAAGTCTCTCGTAGGCTGCCACACGCCCTAAATCCGAGAGCCACTCAAAAATTGATGGCTTTCCAGGAGCCTTCCAGCCTCTTACAATGACGCATGCAATGCAGAAACCTCCAAAACCGATTATCGGTCAAGCCGAATTTTGTTAAGTCGCTCGAAAGATATCGACACGTCACCCTCATAAAGGACTTATAAAGTGTTCATATTTTTATGTGCCCATTCCTCCCATAACACAGGGGCTCCACCTATTAACAACCTCGGATTGGCCCAGATGGCAGACGAAGGGCTTAAAAAAGGATTAACCCCATGATACGAGAAGCTTTCTTCCAGACTGTTTGGAGATGGGAAATAATGGGAGGATTACGCGCTGGTAGGGGTAACATTGTCAGCAGGGAAACCAACGGTATGGATGGGCAAACCGTTTTTTCCGTAGGTAGCCATGTGGGAGCTCACTCAGGAGGTAGCATCTATTACCCCAGATGCCTCAAACTAAAAGCACAGTGATACAGAGACAGCTTGGGAAGGCCTAATCCCCCTCTCTCAACCAGGAGCTGAAGTTTCCAAAGTTGCATACAAGGGTTCTTGTCGCTCCAGAGAAATTGCTTACAAATCCTGTGAAATCTACCGAAATATGAGTGAACATTATTTTTTTGGCAAAAATTGTCAGGAACATCACCCTTTTAATAAATGCAATAAATGTCATCTCTTTGCAGCAAATGTACATCGCTTACGTCCAGAACTGCAAGTTCACCTCCCCCAATGCGCTGCCTTTAATAAACTTCATGCAGCGCACTCTGGCTGAGATGTACTCTCTTGACACACAAGTCTCTTACCAGCATTGCTTCATCTACATCCGCCAACTTGCCATCCACCTGCGCAATGCCATGAACATGAAGAAGAAGGTAATTAGCCTCAGCATAAAATAATGGCTCGTATACAGCGAGGGGAAAAAAGTATTTGATCCCCTGTTAATTTTGTACATTTGCCCACTGACAGAAATGATCAGTCTATAATTTTAATGGTAGATTTATTTGAACAGTGAGAGACAAAATAACAACAAAACAATCCAGAAAAACGCACATCAAAATGTTGTATATTGATTTGCATTTTAATGAGGGAAATAAGTACTTGACCCCTCTGCAAAACATGACTTAGTACTTGGTAATGACTTAGTAATTACTTTTAATTTTCAATGCCCTGGCTGAGGGAAGGAGGTTCTCACCCAAGATTTGACAGTACATGGCCCCGTCCATGGACAGTACATGGCCCCAAAGCATAATGTTTCCACCTCCATGTTTGACGGTGGGGATGGTGTTCTTGGGGTCATAGGCAGCATTCCTCCTCCTCCAAACACGGTGAGTTGAGTTGATGCCAAAGAGCTCCATTTTGGTCTCCTCTGACCAGAACACTTTCACCCAGGTGTCCTCTGGTGGTCAGATGAGACCAAAATGGAGCTCTTTCATTATGCTTTGGGGGTGTTTATCTGCTAAGGGGACAGGACAACTTCACTGCATCAAAGGGACGATGAATGGGGCCATGTACCGTCAAATCTTGGGTGAGAACCTCCTTCCCTCAGCCAGGACATTGAAAATTAAAAGTAATTACTAAGTCATTACCAAGTACGAAGTCATGTTTTGCAGAGGGGTCAAATACTTATTCCCCTCATTAAAATGCAAATCAATTTATAACATTTTTGACGGGGGTTTTTGGTTTTTTTTTTTTTTTTTTTTGTTTCTCACTGTTCAAATAAACTCATTACCAAAAAATAATAAAATAATCATTTCTTTGTTTATTTTATTTGTGGGCAAACGTACAAAATCAGCAGGGGATCAAATACTTCTTTCCCTTCACTATAAATGCTTGAACGCCAACTTTTCTGATCGTTCAGCATTTTGAAGTATGCACGGGTACAGTTGTTGAAATCTATGTGTTTGTAATGGTTTGTGTGTGTGTGTGTGTGTGTGTGTAGGAGACATACCAGTCTGTGTATAACTGGCAGTACGTGCATTGCTTGCATCTGTGGTGTCGAGTGCTAAGCATAATCTACCCCAGTGAGGTGCTCGAGCCCCTAATCTACCCCCTGTGCCAGGTCATCGTCGGCTGCATCAAGTAAGCGGGCTATACAATATTTATTCATTATTCTGTGCACTCGCTACACTGGTTTTCTAACGCTGCAGTGGACACAGGACTCACTGAAACTGGGTAGTTGAAGACTGGAAGGACATCACCTCGTCTTTTTCCAGTCTATTCGCTTTTGGTGAGCCTGTGCCCACTGTAGCCTCTGATTCTGGTTCTTGGCTGACAGAATCCAAACCCGATATGCTGTCTTTTGTTGTTGTAGCCCCTACATGTTTCTGGATGTTCTGGATGCTTTTCTGCTCACCGTTGATGTAAAGAGTGGTTACAAGGTCGTAATTTGTCTGAAATTACATAAAAGTAATTAGTAAATAATAGCATATACAGTAGTTGAAGAACACAAGCCTATCCTGTTTTCCTGTCAGACATCACTACAGCCTTGATACTTGGTACAACGTTCATACATTAGTTAGATAACAGTAGTCCACTTAGCAGATATGAATACAATTTGTCATCAAAAATAAACATTGTCAAATGATCCATGAGCATAATCATAATAATTGGAGAGTATACTAGTAAGTAATAGCTTACAGGTTTATAGGCTTATAGGAATGGCTTGCCTATCAGACATCAGTACTGCCTTGATGTATGGTACAGCGTGTGTTGCTAAAATTGAGTTGCTCATTTTTACACATTCCTTTCTAAAAACCTAAAATTTATATTTGTCATCATCACTGCAATTTTAGGTTCAAGTTATTTTTGAAGTATTAAAAGAAGTATTAAGTAGCACCATCTGTTATTTATAAAATATACACACATGCAGTTGTGCTCATAAGCTCACATGCATCTTGCAGGATCTGCAAAATTTTCATAATTTCTTTTTAAAAAGCGGGATCACTTAAAACTGCATTTGGTTTTATTTAGTACTGCCCTGAATAAGCTGTTTCACATAACAGATGTTTACGTACAGTCCACAAGACTCAATAATAACTGAATTTACACAAAGTTTACATACGTTCAATTCTTAATACTGCGTGTCATTACCTGGATGATCAACGACTGTTTATGTTTGGTGATCGTTGTTCATGAGTCCCTTGTTTGTCCTGAGCAGTTAAACTGCCCACTGTTGTTCAGAATTACCCTCCAGGTCCTGTACATTCTTTGCTTTTCCAGCATCTTCTGCATATTTGAACCCTTTCCAATAGCGGCTATATGATTTTTGAGATCCATCTTTTCACGCTGAGGACAATTGAGGGACTAAAGGTGCAAACATTCCCTGATGCTCAAGAAGTCAACACAATACATTAGGAGCCAGGTGGGTGTAAACTTTTGAACATGATGGTCGGTGTAAATTATTTTGCCTTCTGGGGGAAACATGTAAATATCTTCTGTAGCTTCTGAAGGGCAGTACTAAATGAGAAAAAATAAATTCTTTAAACAAAATAACAATTTATACTGATCATCTTGTTCAATAGTTTCCACCCCCCTGCTCTTAATGCATCGTGATGCCTTCTTGAGCATCAGTGAATGTTTGCACCTTTTGTAGTAGTAATAACACCTTTTGTGTAACAAAAGGAAAAAAAAGATTAATTTTTTTTTAAGTCCAATGCAACTTTATTTACAACAATCTCAATTAAATCTGAATTCTTTATTAATAGTGATGTTTGACAGAATCACCACCAGGTGGCAGTGTTGTCTGAATTTTTTTTTAGGAGGTACTGACATCAGATTTGCCCAATGATTCATTGGTGCATAGTCTGGAGTTTGTTTTACTTTTCTGGCCTAACATTCTCTGTACCTTCTCTTCATTTATAATACTGATGTGAAAAATGGCGGAGGCAATAAGATTGCAGTTGGGTTGCTGTATTATTGCATCTGAGCCTGTATAAAAAGTTAAATAATTCCCCTTTATTCAAAGCTGCACCCACTGTTTTTTTTTTTTTTGATTAATGGTGTACGTGTGTTTGGTGTTTAGGTTGGTGCCCATCTCCCGGTATTACCCGTTGCGGCTGCATTGCGTCAGAGCACTTATCCTGCTTTCGAGCAGCACCAAGACCTTTGTGCCCGTGCTGCCCTTCCTGCTGGAGGTAAGAGTAGGATACGGCTCATTAATTCTTCTTTATTTTAGGTCGATCCGGGCAGGTGTGCAGCCGTTTCACACGTCACTCCCGTGCTGTTCCAGCACACTGCCGTGGCTCAGGTTTCACTCTGCTCGATACCAGCGTGTGTGTGTGTGTGTGGGTTTGCATGGGATGTGTGAACATGTAAACTCCGTGGCTTTTGTCACCATGGTGCTCCTGTGTCCTGCTGGTTTCTAATAAAAGCCCTAAGAACTGTGTGGGATGCTGGAAGCTGTTCCTGTTCCTGAATGCTCACCTGCAGTCCACATTTTTTGTTTTATTGTTTTTTTTTTCCCCCTCCCACTTTCTAACTGTACAGAACTGGTCAAAGTGATAGAAAACGACTCCAAAAAAAAGGTCAGTTTGAAGTATAAGGGGCGTATGCATGTTAGAGAGACTTTTGTATGGAAAGAAGGCCATGACACACAAGCGTGCGCGCACACACACAGGGTGAGTGGAAAAGCCGGTTAAACAGTCGACAGCATTCACCGTAGTGAGAGATGAAAGATAGAGAGGACGGAGTGTTTGGTTTGCACACGAGTGTTTGTCCAAGCGCCTGTGTGCGCTGGATATCTTTGTTATCAGGAGGAGCGGAGGTCACAAACCGTCGTGCGTGCGTGTGCGTGTGTGTGTATATGAAGCTGGCATGGGCCCCTGCGGTGACAGCTGCTGTGAGAATAGAAGCGTGGAGGCGACAGCAGCCGCAACCAGCGGAAGAAAGAGGGCCGAGGGAAGGGGAGGTGGTCATTGCAGGGGGGGAAGGGTGTGTGTGTGTGTGAGAGAGAGAGAGAGAGAGGTCTGTGGTTCATGCACAGCTCTAACCTCGCTCTGCACATCACATCCTCTTTGCCTGAGGCGACCCTCTTTCTGCTCCCTGTGTTTATTTGTGACGCACTGCCTGCACTTCCTGTTTTTGCTCTCTCTGTAAAAAGAGATGTAGCTACTTGCTTTTATTAGAGATGCAGATTGCAGAAGAAGCACCGTCTCTGTCCTTCCCCTGTCACTCTCACAGCCTCTCGCAGAGCCCTGTTTCTTCCTCTTGCATACTCACTCGCTGTCTAATACCCTGTCTTTTTTGCGTTTTCTTGCTTTCCTCCTCCCCCTCTCCATCGTAGTTTGATTGTATGTGTGTGCGCGCTATCTTTCGGTACTTCCTGTTGTATTGGCCTCTGAGCGTATCAGGTTGGGACCATGTGCCACCGCTTCCTCTTGTGTCCCGCATGCCGACACCACATCCGATGTTTGTACAGGCCGGCCATCCCTGAGCTCGCTCGTGTGCGCACACATACCTCTAGCAGTAAATGGCCTCCCATGGCCCACTCAACTGTGTCCGTGTTTTCACACTTACACACTCAACGTTTTTAAACAGTAGTCAGATTTACCTTGGAAGTCCCATTGCACAGAATGTGATTTATATAACAGTCAGTCACATGCAATGAAGGAGTGAATAAATGGTACATTTATTAGCCAGCCTGCCATACAAGTAAAACCTCGAATGTGCTGCAAAGTCCTGTGTTTTGGTTGCCCGGTAACTGACTAGGCTCAATGTGATTGCTAATGCAATACATAATGGTATATGGTGATCTATTAAGTGCATATTAGACGTTAATGCAAGCAAATGGAAATTAATGTTTATTATTATTATTTCTATTTATTTATTATTATTATGCTATTTTTTTCTGGACGAGTTTCTAATGTAGCACATTGGGTTTGTGACCTCAAAATATGTCAGCAAGAAGCTAACCAAAGTTTCAGGCTGGGATGTGGCATTTGGTTCTCGCATCGCACTGGATAGCATCTTCAATTTTCTGCGAACACGTTTAACCATGAGCTGACTGTCTGTCTGAAGGAAGTAGAAGACTTGTTATATGAACGCTTTGTGCTGAAAGTTACTTCGTTCAGTTTCGTCGCTGTCTCCACACGCACCTCAGCCGACGTTTGTAGTTCGAAATGAGTAGCTTGCACTGTAGTTACAACATTGAGTGAAGCGTATTAAGTTTTAACATGCACACCAAATGAAGCTCTTGTTTTTGTAAAAGCCTCTAACCAAGTTGGGGGTTCAACAACCAGAGAGAAACCCCTGTGCTCCAGGAAACTATAAATAAAAAGTCATTGTCTGAACATGAAATATTCTTGTACTGGGTGCATGACTTAATGATTTGTCCATCTCTGCAATGCATTTAGTGGAATTACAGTTTTATTACCTGCATTTTTTTTTGTTACCTGTTTGTTCCTCTCTGCGTAAAGGGATAGTTCACCCAAAAATGAAAATTCTAATCATCAATTACTCACCCTCATGCCTTTTCAAACCCTTAAGTCTTTCGTTCATCTTCAGAATACGAATGAAGACATTCTTAATGAACCCTAGGAGATTTCTATCCCTCCATTTACAGTCCATGTAACCAAAACAAAAAAATTAAGTCAAAATATCTTCACTTGTTCACGAGAGAAACCACAGACAACTTTTACGATGCCTTTAATGAACTTTTTGGAGCTTGAAAGTTTTGGTTACTTGGACTGTAAACAGGGGGACGGAAATCTTCAAGGATTCACTAAAAATGTCTTCATTTGTGTTGCATACATGACCGAAAGTATTATGGGGTTGGAACGACATGAGGGTGAGTAATTGATGACAGAATTTTCATTATGGGGTGAACTATCGCTTTAAAGCCGCATTCACAGAGACTGTTGCCGATTTTACTTATAAATGGCCCATCCTGTGCTGATTGTGAGATTCATAATAGCAACAGCTTTTGTCTTGGAAATCAATCAAGTTCATTGGGTTACTTATGTCTCGATGTGGGATTAGGTAATCAGTGACAGCAACTTCCCAGCTTCAGGTCTGGCCAGCAGGATTGCCATGCCTTGCAATCATCTTGGTTAGGAGTTCACTGTGGCCTACATTTTTCACAATGGTGACGTCTAATAGCTCAGTTCCACCTCTGCTACTGTTTCAGTTACATGGATACTTTATTTGTGTTTTTACAGAGGAATCAGGGCTGGTTTTAGTTCCTGAGCTATACAGTAGTTCCTGGAATCATTTGTCCTCCTGCTTCAGAGCAGGCACTACAGGAAATAATAGCATGGTGTTTGTTGTACTGAACACCGCTGATTGGTTCAACACAAGCTGGAATTACTTAACCGTTTCCCACCGCATTTTAATAATGATTTGTGGTGTAAAAATAATGTCCAGTGACTGTAGTTCTTGTTCAGGATATTTCCAGAACCCATATGGAAGCACGCTTTAAAAGACAATTGATCATTAATAAGATAAGATACGATAAGACAATACTTCATTAATCCCCAGATGGAGAAATAATATAATCTGGCACGTCCTGCGTTCCTAATAGACTAAACCACAATGCAGCTCTCATTTCCCAGTGGACATTATGCTTTAATTTCCTACTTGGTGAAAAAAATTGACAGATATATTTCACTCTGCATGAAATGAATTTGCACACGTTTTTGTTTCTGGCATGCAGGTGCGGTTGTGTAAATTTAACGCACAAGTACTGGCGGCTTAAAGATTTAACGGAATTTACACCCAGGGTTGATTCCCGGCACAAAAAGCTAATGTTCAGAGAACTGGCTTCTGCTTTCTTGACTGAGCTTCGGAATGGCAGTTAAGGCTGGGAGTGACAGTTGAACAGGTTTTCCCAGTGGGAAGTTTATAATTATCAGAACACCAGACTATGGTGTTAAAGTTCTATAGGTATTCTGTACTTGTTTTTCTACAATCCAAGCCTCAACATGATTTGTACAATGTGTGTATATATACACAGGGTTGCTACATTTTAGGCAAAAAATATTTTATTACATTGTGAACATTTGTGTTTGAATTAAGGCTGTGAAAATATTTGTGTGTTCAAACTCGGGAGACAATCAGTACGTTTACATGGACAACAATAATCCAATATTAACCCGATTTAAGATACTACATGTAAACAGCAATTTATTCCCTTAATCTGACTGAAGTCATACTCGAAGTAAACACAAATCGAATTAAGACATGTGGAGTATTCCTGTTTTAGTCGCATTATCGAAGTGCATTATAGACATGTAGACACCTTAATCACACGATTAACAGTGTGTGGGAGTTTTCACCACATTTTGCAACAGTACACACACACACACACACACGACAGTGCTCACCCGTTTTACGGGAAACAAGAGAGCATAGTTGCGTCCGAAACCACCTACTTATCTACTATATAGTAGGCGAAATACGTGTGTGTAGTAGGGATATCACGAGAACCGATAAGTCGGTACCAACATTTTAAAAACATGACGGTACTTGTTTTTCTGCAGTAGCATTAGTACTGTGTCTAACAAAAGTACGGAGTTGTGATTCTTCCGGACCTGATGGGGGCAGCAACTACACGCAAGTGTTTTAATTGGTCCACAAGTGGTAAAAAAGAAGAATGCCTACAAGCACACCGGAAAAACTACAGAAGATTAGCTTAGCTCCGCACTGACTTGTTAAGAGGAAAAGAGAGGAAAGCTAGTATCGGTTTCCGGTGTGCAACCAATGCTATCGTTCATTTAAAAAAAAAATAAAACGAGGAAACACCTGGAATTTGGCAAAGCACCTGAAAGAGAGTACTATATTATGTTTGTTTGAGGCTGCTAGCATTGTGGCCGTGAAACCAGCTAATGTTATGCTCCATGTAATGTTAGCGATAGCCAGTCATTTGTTAACGATGCTAACGCATTGCAACGTTATAAACTACCTCCGAATGGCCACCATGCATCGCCATTCAGCCCGTGTCCTTTCAGCTAAATGTAGTCTAATGTCTCTAATAATTATTCAAATGTTCATGCTTTTAATAAATCTTTTTGGCCTGCCAGCATATCAGTGAATTTAAACTAATGTGTGTGTTTAGGAGTGCACCTCCACTCATTGTCAGACCGTGTTTGATAACTAAAATACCCCCCCTTTCCGGTATCAGCCAAAGGAGGATGTCCTCCAGGAGAGTTTTTTTAAAAATGTATTTTATTTTTATACCACACTGTGGTATCGCGTATCGTGTACTTTTGGTGGTATCAGTACCGACTACTAGACTTTTGTTATCGTGACATCCCTAGTATATAGTAGGCGAAATACATGAATCTCAGCTACTATATAGTAGGTAAGTACGCGGTTTGGGATGCAGCCCACGGCTTCAAGCAGTCGTCTATTAGCACGTACAGCAGGACAAATAATTAACTGCATTTGAAGCTTTCGTGAAAACTAAAAATTAAAACACCCAAAACTGTATACGGAACCATAATGAAATACCAACTGTATGTTAATACATGAAATTCTGGAGGGAACGGCAGACAGCGTGATGTGGGGACGTAATGACGTGTACTATTAATCGATCTATGATCTATAACATGTAAAACCTGAACAGGAAAGGAGTATTCTAAAAGCTTCTCATGTAAACACCTTCCTCACAATATTGTCTTGTTCCGTATAAGGTCAAGAATTCCATTACTGCTGTATATGTAAACGTAGTCACTGATGCCAACAATGGTATTGGGTGTTGTACTTGTAAAAAGTGTTCTGATCCCACTATCCAATAACACGTGATACTACAGTGTGTGGCGTAAACTAGGGATGCACCAGTACAACATTTCTGTGCTGATACTAATATCCTATAACTTAAGAATGACGTCTGCCGATACAGATACCAATAGTGGTTCTGTGTTTACTCATAATTAATTACACATCTTTGAAAGATATGTATATAACCTTATTCTCTCTGTATCTACGTGTTTTCCATGTTTCACATTAACATTCTGAACTCTGAACTGAATTCTGAACATTAAATTAGTAACTTTTTGGATGTTCTTAACTCACATGAACTGAATTCTGAATAGCTTCCTGTTAAGCTCACACTTAATCATTTCTCCTATTTAATGATCTTCCACACTTTTGTATATCTCCGGTAAGCAGACGTCTGCGAAATGACGCAGACTCTGTGCTGTGTAACGAGGCTTAAGGTGTTTTTCCAGATGCTGAAAGCCCATGCCCTCCGCTGCGGAGAATGGTTGATCGTCTAGTGCGATAAACTCAATTACTCACCGAGTAATGTCTCAAGCTTTTGTGCTGTCCTGATTGAATGCTTTCGAGCGCTTGCGTGCCAGGATTTCACGATTTTGCGATCGCAGAAATGAATGCACAATCGAGCGTCAAACTCCGTAATATTCAGAGGAGCTTGCAGTTTTCCCAAAATCACCGCAGATTTGGGCCAAGGTGTGTCATGTGACATCATAACGCGCATTCAGCCAGAGCCCTCTTCGATTCACGTTCGTCGAACACGAGTACAGCTACAAGGTCTCGTTTACGTTAACAATTTCACCAACTCAAGTAGTTTTCTGCAAAAAACACAAAAATCTTTGCAGTCTGCATCGCAAATTTTGAAAAACAGCCATGACAAAATAGCGGAGTTTTTGAACGGCAACAGTCGTTAAAACCATTTTGAAATCCTGTATGGACTGTATTACATATTTAAATTGTAATATTCAACAAGCTACTTCAGTTGCCTGATGTAGGTTTGTCAAAAGTGATGACTGTATATGGTTTTTAGCCTAACATCCTGTGTTATTGATGTACAAAAAAGGCTCTAAACAAATATGTGGCGTTTATGGCATACTTTTTGCAAATAGTTTTCTATGAAATGCCTAGGTATCTGTATATAGTTACATTCAGAGAAGGCACATATTTGAGTCTACAATGCCATTATCCTATGTAATAATTCCTTAATTAATAAACCCTTACATTTATATAGCACTTTTCTAGACACTGAAAGCGCTTCACATAGTATTGGGGGGTTCTCCTCAACCATCACTAGTGTGTAGCATCCACCTGGATGATGGACGGCAGCCATAGTGCGCCAGAACTCCCAACACACATCAGCTATTTGTGGAGAGGAGAGCGATGTAGCTAATTCAGAGATTGGGATTATTAAGGGGCCGTGATCGATAAGGGAAAATGGGGGAATTTTGCTAACATCTTCATACCCCTACTCTTTTAGCATGTGTCTTGGGATATTTAATGACCACTGTTTTTACAGTATAGTGTCCCCGTCACTATACTGGGGCATTAGGCCCCACACAGACCACAGGGTCAGCACCCCTGGTCTAAAATGTTTGGCTCGTTAATATTTTAACACATTCGGTTGTAAAATGTTTCGTGTAATTATAAATCTGTTGCAGTTTTTGTGCACACGCTGATCATACTAATATTATTACCTTTATATTGCTGAATACATTCTTTGAGTCAGTATCAATCACTGTTGAATATAAAACCAGCATACATTTGCATTTTATCCAAAATGACATTATAATTTTATCCAAATATTCTGATGTTTCCGTAATGCTGTTTTGTGATTTGTGCATTGTGTGTATTTTTGGCTTTATTGGTTCTTGTGTTTTTCCAGATGTTTGAGACTACAAACTTTTTTTTTTTTTTTTTTGAATTGATTTTATTTTGTTCTCAGGTCCTTCAGCAGGAAGACTTCAATAAAAAGCCAGGCCGTATGAGTGTCAAACCTATTAACTTTGCTGTGATTCTCAAACTCAGCAAAACCAACCTGCAGGAGAAAGCCTTCAAGGTGAGAGGTCTCACATTCTCTCTACATTAAAGGCCGCTTAAACATGCTGACACACCTAAATAGTGCTGCAAACAAAAACAAAAGAAGTCTGAATAACCGATAATATCCATTTATGAAAAATTATCAACATGGATTGTGCTATTCGAAACATTGCTTTATTTAACTGAAAACAAATACATACATTTCTGCTAAAAATGGTTGTTTTCGTAAGACTGCACAGGAATGGATTTCTGGGTAGGATGTAATGTCATGGTGACCACTGAGCTACCACTGCCACATTAAGAAGTAGAAATAGAAAGATAGGAAAATGGATTATTTTCCTGTCTGTGCACTTCTCCTGTACCTGTATGAGGCTCTTGTATTTGATGAAAGTCTGAACATGTCGTCACAGCAGCTAAAGCAGTACATACTGGGCTTCTGCCAAGAGGATTGCCACTCGACCTGCGGGGATTATCCCATTATTAGCCCTGCTGCACGTCATGATCCGGCCCCTGAGTAGGGTCGCATCACTAAAAATACTCCCCTCCTCCCTGACCTAACCGTCAGCATAGGGACTTTCCATAGTGGAAGAATGCGTGCAGAGACAATGAAGGTCTGGCCAAAGGCTTTACACCCAGCCCCAGGCACAAACATTTTTATGGATTAGCAAGGCCTTTGTGTTTAAACCTCACTGGGTGAAGTGGGCAGGCCAAAATGCCTACCAGTTTCAGGTCCTGGATGCTGGCCTGTACTTCCTGGAAGGTACACCCCCTACAAACTAGGCATTGTTTTTTCAACTCTAGGAGGGCTTAGGTCTGGTTTTTTTTTTAACCTGTTAAGAGTGGGTTTTGAATTACTATAGCCTTCGTCAGCTAGAAACAGTCTGACCATGCTCCGCTGGTCTGTAAGGAAGACATTTCAGCCTGCAGAACTGCTGGATGTTTTTTGTGTTTTTGCACCATTCTGTGCAAACTCTAGAGACTGCTGTGCATGAAAATCCCAAAACAATCTGAAAAAGAAAATATCTGAAATACTCAGAACAGCCCATCTGGAACCAGCAACCATTTCCCTATTCTGATGTTTGATGTGAACAGTAACTAAAGCTCTTGAGTTGTATCGGCATGATTTTATGTATTGTGCTCCTGCCACATGATTGGCTGACTGGGTAATTGCATGAACGTATGGGTATTTGTACGTGTAAGGGTTTTCACGGGTCAGCATGCATATAAATTCATCATGGTAATGAATACTTTCGAGTACGACTGGGTATGAAAGTTTTAAAACTGATGTCTGTAATGAATGTTTATTCCAGGATGGACTGATCGAGCAACTCTATGACCTTATACTAGAGTATTTCCACACCCAAGCAGCCACAATCGGCTTTCCTGAGCTTGCATTGCCCACCATCATCCAGGTACACTACGACCATATTATTTCTCTTTTTTTTTTATTATTATTTTTTTTTTTGTCCTCTCATTTCTAATAACACCGAGGTATAGTCATTCACTGTGAGCTCTGTTTTATAGACACTTCCCTATGAAAGTAAGTGAGTAAGTGGTGGTCAGGTATCTATTGTGGCTTGTCTAGTTTGCCATTCTTTCTTTTCTTTCTCTTCCCCCCCCCCCTTCTCTTCCCTCCTCCCTACTTTTTGGTTCTTTTTATCATGATGACGACTGTTAGGCCCACATCCTGTTTGAGAGGCACTGAAGGCCATGCCTGGGACACCCAACCACAGGCTATAGTCCTACTCTCACACCCACACACACACACATACAAGTCCAGCAACTTTCAGGCCTCACACACTCTAAGAGCAGGCTGCACTCCAGCTCCTTTCTGCAGCATGGCCACTCCTCGCTCATTCACAGACGCACACACACAGGCCACATCCTGTTCTTTGGCCAAAGCTCAGACCTCCAAAGCACTGTTAAAAGTCAAGCCCTGAATATTTATTCTTTTGGCCTGTAATTATTCATGCAGGTATTTCAAAAGGCTGGCTTTAGCTAATCCCTTCGTTTTATTGTTGGAACACGACTGTGCTTACGATCAGATTTGTTTTTCAGCATACCTTCGCAGCGGGATAATGATCATAGAAAATCATGTATAATGTTGATTTTATCCGTTCTGTTTATTTATACTTGCTTCTAGTTTTTCCAGTTTTCGCGAATGCCTTAAAACATCATGAACTGAAAATGCAGATTCTTCATGCCACCCTCTTGCTCCCTTTCCCCCTCCATCCAGCTGAAAGCTTTTCTGAAGGAATGCAAAGTGGCCAATTACTGCAAGCAGATCCGCCAGTTGCTGGAGAAGGTACAGGAGAACTGCAGTCACATCACAAGCCGGAGACAGAGGGCTGCTTTCGGCGTAGCTGACACGACTGCTGTGGTAAGTGTGCTTCGTGTGTGCTTGCTCATCAAGCCGTCGAGCAGTTTGTGGCCATTAAACATTCACGCTGACCTCTTGCCTTTCCAGACAGCGAGTACACTGACCACACCCCTCTGAGTTTCGACCCTGTATACACACACATTTTGTGTGTGTGTGTGTTTTTTTTTTTAAAGCACAATGGTTAGTTTGGTCTGGTCTTTTACACCTGCAGACGTGATATTTCAAGTTCACCACGTCCGCACAGCTCTTCGCTGAGGTTAGCTGTCTTTTTTTTTTTCTCTTTTTTTTTCTTTTTTTTTTATTGAAAAGGGAAAAAAAAACAAGAAGAGAAAGACAGCATGTGCACATTTGATGTTAATAAATTAGCTATTTTTTTTTGGATAGAGGTTGCAAAAAATATCTTCCCGATTTATACGATATATCCTGATGTATCTCTTTAAAAATAAATGAAAGAAGGCAAAATTAAAGTTTTCTGAGTATACTGATGATAATCATATGTAAACAGTGTTTTGCTGTAGTTGTACCAGTATTTATACCACAGCACTGTTGTATAAATGCCCATTAGATTTGAGAACTTGAATCTGATTGGTCAGAAGGTGTTGGGTAATAGCTGCTCTGTCAGTAATGCCGGCTGTAAGGCAAATCACAGGCTTGTATTAATGCGCTCGTTCTAAAATGTTAGCGTTTCTATACGCAGTCAGATATCATTCCCAGGGACTTGTATGGCAGATGCTACTCATAATGGTGATGCTTTCTGTATGGAGATGTTTAAGTTTATAGAAGGAGTCTCCAGTGTAAGCACGTTGTCGTAGGTAAAGCTTTTCTGCCACATGTGATTTCTGCCATTTCTCTTATTTTGCGGATGTTCCACTAAATTAAGTATAACGTGATTAAAAAGTATTGTGTGTCATACCTTCATAAGTTAAAAAAAGAAAATTTAATTATGTGAAATATTGCTGTGGTATACACAGAATAGAACAGGGCATGCTATCCTAGGAAAAGAATGAACTTTGGGATGGCATCACACCACTTTGTGGTTGGTTAATTTTTTTAGGCATGCCATGATACGAGACTTTTCCCGATACCGGCTTCATGAGACAATGCTGACACAAATAACTTATGTTTTAATACATCTATTTTATTATTTATATGGAAAAATTGCTCGGCAGGAGATTATACCTTAAAAGATTAGAATAAATAGAAAATTCATGTCATGACCCCTTCTAGTGCTGACTGACATCCAGCTTAAATGCACAAGTGCGTCACACTTACCAATTTAAATGGGCAGATATGAGAAATGTTCTGTATTTCCTCATCCCCCTGAAATTAGTTTCCAGTTATGCCACTGGCAGCACAACACAGGAATTGTGAGTGTGAATTACACCCAGCACAGCGCACAGGTATCGACTTTGAGCCCGCGTTACAGATTGTGGTCAAGTGAGTCACGGTAGACACGGGAGTGCACGTACTGTATGTACAGCACTTCATGGTAACTTCCCTTTGAATGGCTACACTACAGATCTGCTGTGAAATCTGCATAGTGGGGAAAAAGTTGAGCAGTAGTTTACTATTTCACTATTATTATTAATATATATATATTATTATTATTATTACCGTTTCAGTATTGTTTTTTTTCCCCAACTTCACTCAATCCAATTGAACCGAGGCTGCAGGCCGGATTTGTCCTGAGAGCCTCGCGTCCGACACGTGGCATAACGCTTCCTTCTGATTAGCAAACTTTTTGGACTAATAAGTAAGCATGCTTCGAGGCATTTAAGTTCCCACTCGCAAAGTTTGTGCTCTGTATGTGACGACCTCTGGTGCTGCCTACTCGTGTGTAAGTCGAGGTAGTGCTCATAGTGAATATTAAACAGAAATATTGGAATACACGATATGAGCGCAAATTTGTCTGACCGTTATTTTATATCGTGGTATGTGACAATGATATTCTGTCGCATTCCTATTATTTTCCTACAACCACATTTCTTGTTGTTTTATTCATTACATGATAGTGCTGGCCGATATGAGGATCACGCATCAATGTCACGATAAATAATCTCTTGTTCCTTTTTTTTTTTTTTACGATGAGTATTAATGGATGGGGACACGGTGGCTTAGCAGTTAACACATTTGACTCGTACCTCCGAGTTTGGGGGTTTAATTCCCGTCTCCTCCCTGTGTGCGTGGAGCTTGCATGTTCTCCCCATGGGTTTTCTCCGGATACTACGGTTTCCTCCCCCGGTCCAAAGACTTGCACTGTAGGCTGATTTACATCTCTCAATTGTCTGTGGTGTGTGAATGCGTGTGCGATCGTGCCCTGCGATGGGTTGGTACCCCATCCAGCGTGCCCGTGCCTTGTGCCCCGAGTTCCCTGGGATAGGCTCCAGGTTCCCCACAACCCTATGTAGGATAAGAGGTAGAGAAAATGGATGACTGTTTAGTTGCCTGTTAATTTTTTTTTAAATAATTGCTTAATTAATTACATTTCTTGTAATAATTAACCTTAACATGGCAGCACTGTTTATTAGCAAACCTCAGCATGACTAAATTTCACAGCTAGGCTTGTGCGATATAGCTAATCATCTCTACACAGTATTACACTACCACATTATTCAGTCGCATTTGTATCAATTATATAACCAGACCAGGCAACCTTTAGGCATGTAGCTTAGGAGTGCTGCAATTTAACACCAGAGTATACTGCTACGAGTAATCACTTTAAAACGTACCAAAAGAGCAGTCGTATCCCTAATACAATGGAAGATGAGCCAATCAACATACGAATCTAGAACGATTTCCGTTTTAAACGCTCCGATATTAACTGACGCCAACTGGAAGTTCCGTCCCCCGTTTTACATGCTCTAGATAAATGGCGATTATTTTTATTATTATAAAATAAACTACAAACTTTGTTTGTAAAAGGTTGTAACAAAAATGTACTGTTGTGTTACTGTTAAGGTTTACTGCACATTGCTGTATGTAAACATCCAGCTGCCACTGCCAGTAAGCAGTTGCCCACTGCACAGCTGTTATCTGGTCCACCAATAGTGTCCTTAAAATGGTGGACATTGATCACACAGGTAGATGTTGGCCTGCTATGGCATTGCTTCCTGTCGCACCTCCTCCAGTGCCAATAGGATTACCACTCTTCCTTGCCACCATGCCTAACGTAACCAAAACCTTACAGGCTTCCCCAGTGATTGGAATTCCCCAATTGGAAATGCTGCTTTTACTGTCTTTTTTTCTTTTTTTTTTTCTTTTTTATTAATTAAAAATTTTATTCTTTTTTTTTTTTTTTTTTTTAAAGATTAAATAGTTAAACACAGTTATATAATCCGATTATTCATAGGCAGCGGAAACATCTCAAGCCTATTCACAATGTTAGAAATGCTTTTAAATATTGTTGTATATATTTTTGCCATATTGCTCAGTCCTATGATATCAGTGTTGTCATAATACGGCTATGCCTTGTATCTGTGCAGTGTTTATATCGTCCTTTATAAGGCATTTTCTCTGTTGGCTCAGAACACGTTTGTGGCCAGACGCTCGTGCTCCATATGTCCAGATTGAGACAGAGACAGGCCTGTTTTACTAGTGAAAACATGCTGGAGTTCCCACTGCTCGCTCCAATCCACACCACCCACCCACAACAGCCTCACTGAGCTTCTCCATCATATACAGGTGTCAGCTGGTCAGACCCACCCGCAGGCTCCCCCGGAGGACTGTGCGAGTGTATATGTCTGTGTTCGTGTTTGCACATTCAGGCCCTACGGCCATATCCGGTCTCGCACGTGGCCACTGACTGGAATTGCAACAGCTGAGACTAACCCTAAATCTGTAGCACATATTAGTGTGGAGGTGGCGATGGGTTGGGAACTCTTACTAACAGTATTTCTCTCAGTGAGGAGGAGTGAACAGGAAGTATAGTAACTATCAAACACTTCATCTGGCAGCTGCCTGGATTGTTGCTCTATTTAGAGTCACGTGTGTGCTGTGTATATGCACTGACCGGGTAATGGCAGCAGGAGTGGTTTTGGGAAGAGACCGAGACAGAGGGAGGGAGCAACGGAGCGCTGATGGTGCGAGGAGAGAATCGAGGAGCCGTTTCCTTTCCAGGACGAGCTCCACGCCGCATCCATCTTCATCTCCGCTCTCATCTGTCACCCTGCCGGAGCTCGCCCCATCCCACTTTCCCCCCCTCCCTGTTCCTGGCTGGAGCTGCTCTCAGGCCTGATAAATATTTAAGACCGTTTAAGAGTGAAATGAAGGAGAGATGGGGTGGGGTGTCGCTCTCTCTCTCTCTCTCTCTCTCTCTCTCTCTCTCTCTCTCTTGTGTTTCTCTTCCTCCCTCCCCCGCTGTAATGTAGAAGACTCTGGAGGCGAGTGGAGGGGGTGCGGCAGCTCTGTGCTGGCAGACAGCGTGGCACCGCGCCGGGTGCGTCTGTCGCCGGCTCTGGGCGGCAGGAGCGATGTCCTTCAGTAGCTGGACTGGCAAGCCAACCTTCCCTGCGCCACTGTAACAGGACGTCTGCCTGGCATGCTGCCCTGGTGATCTGTCCAGCAAACAGCTGAAATTTAATTAAGGCCATCTTCCCAATCCTCCTTCTCTGCTTGTACCACTCCTCCTACTGGACAACAACTCCCATGGTCTTTTTTATTCTAGTATTTCTGGATAGTGCTATGGTGTTTTTTACGAAAGCGTCATTGTAGTTCTTTATAATTAATTGAGACATGGTGTTGCCCATTTCTTTGTAGTTTTTTGTAATTTAATACTCAGTTCAAGGTGATTGTTTTTTTAGGAGCTACACTTCTTTTGGTGGGTTGTTTTTGGTGGGGTTTTTTTAAATAAAGAAGGATCTTGCGCTCTTTATTATGTTCTATTTATTTTTCACTGCCCTACAAACCACCCGCAAATTGTAATAAATAAGTTTCGATAACTGATGACGGAAGCCGAGATCTATTAGGGCCTATTGAATTTGGAGGTTAGAAAATCTTATTTGACCTGATCGATATCTTCCACAAAGACCTTTAAAGGTAGGCTGAGAGAAATCTTCTGGTCTGGCTCCTCTCTACAACCCCACACCCTTATTACTTTTTTCCCCCACTATTCCATTCAATCTTACTATCTTTTTTATAGCTTTGAGAATAATCAAGGTCAAGTCACATTGAAATGTATCTGTTTGAATTTAAATTAGATGATAACACCAGTGTTGGTATGCATTATATTTCCTCCTGTTTTCCCCCAAACCATATCCACCTTTATTTGCATTAAATTTAAAGAAAGTTGCTTTTCTAGTATGTTTGGATTTTTTATTTTTATTTTTTTTATAAAGTTCTGTGAAAAATGATTTGCCTATTGTATCTAAAAGGGCATACATTATTTGGTCATTTATTATTACCCAAAAGAACCTGACCTGTTTTAATTTAAGGAACAATGGTATGCATAATATAACCCATGTGGAAAAAGTCCCCTTGTTCACTCAACTAACCAAATTTAATTGTGCCCTAGATAGTTAAAGTAAATTCCACAACATATTTTGGCAAAAACAATGGTTAAAATACAAATTCTGGAGAGGGTTACAAAGGCATTCTAATGTTCTGAGACCAACAAAGCACAGTGAGGGCCATTATCTCCAAACTGAGGACACTAGGAACCGTAGAGAATCTTCCCAGAAGTGGTCAGCTTGCCAAAATTTCTCCCGTGGAACCAGCAACAATTCATCCAGGAAATCGCGTAAGATCCCAGAAGAACATCCAAAGAACTGCAGGCCCCCGTAGCTTCAGCTAAAGTCAGCGCTCATGACACCATACTAAAAGAAATGAGTGGGCCAAAATGGGGTTCATGGGAGAGTAGTATGGCGGAAACGATTGGTAACCAAGAAAAACATCAATGCTTGTTTCACAAATGCTCCCCAAGCCTTTTAAAATAACATTCAAATGACCGATGAGTCACAAGTGGACATTTTGGATGACGTGGGTCTGGCAAAAAAGCAAAATGAATTTCACAGTAGGAACGTTATACAAATGGGTAAAACATGGTGTTGATGGTAGCTGCCTCAGGACCTGGAAGGCTTGCAAGAATTTCACACACAAACGTGTAAGGGAATATCTGGTCATCTCTCTGTTGCAAGTGAGACGATCCAAAACACAAAAGCAAGTCCATATGGATGAATGGATAAATGGAAATAAAAAGGTTTTGGAGTGGTATTTTCCGAATCCTGACTTAAACCTGTTTGAGATCGAAGTATAAGTTCTGCAGTGTAGATTGGGCTGACGTCAGGTCTTCTATAGCAGTGTGTGATTATTGCTGATACAACCATTTAAGTGGGCAGTTACTTTTTTGCATGGGTGATATGGGTGTTAGATAACTTTATTCCTAAACAAAGTAGTTTAGGAAATACTGTAAATTGTTTCTTTTTTATATATTGTATTTATTCAGCTTCTCTTGTAAATTAAGGATGTCAACTAAAATTTATGAAAATCCTGTTACAAAAAAGTCCTTCCTTTCAAAGGGCTTAATAAGAAGTTGACATGACTGAAGTGAGCAACCTGTATATCTGCATGTAAATGTACAGGGTCTTTCTTTGTCACAGCATTATATATGATTTGCCTGTATTAAAATAAAAACATTGATCTTAATATGGGGGGGGTCTCTAAAAGTGTGAAAACTTCCCTTTCTGACCTCTCTCTGTAACTAGTCTCTGGCTTGATGAGCTGCTTTCAGCTGCAGAATCCAAGCTGGTTCGTGTTTTAAATACTTGAGTCTCTGAACTAGTCATATCTTTTTATATATACTTTAGTTTTGTTCTGCCTTTTTTTAAATTTATTTATTTTTTATTATTATTATAAATGAGTGCTTGGTTTGATCTGGTGAAATACTTCCACATCTAGACCTTGGTCTACCATTTGACAATTCCTGGTCTTCAGTTTGTTTGTTTTTTCCCCTCTTTGTCTAAAGATCTGAAACGATTCAGTGTGACATCAATAGCACATTGACAGCACTGTATGTGTATTTTACTGTGTGTCTATGTGGCAGGTGGCGTGGGAGAAGCAGATCGCAGAAGAAGGAACTCCTCTCACCAGGTACTACAGCCAGTGGAGGAAATTACGAGATAAGGAGATTCAACTAGAGATCTCGGGCAAAGAGAGAGTAAGTGCTTCTAAAACCATTGCATAAGTACTATATACTGTATGATCAGGCACCAGTTTAAAGCATCATGGCTTCTGGCAGGTCTGCTATTGGTCTAACTCTGTCATGTGTGGAAAAAGTCACGATATCAGCTGTTCTTAAATTTATTTATATGTCAGATGAAGAGAAGGATTCAAGTCCCACAGGAAACACAGATACAGTAACCTTACCTTCCAAGTATAGCAGCAGTTTAATGTAACACACACCACCTCCTGCCTGTGTATGTGTGTGAGAGCGAGAGAGAGAGCGCGAGTGTGTGTGCGCTGGACTTGGAGCGTGTCCATAAGGCGATAATGGAGATGACACCAGGCGGAGTGTTGGCGTCGGGAAGCGGCAGATTGGCGGAGGAGGCTCGGATGGGGAGAGCGAGGGATGCAGGAAGAGTATTAGAGTGCTCAGGGCTGCGGCCCAGGCTTTGATCCAGAGCCCCCACACCCGGATCTGATTACTCCCTCCTCCCTCTCCTCCTCATGCCACTGGAGCTGCCTGCCGCCACCTCCATCATAGCACTTCTGAAAAGCTACACACACACATAGACACAGATGAGCACTCTCAGATTTCATCTTCTTTTTTTTTTTTTTCCTTTTTTTAATAAGTGGATCAGTATTAGTTCCTTAAAGGGATACATTTAAAGAAAAAACTTTATACCGTAGTGCTGTTGTATCTTTTCTTGAATTCGATTGATAAAGCATAGGTTTATATTAATGCACTTGTTCTTGTATGTTATAATTTGTGTAGTAACATCTCATTCTGTATATGAATATATTCATTAATAAACCAAAAATAATCTTTGGCAAATTGCCATGGGGTAAATGGAATAACACTTTCAGAAATGTGCTCTTATTGGAAAACAGTTGAACTTCACACCACCCTATCATTGATTATTTTTCCTATAATGACATGCAAGTTGTGTTTTTTATTCCTTATTTATTGAACCTGGTGGAAGTATTTGAGAACCTCTATAACTTATACCACTTGCCAATTACTAGATTACTGCTGTCCATGTAAATGTAAATATTGACCTTACTCTGATTAAGATAATAATTTAAGTTGTTTACTTGAGTCACTTTTAGAATACTCCTGTCATGTTCCCGTTTTACTTGTTATAGATCATAATTAGATTAACAGCCCGCGTCATTGTCACCATGCCACGCCCTCCGACGTCCCTCCAGAATTTCACGTATCAACATACAGTTCGTCTTTGTTATGGGACTGTATACAGTTTTGGGTGTTTTTATAAATTGCGTAGTTGCCGTCTATATAGTAGCCAAGATACATTTATTTTTCCCCACAACAGGCCTATAGTATGCAGTATGCGATTTGGGACGCAGCCGAATTCTCTTGTTCGCCATAAAATAGTTGCGCTGCCGTGTGTGATCGTGTCCTGTCGCAAAATGCAGTGAAAACTCCCACAAGATGTTCATAATGTGATTAAGGTGTTTACATGTCTGTAATACACGTCCATAATGTGACTAAAACAGGAATACTCCACCTGTCTTAATTAGATTATTGCTTACTTCGATTATAACCTTAATTAGATTAAGGTAAGTAAAAATGACTGTTTACATGGTAGTTTCTTAATTAGGGTAGGGTCTTAATCGGAGTAAGAGTGGATTATTGTTGTCCATGTAAACGCAGCTAATGTTAATTAGATAACAAGTCATTTAATGGGGGTGCAAACTAGAAAGATAACTAGTGATTTATTGACATCTGAAATTGCACAAGACATTGTTTCCTTTAAGATATATTAAGGTCTAGACGTCAGACATGGAAAGAAAAAGCTGTTATTGGAACCACTATTCCAATCCAGATGCAATTATTTTTAATCGAGCATTAAACTTAATGTGTGCTTTTAATGTTACCAGTTCTCAAGTTTTCTTCAAGCTTCTCTAAATATGTCATTTTAAACCATTTTTTTTATTTCTGTAGATGGAAGACTTGAACCTCCCTGAAATCAAGCGGAAAAGGATCCAAGAGAAAAATGAAGACAAGAAGGAGTTCAAGGGTCTCTTCGAGTCAGACAGCGATTCAGACAGTGGTGAACTCATGCAAAAGCGTAAAGGTAATATTTTTCAATTTCATCTTCATGTGTATTTTTTTTTTCTTTCTACATCAGATCAGCGCGGCCAGTTAACACACTCCTACCCCCCACGCAGGCACACACAAAGCCATAGCCATTTCTGATAGGGGAGAAATGGCAGCGCAGCTGGGGGTTAAGGGCTTTGTTCAAGGACACTGCACTTTCACACACAAGTTTCAGATGCTGATGCACACACCGGTGATAGACTTGAGACAATCTTATGAATTGATTTCCACAGGTGTTAGGGCGAGTCTTAACTCACCCTGCTGTACTTATACTGGGAGTTTCACATTTTCAGACTTGCTCTGTTCCTGTGGCTTTTACTGTGTCAGTCACAAGAGGACCCTGGGTCAGGTGTGGCTTTTAGACCTAAGGAGTGTTGGGGCGATTTGGATCTATTCTCTGCACCAGGACTGCATCAAGTTTTATAATACGGTTAACAATACAATTCAGAGAAAATCGGGAATGAGAGCTGATAGAGCTTGCAATTTTCTGGGGTATAGAATGAGCAGTTGGTAGGTCAGGGAGTGGGGGAGAGTGAGAGAGAGAAGTGGGGGTCCATATAGAAAGTATTCAAACCCCTTAATTTTTTCCACTCACTTTGTTGCTTTACAGTCATACTGTAAAATGGATTAAAGAATTTTTTTCCTTCTCAGTCTGCAAAAAAATTAAATAAAATATTCTAATGAAAAAGCATAAACAGGATTTGCCAAGGTTTTTTTTTTTAATAATATTTTCCATAATTTCATTTCCATAATTATTCAAACCCTTTGCGCTGGCACTCAAAATAGAGCGCTGGTGTTTCCCATTTCCAGTAATCATTCTTGAGAAGTTTGAATTTGATTAAAGTTCATCTGTGGTCAATTCTGTTAATTGGACATGATTTGGACGAGCACTTTTTGTCTGTGTAATGTCAAGCCATGCTGTCGAAGATTGCAGGTCAATCTTAAGCCAGCTGTTTGTGAGGTTGTGATGAAAATCATTTACAAGTTTTTTTTTTTTTTTTTTTTTTTTTTTTAATATATAGGAAATGAAAATGTAGGTAAAATCCAAGTAAGAAACATTATTATATAGTAGTAGTACACTTTTTAATGTAGGTATTTGGTGGTTTAGGCTTTGTGTTTTGTGTCCATGCAACTGTTCGAGGTTCCTGTAGTGAGAGGTTGAATGTTTGTAGGATTTATATGGAATTCTCACTGTAACCAGCAGGTGAACTTGGGTGATTTTCACACTGGGCCCATTTGCTGCATCCCAAATCCGAGCAAGTATTGTTCCCCGGCGCCCCCCCCACTGCGCTGGTTTGGATTCAGGCTTGCCTGATTCTCTCGTGCGTTTGTCCAAATTATTTTGGTGCTATTATACGCAGCAGTGAACCTTGTCTGTGTCCTACAAAATTCCCTGCCAGTCATGGTACATGTGTATTGTGGAAACTGATGATGTTGTGATCAGCTAAAACAGGTTACTTTGCTTGCTGAACCACTGTGGACCTGAGTACGTGTTGCGTTCACATTCACAGGAATCCCAGCACAGTTTCCAGTGCAACCGAACTCGGACCACCTCCTACAGACAGGTGCACTTTCACATTACCAATTTTTCAGGCAAACCGTGCTCTGTTTCGGGCTAAACTGCCAGTGTGAAAGCCCCCTTAGATTAGACTTTGGAATTGATCCAAACAGAATCAAGGTCAGATGTCTGAAGTAGTTTTTCTTCCATAGCTTATTTCCTGTTTGAAGTGTATTTTAAGGGTATTTCAGGCATAGAAATTAGTAACAAGAAGGACTAGACTTGTTTGCGATGGAGGAATCCACATCAATGCCGTTGGTGCAAAGTTCTACTTGTTTAAGTACTAGCTCAGCTAATAGGCTATAGCTTGTGTCTTTGTTTCTGAATGAAAATGAAACTGGTGGCAATATGAGGAACGTTTGTTGCTTAGTCTGTTTGTCCATTATTAAATTGCAATACATGTTCTACTTTACAAAAGTGAGTAATTTTATGACTGTGAAACACCGGTTTTGACTTTATAAAAGTGCCTTCGAAATGGCTGGAAGAAAGTCTGGGCCAATGAAACACTTCTTGAGTCTAGTCATCCAGCCAAACTGAACAGGATAAAAGGGTTTTATTCAGGATGATGACCAAGAACATGAAGTTCTGTGTAGAAATGAGAGAACCTGGCAGATCTCTGTAGCACTCCCCCATCAGGTCTTTATGGAGGCGGGGCAGACAGACGCTTCGGTAAAAAGCACACATTAGTTTACTTGGAGTTTGCCAAAATGCACCTAAAGGGGAATTGGGCCATGATTATATGGTCAGATGGTCAAACCAAGATCGAGCTCTGAATGCCAAGTGCTGCATCTGGAGGAAATCAGGCATCACTCATCACCTGATGTTTTTCAGCAGCAGGGACTGAGAGACTTGTCAGGATCAGGAGAAAAGATCAGAAAGGATCAAAGTGCAGAGATATCCTTGAGGGAAAACCTGCTCAAGGGCAATCAGAACCTCAGCCTGGAGCAAAGGTTCAGCTTCTAGCCCGACAATAACCCAAAATGCACAGGCAAGACAGGACAGGAGTAGCTTCAGGACAGGTCTGTGAATGTCTTTGAGTGGTGTAGCCATAAATCTCTGTAGTGACCTGAAATAGTGGTACTGTGATGTTCCTCATCCACCTGAATTTGAAGTTCTGCAGCGTGAAATCCACGTGTCCAGCTTGTAGCATCACACTCAATATGCATCAATAAAGTACTGAATAACGGGTCTGAATACTTTTGTAAATGTGGTCATTCAGATGTTATATTTAATAAATTTTCAAGCCAGAAAGAAAAAAACTCAATATAAGCATTTCTCTCTGGTGGATTTTTTGCAGATTGATTGAGGAATAAAGGGATCTAATTCTTTTTACAGTTTAACCTGTCTAAGATGGACAAAGTGAAGATCTAAATACTTTCTAAAGTGACTGTAGAATACATTTATTTTCCTTGTTTATATATATATATATATATATATATATATATATATATATATATATATATATATATATATATTTGTTTTTTTTTTATCAATACTTCTCAATTTGTCTATTTTTGACTAATACCCTAAGACATGTTGAGTTGTATATATTTAATAATTTCAAAAGTAAAAATTTTAAAACTTTGAGCTTGGTGCATTTATCTCTCAACTGCCGTTGATCCCTAAGAATTCTTTTCTCACTGGCTGACATAAAGGCAGAAAAGAGGAGTTTTACTAATATCAAACTGCAGACGTGAGGAAGATTTTCCATCTTTTTAGTACGTCCTTCCTCTCCAGCAGTCTGTGTGTATGTGTGTGTAGTCTGTAGAGCAGTCCAGCTGTCTGCCCTTTCCTCTCCTCTCCTCCTCCCTTTAACCCCACCAAATCCAGAGTTCCGTGCTGGGTCATGTGTCGGCCAAACACCGTCCCTGCCAAATTCTGCAGCTTACGGTCCGACAGCCGCGTAAAAAGTCCCATAAAGGTGGGAGGCAGTTTGAATCGAGATTTCTTCACAATGAACATCTGCTATTCATTGTGCAGAGTCTTCACAACGCCTGGACAACTGTCTCAGTGTGCCTCTCTCTCTCTCTCTCTCTCTTTCACTCGCTCGCTCTCGCCTCTCGCACGGTTTCGCAGGAAGCGATTTTCTTTTTGCAGGCTTGGATCCCAGTGGGGGTTTGTAATTCAAAACAGTTAACTGCCTCCACACGAGATTTAACTGGCCCCATACCCTCACCCCTTAGACCAGGAAGTAGCACTCATTTTTTTCAATCTATTATATCGGGCTTAAACATTTATGTGGTAGCATTTAAATGTCTTTTTTCATTTTTTTTATTTTTATTCACAGCTTAAGCAGTTACGTTTGATTGGGATCATGTCAGGCTAGGCACCACTTATCAGTGTGTTAACGCCTTTGTGGTGGGGGGAAATGGAAAGGCAAGAGCCAGGCTGTGTGAGGAAAATCTTGCAGTGGGGCTCCTGACAGCAATTAAAGTGTGTGGGGACTCCTGGAGTGAGCGACTGGCACCACTGGCCAAGCCTCCGCCGGGTGCCAACATGATGGCTAGACGAGGGAAGAGCTAAGCAGGACACCAGTTAGAGTCCTCAGCACAGCAGATACGCAGAGGAGCTATTTAAGCACTCCTTCATATACAGCCTCGATATTTAAGGTCATTCTGAGGCAGACTGCGTAGGAGGATGTAATATGAGCGCCTTAACCACCCCCCGAATTTGTTTAGTTGCATCAAGTTGCTTGTATAACAGGGGAATGCTGGGTTATGTGAAGACCACTTACATTTTATCAGTTACGTATTCACACTCCAGTAGGTTTTGAGTCGATATTTCGTTTAATCTTGTTCTGTCCTTCTGTCTCTATTAAGCTTAGTGCGCACTACACAATTTTAGCCCCAATTTCCTACATCATAAATCATTTTGGTTCTTGTCTGGAGCATATAGTACCCAATTGGTTGTTAGGATAAATAAAAACAAACACGACAGAAACACAATGATTTCTGGCAGTATAGAGTATTAAAAAATAGCTCATTTTTGCACTGTTCCTCCAGTTCTCTTTGCAGAATGGACCATCCTCACTGTCAGTCTCCCAAATCAACTTTCCCTCAACTTTTTCCCCTCAAATTTCTCTTTTTCTTGTATTCCTAACAAAATAGAGACAAATCCACAAAGTCCCAAGAGCAAGCGCTTCAGCATTTATTTTTACTTTGGGATCAGGAGCACTTTAGTAGGGATCTCTCTGGAAGTGTCAGAGATAGAGATAGAGAGAGAGAGAGAGAGTGAGAGATATATATATATATATATATATAGATATATATATAAATAAATGTCTGAGTGTGCCTGCTGTTTTGGTGCTTGATGCTTGGCTTTCTATTTATGCAATTCCTTTTTCTACACAAGCCCCAATTGCACTGATTGATGACCTATAAAATATTTTCTTTAATCGCAGAGCCATGGTTCAAGCCTCTTCATCGTGTTATCTGACAGTCTGACATCAGATGAAACTGATCGTTCAAAGATTTTATTGGGATCAGCTCATACAGTACGACAAGTAAAAATCTTAAAAATCTGCTCTAATCGCTTATCTTAAGACTGCTCTGATGGAAGACAATGCTGATTATCTGCCCCATCTTTCTTCGGATGTACATCAAGTGTCCTGCTGTTTCCTTGCCTTCTTATAAGCAAGTGACATGTTGCTTGTTTTTCTTATGCATGTGGGTTTTCTAATCAATTTCGATTGAGTGCCATGATGGGATGAAGCTTGATTTGTGATTTTGGACATTATGATTATTGCTGCTTTTAAAACATGAAAAAGAAAATGCATTTCCATTAGGGTTCTTAGAATAAACGGGACATGAATGTTCTGAAATTTTCTTGACAGTAAAATTTTATATGCCATACTCCTTTCACATATTTTGTATCTCATAGATATTTTAAGAAGTATCTGTCTGAAATAGAGATGCACCGATACAAAATTTCTGAGCCGATACGATAACCGATTATCAACCGAGTGATTAGAATTGACGCTGAAACTTCTGCGTTGTAAAATTTACTTCCGGTGTAAAATTTTAGCGGTGCAGATATTACAGACATTACAAACTGCAGTTTTGTCATCATCAGAATTAAGACTTCGACAGCGTTGTGGTTTAATGGAGATGAAGCACTTAAACTTACATTTGGATTGGACACAAAAACTAGAAAGGATTATTGGGGTTTGTCGCTTTACTAAATTGTTACTAATTAGTATAAAAATGCAGAAAGGTAATTTAATTCATTTGATCATCTCTTGCCATAAACCCACATAGAAATCGAACGGTTGCCTCATGGCTTTGTAACTTTCTTGTGCGACCGAATACTCTGAACTCGTTTTGCTCCTAAACTTTTATTGAACTCCTGCAGCCCACGCGCGCATCGCACAGCCTATACACTGCGCTATTAAGATGCATGTCTCTGCTCGTCAGCGATGCACACGTGGTGCTCTGCCGTGCTTCGCTCTTCCCTGCAGATTGGCTCCCTTTACCACGTCTCGTCTCGCCTCGCCTCACTCTGGCTCCTGGGTGCTGTTGGGTAATTAAGGAGGAGGCAGCGTCTGCGCCGTGCTCACCTCCCAGGCAGCAGCTAATCAAATCCCACTTCAAAGCCCAGAAATATTCTCTCTCTCTCTCTCTCTCTCTCTCTCTCTCTCTCTCTCTCACTCACACATACAGGGTTAATAACAAATTTGCCACTCAAGGCTTATTTCTTAGTCTTGTATGTGTGTGGTATTGGCTGCGCGAACAGCAGTGTCACGTTTGTCTTAATGACCTGTTTAATTTTTGCTTCTATTTTTAAACTTTAAATCTGATTATTTTCCTACAGACGGTGACTCTGATGATGATGAAGGCCTTGAAGATCTGTCAGACATGAGCGGTGACGACGATGATGCCGCCTCCGACGCAGAGGAAGATTCAGGTCAGTGTTTCCATGCTGTTTACGATATACAGTACAGTCGTTTCCGATGATCTTTTTCTGTAGGTGTAACCTTCGCTTGTGGGGGATGCAGAAATTCAGACGCTACTGTTTTAAGTGGAAACACGTTTGTTTTGAGGTGTGCAGCCCTGTCAAGGGGAACACGCAGTCCTCCACAGTAAAGTGCAGCTCGCTCTGGAACGTCTCTGCGTTCAGGCTCGAGGCTTCTCCTGGAACTTTCATGCTGTATTAGCGTGAGACGCCTTTCATTTCTGCCAGAGTTTAAAGCTGCTGCACCTTAAAGATTCGCTGCAGCAGCCTGGAGCTCACTCGTCACATTCGTATGTGATGGGAATAATTTTTCTTTTCAAAAGTTGACGTTTTTGGTATAACGCCTTGCACGTACATTAAAGAAAAATCATAGCTCTGCATGCCACTAGGATGTATTATTAGTGAACATTGATGGAAAACTCAGATCGAGCCGTCCGTGTCCTTCAGCATTTCTGAGCTGGTCTTGATTTGCTTCACAGATGGCAGTGAGGAGGCTGAGGAGAAGGCTTCTGGCTCTAAAAGTAAAGCACCCAAGCAGGTGTCGAGCGTGGCGCTGCAGGAGCTGGCAGTCGGAGAAGAGGATATGGTCGTAGACCTCGAGCTTTCAGACCAAGACTGAAGGCCTCTGTGACTTGGCAAGCAGTTTGTCATGACGCAAGCACACATCCTGTGATGAAAATGAAAGCTGCTTAATTGATTTGTAAATCTGGCTCTATGCACAGGTCAGATGGCAACGCTTAGGAGTCAAGTTTCACTATTTCACAGCCAAATACAGGATATGTTTGTAAACCTCATTGTTCAGTTTGAGAATTTGACGCTCAGTATGAACATTATGATCGTTTTTATATTCGTCCTCAGTCACCGGTGTATTGTACATTGACTTAACAATATATTGCGAAATGTGTTATAAAATGACATTGTGTCTCTTTTGTGTCTGTGACATTGTGTCTCGCAAAAGGTAAGCAACATCAGGTTTTTACATGTGTACAGCATATTTTATATGGCAGGGATATGCAGTTTTAAAAAAAAAAACGCTGCGGTACCATAAATATACATCAGTAAAACAATGTGTACCCAACAAATGTCCCTATCGCACGGTGGCTTAGTGGTTAGCACGTTCGCCTCACAACTCCAGGGTCGGGGGCTTTTATTCCCACCATGGCCCTGTGTGTGCGGAGTTTGCATGTTCTCCCCGTGCTGCGGGGGTTTCCTCCGGGTACTCTGGTTTCCTCCCCCATTCCAAAGACATGCATGGTAGGCTGATTGGCGGGTCTAAAGTGTCCGTAGTGTATGAATGGGTGTGTGAGTGTGTGTGAGATTGTGCCCTGTAAATTGTGCCCTGACTGGGGCGCAGGTTCCCCGTGACCCTGAAAAGGAGTAAGCAGTAGAAGATGGATGGATGTCAATGTCCCTATGGATGACAAATGTCCCTATTAGCAGTAGTGTGTGTGTGTGTGTGTGTGTGTGTGTGTGTGTGTGTGTATATATATATATATGTGTGTGTGTGTGTATATATATATATATATATATATATATATATATATATGAGAGAGTTGCAGCCAAAACTGCTTGATTTTGCTGCTCCTTTTTTTTCTCCAAAAATTGCGAAAAACTCCTTCAATTGGCGAAATTGTAATCTCACAATTTTTTTGCACATATTTTACAACGATGTTTGTTGATAAATGAGATGTTTTAGCTGTGATCGTGTTCGACGCACATCATTCAAAGGGGGATTCAGCTGAATGCACGTTATGATGGTTATTCTTTCATCACTCTTGGCCCAAATCTGTAGACAATCTGCTGTAATTTTGAGAAATTGCTGGCTCCTGCAAATATTGCTGAGTTTCCTTGATTTTGTGTCAATTTCTACAATCACAAAATCTTAGAAGGACTGACTGAATGGTGATAGGCATTACTTTTTTAATGCTTAAACATTATTGATTTCTTTATGGATATAAATAAGACCATTTGAAGTGACACGGTTTCTCGAGTTACCACTCATAACTAGCGCCACGGACTTAACTGGCATACACAGACGAGACATGCATTGAATTTGACATGGTTTGACTAAATGCATGCTACTATGTCCATTCAGGTTTAGTCTTTGCCTTTTTTTAAATATATATATATAGCTGTTGTCAGTTTGCTAATCAGCCCAGATGGGGAAATTCAAATAAAAAAATCTATGAACGTCTGTGAAAACAAGAACTAATGTCTCTAGCCCTGTAGCTAGTCTCTGCTCTGATGAGCTGCCTTCAGCTAAATAATTAGCATAAATCCATGGGATTTGCTGCAACAAGCCACTACAAAGTATCTGTTGCAAAACTAGAGTCGCTGAACTACTGCCAGTTCTTCCTTTTGTATATTCTTTCTGCGGAGGGGCTTAGTGGTTAGCATGTTGGTCTCGCACCTCCAGCCTGTGTGCAGTCCTTCGGGGGTTTCCTCCAGGTACTCTGGTTTCCTCCATCAGTCCCAAGACATGCGTTGCAAATACAATGCAATGCAATGTTGTATTCTGATTGGCATTTCCAAATAGTTGCAAACCCCTGGTCTACAACTTTCATCGGTGTGTGATTTCCTTACACAGTCTTGTTTTGTCCAAGTCAATGTATATCTACATGCCATATTGAAATGAACAGAAGAATAATCAATTCCGTTTGCATTCGGATCCCAGTTCTGAAAATGTTTCTGATGTTTCTGCAGCCTGGATTCTTTAAACACATTCTCCATTTTGACTTTTGGGTGTACCCAGATTTAAAACACTAGAACTTCACTTGTGATTAAGATGTGTGCAAAAGAGAAACATATTTCAATTCAGGAAAGCCTGTAGATTTTAGAACTATTTATGGTAGAAAATATCCGAAGGAGAAGTGTTTTACGAGGCTGCTTCATCTGTTTAGCATTCGGTCACAAGTACATCCGGGCTCGCAATATAGCATTGTTTAAGAACAGTTCCAGAAACAAATAGAAAGTTAGTTATGTATTTTTTTTTTTTTGCATTATTGTAACACATGAAAGGACAAATATAGATCAGACTATTTGTAGCTACATACAAGAGATTTTATCAAGATTGTCATCAACTTTAAATATCTAAAATACATAGACACTTCATTTTTAGTGATCGTCGTAGCTTCTCAGGAAACCGTGAAAACATTTCATCCCATTAAAGGAGAATCTAAGGTTCTGTACCACCGTTCTGTAGCCATATAGCCGATGATGATGATGATGATCTGGTCCCGTAAATCTAGACTTGCTCTTTTGATCTTTGTATTGCATCCATAATCTCTAATCCTAGCAGCTCAGGTGATGAAGAAGCGGGGAGTTGATGAAAAATGAACAAACGACTGCTACTATTTTCCATATTTTTCCCGTTTCTTGGCTAAGGCGTTGGCTATATACCTCTGGACTAAGAGCTTGTGTCTGTTTCCATACCGTCGGCCCTGATTCAACCCCCGGAATAAGGAGTTCTGTTAGATTAAGGTGCTATTCGGAAGCACTGACAAAGTTGAAATAGGGACACTGAGACGGAGCCTCAGCTGGACAGTATTAGTGAAAATTCTGCTTTGTTTTCACTGAAAATTTGCTATGCTCTGCGTGTGTGTGTGTGTGTGTGTGTGTGTGTGTGTGTCACTCAGCTTTACACAGCTCTCAGGCTAAGCCCAGGCATCACACACGGCACCTGGTGCTGACATTCACAGCGTGCAGTCAGGACAGTTTTTAATGCTGGGAGTCCCTGAGGGTCAGTTGTTTTGTAAACGAGGTGGGACGGAGAGGTCTCGGAGGCCTTGGCCTGGGACTGTACTCCACACTCTGACAGCTGCTGTTGACCTGAAACCCCCCTTTCTCACACACACACACACACACACCCCATTTTCTTCCTGACTGGGGGATTTACCGTGCAGCCGGGCGCCACTCCCTAACCCCGACTGCAGCGGAGGAGGTTGGAAATAAACACATTACTCAGGAGGCATACAGGGAAAAGCATCTGGAAGTTTTCCATAGGATTTATTCCGCCCATCGGTGAATAGAAAAATAGGATAAAGGCAAAACAAAGACGGAAAATCTAGACGTGATTTTAATTCATTGCTTACATTTAAAAAAAAGGGAGAAAAAAAACAACAAATTTTCAAACATTTGCATAAAGAGCTTTGTGCCTTTCATTTCCCCGCAACAAAGACAAAGGAAAAAAGTTATTCTTTGGGATCCGTTTAGAGGACGATTTATTTATACACTGTATTTTGTCAATCCACCTACAACAAAAATTCCTATAAATATTTTTCCCCCTTGTATTATTTATATGCTTAATTAGCATTTGAAATCGGGACTCGGTATTTCAGCTAGAATACATAGCAAAAAAAAAAAAAAAAAAAACAACAAAAGTGCAACCAAGTCAGTCACATTTTGTTCAATAATAATAATTAAAAAAATGTAATTCGTGCAACAATATTTAACAAAAAGTACCACTTATGTTACCTTCACTATATTCTCCTCTAAAGCAAGTTTTTTTTCATTTTTTTTTTCATTTGTACAATTCAACATAACATTCTCCCACAGTAATAAACGTGACCTCTGAATGATTCACCGTCTACACCACAGACCTGGAGATCAGATACCCTCAACCAGCAGACCAGCACAGAGCAAACGAACCAGAAAGTCGTCTTTTTTTTTCTTTCTTTCTTTCTTGAACGTTCCTTCAGATGATGGCTTTTGGTCATGAGAGTGTTAAGTGCTCTGTATTCTCTCAACGCTCTGCACAGAGCCCGGGAGCAGCTATGTACCTTTTTCTGTTTGTCACAGGTAAACTTCGAGAAGCTGTACAATAACAAGCTATCAGCTTAAATTCCACACGTCCATTCATCTTTGGTATTGGACTGTGGAATGCATAGTTGCACTGATGAAGAGCAAATGAGTTCCTCGCTGCATTTGTGTGTGGTGGTGTTTTTTTTGTTTTTTTTAAAAATCCTCTCAAGATGATTCCGTTTCTCAGAACTGGGATTTGAAACGGCTGGAAGCTGGATTAAGAAAGACAAAAACAGGAAAAATAAATGGCCTTTTATGTCGGATTTTTCTGCTCTGAAAGGCTCAGGGTACTGCGAGAGTTCGCCACAGCAGAGATAGCGTCTGTCTGCCTGCCACAAAAAAACGCTGTGGCTCTCTCACTCTCTGGCATGGCGTTGAAGCACTGATGTCTGCTCACGTTTATCTTGTACATACACAACACACACGCACTGTTGCTTCCTGTCTCGTCTCCAGGCCCCATTTGCTCATCTTTGGATTTGGTTTATTCGCAGCCACTGCACTGGGTGGAGCTGTTCAGACTGGCATTGTTTCAGTCTCAATATCTGTACAATTCATGCCACGTTATAAGTGCCTCAGCGCAAAGGTCCTAAAGTTCACGTTTTTCCGATTTTGGAGGTGCAGTGGGGGCAGGTTGAAAGGAAGAAAAGAATAGTTCAAAGACATCCGCTTCCTCCCATCCCTTCCTTTCTCCGTGTCCGTCTCCTTCCTGTAGAACTGCTCCAGCCGTACGGTGAAGCAGTTGGCGTTTTAATGGTATTCTCTATGAGAGAGCTTTAGCGGAGTCGTAAGCCGCCCCTGTAGGGGGGTTTCCGTTTTCCTGCTTGGGGGAGGCGCGGCAGGCCAGAGGGGCACTAAACGGGGAGGAGGTGCTACGGGCCGAGGGTGGCCGGGTCTCTGCGGGCAGGGGGTCTCGGTCCGGCGGGCGCAGAACAGATGGTGCTAGTGGGAGGGCCAGCGGGAAGCTGGTCATATAGAATATTCTGCCAGTGCGTCGGGCCACCTGAGGATAACACATACATGCTAGTGTTACAACTCACATAAGGCACACACAAGACACAAGAAGACTCATGGTGTATACAGTATCCTTAAGTTTAATGTAATAGCTTTGACTTTCACTGCTACTTCAAGTAAATTAAACCACTTAAATGACCCTTGTGACACTTATTTGTGTGTTGTATATTAGAAACACCATGAATTTCCCCTTGGGGATCAATAAAGTATGTATCTATGTATGTATCTATCTATCTATCATGAAAGGGGGAAAAACCCGACGTAGAAATGCCGACACTGTCTGTAAATTCGGTAGGTGTTTTTCTGTACCTGCGTTTTATATATTTCTTCTATAAGAATTTAGTTGGCTCTAATTCCTAAAATATAAACAATCTAGTAGCTTAATTTAAACTAGCATAACCCTGAACAGGAATTTTGAAAAGATGCTATAAATGCATCATGCAGCACCAAACATTTGTGTTAATGAAAGCTCCGTACGATCTCTAACAACACACCAATTTAAAAGTGTGGTGTTAGTTAACACAGAAAAACAATCATTAATATATGGACGCTTTCTTTAAGAAGACATTTATTTAACAGTTATGGAAGGAGACTTGGATGACAGTGTATTGTAACAATTTTTTTCTGACATTGGAGTCTTGGTTTCTTGGTAACATGATAAGCTGTGTATTTTTGTTGTTTGTTTGTTTTTTGTCATATTAACTTAAGAAAGGAAAAAGAGAGGCTGGTGAGGGAATGACAGTTTATAGTTTCTATAATGTAAGTAATAATAGTAGCATTGTAGCATAACTTCGTGGAGTTTCATTAAACGTCATCATTAAACGTAACTATAAATGGATAAAAAAGTATGATGTGCTGTTCATTAATAAATACGAAATTGTAACCACAAATTACCGTGGTGTAAGAGGAAAGAAACACTTCTTGAGACCACTTGTAATGCGTGAAGGTACGCATCACACCATCCTGTCACTGATTATTTTCCTATAACAACATGCCCTGGTGTGTTTTATTCCTTACTTAACACACGGTGAAGACATTTCTTATTATGTATACAGACCATTCCGTTATATGCTTTATATTTAGTATGTTGTTATCGCAAATTAGGTCTTAAATTACATTTGAAGTAGATTTGATAAAGTCTTAACTGTTTACACTTAAGATTTGAATGCACAAGCATCTGCTTACTATTACATTACATTTGTTACATTTATTCACTTAGCAGACGCTTTTATCCAAAGCGACTTACGTACTATGACATACTAAAAATACCCTTTTTAATATTAACAAAAAGCCTCAAAACTCCATTATTTAAATGAATTCTAATCCATTTACAGCTCAAAAAACCCCCACAATGATGACATTCAGTTCCAGTACCTGAGAGCGGATCTTGAGAGCCGGCCCAAGTTTCAGCCCCATGTGGTTGAGCAGGTGCTCCTCGGTCAGCAGCGCTAGCGTCTCTCCATCAATAGCCTGCTCCCGAAACACCTGACAAAAGACACGTGACCTCAGTCTCTCAGTCGCATGCTCATAGCATTCACAATCGTTTAATCTTCACTCAGCATGCACGTAAGCATTCACAGAGATGTGATGAGCTTCTTTAAATGGAAGTGAGGATAGATGATGCACTGGGCATGCACATGTTTGTGATGTGTGACGTGTGTGACGGACAGAGCTGTGAGCGAGACAAAGATAAGAGCAGTGCGGAGCGGCCCTTGGCCAGCGCTCAAACAACCACCTTTAAAGCGGCTAGCCATCACTAATATCTAATAGCACTATTATAAATTCATCACCACGAATTCTGGCCACTCTATGAATTTGCAGCTCCCCCTCCTGTCTACTCCCTCTCCGTTTCCGGCATCCCCCCTGTTCGAGAGGGCCGGGGAGAGGAAGTGTGCGGCGCTCTGCTCCTGCTCTTGTCCTCACCTGGGCGTACTCTCCACAGCCTGCCAGGCTGCTGATGAAGCTGCACACCTCTTCCACACTCCACTTGCTGATGTCCTCTGCCGCTGCCGCCTCCTCCCCGTCCACAAACAGACCTCCCATGGCGCCTGGCAGCCCGCCGAGCCGAGAGGAAGCATAAATCATTAGAAAAAGAAACCCCATGAAGCAGCCCCTCCTCACCCTCCGCACACACATAACACGCACATGGCTTGGTTAATGACCCCATCTATTTCAGAGTTCAGTAAGGGTCAGAAATGGGGCCTCTTCCTATGGGAGGTCCCTGCACTGCAGGGTGAACGTGTAGGTAATGTATTTCAGATGGCTGGAACTGCACTCGGGGAGAGGGAGAAAGAAATAGCACCTCTGTGAACTGCGATAAACCTTTAGCTGATGGGATTACAGAATATGTTGTATTTCCTGACTCCAAGTGACTGGTCTTATATATAAATATTTATTCTAGAGTACTAAAAAAAATATATGCTGATTCATTCATAAAACATGATCTTAAAGTACCTGTCTGTGTGAGACTATAGTGTCTAAAATAAAGTCTGAACATCTCTTGGTGTTTGTCTTCTGATAGTTAATGAATAGTTCAGTATTGGATTGGGTTCTTCGTCTTAAGGAGAGACGCACAATGTCCTTATAAGAACCTGCTTCAGTCTCTCTCTCTCTCTCTCTCTGTGGGACTCTGTTTGGGTTCTGGATCTGAAACTTTATGGGCCATAAAAAGAGTGGAGCAGGCGTATGATCTCAGACCCCAGTGCGTGCATATGTGTGTGTTTGAATGCTGAGGCAATGAGGCTGAGGCTGAAATCTGCAATCCGATATCTGCAATCTATGATTTCTTATCTCGGTTACTTTGGACTAGGATCTTGAGATTGTTATGTCTAGACAACACTTTCCATTGGATAAGATTAGACACTTAAAATAAAATGATCAAAACTCACCAGCGTGGAAATAAGGGCTGGCGTAGGGGAAGGCGAAGGGCAGTGTCTGTCCTGGCAGTATGGGAAAAGGGGGCAGTGCCCCTGGTGGGAGATACTTGGCTTCGCTCTTGCTTAGTCCTGGTGTGAAGAGATGATGACTGGGTGATTCTGGCGCTGTCGAGCTGCAGGGGACACTGAGCCTGCCCGAGCCTTCCCCGAGCTCCTTCAGTGCCTCGCTGGGCTTGGCCGTGTCCTTGCTTTGGCAAGCCTCAGAGTTCAGACTGTGCCCATCTGCTTTAGCTAGTCCCTCCGGCCGCTCCTCACACACTTCGCCATCGCTTTCCGAGTCTTTCATGTCTTCATCGTGTCCGTCCATGTCTCCTCCAGGCCCCTTGGACTGGGACGGGTCATTCCCTTGAGGCGTACCACCTTTCTTTGAGCTTCTACGGCTACCAGACTCTTTGAAGGCACTGCTCACCATCGCCCCCTGGTGGCTAAGTGAGAGCAGCGGTGTGTTGTTGTGGCGCAAGAGCAGCATGGCGTTGCGGCGGCTGACGTCGTCGGGCATGTCGTGAAGGCTACGTAGAGCCGGGTGCTCAGCAGGCAGACCCGGATGGAGAGCAAGCGGCTCGGCTAACAGGCGCTGACGCTGAACATTCTCTAGCTCCTTCTGTCTCAGCAGCTCGGCAGACATCTCCAATCTGCAATAAGGGCCTTGGTTAGTACAGGGAAAATGGCACGCACTGAAAAACTTTCGACCAGTTCCAGTCCTGAAAGTTCAGAGCCAAGAGAGCTGGGGAAACTGGGCAACCCTGATTTAGCCAATATGTTCATGATTTGGGGTATATTGGACATTATAAACCTGTACAGTTGTATTGTTATAAATGCCATAATGCAAACATTGAGTAAAATTTAGCATTAGTTGACATGATGTGATATTGCTAGATGATCACTCCACACTCCACTAATAATTGAATACCTAGCGAGGTTCTGTTTGCGCAGCATCTCCTGTTGACGTGCAAACATCTCGGCTTGAGCTGGCTGCAGGAAACCATATGCTGTAAAGAAAAAGCAGAACGAAAATCATATTCTTCTCATATGACATACCATAAATATACTGTAGTAGCTAATGAACAATGCAAATAAAAAAATATTTCCAGATAATTTCAGAATGCACATGTGCTGATAGTATATATATAAATATATATATATATATATATATATATATATATATATATATATATATATATATATATATATATATATATGTGTGTGAGTGTGTGTGTGTGTGTGTGTGTGTGTGTGTGTGTATATATATATGTGTGTGTGTGTGTGTTTGGTTTTTAAGTGCGGTTTTCACCTTCAGGGTGCAAGAACCAGGCACTTTTTCCATTTTGCTATCTATTACATCCAAAGGTAAAAGTTTTTGTAAACCTCTATCAGTTTGCATCTACGTCTCTAAACTTGATATAAACGTATCTTGTATCCTCACTCTTCGCCCTTATAACTGCCTCTCGAGTTTTTTTTTATCTTTTGCACTCGATTTATTTACTATTTATAGTCTAAGTATAATTTGTTAATTCTTATTTATTATTTGAGATAAATAGATAATGAATCAAACTAGCAAACATAGTGGCTAAATTAACTATACTATAAACTAAATCACATTCTTAGATGAGCGGAGTGAAGTTCGTGATCCTCACCTGGTGCTTGGCACAGAGCGGAGGGCATGCCTAGGAACGGAGGCCGCAGATGAGGGCCCAGTGCGATGTGAGGGGCGTTCTGCGGGGACAGTAGTGGAGGAGGATGGGATAGCTCTCTGTGTGAACACAAAAACAAGCTGACTGAGTAAATTTCCAATCCATTAAAGGAGCAGATTGTAACTTTTAGAGCCCTCTACTGCCTGCGAGGTGGATTGTGATTGCAAAAAACATTAACAAGCAAAACCCCTCTAATCGAAACCATCCCCTCTGCTGGAACTAAGGCCCTATGCACACCTGCCATTAACATGTGTCCTAGGAGAATCGCTTGTAAGTGGACAGAGCTAAGTACAGGTGTGAACGCGGTTAAAAGCGTCTCGAAGACGCATTATGATCCAATCACTCAAACCACATTCAGAAGTGGTGTGGGACGCATAAGGCCACATTACATCGGCATTGTGACCGCAAATGTATCTCGATCTGTCCCGGACAGCAGCGAAGGAGCACTTAATTGACTGCCTCATTGCCCTTGGAAATCATCGCAAGACCGTTTGGAAATCGCGCAGAAAGGTTGGGCTAGTGGATAAAGGCAATGCTCTAGCAGCAGAGACGAAAGCAGCTGCTTTTCATAGCATCATTCATCGTCTCATCTCTCATTATTTATCAGTTTATAAGTTTCATTAGCAAACCACACAATTAAAATGTTCGAAACAGTGCATACAGGTACACGAGATATTGTTTATGAGACATTTCTCCCTAAAAATAAATGCAGTGGAAGACTGACGTAATAAATGTGCATGACAGCCTTTTCCCAGTGCAAGCCATGTATGAAATCTGATTACAAGTGATCACTGGAGACGCATTAATAATGCCAGGTGAGAACAGCTACACATCTCAGCTGTGATCAGATCACCCAGGGCGCATGTTAATGCCAGGTGTGAACGGGGCCTAGGTGTTCGCACGGCATAGAGACTGCACTTACTGAATAGAATTTCTAGCTAAAAGCTAAAAACTGAAATCATAACAGACCCAGATAATGTACTGGCTGAAGATCCTTTCAACACACTAAGTATGAATTGATGATATAGCATACGGTTATTGAAGAGTAATGACTCATAATTGCACTTGTGTCACCCAGAAGAGGATTTGTTCCCTTTTGAGTTTTGGTTCCTCTTACTGTTGCATCAGGCTTACTCATTATTGATCCAAGTCTATATACAGATTTCAGGAAAACTGCTTTGTGGCAAAGTCTGTTGTTAAAAGCGCTATATAATTAAAATCTAATTAAATTCAATTGAACTGAATTCAATTATGTATCCCTCATAAGTTGCTTCCTAAAGAAAGGCTGCTTTCAAGGCTGAAATAAATGTAAACATAAGCCTGTAATTTGTAATGAGCAAACTAGCAAAGTACAATATAAGACATTATTACAAATTAAAGTTCTTTATGGTACCTTAAGCAATTATGTGATTGCTGTATGTTTTGGAAGCAAAACCTGTGAGAGAAAAACATGAAGTGAGAGACGTTAACGTTTATTGGCATGAGATTTGGATTGTTTTGAGTTTATTACATGTATAAAATCATGGCGAACTGTCCATTTCAGCTGTCCCTTTTTTGCTCCAAAAAAAATCACCTCATTTCTTTTTTTTTTTACAGTATGTGTTATGTAAATGCTGCGCACTTCCTCTTTGCCTATTTTCATCCCTCGCTCCAGTGCATGTGTGCAGCAATAGTCCCTCATCAGTCCTGTCACGCCGCGACCAGTGGCACTGTTTGTACCCTGGGCCTTTCCTCTTCCTCCCCCTCCTCACTCCCTCGCTCGCTCCTCGGCGGCCCCGCCACACTGGTAATGAGGGCTGAATACACAATAAGAGCATGTCATACTCCGACAGCTGGGGCGGCCCCTCTGCCTCGCCTGGGCTACAGGCTGAAGCACCTCCTAATTAACACAGACCTTCCTCTTCTACCCTTGAGCACCCACACACGCATGCACACACACGCACACACCTCCTCCTCCCGCTGGCTTTTATTGGCTGCATTCAGCCTCCATTTTCAAAAAGGCCCTCAATTATGTTTTTCTCCTTTTGTATGGCCAGAGAATACGGGCGGCTCTTATTCAATACTGCATACACCTTTATCGAGCAATGGCGGTGGAGTGGGAAGAGGGAGATATAGACAGATTGTACAAAGCAAGAAAATACGAAGATGTAGCCTACGTTGTTGCATAACGTTGAGTTGATATGTGCAAGGTTGATGTGTGTGTGTGTGTATATATATATATATATATATATATATATATATATATACACACACACACACACACACACACACACACTCCTGGTTCCTGTAGCAGTAGTGCCTATATATATGGTTAGATGAAAGAATGAATGAAAAGGCTTTCTTTTGGAATTCCAAATTGTCAACAAGGGTTTGGAGATGCTTGGTGACCACAAATTTCTACCATCTTCTCCAAGCTGAGATCCTTGAAGAAATTTTTATGTACATGGTAGCAAGATACACTTGCATCCTCTTCCAGGCAGGGTCATTACTACTCCGGTTGCTTTAAACTTCTTCATTATTGCTTTAACAGTGGATATGGCCATTTTCATGCTTTAGCCATTGCCTAATTTATGAAAGTCAACACACTTTTGTTTCATTTTATTTGTGTCTTTTCTGATCTTCTCCATATTTCTGAATGTATAAGGAGATTCGTGTGACCTTTTTATTTATTTCCTAGTGAAACAGAAAGTCATATATAGCCATGCAAATGCTCCTGAACGCCCAGGTGAAACCTTAAAAAAGTCACATTTCAATGGGAATATGCTTCGGGTATATTTGGGTCATAAGAATTCTTAGGGATGTCAATATTTGTGAGACCAAATTTTGCTAAAGTGAAATGTTTCGATGAGGGTTTTATATATTTTTTTATTCTTAGAACAAATTTACTTCAAGTAAAAGAACGCTCTCATATTTTCAGTGTGAGATTGAGCTACTTAACCATGTGCAATTTTTCCTAGTCATTTTTTACCTATCTTTACAAAGGGTGGCAATAATTCTGAATGATTTATATCATATATGAATGCATGCAGTATATAAAGCCTGCACACATGCGTAACAATGCTCGCACACTGTATGAAGTCAGTGCACAACCGAGAGTGTAGCGTCGTTTGCTTTGTTGTTGTGAGCAGTTCTTGCTCCAGGGGGAGGGAACCGGAGCAGCGCAGCACAAAACAAACACACCAGCATCCAACATCCAAACACAACGAGGGGAAAGAAACAACGTGAAATCAAGAAAGCAGGGAAAAAGAGAGCCAGCTTTTGTTTTGCTCTACATGGGCTCCCATCATGCCCAAACTAAATAGCCCTTGCATGTCATTATCCCTGAAAACAACAAAAAACTTATAATACAAAAAAAACAAAAAAAAAAACAGATCAGGAAGGAAAGGAGAGTGAAGCAGGAAGAGGTTGAAAGAAGCAGTGGGGGAGGACAGAGAGAGAGAGAGAGAGAGAGAGAGAGAGAGAGAGATCGGAGGGAGGGGGGTGTTTTCGATCGATCGGGCCGCTGTTGAAATGTTAATGCTAATCGTATAATCGCTTTCCGTCGGTGCCTTGCGCTTCGGTGGCAGCGCCAATTAATCTCGGGGAAGGCAGCGCATGACCTTGGAGCCTGGAGCCGGGCGGGCAGCCCAGCCGTGCTTATGTAATTACACTGTGAAGTGTGTAATCACCTGGTCTAATCCCTCAGGCCGCACAATTAGGCCGAGCGGCGCTGGCCAGGGCCCGCCAAGCTTCGTGCCGCCCCGCGCGGCCCGCAGATGAATAACGGTCAATTAAAGCTGCATGACTGGGGCCGCGAGGCGTCCGCTCGATCGTAATTAGCTGTAATCATGAGGAGACGTACCCGGCAGACGTGCTTCTCTTTTTATAGGAAGCAATTTAGAAGGAGGCAGGCTTTAACCGTTTCATTCTGGGTTCCAAGGGGCCCGATAAGAGAGGGGTTGGGCTAGCGGGAGAGGTGTTTTTGTGTTTTGCTGGGACTTAACTCCTTCACACCTCCAGCACACACACATGTACACAGTTCTAAAAATTCTGGATATAACCAAAAATATGCGTTTCCCCAAAATGCTCACATACTCATTTAGGTTTTCCTTTAGGTTCAGTCCCTCTCTCTCACCAGAGGGAAAGTATTAATGAGCCATGCTTATATCAGTTTTATATATTTGTGCTAAATAGCAAACCATGTCATACTTCTCACTAACTCGCTCTCTCTCTCCCCCGCTCTAAACCTCAGGCAGTTCCCTCATGTGTGACGACCTGTCAGTGTGGCGGCAGCAATGCACCCTGCCTGTGTGTGTGTGTGTGTGTGTGTGTGCGCGCTTATGTGTGTGTGTCTAAACTGGCCAGGCCAGAGAGAGATGAGAGAGGAGTGGAGCGGAGCTGACAGGACGGCCATTAATGAGCGGAGCGCAGGGGATTAGCCGCTCTCCGTGCCGCTCTTGCCTTGCCTCGCCTCGCCTTCCCTCCACAGGAACACATTTGCACAGGAAGCTCATTAAAATGCATGAGGCTCTCACTCGTGCTCTCACTCCCATTCCCCACCACCACCTCCCACCCCCAGACCACTGTCTGTTCGTACTGCCGCTCCACATGCCAAATGCATTAGGATTTGCCTTGCAGATTCCCTAAATGCAATCAGACAAATGGTTGGCTGGAGCTGTAGAGCTATTGATCGTTGTAACGATTTGTTTTTAACAATAGCCACTAATGGGCATCGGATAATCAATTATGGACAGTCGATGGAAAGGTGAGCTTGAGCAATGGCTTTCGGCTCACCCTTTCAGCCTGCCTGGCTCCCAGTCGATGCTTTATATGGGAGGCCGAAATTGGACATGCATGTCCTTTTCACAATGTCACTTGTAGTCAATGGCAAAAGCATGTGACCCTCTCTGTCCTGACTGGAGGCACTCCAAAGCTACAGCTCATATAATGCCATAGATGTATGCTCTATTGTGGGTAAAGCAAGGGTTAAATCCAGAAAAGCAAGAGAGGAAGCAAAAGAAAGAAAAAAAAAACACCACCCCTCACCCCTGACCAGGAAAGCATGCAGGGCTAGTTAACATCAGTAGTCCTGTGTGGCTAATTATGGCAGGTGAGCGGAGTAAGGGCGGCTGGCTGGCCCGAGCTGCATGCTGTGCTCCCGTCAGGGCACGGAACAAAACGCAACGCCTACGCTTCCCCCCCTTCAGCCCACTTCCTCCCTCCATCCCTCCCTCCCTCCATCTCTCACGCCTCGTCTCACCAGCCCATTATCGATCCTCCGGCTTCCCGTGCCACATAAATAATCGACAAGCAATTACCCGCCCACTCCCGCTGCTCGGGCTTTCTTTGGAGGCGGAGGCGAGCGCCAGGGCCTTGTGGGGAGGGGGAGAATGGGAAGGAGGGGAGCGCAGGGAAGTGTGCGGCGCCTGGACGACCGGCGAAGCCCAAAGCCCCATAAATACCTCCTGACAAGATCAAATCGGACAAGGATGCAAAGAAGTAATGCCCACTGGCAATCGGATCCCATTAAAGAGATTTTCCTTTATATCGCTGCTTCTGCCTCAGTATCATCAGCCTTCCTTCCACTTTTTCTCTTCTTCCTTGACTTCAGCATACAATACAGTTTCCATCCCTTTTTTCCCCCTTTTTCTCTCCAGCATGCGGTCACCCACTCAAAACGAGCATGCAGTATTCATTAGAGCTGGATATTGGGTTCATTATTAATGTGAAATATTCATGCTGTTTTAAAAACATACGGCATTTCCCCCATTTCTATGGCCTTAAAGTGTGCTTGGGCGGTGTTCCCTTAGCACAGGATCAATTTATCCACACAGGTTGCTTAATCCCACAATCTAGATTTGTTAAAGCACATCCATATGTGTGGTTTGAATCACACTGGTACCCCCAATAATAAATTTCTACCACACCCCCCCACTCACCACACTCACCTACCCACCCAATCAATCCTAAAATTTGCATGTTTCAATAATTTTGGGTATTCAATGATATTATGTATGTATAATATATGTAAATAATGATTTTTGTTATACATACCTCTCACTGAAGTGGGCATCCCTATGTTGGGGCAGGCCTTGTTTCCTCCGCTGGCTGGAGGAGCTGCCTGCAGAAGGGAGGTGAGCCTCCATGGCTCCTGGGTTCCTGATAGCACTCAGAGCCTCCTGACGCACACGCAGCAGCTCTGAGGACACACACAACGTAATGCTTAGAACAATCCAACATAATCCCACAAGCCTTCTGTATGATTTAGGACCAGTGCGTCAGGTTAGTATATTCAAAACCACTTGGTGCAGTACGGTTTGTCCTATGAGTGTCTTAATGGAACCTCATTTGTAGCCCAGAGAGAAAAAACAGTACACACGACACACACAAATGACCTCATTTATGGGTTACCATCTAAAGCTGAGCTTTTCCTTTGAGTACTGTATTCTGTAGTCACAGCCTCTGCTGTCTCTGCCCACTCTCTCTCTCTCTCTCTCTCTCTCTCTTATACCAGGCTGGCCAAGCCCATCTCCCATCATTACCAAACTAACAGGGTCACAACAGGAAGCACACAATCTAATGAAAGGGTGTTAAATAGAAAATCCATCCTGTGCACCTCCCTCTCTCCCTCCCTCCTTCTTTCTCTCTCCTCCGGCCCTTTTTTAATTAGACAGTTCCCGTGGGAGCTGGCGGCCATTTCCGAGGCCGGCGTGTGGGGCTGAGCGATCGGGTCGGGGGTGGCGCGACAGATATTAATGTGCGCAGGGCCGCTGTATTGATCTGTTTATTGCACTTCCCCATGGGGGACTGGACTGACGGCAGACAAGCCCTCTAACAGCGAGCGAGTGAGAGAGAGAGAGAGAGCGTGTAAGACAGGGAAAGACACAGAAATTGAAAGCCAAATTAATGCACCAAGAAACTTGAGAAAACTTGAGAATTCACAGCATACCTTTTGCAACCATTAACACTTGACATTGGTAAAAAGTTGGCTTTGAGTTGGCTACAGCGTGTCCAAGTTTCATGGCATGGCCTTCTTATAAAGAAGCATGAATGAAAATAAGGGGATGAAATTCAAAGCGGCTCTGTCCCACCTCCCCTCCCCTCTGCTCTACTCTGCCGTGCCGTAGCAGGTCCTGTCCTGTCTCAAGCGCACGCATTTATTATTCTCTTTCATCGGCAGGAGCGCTTCGCCAGAGTAGGGTCACCTGGGGCTACAGCCCTGAGCTGAGCAGCCATCCCAATTGCACATGGTCAATCCCTGCCAAAAACCTCCAGAGCCAGAGGGGAAAAAAACAACAGCAAGATATTACCCTTTCTAATTCAGCCCCATTCGCACCCCACCCAACGAAATATCTAACAGCATCCCCACCATCACACGCATGTGTCTTAGAGCCAGGGGAGATGGGAAAAGGCCGGAGCGTGTCTTTGACTTTAGAGGCTGCAGAATTCCTCTTCCTTCCTCCATTCCTGCTCCTTACATCAAGGGACGACGGGAAGCTAGCGGAGGCCTCCAGGTGACCTTACGGCCCGTGGAGGGAAGATCGCAGCAACGTACCCCCCCTGCTCCTCCCATAAACCTCACGCATGCACACCCATCCATGCATGCTTCCCAGCCTTTCATTTCAGGGCCTCCTCTTCAAAGATGAAAGGCCACTCTGCAGGGACTCAGGCAAGAGGGAGCAAGGAAGGGGGGGAGAAAAAATGAAGGATCCGGGACAGAAAGAGAGAATGTAAAAGCAGGCCGGTGCAGAAAGAGTTCTAGGGATGTGTGGGAGAGCTTGGGGAGGCAGCTGCAGGGGTTCACAGGAACCTGGCCCCGTTAGTGTCAAGGAGCCTATGGCAGGCCCTTCACCTAATCTATGGAAGAGACCCTAGCCTCACAGAAACACATGAAACACAGCAGATGAGGTGGAGGGTGTGGGGCAAAAAAATCAGCCAGGAAAGCAAAAAAGAGGAGGAGAACTGCCTGAGGACGGAGTGGGATGTTTCTGAGGAGAGAATGAGTATATGATAGGGCCATGAGAGAGTGTGAGAGAGAGGGAAGAAGTGAAAAAAGGAGGTAAAGAAGCAGCTGGGGCTTGTGTTTCCTTGTCCCAGAGAGATTTCTTTGAGAAAAAAAAATCCAGAAAAACAAAAACCGCCTCCACTGCATGAGCTATGGAGCAGGAGAGAAAACAAACAAAATCATATATTAAACTTGATCGTGGATGGAGTGAGATGGAGCAGAGGGAATTTCTGGGACAGGCAGACAGACATTACATTTTGCTTGAATGGCATGTGAATCTAAAGCGAGAGAGTACACACTTTTGCTGGAGGTGTGTATACAAATATGCAGATGGAGTAATATGAGTGCAAAAGTTCAGAGTGAAGAGTGGCAGCAAAAAAAGGGGGAGAAAAGTTTTCTAAAATGCATGTACAGTAGAGCACAGAGTGATAAAGTAAGACAGAGGATCTCTCCCATCAAAGAACTGGCAGGCAGAGGCGTTGGCAGCAGCTGACTGGCACAGCCTTATCACTGGCGCATGAGCTCAGCATGCATGGGCAAGCCACCATGCTCACATTCCTCGGGGTGGGGTGTGGGGGGGGATTGGGGGTTTAGAGGTTGTCTGCAGAGAACACCTCAGCCCGTTGAGCCTGTTTTCAATGGCATGGCTTATGAAACCATACACCTGCCTGAAGAACTGACAGAAAATCATTAGAGTTCCGTGATATCCTAAATCTAACCCTCTCTTCAAATTTTTGTGGAATTTTGTTTTGTGGAGTTTGTCTTATCTGTGGCATCATCGCAGTGTGTGAAGGAAGGAGAACGCGAGCGTGTCTGACTCCACACGCCACAAAAAGCGTGCTTGCGTGAAGCTGAAGGAGCTGTGGGTGGCAAGACAAGAGAGAGAGATTTAACAGAACTGGGAAGGGAATCAATCATAAGCGTGTCTGTAATGCACCACGGTGCACCACCACAAACCAGGAAACTTCCGGGAACAGGAGAGCGAGTTTCGCAATACGGCACTAAAAACTCCTCACGCTCACCCACTAATTTCTTACAGATGCAGGAGGAGCGCAGATAAATTATTTATAGATCACATCCACTGAATTTGCAGCCTGCAATTAAAAATCATTACTGATCAAATAAAAATTCAAGTTACAGTTGGATGCAAGTCTGCTACAAAGTGAGTCATTGGAGTTCATATAAATGATAGATATATTCGTTATTGAAAAAGCGACCAATGGTAAGGATGCAAGTTTAAAATGATGATTACGATTAAATCACAAATGATAAGAGGTCGCAACTAAATGATCAATTTTTGTTTCTGCCTTCATTTACAGTACTCAAACAGTTCCTGTACAACCCCACAACTCTAAAACCAATGGGGGAAAATCAAGAGTATTTGTCGTTGCCATGGTAGCAGTAATTTAAAGAGTTGGCTTGCAGCCAATCAAAGAGAACAAATCAATACACAGCAAACCTTGAGGCCTGATGGCGCCGTTATTTACTACTGTGTGCAGCGGCGGTCACAGATCACTCTCTCTGACATTCTGATACTTGGTGAGCTGGGTGCTCAAAATAGAAATGTCAGCAATTTCCAGTCGTAGACCGTGCAAACTGGAGAAAGGTGTATCAGAGTTTGAGCCAAAGATAGCTAGTATGTGTTCACTCTTTTCCTTTAGACGTATCATATTGTTTGCTTTAGTCATAGCATGTTGTTCAATACAGATATATTATATCAGAATGAGGGAAAATGTGATCTCAGTGACTGATCGTGACATGATGGTTGGTGCATTGTGGGCTGGTTTGAGTATTTCAGAAACTGCTGATTTTTCTGGGATTTTCATGCACAACAGTCTCGAACCAGTTTATCGCAGTTCTGTTGAGAAATGTCCACACCATGGTCCACATGGTGCAAGCTGCCATGAAGTCTACAGTAGCTCAAAACGCTACTTGTTACAAACATGTTGAGCAAAAAAGCATCTCGGAATGCACAACATACCAAATCTTGAGGTGAATGAGCAACAACAACACAAGACCACATCGGATTCCATATTTGTCAGCCACGAACAGGAATCTGAAGCGACAGTGTGCACAGACTCACCGAAATTCGACAGCTGAAGATGGAAAACATCACCTGGTCAGAGCCTGTGTCCACTGTACCCTCAGGCTGCTGTACTGACAGGCTGACAGGAACTCAATGTGGTCTTCTGCTTTTGTAGCCCATTAGCATCAGTGTTCAACGTGTTGTGCATTCTGATATGCTACACGGTTGTAAAGAGTGGTTATTTGAGTTACTGTCAATGAGTCTGTATACTGAGATCCGAAGCAATAAGGCACACACACACATGCCTGTACATTCAAGCACTCACCGTGACTAGGGACGCCCATGCTGCTGGCGAGCTGGTAAAGACGCTGCTGCTGCTCTTCGTAAGAGCCATGCTCGTTCAGAGCTGACATCACCCGCCTATAGTGTTCTTCCGGGGTCATGTGACTGCTCAGCTCCAGTGCAGGGGTGTGTGAGTTTTCTGTGGAAAGGACAGGAGAATGTTTACGATCTGAGCAAACTGTATTTTTTCATATGGACATATGATGCAATCTGAAGTGACAGTAGATCCACAAGGAACCAAATAGTTCAAAATTTCACTCTGTGACCAAGAACAGTGTAGCACAACTCATAAGAGCAAGTTGTTTCAGTGACAGCAACTTCTGGAAGTAGCCAGGTGTGGATTAGCGCTGTCACTGTTTGAATTCATTCATTCATTCATCTGCAGGTTTATCACATGTACATTTACACTCACATTAACACCTAGTATCAATTTAGCCTTGCCAATCCACCTCAATGTTTTGGGGAGGTGGAAGGAAACCAGAGAACACCGAGCCCACTCAGGCTCCAACCTACAGTTTGAATTTCAAAAAAATTCAAAGGAAGAAAAAAATACACAATTGAAGGGTCAAGACGTCTGATTGTACATGATTACAATTTTACATTATTAAAGTTATGCATGGCAAACTATATTTCAAATATTTATCAACGTATTCATTCATTTTATGTACTGCTTATCCTACACAGAGTCTTGGGGAGCCAGGACCCTATGCCAGGGAGCCCAGTGCATAAGGCGGGGGACACCCTGGATGGGGTGCCAACCCATCGCAGGGCACAATCGCACACACCCATTCACACACAGACATTTTAGAAAGCATGTCTTTGGACTGGGGGAGGAAACCAGAGTACCCAGAGGAAACCCCTGAAGCATGGGGAGAGCTTGCAAGCTCAGAGTGGAGGCAGGACTCAAACTCCCAACCCCATAAGTGCAAACGTTCTAACCACTAAGCCACCATGCCCCATCAACGTATCATATATTTTAAAAAGAACAAAGTATGAGTCTTGTATGAGTGATACCATATATACATTCATCATGGACATGAATGTCATCTCAATATTGGGCTTTCAATAATTCCTGAACTTTTCTTTTTCTGGTGCAGAATGATGGTGCAACATATCATCTTTAATAAAAAACAAAAACAAGAATTTGGTTCATAAGTTTAAATTCACTTGGGTCAAAATATACATATACATACATACATGGTCAAAATATACATATAAACAAAATGTCCAAAATGTGCTTCTCTGTGCCAACATAAAAAGGGTTTGTTTGACAGAACTCTATGGGAAAGTCCAAGGAGCACTGTGCAGATCTGAAAAAGATCATGGTGGACTTACATGTTGTCTTGTCTACAATGTCTCGTTGGGCCATTACTAAACAATTGCAGATTCCAAGATCATCAGTTCATATAATTGTGCATAAGTACAAGTTATTGGGAAGTGTAGCCGCTCTACCAAGGTCTGGAAGAAGACTCAAACTGTTACACTCAGCTGAGAGGAAATTGGTTTGGACGGTCAGGAAAAACCCAGAAACCACCAAAACACAGGCCTGCCATGAACCGGAAGCTGCTGGAACATTTGTTATTTGGTCAAAATGGCCAGAGGTATGTTTGGAGGAGTAAAGAACAGTATTATGTTCTTTACAAAGTTGTAGCATTATGCTCTGGGGCTGTTTTGCTGCCAGTGGAACTGGTGTATTGCACAAAGTGTATGGAATAATGAAGGAGGACTAACGTAGAATTATTCAGCATAATCTCAAACCATCAGCCAGACGGTTGAAACTTGGACAAAATTAGGTGTTACAACAGGACAATCACCCCAAACACACATCAAAGCGGGTTGTGGAATGGATAAAGCAGGCTAACATTAAACTTTTGGAATGGTCTTCTCAAAGTCCTGATCTCAACCCTATCGAAAATTTGTTGACTGCGCTTAAAAGTCGAGTCAGGGCCAGGAAAACAACAAACGTCATTGAACTTTACCAATTCTGCTAAGAACAGTGGTCAAATATATAACCAGTATTCTGACAGAAGCTGGTGGATGGCTACCAAAAGTGTCTGCTCGAGGTGAAACCTGCTAAGGGGCATTCAACTAAATATTAGGTATGCTGTATGTATATTTTTGACCCTGTATGTATAATTTGGAGTTTGAATTGACTACAAAAACCCCAAATAAATTTAAACTTGTGAACCAAATTCTTGTTGTTGTTTTTTTGTTTTGTTTTTTATTAAGGATGCTTGTTGTACAATCATTCTGCCCCAGAAAAAGAACAGTTCAAAGAAATGATTGAAAGCCTATTGGGCTTACCATGACATTCATGTGCATTATGACTGTATGTAAACTTCCGACCAGAACTGTTTATGTTAGCTCACCATTTGCATCAGCCACTTATTAGAGCCATACTTTTACATTTGGCATATAACACACTAAGTAGGATCTATAATACCATTGTATTATAATCTAGGTAGTGAGCATATATAGTTAATAGAAAGGCATTTGTGATTTGGCATAAATTTAGAAAATCATAATCCTGAATGAAAACAAGTTGAAGCTGGCAAATTTTTATGTGGATCCTGGGTCTTTAATCATGCCAAACTAAGCAAAATGTAGTTTGGATAAATAAATGAAAAGGACGTTACATTAAAGTTTATAAAGATGTCTGATGCTACAGTGATATTCTTTGCTTAGGAAAGTGATCGTTTTCACCTTCTCTGATTTCTGTGATATGAATGCATAGATCCTGCTACTGTACATTCTGTCAAATTATTTTCTTTTTAATGATACTCTCGTTGATATTCACTACTAATTATTTAAATTAATTACAACTTGATTGAATTTTTTTTCAATTCTGGAAGCAAAGTTTGGGGTTTTATGATTGGAGTGCCATTGGAATGCCAGAGTGTACACATAAACTGATATGTAACTGACAGAAGAGACATCATTGACTGAATTATTAGGTGTAGACCTGGCAACAACAGAAGAGACAGAAACCCAAGGCAGAGCTGGGGGACTGGTGCAGGAGGGAGGGAGGAAGAGGAGAAGAAATCGAGGGTGAGAGGGAATAAGAGAGAGAGGTGAGGAGAAAAAATAAGAAGGGGGGGATATTTTTACCCTCTGCGTTGAAAGCCGAGTCTGGCCCCAGGCTGGCGGAGAGGGAAGGGGGCGGGGGTGCGAGGGTACTGTGCCAAATATCGGATAATCCACCAAAGGCCCTCAGGTGTGTGTGTGTGTGTGTACGAGAGAGTGTGAGCGAAAGACAGATAGAGAGTGCGATAAAGAGATACAGAGAGACTCTGTAATTACTGAAGTATATGCAGGTTCATTTTTGTAAGAAACAAAACGGTATTGTGACTAGCACAAACATATGGCTTTAGCATGCGTATGCCGGTTCTTCTGTATTATATGCATTTGCATTCATTTAGCTGAGGTATCCACGCACCTGCGCGCAAGGCTCCGAAATGACATTTTGTTTTTGTGCCTTGTCTTGTGTAAGCTGAGAAGGTGTGCTTTGACTATGCCAGAGAGTGTATGAAATGCATTCAGTTTTCTTTGTGTGTGCACGTGTGTCAGTTTCTACAGTGACTATAGGGAGTCTTGACACCATCGCAGCATGACTAGATCTACACTTTATTCCAGGTTTGTATCACTGCACGTCACTCTTTCATTTGCTTTGCTCATTAAAGACTGCACCTGATGCTTCAGACTCTTAAGCTCTTACCAGGTTTGTGAGGGTGGAAGATCTCAGATAGGAGCAGCAGCTGGGACTGAGGCCCCACCCACAAATATACGGTTATTTCTGAAAAAAAATTTGGGCCTCTTGTCCACACGAACATGTCATTTTTAATCACTCAAAAAGCTTTTTTTAAAATTTATTTTAAAACTCCATTTTTGATGTTTTTGTGTGGATGGTTTTTGTCACAAACTTCGTTTGCATATATGCCTTGCAGTTTTCCATTTGCCAAAAATGTGCCAGGACTCTAATTATTATGGCTGCTGACCAGGTTGTTACTTGTAATTTCTAATTTAGTAACATGTTTGAAATTTTATTTCACATTGTTTTATTATAACACCTTCATGTTGAGGTGCTAGAATACGATACCTGCTGTACTGTGCCTGAATCCCCTGCTATTGTGGAATAAACCACAGATTTTGGATAAGACAGCAGACTCGTTGATTTCAAGTTTAAGCACCACTTCACTGTCAGTCCACAAGCATGAGCTCTTATGCACATTTGGCATTTTCTGTTGCTCATTTATGCATGTTCTTATCATTTTTCTTAAGGAGTTTGAGAGAAAATTTAATGATATAATATCACTGGGCTGGAATTCTTATGTGAGCTGTTCAGTGTTACCTAAATGAAATGTTCACTTCTGTAGGTCGTTCTGAATAAGGGCATCTGCTAAATGCTTTAAATATGAATGTATCTTTAGCTGTTTAGTGCTTCAAATATGCATATCTGCATTCGGGTTTAAAGCCTAGATGGGTGTGGGTGTGGCCTAAACTAGAAAATTTTTTTCACCACTATGCCATTGAAAATACTGGGGGGAAAACCCAGAGGTAAAAACACCAGCACTGTCAGAATGATCTGAGAATTCTGCCTCTGACAGTTCATAACCGATCTGAACTACTAGAGATATTTGTTTTTTTCCCCTGCAAACTTATCTGTCCACTCACTCGTGCATGCATCAAAGTAAAAACCTCCCATCCAAGCAACTTTTTGTTTTGCCGCCTCCAGCTGGATTCCAGTGCCGACGGACATGTATAGTTTCAATCAGATGTCCTGTAAACTTTTCTGGGAAGCTTTCAAAAAAAAAAAAAAAAAAAAAAAAAGAACAGTGCGCCTTGTAATCACGTCAGTATAAAGTGTTCGTATTCAGTTCCATCTCTAGGATGAAGATGAACGCAGTAGTTTTTATTTTTTTAATTAAGGGGGTAAAAATTAAAAATAAATATCTGTATATATACATAGCCGGGGCCTGACACTCATATACACCTGCATACAAAATGACCCACCCACAATGGTAATCTAATCACAGACCACAGACATAGGGCATTAGATTAGCAATGACCTAAAGTCATACTAATTTGATCACCCACTCTAAGCACTATCGTGTACACAACGCCTTCATGCTCATCACACCACCACAGTAAGCACCTGGGAGAGTGATGAGTTCACAAGTAGGACCTAAAAATATGACTGTGAGTAACAACAGTGAAGTCTAAAAGCAGACGCGACATCGTCCTAATTCCTGGGTGTGGATATGTCATGTTAAATACAGTCATTCTACTTTAAGGGCCGTGATCCAAACAGCGAGACCTTTCCATGTAGGAGTATAATGTGTGACGTTAAATGGAGCGTCGTAACATTATACCACGTCTACACATGCTCGGCTCACCCAGACACTGGGACGACTGGTTACTGATTTTTAAAAATGTAATTATAATTACACTGCTTTCAAACAGTTGCCCTATTACTCTCAAAGTTGCCGACACACGCATGCAAAACACAAACTAGAAGAACCTTCAAATCAAGTACAGGAAATGGAGGGAGTCATGCGTGTAGAGCGTGATGAGCACCCCCACCCGGCTCCGTGCTCTCAGCTTGAGCAGCTGACCTAATCTGAGCGGCAGGCGGTAAATCTGGCGCTCGGCTGCTGGGGGTATCAGCCTCGCTCTCACCTCCCAGTTGTGCCGTCTTGGCTGTCGGCATGGGCACACATGCATGTGATTTGTGCTGCCCTAGAGAGATGGAGAACGACGAGGAGAGAGAGAAGGGAGGGAGGGAGGAAAAAGAGAACGCGAGAAAGCCAAAGCATAGAGAGCCAGCTCAACCATGGCTTCTCCCACAACTCAACAGGAAGAGGCAGAGAAAATAGAAAAGAGAGGTATAGTAGATATAAGAAGATAGAAGAATGAGAATCCGAAGGTAGAAAAGTCATTTTTAATCTATAGGTCTGCCAGAAATTCCTCTGACTATCACGTACTCATTCACTTCTCACCACACACACACTGTTTGTGAATAATAATTTTAAAAAATAAAATAAAAAGAATTTTAACGCATTTCGTTGTCTTCTTCATTTTGTCCCGAGGGTTTTTGCAAATTTTAGCACTTGACCGTAAATATCAAGGCTCATCAACTGGTGAACCGCAATCCAGATGTGGATCAAGCAAAGCATTTCATTGGAAAAAAACAAGCACTCAAAAAAATACTGTAGTACAACCAATCAATGTATGGGGGCAGAACTGTCCACAGTTCAGAGATACTCGTTTTTTAAAACATGATCCATCATGGCTTCTGTAGCAGATTCTCTGTTGAGGCTTGTTGCAGCCAGTCACATGTAGTTTATGAAAATTATTTAGGTGAAGGCAGTACATCAAGAAAGGGAAGAGTTCACATAGACTTTCATAGAAAAAAAAACAACATAAAGTCGGCAACAAAAACATGTTTAAGACAATTGGATGAAGAAGTTTTCGTTTATTCATTACTTTAAATTCAAGGTTCGATGTAATCTTAACTGTTAATCTTTAAACGACCACCATTTAGTCATGTTAGATGCTTATTCTGACTTTTGTATGCAAGGAATGTGACCCAACTAAACCTTTACAAATTGTAGTTGCATAACCCCGGTATATAGATTACTCTGTATTATATAGGGTAGCAGTGAGTGAGACGCCTGACCGAACTCGGACAACACTGACTTGAGAGTGTGAAACACATCATCATGACCTGCTGTCGCATAAACAATCAGAAAATCTACAACACTAAGTTGGCTAGTGGTACTATGACAAGATATATTAAAGCAAACCAACTCACTGATGCTTACGAATACACAAACGGAAACCATGAAAATACAAGTGTGTTAAACGTGATTGTCAGTATTAACAATCCAAACAAACCACATCCTGTCAAGTTGAGTAGTGTTTAAATACACATTTTTGTTTGACCCCCTAATTAAGAACTCTATGAGGTGGTTCCTAAAAATGACTTGCAGTAAATAAGTTTAATAATAAACAATCAAATATGTTTCCCCAGGCATCTTAGAAAGGAACACTGTTAGATTGCTGATTTCTCGCTGGGGAGACCCCCCAGGAATTCTGCAGTAAAGATCAGCAACATGTTGCTTTTATGGAAGATATGGTTTATTTGCAACAGAACAGTTGTTGGAAAGACAGAAAACATAGTGTCAGGGCTGTCATTGCTACATGTGTGCTGACTAGTCTAGTGGCAAAAGGTTAGTTTGGGTAGAGAACAAAGGGTTTTGGTGTGAAGTAGGCAGGCTGGGAAATTCAGTATTATTGATGCTGATTCATCGCAGATAGTGGGGGATCTTGGCCTCTACCAAAAAGGTGAATTGTAGTAATCAACATCAGTGAGATTACACTAGTCTGATAACATCCTGGTTATTGAACATTCTGTTTCAAAACAACACTAGGATGAAATCAGAATCTAGAGAGATAACCATAAATTACATTTTCAAACACCCCTACAATGGACCATACTATTTCTTAACCGTGAACATTGCCTCAAGCTGAACTCTTATTTTGTGAAAAGAAATCTAGGCAAAACATTTCTATGAAACTCGTTATTTATATGGAACTATTATCCATAAGTCCAACTCTTAGAAAACTCTGAAAATTACTCTTAAAATACTGAAAGTTAGCATACATGGAGCATACAACTGAAGCATACATGGCATTCATGAGAAACTTTTTTTGTAAGGAATAAAGAGGGGGAGTACGGGGACATTTCTGTTACATACTCTTTATGTAGCTAAGGTCCTTGCAAAATTACCCAGGGGATGAAAAAATTAATTAATTAAGTCCTCCAAATGTCACTGTATGATGTCATTGTATATACTTAAATTAAAATTTTGAGGTTAACAAATACTATGCGTTGTGCTACTTCAGTTGTACAAATCATTTCTTGATTTACAATACACCATGAGTAATAATGTCGTGAGCTATTGAGGGAATGTGTTGAGGGTCCACACTACACCGCATATGACACCCATTAAAGTGTGCTACATGACGAGTAGGGAAAACAAAATATTTTTCCAAATAAAAAAAATTTTTTTTTTTTTTTTTTTCAATTCGACGGCCTCCCACTTTTCCTAAAAAAAGTGGGGGATTTTTATTAGTGCCAAGTCAAGCACACTACACTAAAAAACAAAACAAAAACCCCCCACAAAGGGGGGGGTTTTTTAACAAAAATATCATATCATATCTGTGGATATTTCTACGTTGCATGATGCGTACCACAATATATAATTTAGCTAACAAACTGTCTGCAAAAAGGTAGTAAAATAAACCAAAATAGATCAAGTTTTAAAGAAAATACGTCAAATCGATGGCAAGAAAGAAATTACCAAACCTGTTATATCTCATATATAAGTGTATCGCATATTCATTTATCATGATATTGATATTATATCGATTTATCACCCAGCCCTACCAACACATGTAATATGGCATAATTCTTATTATCAGAAACATTAAGGGTCAGTTATAATGATATCTGAAATGATTTAGATTTACAGTAATGGAATTTGCGAGATCTCAAACAGAAATCCTGTTTTTTTGTGCGAATTAGGTAGCTTTTAGTGTTTATTATTCAGCTTATTTACAAATGCTTCAAGCCCTCGCTTTAACAACTATCTCTTACATAATGGCCCTTTCAGACTCCTCACGTGGATAAAATGTGCTTGAGAAAACACAGACAAAGTGAGAAGAAAAGTGAGTTTGTTTGTATGAACTTGTGCGTATATAATTAGGTGAAGTCCAAGAGGTGGAGGTGTGTAACTCTGTGCCATGGCTACTCCTCTTCTCCTGTGTCACTCCATCCCACCCACTCCCTCTCCCAATGTAAGGTTAAACAGCTCTGATTACATCGCACCACCTCCTCGATCTCACACTCAAACACACACACACACACACACACACACACACACAGGTTTGCCTTTGAGGCGCTTACCTTTGGGAGACACGCTGCGGGACTTCTTGCTGTCAGACGGGCACTCGCTGCTGCTGCTCGGGGAATAGGCTCTCTTCTTGCTTAGAACGTCATCTGGAAGAGAGGAGCAGAGCGGAGGAGTTCAGCACCGAGCCCAGGGGAAATAGAGCAAGGCTGCCTCGCTAGCTAGCACACTAGCTACCTGAGTACATGCTGGAGCTGTGGGCGAGACGAGAAGCTGCCACGGCTCTGCCAGAGATGAGAGGGCCCTGTGCCAGCGCCGACGACAAATCTGTCTCTTACCAACGCGCGCAGAGATTCGGTTTCTCTTTCTGTCACTTGCGCTCTCCTTCTGTCTCGCACAAACACACTCCCTCCACTCTCACGCGCACTCTTTCTATGTCTCCTTCTCTTTCACCCTTGATCTCTACGTCTCTCCTAGGTTTACACAACCTAAACCTGGTCTAAAAGTAGTGCACAGACTAAAAAAACACACACACAAACAAACAGGAAGGGGGAAAATCAGACATCAAAACACTTTGTGGAAATCCTTATTCTAGTTTTTCAGACTCACTCTGTTTACAGCCCATATAAACCTCACATCTTAGGCTAATCTCCCTCCGCCTCTCTCCCTTAACTTTCTCTGCTCTCTTTTTCTGTTTACGCCTTCTCTCCCTCTTCCTCTTTCTCTCTCACACCCTTTGTGTTGGAGTCCTGAGGCTGTCTGCTCTAGCCCAGCGCAGCTCGTTGCTCATGTCTAGTGTACGATTACAGCACCCTCCTCCCCCAAGAGCGCATCTCAAATCAATATCCTGCTAATCATGCTGGCAGGGGCTGCTGAAAGCATGGTGCTGCATGCACGCAGGAAGGAAGAGACCGTTTGTCATTGCACTTTCTCTCTCTCTCTCTCTCCTCAGCTCAAGCCACAGATACGTCTTCCTCTCGTTCTCTTTTGGGCTTTCATTGTCTTATGTTAATAATAGAAATGTTGCGACAAACTAGCCGCAGGCTCTGCATCCACCTGGCTGTTCACACTTAAAGCAGACTTAAATAAGACTAGATCCTTAAAGGGCAACAACACATAAACACACTGGACTGCAATACTTCTGAAATCCAAAGCCACACACACTTTTACACATATACACAGACCGCAGTTCACGGCACTTCACTATTGGTGCCAAACACTGGTCACTGCTCTCTCTCTCCCTCTGATAAGAGTGTCTGAATAAGAGGAATAAAAGGAAAGAGAGAGAGAGAGAGAGAAAGAGAGAGATAAAGCAAGCCCATGCATGAAAGGACTTTTGGAGTGGAAGCGCAAGGTCTTGGAGGCTTTGCAAGGAGCGCGTTTCACTAATGATGGCATTTGATGTGTTTCCTGAGATGGAAGGTGGCCTATCCTCTCCTAGAGAGCGAGGGCTTTTTAATAGGCCTCTCTTCTGTGCTTTAGTCACATCACTCCCTTTTTCCACCTCTCTGAATCTCCCACAGTCCTTCCCCTTCCATCCTTGAACGTAACTAAATAGGAAGAATTTCATGTGCAGTGCATCGTTTGCCCCCTGCTATTTTGCTCGCAGAAGATCGATATTTTTATTTCCATTTTACAAAACTCTGTCGTCGAGCAGTACTGTTTACAATGAACCCAACAAAAGAGCAACCTCTGACTGAGTGGGTGCAAATGAGACGAGTGGGTGCAAGGAGAGGAACTTTTAGCATATCGAGAAGCACAGGCTTGCAGAAACAGTGCAATGCTTTAAGGTGTTATTACTAAAGATTGCTAGTCAATGGGCTGAGTATGTGTGCTCTCCTTCCCTGTCTTTTTCCGTCCAACTCTAAACTCCTAACTCTGTTTTTCCCATTGGGCTTTGCAGTGCTATCTTCATCGCTGTCGCTCCTCTCCTTATCAGACCTCTTCTCCACCCAGCCAGAGCCCTGTGCCTCTTCAATCTCTCCGCTTGCCAAAAAGGGCATTGGCCTAAGCTCGGAGCAGAGCCATTCAATCTCATCCATATCCACCACTCATTGCATTCTCATGCAGCCTTGCATAAAACATTCGGTACAGAATCTCTACAATAAGCTAGACACAAGGCTAACATATTAAAATTCAAACAAATATGAATATGTTTACTAAGTTTGAGTTCAAGTTTTATTAGTTACTAGATCAGAAAACCTAATAATCTGACAAAATGCTAAGTTAATGTAATAAATTAAGGTGTTAATTTCTTTTCTATAAATGCAGTTCTGTCAGTAGTTCTGGCTGTAATTCAAATCACGGGTTTGTATTAACTCGCTTGTTCTAATATGTTACCATTTCTATAGTAACATCTTGTTCACAGGGACTTGTATGGTGGACATGCCACATGATCTAAGCCTAATGATCAATTGATTAAAAACTGTGTTATTGAGTCCATACAGGATCCCACAGTGTTTTGGAGGGTTTTCTTGTGATTGTGCGACCAAAAATTCTTGATTTTACGGCTTTTTTTGTTTTTGTTTTTGTTTTGTTGGTGGGGGGGCACGGTGGCTTAGTGGTTATCAAATTTGCCTCACACCTCTAGGGTCCGGGGTTCGATTCCCGCCGGGGCTGTGTGTGTGGAGTTTGCATGTTCTCCCCATGCTGCAGGGGTTTCCTCCCCCAGTACAAAGACATGCATGGTAGGCTGATTGGCGTGTCTGTAGTATGAATGGGTGTGTGAGTGTATGAATGGGTGTGTGAATAAAAATAAAACTTTGAGTGGTAACAGCCCTCTGCTTCATGTCAGGCCACATCACACCACTCTGCTGTTGATTATTTTCCTGTATTAACAATCAGTAGTTACTTTTCTAGTTACTTAGCTAGCTTCTACTTAACCAGCTAACCTACTTAGCTAGTGTCATCAGTAGACTTCAGTCTATCTCACAACACCACACCAACCTTTTTTTTCGCACAACGAAAGTAACCAGAGCTCAGGATCCAACTACACTGTGCCAGTGTGTCATCATAAATTCTGTAATAAAGCTTAGATATCATTTTAAATAATTCAGTTAGCACTACTGTACAATATTTAGGATCAAAAGAGCAAAGCATTCATTTGCATAAGGTTTAGCTCCGCTGAACTTTTAGTGCCACATGACGAGACGGATTTTGCCTTCTTTTATCTGGCGGAATTCTCTATTAACCATTTCATGCAAAAATGATTAAAACATATCAGCATAAATAAACGTATCACGATATGTATAACTGCATGCAATTTCCGAGTAATCTGGACCTTTTCTATATCACTAAACGTAAGTGACGTTAGCAGGTATCCATGGAGTAAAATGGGGGTAAAAACATTACTATTTGCAATGTGTTTGTAAAGTCATTTACTAAGTATAAGTCTAAAAATGGTGTTTTTCAATTATTATTATTATTAAATGTCGATAAGAAAGTACAATTGAAAATAAGCTTTTTTCTATAATTCGTGTATGCACTTAATACACAAAAACACAAAAACAGAATGATGCATGTGCTGCACTTGTCACTGTCAGCCATGTTAGATACTGGAGTAATAAACTCAAGGTAGTGGTGTGTATATAACACTAGAGTGGTTTGGAGGTGACTTACATAGTATATATTTAAACCTCGAATTAAGTGTGAACACCATACACATAAGGGTAAACATGGACTTGAAAGGAGTCACATTCCATCAGTATATATGCAAATTGTTAGTTTATTATTTACGAGATCAGTATACTGAATACTGACAACTTAGTGGGTATATCCAGGTTGGTGTATATCCTGCTGTGCAAAGGGTAAAAGTAAATATTTATAGATAAATTTAACTACAGCCAAAGACACTACAGAGATAGACGTTTGGCTGGCTTTGAGATGGGCCGAAGCCAAAGGTTGAAACAGCGCGGCGTGCCCATGGCACCGACACAAGACAAGCGGAGGAAGCCGGGCTCCACAGCACGCTCCCTCTGCTTTTAGCACTTGGCCTTCGTTCACATAATGCACTCAACAAAGCAAAGACTGGAGGGACGGCATGCAGAGGAAGAGGACCTTATTCTTTACGGAGACTTGGAGGCGGGCAACAGCGTTCACTCACACACTGTTTCTTCTGTTCCTTTAAGAAAAATTCAATTCCCTACTCAGTGCAAACTCTCCCACTGTCTCCCATCCTCTGTCCCCCATTATTTAAACTGTGGTTTTTCTTAGGGTTTTTTTTTCCATATAAAAGACATACATCGTTCCTCTCAGGTTCCACACAGTCAATATGAGGAAACTAAGATGCCAAAAATAGGCCAGTTTGAATTCCTCATAGTTGTGATGTCACTACCACGGATTCATCTGCATACGTCCACCTACAGTATATTTACATATGGCCATTTGTTCAGCATACAACAGCTTGATCTATCAGTTGATGACGAGTGCTCTTACTGCAGTCTGTAGTAGGTCTACTAGACCAGAAGCTGTGGAGAATTTTTTTTTCTTGGCTGTCGGAAAGGAATTGTATCTTTGCATAGCCTTCCAAAGGATACAGACATCAGATAGCAGTTGCTAAAGCTTTTTTTTTCCACAATGTGTCTGGGAATTTCAGTCTGAGCTTACCGGTTTGTTCAGTACTGCCTTTTTTAAATTTATTTTTTTATTTATTTTTTTATGAAGCAACAATAAAAAAACACAATCCTGCAACTATATTCTACCAATATAGTAATGATTATTAATCATTTTTCTGTATGAACATAGATTAGGAGACTGTTAATTGGGATGTAAATGCACTATAGGTGTACTGTTGTTTTCAGTTAAGGTTGTCTATGAGTACCTTCACATCGTATATTCATCTTACTATGTAGCTAACTTTATCTAGCTGGTGATACTTTTTATAATTTTTTATTTAATTATTTTTAATTTATTTTATTTAATTTATTTATTTATTCTTATGCTTTTGTCTAAAGCATGATAATATAACATTAGGTTTCATCATAGGTTCCCAACCCTAGACCTGGAATACCCCTGTTCTGCACATTTTCTGAACATAAGATTATCCACATAAGAATTTTCCCTGCTCCCAACACAATTGATTCAACTAATCAGGTAATTAACAGTCCTAAAGTGGGTGTGTTAGAGAAGGTAATTCACTAACAGTGAGTATATCAGGGCCAGGGCTAGGAAGCTATCTGCTATATCCTAATATAATGTTTATCTGAGTCGTAATGAGACGTAAGAGCCACATGTCTGTACTAAAACGCAATACACCATATGTGTGACAGTCTGGGAAAACACATCAGATGTTGCTGTGACTGAATTCTGGCAAACAGGGGGAAAAATGATGAAAGACTAGGTTGGCTAGGTACATGCTATATCAAAATGAGCATGAGACATAATCAGTTAGGTTTGTAATTAGATACCAGCTGTCAAAATGTCTGTGATGCGCCTGCGCTCCTTAATATTTTCACCTTTTCAATTTTGGGGGCAATTAGACTCTAAAATGTTATTACTTTACTTATAGTACAAATGCATACAAAAGGGAATCTTTTCAGTTCAGGAATGGCCGTGGTTTTAAGAACTATATATAGTAAAAATTTCACCACGGGAGTGGTTTTCCCAGGTTGCCATTCATGCACAAATTAAAAGCAAAAGACTGAGTAGTCCAGCATCTCCAGAACAAAAACAGTAGAAGTAAACTAAGCAGAAAAATTGCAGCAGTAGTTATACAGTAAGCCCCAAGATCATTCAGCCTGCAGAGAGGAGAGAGGAGGAGAGGCTAGGGAAAGAGGGATTTAGTAATGTCTGCCTGCCGCTGCCTGAGGGCCAGAGATCTAAAGGCAGAAAGCCTTTAAGACCAATTAAATGTTGCTTCTTAACACTGTGATGCTCAGATTTAGCACCAAACGGGGAGCACTGGCACTGCCTAGTTCCACGCTCCTGCCAGGCTGGACTCCTGTACTGCTCTGCTCAAAGCCTATAGAAAATATAATAGGCTCTCTCTGTGTTTCTCTCTCCCTTGCTTTCTTTCTCTCTGTGCTTGGGATAATCAGCCTCTCTTTACAGGCACCATAGCACAGTCTCTACTGCTGCTCTTAACCACACTTAACTTCAGTCCCAATTCAATGAAAGAATGGTGCAGGAAAGTAAGAGGATGTGAGAAAAGGACAGAGACATAAAGAAGAAGGAGGGATTTATTTGAGAAGGAGGTGGCCTGTTTTACTCCCCTTTCCCCTTTTGCCTCTCTCCTCCTCTGTCTAGCTGTGGTCACTGACAGGTCGGGCAGGCCAGACTCCTTAATTCCCCTTCCTTATTCCCTTAATCTGTCATCTTTATCAGGCAGGGGAAGTGGCGGGTGATGCGGCGAAGCCACGGCCTCCAATCAATCTCCACATTACATCTGACAGAATGGTGCTAATAACTTATTGATCCCCCTGTTTGTGGGCCTTGGCCGGGGCTTGAAAGGCTATCATTGATTGTCTGTGGGGGGGGGGCAGGGAGGACTACGTGTGTGGGGAGGGGTGCGATAACTACGTAGCTCTTTCGCTAGCCTAGAAGATGCAATGCCACCTCCCTCAACTACCGCTCACCCGCTGAGAGCCTCAGGGGAGTACAGACAGAAAGAGTGAGTGAGTGAGTGAGAGAGAGAGAGAATAAATGGAAAAGAAAAAAAAACAGAAAAGCAATATGGATATGGGGGGAAAGAAAATTATACCAATAATATATGATAAGAAAAAACATGGAAATATTTTTAAGTAGCCCAAAGGGTGATCAATAGTGAAAACACAAATGTTGATAATACAAACAAATTTCATTATTTGGGTCTCCTCTCTCGCACACTTTCTCCCAGCATTTAGCAAAAAAAGAAAGAAAAGAAAGAAAAAAAAAAAGTAAAACACCTTATATGCCGGGTGCACTGGTTTGACCGCAAAGCCATGTTTAGGAGTCTGCACAGGGAGCCAGACGATCTGCTGGCGCCCCTGCCCTCCCCCTCACTTGCGCCTCCTCCCCCTCACCGGGTCGGCCGGAGGGATAGAAAGAGGAGGAGAGAGTGCCGCCGAAGCTCCGTCGCTGGCTGAATGGGACTGACGCCTAGGTTGGCTCTCCTGTCTGACCCTCAGATTTAATTAACGGCCCTCTCCGTGGCGGCGGCCAACCAATCCCCCCAAATCCCTCCCCCCTTTCCCCGCCTGTCTTGCACGACTCTGCTGCTGTCTGTTCTCCCCTGACACCACGCAGGACTCCAACCTGGCTTTATTTTCTTCCCCCTCCTTCTCCCCCTCTCTCCGTCTCCCTGGTTCCGTAACCGCATACCCACGGCAAGTCAGACTTGAAAGGAAGTGAAATAGACTGTGTGAAAGAAACAAAGAATTTTTTTTAAAGCCGCTGGAGTCTCCCAGTTTAGCATGGAAAATGAACACTTGGGCCTCCTTTGATCCCATTAGTAGGACAATATTAACATTTGTAGCACTAACCTTAACACCTACGTGGCAATATAATTCTGTTTTCAACACTAACAGACCCGGAACTAATATTTATGACTAAGAACAAATTAACAGTTGAGACACAGAATAAGCATTTATTATCTGGCAACCAGATGTCATTTTTTTCTGTGTCTATGTATCGTAACTGTTGACATCATCACTTCTTAGAGGCCATTTACACAACAATGCTTTCAACAAAAAATGGAAAACTTCTTATGCAGTTTGGCTGTTTGTTTACACGACACCAGCGTTTTAAGGCATGAACACAAACTTTTGAAAAACGGGTTTGAAAACAATGCCGTTATTGTCTCTATGTAAACGTGCAAAAATGTGTCTGTAAAAACAATGATGTCATGCACACGTGTATTACATGTTCAGTCCATTGGCATGCGCACAAGTACTTCAGTACAATGCGCGAGACATTCACAACTACAGTGGTGGACTACAGGACTATGTTTGTGCTGCTCAAGTTTTAGATTTTATTGATGCTTCTACAGCAAAGAGTAGATTTACTGCATCACTATTACGACCAGCGGAGACGCATTTGTTACATTCGCCAAATTATTAACCCACATCTACGCCAATGAAGAGTATTGAAAACCTTATAAATTATCTTTGTAATTGTCTGTTTTGGAGTATATCATGCTAAATATCTGGAGCTGTAGAGAGAATCCACATCCTGTGGTGTGAAAAATGTCGTCACTGTCACTGATTTCGGCAACGAGCTACAGCCAAAGAGAGAGCAAGGCATGGGGTGAGGTCACCGTGAGGAAGGGAAACCCTTGAAACCTATGACAGAAACATAATAGGGAGAAACTATACTTTTTAACTTTTTAACGTTCAAAAAAGACACTCTTTTACCCACTTTCTTTGTCTTTTCCTTTTTGGGGTTTCTTCAGCACAAATCATTGTGCAAACAGCTCGCACAGCTTGTTACTTTCCTACGTCCATCTTCAAATAAACAACTCCTGTTTTGCAAGTGGTTTTCACATCATATAACTGTGCCACTTCTTGCACGTGTTCGTGACAAAAAGTAGTTTGGACACCAGATAGAGTTGTCGGGTGACATAGTTGTCAGATTGTGTAGCGTGTGACCCCCTGTGCTGAGAAATCATGTAGTGTGAACACTACCACGACTTGTGGGCGTTTCCAAGAAAGCAAGTCGCGTAGTGTGAACAGTACAGCGATCTGCCGACGCTGAAAGTCGTGTAGTGTGAACAGTACAGAGATCTGCCGACGCCGAAAGTCGTGTAGTGTGAACAGTACAGAGATCTGCCGACGCTGAAAGTCGTGTATTTTGAACAGCACAGAGATCTGCCGACGCTGAAAGTCGTGTATTGTGAACAGTACACAGAGATCTGCTGACGCTGAAAGTCGTGTAGTGTGAACAGCACAGAAATCTGACGACACTGAAAGTCGTGTAGTGTGAACAGCACAGAGATCTGACGACACTGAAAGTCGTGTAGTATGACCAGCACAGAGATCTGACGACACTGAAAGTCGTGTAGTGTGAACAGCACAGAGATCTGACGACACTGAAAGTCGTGTAGTGTGAACAGCACAGAGATCTGACAACACTGAAAGTCGTGTAGTGTGACCAGCACAGAGATCTGACGACACTGAAAGTCGTGTAGTGTGAACAGCACAGAGATCTGACGACACTGAAAGTCGTGTAGTGTGAACAGCACAGAGATCTGCCGATGCTGAAAGTCGTGTAGTGTGACCTTGGCTTTAGGCTCCTCTCCCACTGTCCTGACCTGCCCTCATCTATCCCTTGACCTGACCCAGGGACAAAGCTCTCTTTCATTTCACTTTCTATCCAAGATTAAAGGCCTGTTCACACCATTATGTTTTTCGCAGCGCGTTAAATGGTCCGTTTTACGCCCCAATGGCTGTCAATGGGAGTGTTCACACCCACGCATAAAAGGCACGTGTCAAAATTTTTTTACCGTCGAGGGGTTAATTTTTTTGACACGCCGTGTTAAAAACTGGCTGACCGATGAGATTCACGCTTTTGTTCACATATCCAGAGCCGGTGAAGTTACATAAAACTACGACTTGTTGGCGTTCAAGTACAAAACTGACTTGCTGACGAAAAAGAAGCCGAAGAAGAAGCCGAAAAAGAAGATGCAAGCAAGTAGCAAGTTGAATGTTGAGCTGCTGGTGTTGCTGAGAGCTTTATGATAAATGCAACAGTGACTACAAGAATAAAGAGAGAAAGAAGAGCGCAGAGAGCAATGAAGATATATATATTTGTGTGTCTGTGTGTGTGTGTGTATGTGTGTGTGTGTGTAATTGAAAGTACCTTTAACTTAACTGATGAGAACTTCATGACTCATTTATTATGTTGTGGCAATTTTTTTGACGACACTGCATATATTCTATGGCAAGCATATATTCTGAGTGATCCGTAGCTATTTGAATAAGAGGTGAAGAATACTTATGCTATATATATGCCAGATGCAAAATAAATACAATGGACTATCAATCAGTGGATTATCATTTGCGTATTTACTGGGAAGAGGCAAAGAAATAAACAGTCCTATTTAGTGTAGAAAGCAACACTGAAAGAATTAAACGTGCCCTGTTATTGCGTCGTTGTATTATCATATTGACCACAAAACAAGACTATTCGTATTCAACATTTTATTCATTTGTCGGAACATTAACATTTTTGAGCACAACAATAATTGCCTATTACCCAATCTCTCCCCTGCAAAAAAAAAATATGTGAATGCTATTGCTGTGACTTTGATATAATTCAAATCATTATTTATTTAAAAAGATTATATTGTTTTAAAATTAGAACTTTAAGGACTGAGCTTTAAAGAAGTATTTGTTTCAATGGCCAATTCACCAAATACCTTTCATTACCATACATGACATCCATTTTCAGTTAGCCCGTTCGCAAAAAGTGTGTGAATGGCTTTTTGCAAAGACGTATATTCTGGCTCTCTTCTTCTTTTCAGAGATAAGCGGATGTTAGAAACGGAAAGCGCCAACTTGTGTAGTGGGTTATTTCTGCTTTTCAATAAGCGCCATCTTCTGTCAGGGAGTGAATTTGCACTTTCATTCAGCGTGTCGCCCGAGTTTTATGTGTGGGTGTGAACACAAAAAAACACATCGAAAAACGGACTGGTGGGTATGAAAAGGCCTTAAAGAAGTGATTGAGCTGGGTTCTTAACAGACATGAAAACACAAAAATGGACAGAAATTTATAAAAAATTTTCCCTCAACAAATCACGACTCAGACCTATTCATCCAAATCCAGCCCCCACCCCCATGATTTTGCATATTAGAATATGATAGGCTCCTATATTTTATGATGCAACACCACTAGTCACATATTGAATACAAATTCAGATTTTAATAAGATTCTCGGCTCCGCCTTGTTTCTTTAAAGAAAATAAGAACTAGCAGTACATTTCTTGCTTTGACCAGAGTGCACAATCCAAAGTGTGCACAAAATTACCATTAAAATCACATTCTACAAAGTTTTCATAATTACGCTTAAGGAAAAGTTGTCTTTTGAAATATCCAGCTTTTAATCCTGCTTCCAGACCATGAAGATAACTTTCCCTATAATCCTCTATAAGTCATTGGGCCAAGACTGGAAAGATGCCATAAAAAGAGATAATGACAGTATTATAAGACATAGGGTATTAAGTATTATTGATTTATATACTGCCTTTCGTATAAGTAAATGTTGAGTTCTATCAGTTTTAAAGATTTTGTTTTGTGTTATTATTTAACCACGAATATTTAGGAATACAATGAGATGATCAATATTGTGAATAATTATCTCACAATACACTTTTCTGAGATATTGCCAGCATTGTGTTATCTTTTTTTCAAATAACATTTGAAACATTTTTCAGTACAAACAAGGAAATTAGTATACATGGAAAAAGAAGGAAAGCAAGAGAAGCAGCAGATTTAAGAGGGTGGAATTTCATACTGACTCGTTATAACTGTAAAATGTTTCAGTTCTTTTTCCTTCTTAGTAAACAGTTTTACTTTTAAACATTATACATACAAAAATAATACTTAAAATTTTTTGTATTAAAAAAATTTGTCATTTTCTATACATTAAATAAAAGTATCACCAAAGTCAGCTTTTAATAGCTATTTCTTTTGCTAGCAGTTTGTTAGCCAACCATTAAATAGTATGTATAAATGTATTGTGATATGATATTTTTTGTCATATCCTCCACACCTAGTTATGAATATATTTTATAGGAATAGAAAAAAGCAGTGAAATATAATTAGTTGCACATTAAAAACCACCCACAAGTGGTTGTAAGTTTAAAGTTTAGCAGTATAGCAGCAGGAAAAAACAGAATTTAAACACAACACATTGTTTAGCATGGTTGTTTAGCCATGTGAGGAGATAATGAGGAGATAGCATTAATTATTGGTATAAAGATGGACACAATGGGATGACCAATGAGCTTACATTGCCAAATTAAGCAAATTAACATTCAGATATTGGAGAGGCATAATGATTATATTAACAGAGAAGGTTAAACCTTTTCACTAAAGAGAGAGACAGAGACAGATCTACCTGTAGTTATTGATTGAGCTCACAGAATTTTGAGGTCAAGGTGTGTCTTACCTGAGTGTGTGGAGGTGAGGCTGATGTCAGAGCAGGGCTGGCCCTCAGGCATGCCGTGCTGTCGGGTGTGGTGCAGATGGGAGATGATCGTTGAGAGGTCACTGTCACGACTGCTGAGAAAGATAAAGAAAAAGAGAAAGCGGGAACGAGACAGTGAGTAGCAGCGGGGATTTCTAATCTCACACATAACAAAGCGACACTTCACTCAGAAAGTAACCACAACAACACAGAGAAATGACTCACAGTGTGCACGGCGCAAAAAGGAAGTCTAAACATCTTACATTACGGCTGTCTTTTCAATTATTACAAAGTCTCAACATGACACAAGATACAGGATCAACCCACCCAGCTTGAAGTAATAAACGAAACAACATTTACATGAGACTCAGCATACCTTCATCTACAGCAGCAATGTACAAAGTTAATAAAAAGTATCACAACAATCCCACAGTCAACACCCACAGACACTTTATAAACACCTCCACCACAGACACACAAAGCCTTAGTGCTGGTCTTGCAGAGCGCTGAGGTTATCCGTAACAGGCTTCCTCTCATCAAGTAGAACCCTGTCCCTGCAACCAGCCTGTTGTCTTTTGGATTTAAAGTGTATAATAAGCCATGACAGGTTCCTGCATCAAGCAATTTCGACTCTCATCCTGTCTCATCTTCAGCCTTAAGATGTTCTAATAAACACATTCAGGGCTCCTAAGCAGTTTAGGAGCTTAAATGAAGTGATTATGGTTTTTAGTATCACCCGTCTGAAATGAATTAAGAGACACAGACAGTGAGCCAGGATAAACCATCGGAGGTAGCTGTCATTGCACAAAGGCAAACTGATAAGACTTGAATAGAAGTCTCAAGGAAGAAGAAGCAGGCTCAAGGGGTATAAATATCTGTTGAACATGGCTTTTAGGAATTGTTAGAGAGGCCACAATGAGAGCTTATTTCTGTTTACTAGAGTTATACACAACTACAGCACCTGAAAAATTTTAGCTAGCATAGTAAGAATGGAACACTTTAAATGCTATCACATTAATCAGTTCTTCATCAACATCTATGGTACGTATATGAGGAGTTTCAAACTCATTTGAAGTAACAGGCCACATTAGTCAATTTCAAGTTTGGCCAGTCCGAAAAAAAAATGGGCTTAGTGACCAAACACATCAACAACAAAACTTAAATGTGTTCATTTTTCAGCGTTTGTTTGAATGGTACGTTCTGAATGCATAAACTGATTGAGCATGAGTTTATCACCTACAAAACAGACGAGCAGACTACAATTCATTACATCACATTTTCAGCTTGCTAATAAACAATTAAATAACATTTTGTCAGTAGCTATTTACAGTGGAGTTTATTGCTCCATTTTATCTGCTAATTGAATAACAGAACATAGCTATTTTTAAAAATCTTCTATTCAATTAAATTATGGACCACAAAACAATGTTAACTTAGGAAATGGATTCTTAGCTCAATTGGTGGGTTAGATTAAAACCTTTATTGGGTCAGTCCTGGCCATCAAGCCATATGTTTAACACCCCTTGGTCTAAATATAACTACAGTGAAACTAATGACACTAATACGAATGTAATGCACTTTTCTGAGACTTTACTCAACAAACTGCCTAATTTCTGCTAATGATTGATGGACTAATTGCAGTAAATAATACAATCCCATAACCTTGCTTTTTTCTGTCACTCATTGCACTTTCTTTTTTATTCGATACACTACACAGATCAGACATATGAACTTTTCCATCCACCACCCTCCCCCGCTTGTCCTCTTCCTTAACCCAGCACATTATTAACTCCACTTGGGCCAATAATGAACCTATTGAGAAGGATAGAGGAAGTATGTCATGAGCGTATTTCAAAGCAATCTGATTATAACTCTGATCACCTTATGTAGTATAACAATGTGGAATAGCCGATTAAAATTTAGCCAGCCATCAGACTCACATCTCTCAGCGCCTGCCAGGCTGAGGCCCACGCTCACGATTTGGGAGGTCTCGCAGCGATTTTAACGACCCGTCGCCAGCTACAGCGGCTCGTCTCGCCACCATTTTGCCGTAGCAGGCCGGTGGCCCCGCTGATTGTGGCAGCTGAAATGCTAGTTTTACAGTGTTCAGATTACAGGCTGCTCCCCTGTAATGTCAGCCTGTCACGCTTTCAGCACGGCTACAGACAGTATGCCACAGGCAAAAGGAATTTCTTCTCATTCACCAAGCTGGCCCGACAATTCACTCGTCTTTCAGCTTGAGCTCAGAACATTACTGATCATACCTGCCACTGCCAGTTTCCCGCAATGACCAGTGTGTGAATGGAAATTCCAATAGCATAAAGCAAACTATAGTTATGATTTAGAAATAGAAACACATTCATATTTGGGAACAATAACAATGATGACACATTGGTTATTATTACCTAGTTATAACTGGTTTAGGATTAGACTTTTATTAAATTTTTTTGTGATTATTTCAAAGTGTTTCAAATGAAATACAGTACAGTGAAACTGAAAAATATTATTGTTCTTGTGTTCATTTGATTCTGTTGTGAACTCAAAGCTTGGAAAAAAAAACATTCACACTTTATACAGTATTGGATGTCAAGTGTCTTCAGAAGATAACTTAGAAAATTGGAGTCTCCTATCCTATAACTTTGTAATCTTTTTGAAGTTATCACTGAACTAAGAAGTTATTTAATGGACAATTTTAATTAGTCTAAATCAGTGGTCTCCAACATGCTGTCCGCGAGCACCTGGTAGCACGCATGTAGTCTGTGAGTTGCCTGCCAAGCGCGTTCTATAAATAAGCTCAATTTAAATTTCTGATTTTAGGGGTTTAATTTATTTATTTATACTTACCCAAATTTTTTTTTGAAAAAGTGTTATGTTACCCTTTCATATAACATTAAAACATCAAATAAAAGCATCATTAAAAAATGTAAATATTTAGAAGTTTACGCATGTTATTGTTAACGTACATAGCAAACGTTAACGAAAGAAATCTTTTTTTTAACCAGATCCGCTAAGGAGTCACAGGCTGCAACTGAAGCTTCGTTTAGGGTTGCAAGTTTTTTGAGAAAACACAAAAAATCCTTCTCGGTTGGTGAAATTGTCAAGGGAGCAATGACTGTGATAGCAAATGCGCTGTTTAAAGATCACAAGAACGGAGATGAAATCACATCTGTACTCTCTGACGTTCAACTCGAGGCAAACACAAAATTTCAATACATTTTCCTGGAATATTTTCCAGGATTGATTGTTTAATAAAAAGAATATTAAAACAGCTTGTGAGAAATCATTCATATTTTTTTATGCCAGGATATCAAGATATTTCATTGTCCCTTTGACATGATGTTGTAATCATTGAAAGTTTAAAAAAGCACCATTGACCAATGATATATATTTGAGGGCGCACGGTGGCTTGGTGGCTAGCACGTCTCCTCACACCTCCAGGGTCTGGGGTTCGATTCCCGCCGGGGCCGTGTGTGAGTTTGTATGTTCTCCCCGTGCTGCGGGGGTTTCCTCCGGGTACTCCGGTTTCCTCCCCCAGTCCAAAGACATGCATGGTAGGCTGATTGGCATGTCTAAAGTGTCCATAGTGTATGAATGGGTGTGTGAGTGTGTATGTGATTGTGCCCTGCGATGGACTGGCACCCTGTCCAGGGTGTACCCCGCCTTGTGCCCGATGCTCCCTGGGATAGGCTCCAGGTTCCCTGCGACCCTGAACAAGGGGTAAGCGGTAGAAGAAGGATGGATGGATGGATGTATATTTGAGTATAACAAACAAGTAGCCCTTTATCCCTTCAGGGATCCCTCACTCACAAAAAGGTTGGGGTCTAAATCATGTATACTCATTCCAGGCTTTATCAGGTTTATCAGTATTAAAATATTTTCTCCTTGTCAATTAATCTAAAAATAAAAAATAAAAATAAAAAAGTATCTCCATAAATCAGTGATTATATATACAGTGCCCTCCACAAATATTGGCACCCTTGGTAAATATGAGCAAAGAAGGCTGTGACAAATTGTCTATCTTGTTTAACATTTTAATCTTCTGTTAATTTTTGATGGACATAAAACAATTGCAAACACAACACACACATATATATATATATATATATATATATATATATATATATATATATATATATATATATAAAATTTATTTATTTAATTTTTTTAAAAAAATATATATATTTTTTATTTATTCTTTTTTTAAGTTAAATATAGATGTGCAACAATTATTGGCACCCTATTGAATTCATATGAGAAAAATATATTTGAAATCTATTGATGGTAACTAAGAACAGGAAATTGTTCAACCATGACTTCCTGTTTCACCGGAGTATAAATATGAGGTAACACATAGGGCAAATTCCCTTAGTCATTCATAACACTGGGTAAGACAGAGGAATATAGCTGTGATGTACAGCAAAAGGTTTTTGAGCTTCACACAATGGTAAATGGCTATACGAAAATAGCACAAGCATTGAAAATGCACATTTCCTCCATCAGGGCAATAATTAAGAAGTTCCAGTCAACTGGAAATGTTATGAAACAACCTGGAATTGGACGCGTGTCTATATTGCCTCAACGACCTTTGAAGTGGATGGTTTGAGTGGCCAAAACATCACCAAGGATCACAGCTGGAGAATTGCAGAAAGTCTCCAAAACTACAATCCGAAGTCACCTACCAACTTTCCTTTGCTTTTACACTATCTGTTGTTACCCAGATGAGGATGGGTTCCCTTCTGAGTCTGGTTCCTCTCAAGGTTTCTTCCTCATAATATCTTAGGGAGTTTTTCCTCACCACTGTCGCCACCGGCTTGCTCGATTGGATTAATTTACACACTTAAAATCTGTATCCTGTGTTTATATATTTCTGTAAAGCTGCTTTGAGACAGTGACTGTTGTAAAAAGCACTATACAAATAAAAGTGGATTGAATCAAACCTACATCACCACAAGTTGTTTGGAAAGGTGTCAAGAAAAAAGCCTCTACTCTCATCCAAAAACAAACTCAAGCATCTTCAGTTTGCCAGACACTAATGGAACTTCTAATGGGATTGGTTTCTATGGTCAGATGAAACCAAAATAGAGCTTTTTGGCAATAAATACCAGAGGTGGTTTAGGCGCACACAGAGGGGTAGGAATATGGAAAATGGGCCATGGTTGGATCTTCCAGCAGGACAATGATTGTACATCAAAATCAACACAAAAATTATTTACTGACCACAAAATCAAGGTCCTGCTGTGGCCATCCCAGTCCACTGACTTGAAACCTATAGAAAGCCTGTGGGGTGAACTGAAGAGGAGAGTCCACCAGCGGGGACCTCGAAATTTGAAGGATCTGGAGAGATTCTGTATGGAGGAATGGTCTCAGATCCCTTGTCATGTATTCTCCAACCTCATCAGGCATTATAGGAGAAGACTCCGAGCTGTTATCTTGGCAAAGGGAGGTAGCACAAAGTATTGACTAAAAAGGTTGCACACCCATATTTAACAAATAAATTTTTTTATAAACCTGTGTTTTGTTTGCAATTGTTTTATATCCATGAGAGCAAAGTATTTTTGTAAATTTTGTGATCATAAGGTTAAACAATAAACACAATTTTTCGCAGCCTTCTTTGTTCATTTACCAGGGGTGCCAATATTAGTGCAAGGCACTGTATGTATATATGTATATATAATACCCATGGTTTTATTTGAGGTCATTATGTGCTGTGATCATTACAATGAGGGCTGAAGCTAGAATTTACAATGTTCAAACTTTTTCAGAAGAGAAATACAAATGCAGCCGTCCAGCACATCTGACTTTTCTACTGATTTGCAAAAGCCTTATTACAGGAAAAAAAATACCTTAAAAAGCACATCAGTGAGTAAACATTTGCAACTCTAATTACAGTACGTGTTTTTCAAATATTAACCAATTTGTTTACTTGAAATACTTTTTCAACTTTTGAAAAGTGGAGTTATTCGTCTGTAAAATGATGACGTTCTGCCTGGTAAATGATTGATGCATACATTTAACCTTTATATTAAAGGGCTACTCAGCACATAAGTCCCCACATCCCCCACATCCTCCCACATTCAGCAGTGCATTAATCCACAGAAAATATGTGCAGCAGCCCTTGCCCTGGCTGTTCATGCAAGCTATTATCCTTAAGCCAAGGTTCTGCTGTAAGCTCACTAAGCAAGGACGTTGTTAGCAAGGTAATTAGCACGCTTTTTCCTGGGTGGCCCCAGCGAGTGCAGAGCCGCTAATGAGGCCTTCCCCATCCAGCAGCCAAGGTCATAATCTGTGTCAGGGCTCATGCTAACACCCGACCGCCTGAGTCAGCTATCTAAACACACGCTGTGGAACAGACAGCTCCGCTAAGGACATCAGCCTGTGATTATCACGCACTGGAGACTATCTACATAATCTCACACTAAACCACTCGAAACCTTTCATCCCTATAGCCAACACATCGTCCCAGATATACCGATCAACATCAATGCTTATTTCTTAGCAGTTTTGTTTGGAGGTTCGTATCAAACCACGAAAACCTGTCGATAGTCAACATGTTTAAAATTTAGCTCTGAAACACAAACAACATTGTTTCCAAATAAGGAGAATGAACAACAAAATGCAGCATTAAGTAACTTGCATTATAATCATTTGTATGTTTTTCTAAAAAAAAGAAGAAAAAAAAGAAGAAGAAAAAAAGAAAACAGTGTGGTGTGACTCCGAAGTGGCACAATAGAAAACACTTTCCCTTATTGTCAGGAGAACACGAGTCTGAATCCTGAAGATGCTACAATGGAGCAAGGGAGCAAAAATTTGACATTTGGCAATCATGGGCATGTATGAGCTCATGTATGTGGAAGAGGGTAGATATGTGTTTCCTCCAAGTGTGTTATGCTACCTTGTGATGCAGTATAAAAAGATGCAGTTGGTTGGTTTGACGTATCTCAGAGGAAGCATGTGTTAGCCTTCACGCTCTACAGTTCATAGCCATCATATGATGGGTAAACCTGGCTGGGAATTGGCAAGCAATCAAATTTAAGAAATAATGAGGGGGAAAAACAGACCAGTGGTTCTAAATAATAAACTCTAGGATGCCATTTAATGCTAATCGTCTATTTTTATGTTTTCATGGTTGTAGCTAAGCAGGTAATTAATGATGATCGTGACATATGTTAAACTATTGGGCCGAAATAACACAAACTGACGAGCACTGAGCTATACACTTCATATTTACTTTCGGAAGTTTGAAATGTATGTTATGACTTGAAATAAACGGTAAAAGCCTCACAGCTTGATTTTTTCCGGTTCAATCCTGAGCATAGTCTGTATGGAGTTTCTCATGTTCTCCCTGTGTACAAATCCCCTAAAACATGCATGTCGGTGGATTGGCAAGCCAATGGATTGGTGTCCCAGACAAGGGCGTATTCTAGCGTCACGACCAGTGTTTCTAGGATAGCCCCCAGAGCCACTGCACCCATGACCCAGGATAAAGTGGCTACTGAAGATGAATGAACGAATTATTCAAAAGAAAATGCAAGGAAATAATCTCTAGTAAGCAGGTGGGCAACGCAGCCAGTGGGTAGTCCATCAACAGCCAGAGTAAAACTGATGACGCAAACATCCAGTCTGTCTCACCACCCACCTGTATCCTATATCTGAACTACAGTGATGACAGATGAATGTACCAATTTTAGATACAATTCTCGCAATAATGCAGCATATTTGTGGGTTCGTACAAGGTGCAATGAAAAACAACCTGAAGGCAACAACGATGATCAAATCACTGAGAAAGGAAAACTGAATCACCACAGAAAGCAGGCAAACACATCTTCAGTGCCAAAAAGTTATGGTTTCAGTACTCGTGCAGCTGCAAGCACTGCCAGCTGGGCCTCACGTGTGGCGGATAGTGACGTGAAGCTTTGATGCTGGATGAGAGCTGCACACCACCTGGGCACAAGTTTGCTTGGCTCAACCGATTCCTGAGACTCAAACTCTGCTGGCACATGGAGGAAAGAATGACTGCAAAAGCAAATAATAGGTTTTTGTGGAAGAAGTGCAGGAAGAGAGACAGACAGCTTCTTTCTAAGCCCAGATAGCAGAGAAGACAGAAGAGCTGCCGCTTTATTCAAAGGTCACTGTGAGACAGCGAGCAGAGGGGGCATCCTGATGCCCGGCCTGACACCGTTAATGAAAACACAACGGAGACAGCCTCACCATCAAACTCACACCATCGCCCGCCTGCCACCTGCTGCCTCCTAACAAACCGAAATAAAAGGCTGGGAGTACAGCTAATGCAAAGATGTCAGAGAGAGTCTCACAACAAGACAAAGCAGCACATGTGTTACTGTGGCACAGCCATTACCAGTGCGCAAACCTGCTATTTATTATTCGAGTTAAAACGTTAGGTCTGGTGAGGGTCACAAACTTTGAAATACTGCATCTATTTCCCTTTCCTGTCTTTTTAAAGACTCTTTATTATTCCGAGCACATCCTGACAGGACAGCAGCCTGCAACACACGACTCGGTTAGCAAAGGGAGTAGTAAATATACAGACATGGATACATAAATAAAACGCTGCACAGCTCGTCCTCTTAAGTTTTTCTGTTGTTTCTGCCTGACGGTAGGTTAATATGCATGCAACACCTCCGAAAAATATAGTATTTCTCCATGTTGAGTGCTAATAGGCTTGTAGTAGGTAGATTGGTATGAAGAATATTGGAGACATTTGAGGAAATAATCAAATGGAAGGATTTACCATTAGTGGCTGGCATCAGTGATACTGATTACCTGTTTGGGTTGGTGCAAAACTGAAAGTGTAACTTTTGCAGTGTAAATAATCATCTCACAGAAATGATCTATATATCGATATTAGAGTACATTTGCATTGATATAGTTCCAGTGCTGTGGCCTTCCACCTCGCAAGAAGCAACACAATTTGTGCAAAATAAGATTTGAATATAGTATAGTATAGTTTGAATATTGATACATTTTTTCATTAAGGTTGAAAAAATATAACAATGGCGAATCAGTGAATCGTTTTACTAACTGAAAGCTAGACTGCTAATGCTGATGCTAGTAAAACAGTTGAGCAGCTACATACAATAATAAACAGATAAGAGAGATAACAATGCTGTTTGTTTTTTTTCAATTGCACATTTCTGTTGTCAGAAATGAATTCCCTAATCTGTGCATGAAGAATTTGCCTTTGGATAGTATGATTTCATAATGGTTTGTCTTTTAAACTGGTGAACTATTGTTATTTAGCACCAGCACACTCTTGGTGGAAAAGATCTAATGATTCTTTAAACATTTCATTGACATACATAAAGGATCCGATAACAAAAAAAATTTCTACATGCAAATATCTCCACTAAAGAATATGATATTATATACAGGTAGGAAACCACTGTATGGGAATATTAAATTAACCCAAAAACCCAGTTAATGTATTGTTAAATTTACTAAATGGTAAATACTCTACACTATTAGATACATAGATCACACGTTTGTTCAAGAAGCATAAACAGGTTTGTGCCCTGTTAGTTTTTATAACTGGTAAATGTCTGCAGTGTGTAGTTGGTTCTGCACACTGTAGAAGAGCCATGGCCACTAATTATTGCTCTAAGAGGAAGATCTTTCCAGGAAGCCTACAGTGCCGTTCCCTCTTCCCAGCAGTCTACTGTTTGAAATCACATGTGGAAGTGCCTTAACAAAACAAAGCCAAATAAAGGGACCACATGGCTGCATCACTGGAGGTCATTTTTTAAAGGCACATCATTTCTCCAAGACAAAGAGTGCCACAGGATGTCCACTAAATAGTCTTTGATCACATGACTGTCCATCTACGGCTTGATGAAATGGAATCAAAAAATCTTGAAAATGATTGAAAAAATTGTGTGTTTTAATAATTAAAGAAGTTAATAAGTTCACAATTTGACTACATTACGCCTAATACCTTGTAAGAGCCCACCAACAAAATACAGAAGTATACAATATTGTGAACCTTCTACAAGGCTTACGCAAAGCTCAGTAAGCTCTATACATACTATTGGACAGATGCTATGCACATGGCAGCTATGCCCCTAGCTTTTCGAGGTCTCTCCTGGTTGGCTCCTTGTAATACTAACCACAGGTCACATACACCTTCTCCTCACAAACACAATGCCAGAGAGGCCATCGTAAAAGCAGTACAAATACCGGGATAGGGGCAGGAAAGGGTTGTTTAATTTCCTTTACAGCCCTGCTATTGCTCAGTGGGAGGGTCTATTCGGATGGAATCAACCTCCTCCTCCTATGATGCCTCTCTAATCCACTTACCGCATAACTGCAAGAAAACCATCCCGAAATTCAACCATATATATTACAGGCCTGACAATCTGCTAGACGCAAATGACTGCGACACTGGTCTTATAAAGAAACGTTAAGGTGTCTGATGGAGAAGTTGTTTTTAGAAGATTCTAGACTGATATACTGCCTTCTATAATCCATGGTGGTTAGTCAGTAATTACTCACACAACCAGTCAGCACTTCTCAATCAGCCCTGGTGCTGACAATGTGACAGGGAGTGCACAGGGAGGCTTGAGGAAAAGTCTGACCACAACCAGGATGTTACTGCAGGTAATCAGGATCCCACTGCCAAACTGGTTCAGATAAGCTTGCATTTACACACTGTTCATTTACACTATGTCCTTATTTAATTGTTTAGACAACTAATCCTACTTCACTGTTTTGGGTGCTTCAAGCTCTGCAGGTTCTGGGATTAGGTCTCCAGCCATAAAATAGCAGAGTATTGAGTATTATCGGAACTCCCACATATTATTCAAAACCTGACATGTCTTAGCAATACCTCTTTTAGCATGAAAGCTAATCACTTGTTAGCATTAAGCATTAAGTGTATAGTAGATCTCAAAATCTCAAAATGACTGTGCTGCTGACACTATTTACAGTATGCGGTTATGTGGATATATAGGTTATCACACTGAACAAGCAATTGCAGATGAGGCACTTGCATTGAATGAGCTTTCTCCTGAAAAGATTAAAGACTGCATTAAAGATGACCTGGTGCTGCGGTTCCGAGTGGCACAGAAGAGCGTTCACCCGATCATCCGGAGATCATGAGTTTGAGTTTCCATGATGCCACAGCCATCCGTGGCCAGGAACCAAAGAGAGCAAAACTGGCCGTGCACTCAGGGAACGAGGGACGGCAAACTCTTTCTCCCCTTTCAAGCACAGCGACGCTAAATAGTCATGGGCATCCGTGAGCTTATGCGGAAGAGGGCAGATTCCTCGTAACACACGTTCCTCCGAGTGTGTTACGCTGCCCCCTGACGTTACAGGATCCTAAGTTCGAAAATATGTGGTTGGCTAGCCTTTGCCATCCCTGGTTGTTAGGTGCCGTGTGATAGTGGAAAAAAGCCAGAAGTGGATATAAACATCAAGGAGAAACATTCCCAAAAAAGATGACATGATGCTTGTTAAAACACCAAATTTTGTTGTTTAGTGGCCTACAGGCATGTGTGTAAAAATTATGCTTTGGGATATTCCATTGCAACCAGGTCAACAGGTTAATATGGTAAGCAGAGACAAAGTACTGACTCTTTTGTCCAGAAAAGCATACACGAATAGGTGGACTGTTATACTCCAGATGTATGAATAAGATTCCAAGTATAATGTCACCCAACACATCTACCACAATAACCCCAATTGCTTGTTGATAGGGCGTAAATACACTCACATATAAAACCAATTCTCCATTTTTCACCCATTGACTAAATTCAATTTGTTAAGACCCTTCACAACTCACTTACCCAGCCCCTGCTCAATGGAAATCAGATTGCATAGATTGAACATCCCATTATCTGTTTGGGTCAGATCCCTGTCTAAGTGAAGTGGGGATGAGGCGAAAGAAGCCTGGACGAAACAGACGAAGAGACGAGGCTCCTCACAGTCCGCCGCCGTTAACTGGGTAAAAGCCCTCCATATTCGTCATAAGTGTTCTTTAAATTCATTAGCATCTTTAGGCGCTGGCGGAAGAAGCGCCGTGGGGGGGTGGAATCAGTTTAACAAGGTTAGACGGATCCTGTAATGCGTTATTGTTCAAGATCTGTCCTCATCGTCGCAGACAAATTGTAGGCTGTAGCTCACTAAGAGGGTGAGGCGTACTGAAGGGGTGACAGAAAAAAAAACTTCTAAAAGCTACACACACAGAAGACATATATCTTGTATATGTTTCATGCATATAAACAAATCTGTGCAACATACTGATCATTATCATCCGTTTTTCTTAAATGAGTTTACGCCTGAGGGGTTGAAACCATATTATGCTGGATTTCATTTTTGAGGAGCCTAGTTTATTCTTCATCATGGCTTTGCTGGGAGGAAAATATGCCTGTGAACCCTGTGTAGGATGTATATTCACATGTGATGATCCATATATGCAAGAACAGCTTTGCGCTAGAACACTTTACATTCTGCAACGGTTTCATCTCCTGCCATAGACGATCAGAAATGGTGGACAAAATTCAGTGTGATTGTGAGATTTTCAACAAACGCTGTTAAAATAGAGCAAGGCCTTTTCCTTCTGTAACCTTTATCATTAGAAAATAGACAGCTTTTCCAAGAACAGAAAAACACCTACGCGCAAACAGTATCTTAACTAGCTACTGATAACTTTATATCAAACGCTGAAAATAGAAGCACATAGAATCATAGACAGGGTATAAATGGACTAGCAAGGTTAAGCCGCCCTGTCTTTCAAAGATAAAAATCATTAATTTCATTTTTGGCAACAACAACAGACTGTTTGCTCTTAACAAATGTCTTGAGCTGGATTATCTTTTATTTTTAGACATTTGTGGAACCAGCATCACCAATGGTCAATGCACAGAATGGTTTGAAGAAGCAATGCTGGGGCTGATTTATTTCTAGCCCAGACTGTAGATTCCAGTAGCCTATCAGAGACAGTCATGTCTGGGTATTACACAAAGGGAAATATACCAGAGGCAGAGGCCCATGAAAACTGGACAGTTGAACATCAGTAGAACATCACCTGGGCTTTTTCCAGTTTTCAACTGTGCAGTTTATGTGAACCTATTCTCAGTGTAGCCTCAGATTGCTGTTATTGGCTGGCAGGAGTATAACTTAATGTGGTTTTCTGCTGTTGTAGGTCATCTGCTTTAAGGTTCAATGTTGTGCATCCTGAGATACTTTTCTGCTCCACAGTTGTAAAGAGTGATTGTTTATGGTACCGTAGCCTTCCTGTCAGCTTGAACCAGTCTAGCCATTCTCCTCTGACCTCTCTCACTAACAAGAACTTGCCACCCATAGACCTGATTCTCCCTGAATGTATTTGTTTTTCACACCATACTGTATAATCTCTGGAGACTTTTAGTTTGTGTGAAAAGCCCAGGAGGTCAGCACTTTCGGAAATACTTGAGCCAGCCCACCTGGCACCACCAACCACAGTATGATCAAAGTATCCGAGATCACATTTTTCCCCATTCTGATGTTGTATGTAAACATTACCTGAAGCGTTTGACCTGTATCTGCATGATTTTATATATTTCCACTGCTACCACATGAATGGCTGATTGGATAATTGCGTGGATGAACAGGTGCACAGGTGTACATTACCTTTACATTTACATTTACATTTACATTAATTCATTTAGCAGACGCTTTTATCCAAAGCAATTTACAAATGAAGAAATACAAGAAAAGCGATATATCAAGCGGAGAACAATACAAGTAGTGCTACCATACAAGATTTATAATTGAGTTCTAGAAAAGCAAAGTGCGTAGAGTAGCGGTGTAAGACACAGAGTACCTTTTTTTTTAAAGGATAATGTGGAGTTTGTGTTTTAGGGGTTAGTTCGGTTCACGGAAGAGGAAGATAGTGACAGATTCTGCTGTCTGGATTGAGGTTGGAAGTTCATTCCGCCACTGAGGGACAGTTAGTTTGAAGGTTCTGGAAAGGGACCTTGAGCTACGCTGAGTAGGCACTACTAAGCATCGGTCATTAATCATTACTGTAAGACAGTCCTAAACTAGCAGTGCTAGCTTGGGCAGCAATGATCCAGTTATAAAAATGAAAATTACTTCGATATTAGATAAAGAGTACAAGGCCAGGATTTGTAGCATGTCCTTTAGGATACAAGATCAGGTACTTTGACCAAAGTATAGTTGCTGGTTGCAGACTCTGCCATGGCTGACATCTGCTGGTTAATCATCAGCTGTAATACATTTAGGCAGACTGAAATCGCCAGTAAGCTAGAGCATTTTAGTCATGGCTCTTACCCTATCACAGGCCTGTGTGTGCTATAATAGGCTCCCTTGAGCTCTTGTGTCTGGAAGCATGAAAAAAAAAACTACTTGTGGAAATTTAATGAGCTCTTTTTTTTATTCTTGTTTTATTTTTTTTACCTTTCCTCACCCTAATTAGAGTTGCGGAATGCTACAATATAAATACTATACATCAGTTTGTTAATCTTGCACATTTAATGTTATCTAGTTAAGTCATGTTTGTTTGTACTCTAACGGACAATTAGAGTATGATTTTTACGACTTTAATGTTAGAAAATATTAATAAGGCAGTTCATAATAACGATTACAAAAAGGTACAAAACAGTCCAAAATGCACCAAAATACACGGATGAGTATATGAGTCATGTCTTGTTAACCTCACTGCAAGCACTTAGTATTTTTCATTTAATTTTTACAAAGAGGAAAGCGGTAACATTGTGACCCAGAAGAGTCATCAATCCGAAAGAGATTCATACTGTAACAGCCGCGTCTGCTAACTTGCCTTTTGAACGTTGTGCTGTCTCGGCAGCTGTCTCACTGCTAAACCTGTATCATCTCCACTCCTCACAGAGGACGTGAGAAGTCCATGTGTTTATTTCTGTGTGTGGTCTGCGGGCTGGCGTCCATACCTATTTAAAGTCCCATCATGTCAGAGTGTGTCTGAGTGTATGTGTGTGTGTGTGTGAATGTAGATCTATGTGCATGTGTGTACAGAGATAAGCTGTGGGTGTGTGTCCGTCTGTATGCAATGTAGAATGTGTGTATATAGCAGTACAGGTCTTCTCTTTAACACTGCTCAGATAGATATCTCTATAGTAATCACCATGAAGTAGATGGAAGATTTGACGAGTGTGTTACACAAATGCACAGAAACTCACCTCTTTCTCATCGTAGTGTAGTGGAGCTCTTCTTCTTGCTTGATGTCAGCATGGTCCGTGCTGCTTCTCTCGCCACCCTCGCTCTCGTCACTGCTGAAGACGGAGGCCAGCTCCTTCTTGGGTATGCGATTTGGCGGCAGAGGGATGGTGCGCTTCTCAGCCAGACGCCCACGGTTCTGCAGGAGGACACATGAGACACACACACACTGAGACGCTGAGGACAGGCCCAGGCATCGACTGCATTCCCACACTTAAAGAAGTTCAGCCAAAAACCGAAAAGCAGACGAACTGGTACAGGAAAGCGCCCTGTGACGTGCTTTCAGTTGGTACTGTTCAAAAAGCAGCCGATTAAAATTTTGTCCTCATGTCACACACTTCATAATAGTCACAAGAACCGGAATGTTTGTGGCATGCATCTCTCTATCCAAATATGTCCGCAAAGTTGACCGTAATTCTTTATGTAATTCTCGAACTGTTCTCACTGCATGCAATCTCAAACAACTTCTCAAATGCCCAAGTGTCACCTCAATCAAATCAACTTCAAAGTCGCTGTCAGTGTTTGTCACGTGTAACAAAACCAGACGTTATTTTTCCACAATAGAGAGGTGAGTCAAGCAAATTTAAAAAGGCGGCAGTCTGTGACAGTGAGTCATGTCTAGATCAAGAATCGTCTCAGCCTTAAGACCCTTTCACACTGAGCATGACACGATAAAGCGAAGCGAATCGCCAACGATCGGTGTGTTCACACCAAACGAAAAACGATCGATCGATCGCCTTTTACTAATTCACGCCTGCACGATAGGTGCCGTTAACCGAAAATGCATTTCATGCCTGCACACTAGTTGGCGCAACCCACTATTCAGCTGATATCGTCTATGAGCACTGCAAAGAATGACCACTCAACTGTAGTCGCATAGCCCCACAAGGCACACAAACTGTTAAGAAGCACAGAAAAAGAAAGAAATGGGTTTTAAAATGGATTTCGTTGTGACTTTTATCAAAAAGTTCTCTGTTCTCAGACACCAATGATAACAAGAACTCAATATCCATTCTCTTTTCTCTTCTGGAATACTTTTCTTCTGTGTGTACACTGGTTTTCAAAACAACTTTCTGTGCTATAGCGCCACCAATCAATCCCTTTTGTGCAACAGCAGTGGCTTCAGGCACGTGATCTAAAGCTCTGATTTAATTGGACAGCATATTTCATTGCAGCGTGACGGGGAAAAAATCTACACACTGGTAGGGAAAAATTACTGTTTAGAATTATTATTATTATCATGATGGCATTTTTATTTTTATATTTTTTATTTTGCATTATACAAATGACAACTTTTCACATAGTGGTCAGCAATCACTCCTGCAAAAGATGACATCACTTTAAGCAATACAGCCAACGTTGGTCGAAAGTTCTGGCTTGAACCGTCAGTGTGGTTTTTACTTGGTGTGGACAAACCATGTAGAAACAGAGATATGGTAAATAAAATTTGTTATAAAACTGATCTCATGTTTGTTTTGTCAAACTAGCACAGGAGAGTAGTTGCGTTTATTGGAATATCTGACATTTTCTTTATCGTATAAACAATTGGTAAGGAATGTTGTAATCTGTGGATTCGGATCTGAATTGGCGTGGCTGAATTGGATGGGTCAAACAAACCGGAGATAAGCAGACAACATGACAGTGACGCACAGAAGAGTTTGGAGCGGATACGGTAAAACATTTTTAAAGGTTCTTTATAGAGATGAAATCAAACGCATACAAAAACCAAAACAGCCACAGACTGCCTCTCCAAAAGTTACAGTTACATTAAAACTATAATACCTACTCCTAGATAGTGCACTCTCTTAAACGTTGAAGGAAAAGTGCAATACTCTAAACTTCCATGCATGAGATTCCACAAACTCCATTACAGACCGAGAAACAGAGCATCACTAATAAGAAGGTTGTGTGGAAGATAACTGATCCTAGCTGAGGAATGGAGGTGGGGTCAGCAAGGGAGATGTGATACTGACTCCATCTCTTCCTCTGTCCCTCTCATACATCTAAAGAGATGAAGGGATAAAGAAGAAGAATAGCTTTGGGGGGTAAGTGTGACCTTTACAGTGACCCTTACTGAGTCTCTGTCTTCCCTTGTGTGAGGGAATTGTGAGAGGGGGTGAGAAAAAGTCAGAGAGAAAGCTTGTCTGGGGTTGTAATGTATGGATGGATGTGCCTTTGAAATCCTCAGCTGGAAAGGCAGTGCATGGGACTGTGGGTGTTTGTGTGTGTGTGTGTGTGTGTGTGTGTTGTGTGTACGTGTGTGTATGACTGCATGTGAGCACGCCTGTGTCTCAGCTCTGTCAAACTCCGGCTAGCCCTGCAGCTATCCCTACTTCCGCACGCGAGGCCAGCACATACACACTCACACACACACACACACACACATATACATACATACAAACACACAGACACACGCACACACCCATGGCATCCCACAAGGACAGCAGTGTGAGTGGCAGGCTGGGGCAGGGGGTGGGGGAGACTAGCCAAGAGGCAAACAGGTGCAGGCCCTCTGGATTCTCTCAAGTGGCTTACGTTAAAAAGAGAAGAAAAAAAAGAGAGTGAAGTATGAAAACATCCCAGAAGATGACCAGGCTGCATAGTTCCATAGTTCCTGACAATATTTGTGTTGTTGTTGTTGTTGTTGTTGTTGTTTTCACTTTTGCACGTTTGGCTCAGTTCTTGAAGACTGAGATGTGAAGTGCAACACCGTATACAAGTTAAAGGGGGTCAGTGATTTTTCTCATTAAAAAGAATCACCAGGAAACACAAACTGACACCTTCAAAGAAAAAACAAGTTTCAGTCCCTGAGTTGCAAAGTGGGTGTATAGACTACATGGGAATCTGACTGCTATAGAAAGTCACAGAAATGCACCAATTTAGTACTGAGACTGCAGAGGCACTAAAGATGTCTTCCTGTCGCCCATTACGCCTCCATTCTGTCCCCCCCCACCCAAAAAAAACTGCTCTTGTCCTGCACCTAGACCTTGTGGTAAGCCCCCGCTCTGCCCCCAGGTCCTATTCAGCACACTAAACAATGTTTCCACACACTGTTGTTCTGGCAACACACTTCCGCGTAACGTACAGTGTTCCAAAACAAAAACATGAAATGCTGGGCTTGAGCACACACTGGGCTGTACACCCACACACACACACACACACACACACTTGTGGTCAGGTAATTCTGAAGGATGGAAAATGTATTGAGTTAAAATTTCCTATAAGCCGCACTTCTGTGAAGGAGTCTAATGTCTACCTTGAAGTGATAAGAGCTCTATTTACACTGTCCATCAAGAAAAAAAACACGTATACACACACACACACACACACACCAGGCTACAAGTATCCAAGTTCTGGTTGTTCTGTGCTTCCTATCAGCTCAAGAAACTATATCTACAGACATACAGTAACAGACACAAGAAACAGAGAAAAGAGAGCAGATTAGCTCTAAAATAAAAAATCATGGCAGATATATCAGGAGTTTATTAGTGGAATATCAATGCCACCAATACTATATTCCTAACTATTGACTACCTGGAAAATTCTAGGCAGCTCTGTCCTAAAGATTATACAGTATCTCCTTTCTAAAACACGTGTGGTTGAATATTTAAACTAATAACTTTTTTCAAAAGTACTTTTAAATGAGGAGGCTCAAAGTTTGTCTTCAACAGTTCAGACTTTTTCATTCAGACTAAAAAATGAGGATATTACGTAAAAGCAAAGAGATGTTATTTCCCAAAAGGTGTGCTGCTATGTCACTGAGGGACTGTGTGCGCTTTCTCTCTGTCACACACAAAATCCTGCTCTCCTACTCTTACACATGAACACACACACACACACACGTATCGCGGTAGCAGCCCGTGACATTCCTGCAGCTGCGGCGTGCTTGCATGTGGCCCTCCCTTCCTCCCCCATTGCTCTCCCTGGGGGAAGAATGCCTAATGAGTCACGCGTCTGTCTGCCGTAACCTCCACTCTTGTGTGTGTGTATGTGTGTGTGTGTGTATGTGCGTGTGAGCCGTAACGGCGCTGTGTGAGTGTGGAGGCGGAATGGCCGGGCAGACTTGGCGCGAGCTTTTTTTGGGGGGGGTGGGGGGGGGGGTTAGTGGAATGGGGAGAGGGAGGGAAGGAGGGAAGAGGGGAAGGGAGGAGGGCTGTGGAGGGCTGGCGGCAGTTACTGCACCTAGTTTCAACCACTGGAACATTGGGGGAGAGAGAGAGAGAGAGAGAGAGAGAGAGAGTGATAGAGAGAGAGAGAGAGAAAGAGAGAGTGAGAGAGAGAAGCGCAGAAAATAAAAAAACTTGCTCAATCTACGGGAACCCATCTCCCATCCTTGTCCAACAACAAATCCACAATTTACTGTTTTCCGTTAAGGCCACGTGACAATCACAAGAACTTCACATATTACACAATACCTAACACCAACACATCCGTTAGTTGTATCATTGTATCAAGACAGACAGGACAAAAAGCAGGCCATACTGAGGAGCTGGCCCTTCAAACAACATTTCATCACTTTGCTTAAAACAATAGTAAGAAAAAAATACACACTTGCAAATATTAAAGGCAAAACCATTCTATTTTTTTTACATAAGCAAAAGGATTATATGATAGAGTGTCAGAGCTGCATACAGTTTCCTGAAAGACAAGCGAGCACTGTAGGAGAGTAACCCCCTCCGGCCTGTTTCAGTCCAATGGAGCGCTTCCCCACACTTGGACGTCAGCGGCAGCGCAGCCATGCGTGCCAGCCGCTCTCGGCCTGTGTTTGGATAGACCCACCAAGACAGCCATGGAAGAGCGTTACAGACAAGTAACGACTCCACCACGCTCCTCAGAAAGCAGATCAACAGGAGGCCAGCGAGAAAGGGGACAGAGAAGGACTTTTTTATTTAAAATGAAGCAAACAAGAATACTTGCAGCATAAAACAAGTCTGATGCATAATACAAAATACCCAACATGTAAATGGATCCCAAAATACTGAAATAAAAAAGTACATGAGATTAGACATGTAATGTTAGCATACTAGTAAATCATAGCTAATGCTGTGCCACTGCTGGTGTGTACTAAATCAATCGATTATAGTATTACTTTGGTGTCTATGTCAGTTATGAACCATAAATGTTCATTTTTTATTTAGCTTAACATCGCTACAAGATATTAGCATCTTTGACTGCTAGCTAACACCCACCTTAATACCTAGCGTTCAGCTCACTAGCTAGCAAAAATTATGACTAATAAAATACAACCATGTGAAATCTTTTAATCACTTATTAAACATTAAACACTTACGAGTGTAACTGAGTGTACATTGCTAGCTCTCCATTTTCCTCCCTGACCACTCAGACAGGTGTGTTTGAATCTGCTGCAATGTTCATGAACTTTCACATGTTTTTAGCCATAGAGCAGAACAAAAGAGATTACATTTCAAATACACATATCAGAAATCTGTCCCATCCTTGACTTTAAACATTCACACATGCGCGCATACGCACAAATACACCTATCCATCTGTAAGTTCCACCACTTTTGCCCCATCTGTTCATCTCCAGGAGTTTACTTTCACACTGATTTCATAACACATGGCTGCTTGTTAGCGTGAAGGCGCACAACAGCTGTCATTACATTGTATTGCACTGAAAGCAAAGTGCCAAATGAGATGAGCAGGTAGAACCGCCGCTGACGTCTGTGGAGGTTTTTCTGGAGCGTTGAGAGTCGCATTAATTCACTAACGTAACAGACCGCAGGGCAGACTCGCTCACTCCAGGGCCTGAGGAGGGATCCTGTCGTTGCCATAGCAGCATAGCCGTAGCTCCATGTGGGGGATACAAACACTCAGAAACGTACGTGGGATGCACACACACAAACAGACACACGCACGCATGCACGCACACACACACACACACACACACACACACATACACATGCACACGTTTTCTCTACCCTCCCGTAGTGAGGGAGCTGTTGTGAGACAGAGTGGCGTCAGCCGCCATTCGGGTCTGTACACAGCCCTGAAGCTCTGCTCTGTCAAATGAGAGTCGTATTGCCGAGATAAAGCTTTCCTAATACCATGTTCTATAATGCTAAACCAAGACTGCCTCATTAGAGTGTTCTTACTGGTCTGCTGAGGTTTCGTCACGCCATGACTACTCATGGGGTGGATGACGTGGCAAAAATATCATATCACAATACTTGACTATACCTTTTCCTGATAGATAGTATGTATATACTGTATTTAGGCTAGTATATATTTAGCCTTGCTGACAGATTTCACAAAGAAACATACACAACTATAAAAAATATATATATATTTTTAAGAAAAAAATAAATATGTGAAATGATATCTGGAAAAATAAAACAACTGGTAAAAAGAAATTGAGGGCTCATTAAGTAAAAAATTAACATCCAATGACTTGTTGAGTTAAGCTAGCATTACACTTTAAGATTTTTCTGTCGCAGAGTAACGATCATCATGAGTTGAGATCGGTGGTCTTAGAACACCAGCGAGTGATTTAGTGTCACTGCAACCAAAGCCAGCAAACGACAAAGTTTAAAAATAAAAATATCTCAGAGCGTTGCTATGACACTCGTCTAAAAGCCACCAACAGGAGGACAGCATAACACTATCTGAAACTCACAGAACGGCTACAAATATCGTAGCAGCAATTGCAACATGTAAACAAAACATGTTAATGGTCAGAAAAACTATCCTTATGACTACAAGCTCACTTTGAAGATTATGCAACCCTGTTTTCTGCACGAATCCAGATGTATGCAGAATGTAGTCATCTCGTCCAGTGTGATAGTAAAAAATATTGCTGAAATCACATAGTGTAAAAGCGGCATAACAGTAAATCTGGGCTGTGTACATATCAAACTCTCCAAAAAGTGTATCTTTACATTATTTATCACGATATCAATATCATATCGGCACACAGCCCTGCCCTAACCACTTGTTATATTGCTGCCATTATACTTCAGTGTAAGTGCATGTAAAAACAATGGCAGTCCTAGTGCAGTTATAATGCAGCTCTCGGACATTTGATATTGTTTATAGCAGTTGTTTCTGGATAACGTTTTGTCTTGTATTGTTATGTAATGTATTCTCCATAATGATCCTACTCAGTGTGTAATAGATTTCTTCCTGCTGTTGCTGCACAGGAAGTCTATGTGTTATAGCTAACAACCCTCTAAAGATCAAATCATTCTTCTGTAATAGTTTCTTGTCAACGTCTGCTCATAGCCAGACTATTAACACATGAACAACACTAAATTTCCATAAGCATGACATATAATTATAAGTTCTGTAGACGTCTCAGATGTTTGAAGTTCATAAGTCACACAAACAAAATCCCAAACATCCTTAACAGCCACTGTACTTAAGATCATTAATAAATTAATGCCTATTTTAGAGGAAATGATGCAGAAACTCCAGAGCTGACCCCTCACTCCAGTCAGCCATATCCCCGACCTCCTGCATGGCAACCTTTTCCAACCCAGGATGGAGTGGAGGGAGGGGTAGGATGGGGGGTGCTGATTCGAAGAGATATTTACGAGCCGGAGGAGAGTGCAATTTCCTGCCGGCCTCCGCTAGTTCCGCTGAAAAAACAGAGCGGAGGAAGCACATTTCTCCTGGGAGACAACAGCCAGCGTGGCTTGTCAGCTTGGGCTCTTAAAGGGACCCATGCACATTTAGACCACCCTCTAAACACAACACTGAGCCCTACAAAATCTTTATATAAGGATTAGTACATATTTGACCCCTATTACACCAATAATGGTTTACACAAGTGTGTACAATCAGTAAGTACACTGTAAATTATCTAGTATATCTATGCTTTTATTTTAGCATTTCAGCTAAATAGTTTAGCATTGTAAGATGCTATTACCTATAGCCTATTAAACAACTACAAAAAGGTCACATTGGGGAATCTGAGCGTGTCTCTGAACCTCAGTCTGGTCTGTAGGCGTCTGCTCACCAGAAGTGATGTCAGAATGGTAATACCAAGTTCAATTAGCTCACTGCTCATGTATAACTGTGCTCTACTCTACGCTAGGTAATGCTAGCACATAGCTGTCCTGATAGTCAATTGCTAGGAAGACATACATACAATTTCTGTATCCAAACTTTGCTTTTGCACTGTCATATTCTCACCAACTTAATTGCAAGTAGATAAACATGTCAAAATGTACTAAAACCATCAGAATTTTGCTCATCACTGTAGCAAAGGTAGCTTGGTCGGCTAACTTATGTATCTTCTGCACGTTGACATGTCATCTTCTAACAGTTTGAATATCAGCCTGTGATAGGATTGAGCATCATCAATAGCACTCTTGAATAATTTTTTTCACAAGTACAAAGAGATTTCAAATAAAAATAAATTGTTGATTTTCTCAACAACAAAATTTTTTTTATAACCTATATGCAGTAGACCATTTCAAAGTCAGGGGTACTTGAACAGTTTGACTTATTTCAAAATATATTGTTGGAAAATTTCATTCAGCGTTAGATTTCACACTTCACCTCAAAATGAGGAACTAAAACATTAGCTATAGTGTAGACTGACAGGTTTATGATTGCTAGCATGCAAAGGAAAGCGTTACAAAGTGTGAGGCCTATGACTGATGTGAGTGTGTTCCTGTAATTTATTGTGTTTCTGTTAGTATGTGTGAATGTTTGTTATATTGGTGTGAGGGTGAGAGTAGCATGAGAGAGACAGACAGACAGAGAGAGAGAGAGAGAGAGAGAGAGAGGAAGCACCTATGTGTGTGCATGCACAGGGACTATGTCTTGTTATCTCACAGAGTTACAGTGTGTGTGTGTGTGTGTGTGTGTGTGTGTGTGTGTGTGTGTGTGTACAACGACAGGCAAGGCAAGCTCGGCAGCCTGCCCTCCGCGTCCGCACCTCTCCCTCTCAAAAACCAGCGTCACGCTTACGGGAAGAAGGAGTGGTGAGGGGAGAACAAACGTTCTTAGAGGCCTTCTGCATCTCCACAGCAAACAGCACAGCTAGCAAAGCAGCTTCTCACATAACCTCCATGCAGTGTGCTTGAAAACGCTATGAAAACAGCTTTCCAGCTTTTCAAAAGATCTATTTAGTGATGAAAAAAGTAATAACATGCTTCAGCTTGCAACAAAGATCAATCCTTGTTCATGATATTGCAATATGTTGGCATGGCCAGTGGAAATACAAAAGCTATAAATGAATATGCAAATCAAACCAAATCGCACCCTCAGTGTCATGTGATCTTAACATCATCTTAACCATTGGCAGCAGTAAGACCCTGTTTACACTAGTGCGTTTTCATTTTAACATTTTTTGAAAGTATATGACAGTCTATGACTACTGTCTATATGACAGTAAATAGACTAGATTAAGCCTAGTCCAAAATTAGCCTAAACTGAGATTAGAACAAGAATCAAATGAAAATTATCACAGACAGAGAATCTAAATACACAGTTGGAGTTAGTTCCAGAATAGGCTTTATCTCTATCTAACAGACCTGCCCAATAGTTTAAGTCTATTGATTTGTGAATTTTTTGTATAATGTAGCATAGCAACATCACACTTTCCCTCTAACACGTACAATAATCAGACTGAGACCAGACAAACACAATTATCACACAGACTCCTCAGCGTCTCATCCAAAACCACTATCTACGTGCCAAGGATACCTTCAGATAATATCCGAGCTCCACTGGCGTTTATCACTAGTTCTGGGTGTAGCGCGCATCATGAGTTTACCTGCATCAGACACCTCCAGCTTATCTACACTGCCTCTGCCTTGCGTGCCACACACCCAGTAATCACCCGTGGCCACGCTCAGTAACTCAGTAAGCCTCTTACACCCTTCCCTACAGATTAACCGTTAGAGGCGACGACAGATGTGCTCGCTTCAGATAAACAAAAAAACAGCACCTGTGCGGACAGATTCCGCTGCCTTCCAAGCAACCAGTCACGCGCACCCACACCCACATCCACACCCACACACATGCAGACACACCCACACCTGCACACACATGTAAGCACACACACACAGACTCAAACAAAACCACAAGCACACAAATGATTTTGTCACCCACTTGCAAAAAGGTGCAAAGGCAAGTGGACTTTTAAAGGTGTGAGGACGTATAAGAAGATGGGAGTTAAGGGATAAGGAAGTAGTCAGCTATTTATATTACTGATTAACTCCATGATATGATCAGCACCTGTTTAATCAAGATGTAATAACTGCAAAAGAACTGAAGAAATGTATTTTACGAAGAATTTATTACTCTGGGCTTGGCACTTTTTAAAAATTAAAATACATTCATAGCAACATATTATCAAAACATTATTGCGACTTTGCTACGTTATGATATTTAGCCTTTGTCTTTAATGATGGAGCATTCTACAGGATTCCTCGGTTCAAACTGAAATAATTATTTACCTGGATAGCACTCAAATCATTCCAGCTGAGCCACAGTAACAAAAACTGTTATGCTGACGCTTTTCCAAGTTCTTAGTGACCTTAGACTTAGAGTTAGTGCACAGTTGTACACCATCCTCATTCAAAATGATGTAACGTTTTTAAACATTAATCTAAGTTAATGAAACGCATTATAACTTCCACTCCAATAGCCTGGATGGGAGAATCCTGACCTGACGGCAACTCAACGAACATAAACACACAGTTCCAGACATTTCAAATATCCTTGCACTCAGAGCTAATTAACTTTTCAGGATCACCTTCAGGATCACTTTCATGTCACCGTCCTCCCGACTCCCCTACAGTCAACATGCACTAAACCCTAGACCTACATGCTTGTTATCACTTTGGGGGACGTTGATAGCTTTGTATGACTGTCACATTAACACGAAAACGATTTTAATACGACTCTTCAGTACGAAACGATTTTGATACCAACAACGGAACTCACAAAAGGATATAAAACCAGCCTTACCACTGGAGATGAAATCCGACACCCAGGGCAGTCACAGATTGGAGGATGCACCTGTAAGATTCCTTTGGACATAAGTGTCTTTAGACTTTTCCCTGCAAGAAAATACAAAATATTATACTTTTAAACTTGACGGCATAATAAGGGAAGTGAAGAAACGAGGAGGGAACATAAATTATACCAAAAAGATATGTTACATCTATAGTTGCATCTTGCTTAAAATCAGGAAAAGCATTTTTCCTTAAGTGTTATGGAATAAATTAATTACATATAAAAAAAAAAATTCTAAAGTATTCTGATTGACAGTTCCATCCTGGAGTCCTGATAGCTAAATGGCTTTACCCCAAAACATGGCAGTATATGAGTTGTATAACGATTGTAAAAAGTTTAATAAAGCATTTAAATAGTTTTAAGCTTAAAAGAATGCATACACAAAGTTTCCTTTAGCTCAAACGTACCTGATAAGCTGTGGCATGTTTGCTGTCCAAATTTACTATCTTCAATTTTGTCCTGGAGTTTCACTACATTTTGCATACTGCTAAGTGGTGGACACACATTTCCATGCCTTGTTAGCTATGTTAGCCTTACGAGTCCAGTAGAAGTAAAAAGCTAGCAATTTACAGTAGTAAATGGATACAGACAAGTTTGGATACCAAACAACAAGCAGAAGACTTTTCTTACAACCATTCCTTTTAAAGGATGCTCTTGCACTGTCAGAAATAAAGATACCAAACTGTACTTTTCCTTGGTGCTGGTGCTGTTTTGGACCTTTAATATGTGTATTTTCCCTGGAAACCTTTTACATTTATTAGAGATACATCACATAGTAAAAGATAAAAGATAGCAAAAAGATTGGTAGAAACATTGTACCCTTCTTAGTACCACATCAGCAGCATGTAAAAGCAGTCTGGCACCTTCACTTCTGAGAGTGTGAGCTTGACGCTTTAGACCTCCATAAAGTCCATGAGGAAAAACTACAGACCTCCACAGAAGTAACTGTCTCCAGCTTTAAAGTCTTTCTAAACGCAAAACCCCATACATCTACTAGTGCACGTGTAGTCTAAAGCTACAGTGAAGCGCTCGAGCACGGAGTGGAGTGTCGGAACCAGAGCGCGTGCTCCTCTGTGTCCAGCTCGAAACGCGAAAGCTCACTTACATCTATCTCCGCCTTGATATGCACTTCAGTGCATGAAGAGAAAGGAGCAAATGTAAAGACTAAACAAAAAAGCCTTTCCGCTTAACAACTCGAAATTGCTGAAAATTCGGAACAGAGGTTACGTTTAAAATATTCTCAACAACTCTTACAAGATGCGCTGAGTATAGAAACCATCACGGGCTCAAACTTACCAGCGTTTAATATCAACTTCTCAAACCCCTATACCAGAATTCAGTATTCACACGCGCGACTATCCGAGTATCCCCCCTCCCGTGCATATAATGGGACACGTTTATTATCCCGATTCCGGTTGAATGTATGACAGATGCCGAATTACGCACAGTCTTATTCCGAATGGGAAGTTAGCGCGTGCTGGTCTGCTATGCTTCAGTAAACTCCGTACTTATAGTTGGTGTAATGCCGAGTAACCCTTTCCTTCCTAAAAAAAAAAAAAAAAAAAAAAGTCCACGCAGATAAGCCATAACTGAAAAACATAAGATATAAGTTGTATATCCTGTAGTTCGAGTGTCATGAATGGGACTCACCCTTGTGCCGAATACTCCGCTTCCAGTCCTTGGCCGTTTCTCTGCCGCTGACGAACTGGAACTCGTTCGGTGTGAGCCACTCGCCCCTGTGCTTGATGGAGGGTCCCTTGCTGCCCTGGCACAGTTTGTTGATGTAGAGCAGTGCCTTGTTCTCGCCGCACTCCACCTCGATGCACGGCTCGCCGTTGTCAAAGAACGGCTGAAAGTCGGGGATGGAGGAGAACCTCTCGAGCATCAGGTCGTCCGCGTGCTGGTGATGGAGGTGCTGCCGGTGCAGTGGCGTGTCGCGCAGTCCCAGGTAGGCGCGCGGATGGGCGAAGAGGTGGTCGTACGGCGGCGGATGAGGGGTCACTACGGGGATCGCGGCGGCATTTAAAGGGGCCAAGTATTCGGGCTGCGCAAAGGCGCCTAATGCCATGTCTTCTCCGTCCAATCTCTCCTTTTTGACGGCAGGCATGTTAGCGGTGGAGGAGTGAGTGGCGGCTCGCGCGAGCCAACTTGCGTGTCCTCAGTGTGTGTGCGCGTGTGTGTGTGTGTTAGGGTTTTTTTGTTGTTTTTTTTTAGAGTTCAGATTTCGGCTCGCTCCTGACTCCGCTCTGTGGTTTGTTTTCTTTTTTTCCGTGGGACTCCACGCGCTGCTGTGCTGTGCGACGGCAGAGCGCGTGCGTTTTCAGCAGGCTCACTCCGCGCGCTCTTCACTGCGCTGCTGGCGTGACGGGTTCCGGCGCGCTCCTGCCCACCACATCTAATCGGAGCCGCTCCACTAATAGGCCGCCTGCCATGTTGCCGCCACGCTGACGGCCACCGATGCTTAATTAACGAGAACCGATCCTGTATTGACTCAGCGATGCACTTAGGTGTTTCCTTCCAATTAGGCTACCTCCGTATACCAAATTTAATTTGCACCATCCTTTCACGCACACACACACACACACACACACAACCTAGATGATATAAGCATAACCTTTTCACCTTGTCCCTATCGTTGTTTTCATCAGTCTACAAACTAATATTTATGATCTCCAGCCTAATATTTATGTCCCATTTTAGATTCAAGGCTAAAAACATGCTGCAAAGGTAAACTTCTTATTTCTGACAGAGACGAAGATTAATTATCCTTCTCCGGTCTCATATTAATTTTCGTGCAGTAAAATGTCTACAACTAATGGGACGTCTGCATGTTTTATTTAGATTTTTTTTTCTGCCTTCAACCCTCCATGTGGCGTTAAAGTCACGCTTTAGTTAAACCCGGACCAAACAAGATTTGCGCTCTCCGCCGCTTCTCTAACTTGGCCCATTTAAACAGCGGAGGTAGTCCTGGCGCCAAAAAGCGAAGGGGGTTTGTGAGGTACGGCGGAGAGCAACCCTTTACAATCGCCTTAATAAACAACATTACTGTTTAGATTCTGGCTCTCCCTTCCATATCTTATTTTTCTGTCATTTCTCTCACTGAAGGCCAAATCAGACTTCCTCCTAGCCTATAACCATAAACCATCTCACGCTAAATTCATAATAATTAATTGCCAGTTAACACATTAAGCAGCAATAAACATTAAATGGGGTCTTTATAGCGCGTTAATTTGCTGTCCTTTTGTGTGCGACAATAAATTGGTGGGACCATAAGGCTATAGATTGTAACAAGACAGCGTAATGTGGTGCTGTACAAAGCAGAATTGCAAACAGTCTGTATTATTATCTGATAAAAATTTAGGAAATACAATTTATGTTGGCCTAAAGAACTTTTCAGAGCATATGATATAATATAATATAAAATATTTAATTAATTACCATGGAAATATGTTGATGATGATAATATTGAAGCAGAATGACTTTAAACACATAAAGGACTTACTAATAAATGACTCAGTGTCAATGTTAAGATGATAGTGACAGAGACAATATTCATCTAATAGAAAAAGTAGGTTTCTGTTAGATTTAGGGATTATTATTATCATGTAAACTTGAATTAGTGTGTCATTTTTCTGATAACTCATAAACATCATTCTGAATATTAAAATGAGTCATCTTATTAGTAAATTCTGGACAGGAACCAACATAGGGACCCCCTCTCCAACGTGTCATGCATGAAACATCATGCACTTTTTTCAAATCCATTTATCTAGCTCCAGTTTAAAAGAATTAGGACCTTTCTGAAGGCTCAATGGTTACAAATTTAGACCTATATACTAACTTTTCTGACTTTATTTTAGATTTTGTGACTTTACATTCATTGGTTCATATTTTATTAGACCACTGATGTTGATAGGTGTTGTGACTTAGCATAATGACCAATCAGTCTAATTATTCACTTGAAATCTATGCTTGTCTAGGGCCCCCCAGTGGCTAGGGTCCTTGGGCACATGCCTAATAGGCCCGGTCAGTAATCCACCCCTGCATCTGACCCAATTTACTATTGCCTATAACACACTTGGGTAACCTAAAAGGTGTTTGTTGACACACTACTTGTACTTTGTATGTATGTACCAATGATTCAGTAGTATTAAAGTTACTGTTCTACTGCTCTACTGTTTTGTTGTTTTTGTTTTCCTGAACAAATTGTTCTGAAAACTTTTGTTTTTCTGCTTATTCCATTGCATGCAGCCAAAAACGTCGTTGCTTCTCAAGAACTCAAGACGTGACACAACTTATCATACTCAGGAAGTCAAATTCAGGAAGTCAACATTGCCTCCACAAAAACACATCACTAAAGGACTGGAAAAATATAAAGGTCAGGAGGCATTGAAAGATTATTTGTGTTTGTAGGAGATCCCTGAAACTCTATGTGTGAGGATCCCCTACGGGGGTTACCCCTGCCCACACACATATACCCACTCCTCTCTTCATACGAATCATGAGTGAGTCATGAGTTCCTCTCCAGGGACTGAAAGAGCAACATTTACGAAAGAGGGGTTCCCCTGAAATTACAGATGATAGTGGTGCACATCCCACACACCTTAGGTACAGGAAGGGTTCCCCTGAACTTTTCAGTCCCCATCTCACTCACACAGTTTTATGCTCTCATCCTCTATCACCCTACTATTTAGTGGCAGCAACCCACTTATTATGAGCAGCATTTTTACTTTTAATTTCATCACTGGCTTTGCAGGAAACCTGAACTGCCTTCAGGAATAAGTCAAAAACTCAGTCTGTATTAACAGACATATTTTGTGAACTACAAACCTAAAAAAATGTAAAGTTTTAAATAGAGGTACTGTCAAGCAGTACAATAATTAATATAGATCAAGAGGAATACATGTAATATAACATCCTGAAAAAAAAGTAGACAGTCTCAATGATTCAAATCTTGAAGCCACAATTTATACACTATGTTGTGCCTCGATCAGTATTTGTCACATTAATTCATGTTTTTCCTAAGCTCCATTTTGGAGCTTTGATTAAGTGATGCACGTAATATGTAATTGTTGACAGTTGCTCATAATTATATATTTAGAGAATGCAAGTGGGTGCTTAGTGGTTAGCACGTTCTCCTCACACCTCCAGGGTCCAGGGTTCGAGTCACACGGGGCCCTGTGTGTGCAGAGTTTGCATGTTCTCCCCGTGCTGCGGGGGTTTCCTCCGGGTACTCTGGTTTCCTCCCCCGGTCCAAAGACATGCATGGTAGGCTGATTGGCGTGTCTAAAGTGTCCATAGTGTATGAATGGGTGTGTGAGTGTGTATGTGATTGTGCCCTTCGATGGACTGGCACCCTGTCCAGGGTGTACCCCGCCTTGTGCCCGATGCTCCCTGGGATAGGCTCCAGGTTTCCGTGACCCTGAAAAGGAGTAAGCAGTAGTGGATGGATGGATAGAGAATGTAAGTGAAGTAAAAAAAAAATGTTAAACCTAACAAAATGTTAAGCTATTTACAGTGATGTCTTTTATAAGACAATTAAGCTTTTTTTTTTTCTGTGTGGACAGAGTATAAATTCTGTAGCTACATTTTTACTCCAGTGTCATAGTTGATTTATATTCATTCATCTTTTAAGTGTTTTATCCTGGTCAGCATCACAGTGGATCTGGAGTCTATCTCAGGAATAGTGGACATGAGACAGGAATATTCAGGAATATTCACCCTGTATGCATCACGGGCCACCATGCATACACATTCATGCTCTTATTCACACCTAGGGGCAATTAGAGTAGCCAATCCACCTACAGTATCCATGGCAGTAAATCAGAGAACCTGGAAAAAACATAAGCAAATATGTAGACAACATCCAAAGAACATGCAAAACTCCACACAGACAGCAACCTGGGGACCTGGGACCCTGGAGCTGAGAGAAGGCAACTCTACTCTTTGTACCACTACAGCAATTTTTTTTTTAATTTTAAATAATATATTTTGACTCTTCACACTGTAGAGCTAAACTCTATACAACATAATGTAGTTCTTTTGTAAAACATGCCATTTTAACTCACCCAAAGTCAACTCTAAATAAATATGTGTCAAAAAAATTTTTAAATAAAAAATAAATAAATAAATAAATAAAAGAGCACAGTGTATTTATTACCTTTAACACATACTTGTTTAGTTAAGGATAACTGATTTGTACTGAACACAACCACTCTGTTGTCATGATTAACACAAGCAATACGATCAAGGTTTTAACACGGATATGTTTTAAAATGTCTTCCACTAGTCAAGATGTTTTATGTTGCTTGCATGACACACGTGATTTTGTGGCTAAATTGAACACTTCTTTGACCAATTATGAAACAAAATATGTAGCGCATCATTTTGTAGAGTGTGCTGTCCAAACACAATACACTATATTTAGAGTTAATGTATTTCAATTGACAGTAAATCATACAGTCTGGGATTTAAAAAAAAAAATGAAGTTTAGTGTATATATCATAAATGACTAGGCCTTACATTCAAGCAAAACAAAACAACAACCGACAAAATGCTAGCAGTACAATAAAACGATAGTCTACTTTAGCATACTGTATATCAGTATTTTGTGTATATATATATTGTGGAGTTTTTTGTGATTTTGCTGCGACTTAAAAAAAAAACAACTACCCAAAAATCCTACTGGAATTGGCAAAATTGCAATTGCACAAAATAGTTTTGCACAGTTTCGCAGTGATGTTGATTAGGACTGATAATATTAAGTGTGTGTGTGTGTGTGTGTGAGTGTGTCTTCAACAGCCATGCGCTTTATATGACACAGTGTTTTCCTAATGGTATCATCACCACAGCAAGCAGTTTCCATTTAAGTCAGTACAATCTGTACTGGGCTGTAAATTAATAACAGTTAGAATTAAATAAACCTCGTAAATCTGTTCATTGATTCCAGGATAAAGAACAACCATTTCTGGGTTGTTTTTTTGTTTGTTTTTTGGTTTGTTGTTGTTGTGTTTTTTTCATGGCTGAGGCTTGATTTGAATCAACCCAATACTTCTTTAATACAGAGGAAACCAACGAGATGAAATAATAGTCTCTTTTGGTCGACAGTCCATAGACTCCTTGGAGTGTCCCCCACCTCCGTTGTTGGCAGCGGCCCAGGAGCCGCAGCGCTGCCGGCGGGGGAGAGAGGTAATAAATAACCCGGGAGAGGAGCGGAGACCGCCGGACGGTGCACGCTCTGACCTGACAAATCCTCCCTGGAAAACCATCAGAGGGCGAGAGCCCACCCTTAGCGCTTGGAGCCAGCCTTTCAGACATGAGCAGCGGCAAAATATACTGGCAGGAGAGGGGAAACAAGCGGAGCCTTTCTCTCCACTCCTTCCCCTTAAACGCCACGCAGACACTCAGCAGTTCACTCCTTTGTGATGATATGATATGATATATATATATATATATATATATATATATATATATATATATATATATATATATATATATATATATATATATATATATATATATATATATATATGCATGCATGGAATCTTGCTTGAACAGGCTCCTGGGCTCAGTGTGTGTGGACTGTCACATGTTCTCCCAGTGGCTGTGTGGGTTTCCTCCGGGTTCTTCGGTTTCCTCCCACCTCCCAAAAACATGGAGGTGGACTGGCTACTCTAAATAGCCTCTAACTGTGAATGGTGTGCATGCCAGTGCCGTTAGATAGGCCGTTACTCATCCGGGGCTGAACCCAGATTCTTCTCCATCCAAAAATTTTTTAAAACGTGTTTCGAAATAAACTGCTTCCATGCATTTTTTTGCTTGTATGTGAGGGCTAATTGCTTTAAAATGTGAAAACGGGTCAAAAAGTTGGATTTATCATAAAACTTTCCTCAAGCGTTATCAGTGTTTGCAGGACTACTAGACCAGTAAAATATAAATCATTTTGGCTATCTAACATGAGACTAGGCTAGTTTGGTGTTGCTAGCCAAGGAGTTACAACTAAGCTATCATTGTATGGGTTTAGCTGCTACAGCGCTGTGCAGAGAACGTTAGCTGTCCTTATGCTCTGCTCGTATCATGTTCATGTAACTTGGAACTCATATAGACATTTGCACACCTTTGTTTTCCCGCTAAGCATGAGAGGATGTTAGTGTTTCCGTTAAACCGATACGACATGAGTATTTCCACGTATTGTCCTGTAAACCCTGTCTGATTGGTCTTGCGTTCGTTCAGTGAAGATACAAAATTACAACGCTGTCGTCTTCTTTTATTAACGTTCAGTTATGTAGTGACAAACCGCTCCAAGTGGAGAATTAATCAGGGCTAAAGAAAAACTCTTCTGGGCTACAGTCCCGAACGCTCAAGCCAGGTTACACCCCTGGTGCATGGGGCCATCCAGGATGTATTTCTGCCTCACGTGTATTTCTGCCACCCTGACCAGGATTAAGTGCTCACTGAAGACAACTGAATGATTTTTTTTAGTTGACATTCTATGTTTAACATGTTCACACACTATTAGAGCCTATTTGTGCCATCTTTAGTTGACACTGCATTGAAGAACAAATAAGCAAATGCGTTTGAACAAAAGTAAAAGCCTACTTGCAGCGAAACAACCTGTCAAATGAGGCAGCCAACCAGGTGACAGCAAGAATGCACGTCTTCTAAAAGCAATGTCAGCTAGCTTGCAAGCTTTGCGTAGATGACAGAAAATGACATTGGGAATGTTTTTGCATGCACGCATGTATGTGTGTGTGCTGGCTGGCTATGAGACGCTCTTGTGCGGATGCTACAAGCAAAAGAGTCCATCAGTCCAACTAATGGATTATCAAACTTGAATGTTAAACCGTAATTATACGCACAGTGCCACCAAAAGCATGATAAATAATTTCTCCTAATGTTCTCTAACTTTTATTTTTAAACATTGCTTGCAGGAAACTAGGCTGATTATAAATCCTTTTCACAATGGGTTTAGCCTGATCCTCCTGATGCAGGCCGCTGTGTAATGTGAAACCCGTAGGCGCTTGGGTCAGTGATGTCGTGCAGTGCCATGGCGGCGCCTTCCTCCTCCTCCTGCCCATCCTCCCTCGTGCTCATCTGTGGGGTCACGCGGCATGCTGAGATCCGGCGGCTAGAGAAGAGCTGAAGCTGAGAGTAGCGTCAGGAGCTGTCAGCGCCCACAGGACCGATTGAAGACGTAACACCCGCACTCCCCTCTGACCTCCCAAGATACTTCTTTTTGCTTCCAAGAGCACGCTAGTGCTCACACATGCATGCACAAATGTGCACACACACACTTTTCTGTTTTAAATAGGCTGGCTTGAGCTATGTAAAAAAAAAAATGATGATTACGAGCAATGTGTGATCTATTCCTACATTTTAAATGTATTTAAAATTTAGTTTCCAGTCTTAGCACTTTTGTCACGTATCGTGATGGCTGACAAGTAGATAGGATGCAATCGCAGTTCAAACGGTGAGTTTTATTTACAAAGTGATGAAAGCAAAACAAAAACGGAAACAAGAAACATAACTCTCTCTACAACTAAGCTAAGCTAAACTAAACTAGGACTATGGCTAACGCTAATGCTAAGGTTAAGGCTAAGGCTATGGCATAAACAGGACATGAAACCAAGACTCGCTGAAGTCGCATTCGAGCTATACATGGCATACATACGTAGATACATACATATATTCAACTCATTCAACTGCGCCATGAAGAGCTTACAATACATGTACAGAATGCCATTGTTGAAAGGTATCAAGAGAGGGGTACAAAATAATCTCCAAAACATTATATGTATCATGGAACATCTGGCAAATACTGGGTACTCTTTGCATATGATAACAATTTCTAGTATACTTCACATGTCTGGGCTATGGACAGGGTGACTAGACGGTATCCCTTTCTCATGAAAACAAACAAACAAAATACCCATACCAGCCTAAATCACCAAAAATCCACGTGGCAAATGTGTTATTGTATGATGAGACCAACGTATAACTTTTTGGGCATAATTGTAAAAGATTTTTGGTGTAAAAACCAGAGACTTATCACCAAAAGAACATTATACCCATGGTGAAGCATGATGGTGGCGGCATTATGCTGTGGGGCTGCTTCTCTTCAGCTGGGACAGGGGCTGTAGTCAAGACAGAGAAAATCATGGATAGCTCCAAATACCTATCTACCTATAAAATCTATTTTGGCACAAACCCATTAGCTGAAGATGAAGAAACATGTTACCTTTCAGCCTAAAACACAAATCCAAGTCAACAAAGGAACGACTTCAGAAGAAGATGATCAGCTCTTTAGAATGGCCCAGTCAAAGCCCAGATTTAAATCCTATTGAAAACCTGTGGAATTACTTGAAAAGGGCTGTGCACAATTTGATAACCTGGAGAATTTTTGCAAGGAACAGTGGAATAAAATTAACAATCAAGATATTCTAAGCTGGTAGTAACTTACCCAAAAAGACTGGAAAAGTCTTACAAAGGAAAAGGTGTTTTATCAAGATATTAGTTAAGGAGTGTGCACCTATTGTTGTTCTGCATGAACTATTGCAGTGGTTAATATTAAATCACCTCTGAATCAACATCTAAAGCTGTTCATGGTAATGCAATCAAGTGAATTTCTTAATATTTTGTTGTACAAACAAATGTATCTGTGTGTACACTACTATTATTATGTGCCTAAAGGAACAATCTGAACAAGTGATTGTATTTGGAGATTGTTTAAGCGTGCGTTTAGAGATTTTGTTAAGTTGTCTTCTGTAGTTCATTTCCACAGGCCTGCATATCTGGCGTGGGCACACCCGTGTCTTTAATAATTTGTGCGGGAAAAGATTGGGCCTCCCTGGGCTTGTGGGAGTTATTGGCACCAGTTTTCAACTGTTTGTGTGAGGCTGTGATAGGACCATAAATTATTTCTTATCGCTCCCACAATCCATTTTTCATAGGGTTTACAATATGTGAAGGGGTTTCAGAGCAAAGCTTATAGTCAGCTCTCCACAGAATTGCATTTATAGAACATTTATTTAGGCTACAGAAACAATTAAATTCAGCCTTCTATAAGATAACCAGTGGGGCAATGCTCATTAAGCTGTCTGCTACTATTTTTGCTATAACTGGGAGCAAATGCAGCCAGATTAGAAAGCGACGCATTAGAAAACTTGATTAAAATATGAAATACGTGGGGCAGAAAAAAAAATGCAGACCAGCACAAGACTATATACAGAATGCTTGTGTATAAATGCTATGGTTATAAATTTGCTTTTATATCTTCCTTCCTTCCTAGATTGAGTCAGAGGTTGATTAAATTTGCCAATATTACTACTTACTTTCTTTTTCCCTTTTCAACTTGGTATATAGTATAGTGTAGTGTGTTCTTTTCTGTCATGAAGGAAAACGACTTACAACTTAACTCTGTCAGTCAACCACGAGTTCAGAAAGTGACAAGATGAATATAAAAAATTATTACATAAGAACTCAAGTTCAACCTCTAGGTTTCAGTTTGGATTCAAGAAGACCAAAATCACAATGTTCATTACAAATGCAGTTAAGCAGGTTGTTAAAATTGGAGGAAGCCATATCATGTTAAAAACAAACGATTAATATTCCCATTTAGATATAATCTCATGATCCCGTATTCATCAAAATTATATTTTGTCAGAGATTAAACCAATATGAGGGTTTTTTTTGGCAAGAAGATCTTTTTAAATGATTATTTCTGATGCACTGCAGAGAATATATACTGTTCAAAGTACGTGATCCTTTTTCTTTTTGTATTTTTACCAACAAAAGAACACACATACTTTATATTTATATACAGCAAAAATATATATAATATGGTAATGTGAGTTCATACCAGTACATCAGCTAGGCAACACTAGCAGCACTTGAAAAGTTATATATTTGCTTGCAGAGAATACTTTCTGATCTCTCTGGCCATTATTGATTTTTCCCCATGTGAAGTGAAACCAGCAGTGCTGTGGTTTGAAAAAGCCCTACAACAAGAGCCAAGACGTCAAAGAGTCGCCAACACGTTTCAATTAGTGTGCCGTGCAGGCCGATCTGTCCCTTGGGGCACTTCGACACTAAAAGTTGGTCACACCCTAAACCACCTTTATAATATTCAGGGGTGTATGGAATTGCAAAATATTAAAGGGAATTGATAAAGTGAATGCGTTTAGTCTATGTCAGGGGTGTAATGCAATGCCACTATCTGTTTCTGTATCCGTTTAGCACCCCAAATATCTGTATCTATATTCCGATTTAAGCGATTCATACCTGTATTTGTATCAATTTAGTATACATATCTGAACATATCTGTCAAAAGATTAAAACAATGTGGTATGTGGAATCTACCATCCTATTTCACAATGATGAAGAAGAATTCTCATAGTAAAACAACGTCATAGTTAATTGTCCAAGTGTATTTGGTAAAGAAAGATTATTAGTATTAAAAATATATGACCACAGTGGTATTGTGAACTCTAAACTGCCCCGATGTATCTCAGTGGTCTCGGACAGCCAGGGTAGAGTTGGGAAAAACCTGTGTCAGTTGAAAGAATTGTTAGCTAAAAAGAAATTATGACTCAAGTAAAAGTAAAATCCACCATTCAGAACCTGAGTAAGAACAGTGGCTGTATATACTTAGCATTTTACTCATTTAACGACTTAAAATTTTTAGGTTTTGAATGCATTTGAATATGAATTATTCTCTGAATGAACTTAATTAATTAAGAAAAGTTTTTAAAAGTTATTTTTTAATGCATGAAGAGGCAAAATCATCATTTTATTGCAATTTTTTTTATTACCCAAAGTATTCCACATTCTTCAAATCCTCTTCAGGAAAATTTTATATGAATGTATATTCACTGCATATAACATATTGGCATTCTAGAACCAAGGACATAAGCGATATGCTTAACTGAACACCATTTCAGATTCAGCCACAAGCCAAACTTTAGCAGGAAATTCTAGGAAGAAAGTAGCAGACTATAATGGACGTAAAAGTAATTACTCAAGAAAGCATAGAAAGTAGCCTCCGTTACTCTTTCAAGTGAAATTTTAACTCTACTCAAATGGCCACTGGTGATGCAAAAACAAACAAGCAAACAAACAAATAAATAAATAACTACATGTATAAATGGGTACTATTCTTGGTTGTCCACATGTGATTGGTTTCCCCGAGATTGATGTTACCAGTGTTGTGTCTGATATTGAGCAGTAGGCCAGCACTAACTGAATGCAGACAACACTTACAATATTTACTAGATAGGGCTCCAGAAGCACGTTATTGTTTCACCACTAATAATACCTGTTGCCTTTACTGGTCAAGATGTCATACTTACAGTTATACACCAAGTTGCCCTCTCTAGATGTCACTTCTGAGATGTAAATTTGTTGCTAAAAGAAATCACCATGCATTGTGGTATTTATTGTGGAAGGAGTGTGTAGCAGTTGTACAAAGTGTACTAGCGGTAATAATTTGAGAAATAGCAAGAGAATATAATTTGTCCACTAAAACTCCAGTCAACACTTGGCTGCACCACAAATAGTGCACTAAGTGATACAAAATAAACAAATATAGGTTCAACCAGTACCACTAACTCAAGGCAATTTTGTTTTCTTGGGTTTTTGTTTTGTTTTGTTTATAAGGATATTATACATATTGTACGGTTTGAGTTTTTATGTGTCTGGCCCATCATAAGACAGAATATTGTGTTTGTGCATGTGTGTGGGATCCACATCCTTAAGGTCAGTCATTTCTCTGACCCTGAGCTGGCTAGCTCCGCTCCAACAGTTCTCATCAGCAACACTACGCTGCACACTGTGGAGCTGTGTGGAAATGGAGTGCAGAGATGGAGGGATTCACTGACAACCCATCAGCCCATCTCCTGCTTTAACACAACCCCCTCCCACCCTCAGAGGTCCTGATGCCCCCCAGGCTCGTTCTTATTCTCTGCGCTGCGCTTTTCCCCCGCTCTTCCCCTTTTTTCCCCCCGCTGCTGCTTATTCTTTTTCTTTTTTCTCCCCCTGGGGGGGGGGGTCTTTTTTTTAGAGAACTTTTTTTTTTTTTTTTTTTTTTTTCGCTCTTTTTTTTGTTTGGGGGGGTGGTGGGGGGGGGGTTTTTGGGGCGCCAAACCCCCCCCCCCCCCCCCCCCCCCCCCCCCCCCGCCCTCTCCCCCCCCCCCCCCCATACTACTCCCCGCCCCTATCTCCCCCCCCCCCGGAAGCAGGCGCTTTTTTTTAAAAAAAAATTTTTTTTTCTTTTTCTCTCTCCCTCCCTTTTTCTCTTTTGGGGAGAAAAGGGGGAAGGGTTTTTTTGAGCGCCCAGAAAGCATTGTCAAAAATTGATCCAATATGCATGTACGGAGCTGCAATAAATTGTACTTCACATCCTTTTTGTTTGAATTCTCACTCTGTAAAACTGAACACCAGCTCTATCTGCCTGGAAATGTATTCTTCAAAGTTTATAAGAATGTCCAGTCAAGTAAAACCACATGGTGGTCAGATTTAGGTCACTGTCATGCATCTGGAAATGTGATCAAGATTACTCACAAATACAGAGTGATGGGATTTTTCTAGAACAAGGCCTTAGAGAGTGCTTGGGAGACCTTCAACTCCGAGAACAAAACTGATAAGTCAGTTTTAGCTTATCAGAATGTAGATTTTTCATGCTTTTCCCGCAGTTCCAGAAACACCACACTTGAGCAATAAGATCACTTCAACTGTAGACTTTTATTGATTTAGCCAAACAAGGAATCAGTACATTGGAAAGGAGTGGTGGTTTGGCGAGTCTAACAACAGAGATTTACAGAAGGACATTCTTTTCAATATTTAACATTTAGTTCATTTCTGGCTATAGTTCATTCCCAAAGCTATAAATATTATGTAATTTGTAGATTACACCACTTGGTAGATTTACACCACTTCCTTTATTTTTTTTAAACCACTTTTTTCTTTCTTTGACCTGGTAAGCTTATCAAAATTGAAGAAAACACTAGCATACAAGAGGTTTAATGTCTTGTCATAAATAGAGTACTATTTTTTCTGACGTCAGTATCCTGTCTGGCGATTCTGATTCAGGTAAACACATTTCTACAAAGCAAAGGAAAGAAGCTTGGTCCCTTTCCATAAGCACCCAAAGGAACACACTGTCAGAATGTTGTCCAAACAGATGCTCATTCTGTCCGATCCTGACCACGGTGCTTTGTTTTTATTGGAGCTCTAAAATACAACTGTTTCTTGAAAACATAGGGGCGCCGGTGAACATGTAGGCAGTTTCCATTCCACACGTGACGTTTTAGACGGGACCGCAGCGGGAGAGCACGGCAGGATCCGGTGGCGGCTGCCAAAGCTGTGGGGACCTGGCCGAGGACTGTAAACACAACACAGTGTCGGCACAGCTGAGGCGGCTCGTCTAACCTCTCCCTGCTGCTGCTCCCTTCTCGCAGATTTAGAAAATGTCTGGACCCATGACTCACCCTGAAACATGGAGGAGGGAGCTGACAGGAAGGGAGACCAGATTCTGTAACATTTCCAGACAATCTAAAATAGGTACGGTTTGTACCAGACCAATTGTAACCAAATGGTGAATTATAAGAGGGTACTTAGTAAACTGTTCTCCATGTCCCTTGCCTTCTTAACTGAAAAGCTAGTTCTATTTATGGGCCTACAAATTAGCCAACCCTTATAAATATGTAATGAACTTGTTTATTGCATGGTTATTGAATTGGGAACAGAGAGCAGTGGGGCGTGTGTATGTAGAGAAGTGTGTATGCAAGAATGAAAGAAATAGACGAGGGGAGGGTGGCATTATATTTGTAGAAAATATTATGGGTGAATGGATGTGTGAGTGTATTTCATCCTGTGCAAATTTGGTGATTGTGCTTTAGAAAAAAACAGCTTGTGAATGGAAAGCAGCACCATAGCGGTTCTGGCACTACTTACATCCATATGTGCAGCAGAATTGCTTTTCTCAACCATAAAGATCAGGGAACATCACTGTTCCTCTTTCCTCTGACATTTCTGGGAACATGCAGCTCGCACAATTAGTCACTTTATTGCCCCTGTGCAATGAGCTATAACGGAAAGCTTCAAGTTAGGATTCCTACAAGTTAGCAGCACTGTGAGGAAATGCGGGGAGATGGAGTGTGAATTAAGGACACTAATATACCCTGCGGGCCTGGTAGCGGCTGGCGGGGGGCATGACGGGAGAATGCTCAGCGGAGCAATTCCAGTTGGCAGGTAGATGAAGTGCGGATCATATGGGCAGGCATCCACTGATTAATGGGAGTGGGAAGGCGCTGGTAAGAAAACAGTGCCATAAATCAATGTCGTCACGATGGTAATTGTAATTGAAATGAATTTTCTATCCAGAGCCAGGCATTGCAATTGATATTGACCAAGGCCCCGTTGGCCTGGGCAAAATGAAACATAGAAAATGTATTCATCTGTTGTGAGGTCCATATATCACTGTATAACACAACTGTATCATTCCAGACCAATGAGTAGAGGAAACCAACCAAAGTAAAGGTTTCGTGGAGATGCTGGTGTGTCGAGAATGCTTGTCTTACAAATGGCATGAATTGAATGTCTTATTCAGCTGGGCTTTCTTAAAGAGATATGCTTGAACCAAAGAAAGGAGAAAAAATTCTATAAACTCTTTTTTTTCCACCTTTCCCGTACACAATCTTTGGATTAAAACAGTTACATGTGAAAACAAATTAATTAATTAAAGTCCAAAACAAAAGTGCTGTCAAGGTTATGATAACAATTGCTCAGTATGCACACTAACTGTCTTTCTGCCAGTGATGTTTATTGGCTTACAGACCGCCTGCCTACAATCCTCTTAAACACTTTTACATCTCATAGTGACACTGGCCTGAGCACAACAGTCAGTATGTGGGCACCAATCACACATCTTTATCAGCGGCCAAACATACCTACAGATATACCTGACACCAATGCTCATAGTGAGACACGATCCTGAGAAATACATGTTGACACAGCCTATATTTACTCTGGACATTACAGGGAATTTACCAGTGGCAGCTGGTGTGTTTTTTTTTTAAATAGGGGATGCACAGGTGTCGGTTATTGAAGTATATATGTATATATCTCTGTGTTTTGTTTTATCTGTTTCATTTTTTGGTCTGGCCTCCTGTTGATGTTCTAGCCTCTCCTCATATGTAAGGAAGAGCATCAAAACGCATTTCCAAGGTGTTTGCCAGGTCTAAACTTGTAACTAAACTTCTAACTAGAAAACTAAGAAGGTAGTTACAGATAGCTAATTATACTTATAAATAAACAAAATAATTTCTGAAGCGAATAAAAAAAAATCAATCATAACTTTTGTTTGCAATATTTAGTATTATAACTACAATGATTACATAACAAGCTATACAAGTTGTGTAAAACTGTTATGGATATTGTGAGATATTTAATAATTTGATTTGCTAAAATACTGAATTTCACCAAGAGTACTGAATGACAGACACATTTATACAATTTATATAGAAACATTGTATTACCACATTTTAATTACATTTTAGTGGAAACCTCATATCCCATGTAGTGTTAAAGCAATTGTCTGTGGTGAGTAAGTGAAAGATTACTTTTATTACTTCTCCCTTCTTTCTCCATGGCACTGTAATATCATTTGCTTTCTGAAACTCTGAAATTTAGACTAGGTAGGTATTTAATACACATGTGTAGGGACTAATAGAAATCCCAAAACAAGAAGAACGGGAATTTATATTTTATAAGTGTTCTGTGTAGTGACAATACCCAATTACCTGCAGATCAGACAAAGAATGCCCTAACACACCAGGCCATGACTGAGGGAGGTCAACAGGCAGGGGTTGAAACCTCCAGGAAACACTCAGGCCTCACCAGTGTTTTTTCATCTTTTCTTTCGCAGCGTCCTTCCACCCTTACCTTACCAACAGGGTTCAATTAGCGTCAGCAGCAGTTGACACCAGGAGCCTGTGGCAGGATGCAGGGAGAGTCAAAAATCACACCAACATGCTATAGGACTAAGGCTGTCAAACACACACACACACACACACACACACACACAAACAAAAGCAAATGCTCACAGTTAGAGCATAGAATGCACAGCAAGTTAGAAAAAATATATTTAACATGCAAATATACACAGCCCCAAATACACACACATTTAACAAGCATACAAGCAAATGGGCAATCATACACACATTCCAGCATTAAGGATGTTGAATTCATATCAACTGATAAAGAGTTTCAATGCCTGCACAAACTTATCAATGAGACACATCTGGTCATGAGACCTTTAAGGTAGCGTGCAGGTCAATATTCCATATATTTACGTGAATATCACAGATATTATATAGCAGTTTATCAGTGTTATGTAACACTCATAGTTTTCTACACACAAAAACTTTTCAGCATGTGTACTTTTGCAAGTTTGACGACGAGCTCCATCACATTTGTGCAATGCTGTGGTGAATTCTGTCTGACTTTATGGTGATGAATATTTAGGTTTAACCAATCAGGAAAGGCTTCATAAAGGGGAGAAGTTTTATTTAATTATACCCAAATCCCTGCAGAGTCATAACAAAGCCCACCAGCAGGTACATTTAGAGTCGTATTGTGAAAACACTTATTTCTGTTTATTTTGTTGAGGAATATCCAGTGTTCCAGACTTTCTTCATAAACTGTAGTGATCAAACCACAGCATGCATAATTAGCAAGAAATAAAATAAATTGGAATTATGAATCAGTTCATATAGTTTAATATAGTTCTACATCCTTTCCTACCTTCAAGGGCAAGTATAATCGGAACTAGTGGAGTATTCCCGTTTGCTTGTTTCTTTACTGAATACAAAATACAAAAATAGTCATCACCTTGTGATCATGACCGTGAGCCCATGTGGGTAGCCTCTAAAAGGTCGTTACTATGTCACACTCTTCCTCTTTCCCCTTCTCATCTTGTTGAGTTGAGGAAGTGGAATCAAAGATGCTGAGTATAGCACCTAATCCTTTTGTTATTGTTAAACCTGCACCATCAGATGAGAATGTTTTGGACACTTTGATTGACAATAATTCTAGTATTTGATTAATTGCTATTATCACCAGAGTTGACAGTGTCATTCAAACAGACATGTGGCCTGTTGATTGAGTCAACAGCAGTGTGTGTGTGTTAGATACAAAGTAACTTATCTTTTAATATTTATAAACGAAGAAGTCTGGGTCCAGGGGTCTCCATATGGCAAGAGCCTTGCCCTTACTACAGCATAATGCCAAAAGTAATGCACCTTGCAAGCTATGAATATCCTGCTGCTTACTCATCACTTTCATATTTTGGGGGTGTGGAACCAGTAAAAAGTAGAGAAAGATAAGCTCCGATATCTGTGTGGGGGAAAAAAAAAAGGGCGCTTTTTGGGGAAAAAAAAAAGTCCTTCACTGCATTTTTGGAACAGCATTGCAAGTGTAGCAGAAGCAGGTCGTGGAGCTTTTAACAGAAACCACAAATATAACAACCACCAAACTTGTAAATTGTACTTTCAGTTGAACTTTCAGAATATGACACAGGAGTGCAGCACAGCAGCGGCAGGGAATACACTGCAAACTGGTATTAAGGCTTCCTTGGCAAATCTAAAGCAGGATCCTCCACCCAACACAACTGAATAGGTGCCTAAACTATTTCATAGGATATCTGCCCAAGTGAGTGAATGGGCTATTCCATAATATACCAAGATTTCATTAATGAGGTCTTGTGTGCATTTAAGTTGACACTGAAGCTGTGACCTGATAAACGAGCATGCATACTTACTGTAATGGAAGATGCAGAAGCATCTCCTGTAGAGAAAGGTGTAGACTCTGATGTACACCCTGAATATATGAGAGCTGACACACTGGTTTGCAAAATATATGATACTCTGGCAAGTATAAGTTGCATTTGTGTTACACAGGTACATTTGATCCTGGCCTTTAAAGAGGTGCAGAGGAAAAACCTGAAAGTGAAAAGCAATGGAAAAAAATTGGTTTAGAATTGAGATCATGATTCACAAAATATTTTGACCAATTTTCTAAGGAGCAATATGTATATTAGATATACTTATTAAATTACTGTACCATGGCAGCTATATGGTACAGTAACATAGTTCCCTTGCTCATTTGCATTTTTAATTGCTGTCTAATTTATGGGTTATAAGAACGCTGCTTGTCCTCCCGAAGTTAAAAGGAAACCTGCTATATTAATAGCTGGTCAAATAATTCATTGTGCAAATATTTCTTCTGCCACCAGTAACACACTTATGGGTGAATATTGTTCTTGATAAACATGCTCTATGGGTGGACCACACCAGAACCGCATCTGGGTCACTTAGGCTGACAAGAATGGCCAGAACAAGCATGATGTATCAGGGACTTTTTATGGGCTAATCTTTATTTACATAATTTCGAAGGAAACACCCTGGTGGTCCTCCACAGTCATAAAACCACATACGTAATCTTCCAATTCAAAAGTTTGAAATTTGCAGGGACAGTTGTTCTTCTTCCAGGAAAGATGGTGGTTGTGAATGAGAATGGCTTGAGTTGCTTCCGGTGCTTTGTAGCTTTTTAGAAATCACTCATGTAACTGTATCCATATATTTTCTCCCACCTCCATTTTTTCTCAACATCTGCTTACGGTTGGTTCTGCCAAGTCAACAGTAATCTTTTACAACCTTCTGCATCCTACCAGCATCTTTGCACTGAGCCTAACAGCGCAGTTCAGGGCAGTTTAAAAAAGCAGGAACCTTTTCACGAACTTAGATCCTGGAACATAAATCCAGGAATGTTATAGGGAGCTTTTTCAGTTCCAGAGTATGTACTTTTCTGGAGAATAACCACTAATTAGGTGGTACTTGTCATACTGAACATTGCTGATTGGTAAAACCCATCATTTAAAAAAGGTTTTTATCAAATAAATTATTATTAAAGCTTCTTTTGTAAGAGTTTTAAGTACTCTCTAGTCTTGATCCATGGTGACTCTCCAAAAGACAGTTATCTACTTCATAGGAGCTGAGGTTGGGTGTATGGTAGTGATGCTAGTATGTTTAGGAGAGGAGGAGAGGGGTTAGGCCAAGAAGGCATAGAATGAAGTCTGGTCTCCTGACTATATGCCCTTCCAGAACTACAGTATACCACACACACCTCACACCAACGTGAACACAAGACCTACTCTGAGAACAAAAACTCAAAAGGGAATTGAGACAAGCAGTACACAGAGTCAGTAGAATGCATGTGGGAGCTGGGCAGAAAATCATAAATCATCATTGATCCATTCATTTATTCATCCCTCCCCTCTCCTGGAGTCTCTTGCCTGGTGTATCCACAAATTAAACACATCAATAATTAAAATCATGCACCAGGTGCAGAATGCCCATGGCCCAACAGTAAGAAGAGCTAACCAACAGAGCTCTTCTTTCTTCGTTTTTCCCCACAAGTACTGCAGTTTCCAAGGCAACAAACTTATGGTAGGCTTTCACTTCTCTCTCTTTCTCTCTTTCTCTGTTACCCTGCCTCCCTTTATCTCTCTTTCTTTTGCTGAATGTACACTGGTAGTGACTCTCAGTTCCTTGCGATCAATCAGCATCTAGACAGGCAGGAGCTTTGATATTGCTAGAGAGAAAGAGAAAAAAAGAGAGCGAGAGGAAAGTTTCCCTTTGACTAGCATGTTCCATTGTGAGAATCCCCATCGGCTTTTGACATCTGGTTCCAGTTAGCACCATGACGCGCTTCCTGCCTGGGCCACGGTTCACAAGTCAAACACCAGGGTGAAGAGAAAAAAACATACACACACCTCACACTCTTATATCATCTGCGTGTATGTTTGTGTCTGTGGATTCAGGATTCAGAACTCGAAGATTCACATTTGTCCAGAATCCATCATTTTATTCACTTCACTTTATTCTTGATAAAGTTGATTCTCACATAACAAATACAACACTTTTTCATATGTATGTTTTTTTTTCATATTTCAAACTCAGTAGATAGTAAAACTAGAGCAGAAAGTCATTATTGAGTAATGTAGCTTTTTTACGTGAAGTGCTACAATGTCGATAAGAAGCGGAAAAGTGTGACCCTCGAGAACGTGGGTGTGGAACGTATGTGCAGAATGTGAGCTGCACCCACACATACACACCGGAGGGAAACCCTAAAGTCCGTGGGGGCACATATACACACACATGCGCACGCACGGACTATGACTGGGGCTTGTGGGTAACGAAAATGAGAATGAGGGGGAGAGACAAGAGCGAAAAGTGAAAATGTCATGTGTATAGATATAGAACACAAACAGGCCACAGAAGGGCTTGCCTGCGTCGGTGGCATCGAAAACACACCCACACATGCACTGCGTTTGACTTTGATCACACAGGAGCCACTGTTTCTGCCATATACTACAGCAAGGGCAGGGGGCTTCTCATCATAGACCCAAAGATCTTCATCTACAAATGGAAAAACATGATGCAAGCATTCAACTGTAACGATGCCACATGCAAAACACTGCCAGTAGTAACAAAAAGGCTGAAATAAGACTAATGACTCAGTGGCAATACACACCACAGAGAAACTGTATCCTGCCTACACTTTCCACATCAATATGAATGAGCTACAGTACAGAGGTTAAACTCACTTGGCCCTATATTCAAAGTAAGAAGTCCATTTGTTGACACAGGACCAGAGTTGTTTCTTATTGTACTTCAACATGCCAATTAGTATATATATATATATATATATATATATATATATATATATATATATATATATATATATATATATATATATATATATAATGAATGCTAGAGCATTTCATACTGCTGACTTAGTTGGTCTGATATGTTTACAATGATGTAACTCAAAATAGGGTGGAGATTAAGTGAGAATACTAGATTTCTTCATTTACACCCCATAGAGTCAATACTTGGTTGAGGCACCTTTTTCCCAAGTACAGCTTCCAGTTTTTTTGGGTAGCTCTCTACAAGCTTGGCATACCCCATTCCTCTGAGCAGCTGGGAGAGGTTAATTGGTTTTCAATGAAAATCATTGGAATTTGATCAGGGCTTTGACTATGCCACTCCAGAACGCCCACCTTGCTCCTAGCAAGCCACTTCATGGTAGCTTTGGCTTTATGCTCGAGGTCACTGTTCTGCTGCGATATGTATTTCTGATCCATTTTCAGACTTGAAGATTTCATCAAGTTCTACCAGTGAATCTTCCTGTATCTGTCCTCCTCTCAATCTTGATAATTTCCCTAGGCCTTGTAGGTGAGAAACATCCTCATAACATTATACTTCCACCACCATGTTTCAAAGTCAAAACTGTGTTGTTTTGGTAATGGGTCATGTTCCAATTCATGCCAAAAACTTTTCTTTCTTCAGTTTGTTGCAGGATCCTTCCGTTGTCTTTGTGCAAATTGGTACTCCAGATGGACCTTTGAAGAAATGACTTTGTTTTTGCCACCCTCCCATACAGGCCAGATGTGCGCAATACCTTTGATATTCTTGTGTGGTGCACGTTTTCTTCTGTTGCAACTTTAAAATCCGGTAGGTTTTCAAAGTTGCCATTTGGTTCCTGGTAGTCTCTCTGATCAAGTGTCTTCTTTCCTGATCATCTAGTCTTGACGGATACCCAGATTTTGGCAGACTGTGGGTGGTGTCATGTACTTTCCACTTCTTAATGATGGACTTAACAGTGCTCCAGGGTATCTTCAAAGCCTTGGAAATCTTTTTTTATTCCTCACAACTTTGTCACGGAAAACTAAAGGACCATAGTAAACTGCTGTTTTCATTCAAGTTATGAGGTCGATTGCTGAGTCCACACAGGTGCTGGAAAATTAAGTGACTATGTGACCTTGAAAGCAATTGGTTATTCCTGAGATTGTTTAAGAGATGTTATAGTAGAAGGGATATAAACAATACAAACCAACATATTTTATTTGTTTATTTTTTAAACTATGTTAGAAATGTTTTATTTAACATTGCTAAGTGTTTGTGTTCACTTTGACATTGCTAAGTGTTGTGTGTAGATCAGCCAGAAATAAACTGAATTATTCTATTTTAATTCCAGCATAAAGAACAACTTGTTTTTGTTTCGGTTACCCTCTAACCTTACCAGGGCCTTCAAAAGTCATGTCAGGTAAGCAGCCATGTTAACAAACATGCTGATAAACACAATCAGTCTGCCTACAGATGTCTAAAACTTTGCTAGCTAAGTGTGCTTTTATCATGAAGTGATCAAGATTTTGGTTAGTTACATGGCATATCAAAACAATTAAAAACGTAATCAATTCAGTTTATAATATTGTCCACAATGCTCCTGCATCATCACATCATCATCAAAACAAAGAAGAGTGCTTACACACTTTGTACAATAACAAACAAGGTTTTAAAATGTTTAATGACCTAATAAAAGGACATTAATAATAAGAACTTTTGTCAACAGTTCAGAACTGACCGAATTAATCAACAATTATTTCCAAACCAATATTAGCATGAATAGAGATCAGTCAAGTGAAGAGACGATGAGGCTTGTGTTTAAATGCCATTAGTGACTTTTACCTCATGTGATGACGCTGACATAAATGATGCTGATAATCAAAGTAATTACTCATTTTCCTGGCAGTAATGTTGTTTTTCTACAAGATGAAATCTTTAAATGCAATTTTATACAGTTTCAAATTTGGGGGCAACCACATTTTAAAATATGATAACTTGTGATTGAGATCCCTGCAAAAGAGAAACATTTAGTAAAAGTCAGTAAAATGTAGTAGATCACCCACAATAAACTTATGATATCTATATTAAAGCAAATGTCATAATTTACTGAGTATAAATTAAACTGCAGCCAATTTGCTGAGGGTTGACCCTATCCATAGGGTTCCACTGGTCTACAACTGAACTCCAATATAACAGATGTGCTGATGTGCTGTAGTAGTTAAGCAAAACTGGCTAATTCTACTATTTTTCTGTGGGGAAACACATAGAAGTGAACGGACAGTTCTAACAAATTAGAATTATAATTTCTTTTTCTACTCTAAATGACCCTAAGTTTTCCAAAAATGATTTTAAAAATAAACAGAACTAGAGAGCAAAAACATTTTTAAGTGCAGATGGTAGAACTTTTGGTGATTTTTAGGTAACACTGACATATTTACATGACTCACAAGCTGCATATGGTTATTAATGGCCCTTGTCCTTTGTTTCAGGACAGACATGCAAACTAATAAATGTTTCCTGGAAGGACAGAATATCAGTATGCACTAGCGCCAGGGAAAAAGAGCACACTAATTCTAAAACACTAAGGTTTCAAGGTTTCTATTTATTTATTTAGCCTCTTCCCTTTCTTCTAAATGAGGCAGAGCAGGTACAAATGAAAATTTAAGGAAGACCTATTGATTGGTGCAGGAGTCACAGTGAGGTCAAAACAATCACAGCACCAACGGTGATGCAGACAGAGCCGTCCTCGGCTGACCCACATGCTCACAGCCCTCTGACTGACCCCTAACCGTACAGCCACCCAGCAAGCTATTATGCACAGAGCAAGCAGAACAAAATGCATAATAGACATCCAGCTTAATGCTGTGCCTGCTTCTCTCTGTTGCATGCTGAAAAACACACATACATGAACACACACACACAACGGAAGGAAGCATGGCAGTAACCCCCCTCCAGCAGTGTTCATATCCTGCAGGAGCCCCCGGGTGCCAACCTGTCAATATTGTAAAGCGCGGCCGCTCTACTTTCCTCAGTAGCTAAGTTAGCCTTCGCACAGTTTAGGACAGCACTAGTGTCTGTTTTTCCATGCAGTGTCAGAGACTGAAAGATTTAAGCGTCACTGCCCTGTTTTAGATGTCATATGCATCTAAATCTTACACATTCATTTCATGTCTGAAAATGTCTGAAAGATTGTGGCTCTGTGATTTCTGTTTATTTGTAGACTATGAAATATTGTCAGAAAAAAACTAATCTAACACAATCTATAATCACAACCTCTTAGAAAATCAATAAAAGCAAGTCAATGTGTCAAGGAAATGCATTTTAACCCATTTCTAACCTTTCAGACAGTAACATGAAAACTAAGCTCAAACACATTAAACTCAACTCGCGGTCTCTACATTATGTTCCTTTAACCTTTCGGATTAGTAGGGTCTCACAAATAGGGCAAGCTTCTCATACATTCAAAATGCATGAGCTAAGAATTATAAGTAGATCTTTTCACACATATACATGATGTAAGTGAACACTGTGGCAGCTAACATGACTGGGCCTGCAGAATAACCTTACCGTGAGACGCCAATGAGGTATACTAAAATCTCTGGTTTCCCTGGTGCGTGAGTCAGTGTGTGTGTGTGTGTGTGTGTGTTTGTCAGACAATATTAAATCCCTGCCGCAGCACAGGTGTCAGGTTGCAGCGGCTGCTTTATGGCTAGTGCTGGGGTAGGGGCAGGGAGGCAGCAAGGTGAGATTACCACCATGCGGAAGAGTGGTCCGTACCCCACCAGTCTTAGTGGCCTCGCCTATAGTACCATGTAAAATCCCAGCAAGCATGGAGACACCCATGGCCTCCACACTGATTTCAGCCAATTACTACTCATTACACACTCAGTCAGTTTCCACCAATCAGTGCTCAGGGAGGTCTCATTCATCATCCAATCAAAAGACTTAATGCTGTAACCTTCATCCAATTAACTCAAAATAAATACATTTGCCAAAATACCCAGTTTTTCCTTCTCCAACAAAGAAAATGTTGTGTTTGTGATCTGGGGTCATGAGCAGAGGGCCACTATGGCTTCTTATGCTGAAGGCTGGCACATAATGTACACTAATGAATACATTAACATTCAGACATCTGCTAGTACTGAATTATAGATTCTACAAAGCCAAGCATATGGGAACAGATTGTCATGTGTTGCCATTAACAAACACTGCCTGCCCAATATGGATGCTTTTAGCACACTTTCAGAGACAATAACAACATCATATAGATCATAAAAATGAATACGTTTGGGAAGATTAGTCATTAATTCCCGAGAATTGCATTTACAGAATAAAAAAGTTAATCGATGATTTGATTTGGATTGCTCAAGTGCTTAATATGCAGTCTCAAAGCTGTAGGCCTAGACTTAAGCAAAATATGACAGAGCTTTATAGCTTAACCACTCAATAACAGCTTTCTGTTCTCTCTATATATAGCACAGACAAGAAGCATCCTTACAGGCACATCCATCAGATCCGAGCACTACCTATAGCAGAACAAATTGTAATTCTGTACTGTGTATAATCTTCTGAATCTTATGCCTAGACTTACACATGATAATGTTCTTTTTCGCTTGGCCCAAATCCTCATTTTTATATATATATATATATATATATATATATATATATATATATATATATATATATATATATATATATATATATATATATATATATATATATATATATATATATATATATATATAAATAAAAGGACCATTCCTTCTGGGCTGCTAATGGAAGAGGGGGGCAGCTGGGCTCAACAGGGACCTAGTCATCTCAGCTTTACTTTAGAGGATTAGCCTCTTATCAAGCACCTAAGTCTGCTGTAAGCAGTGCCTCTCATTACTCCATCTTTAATTACCCCTCATCCCATCCACCCAGGAGATACAGGCTTAGAATACTCACAGGAATGCTGCCTGCTTGGCTTAAATCTATGTTGAGTGTGGTGTAGTGGGAGAGATTTGGTATTTTCGAGTTGGGAACAGAAATGAGAATCACCCCACACACATAAACACACTTTTTTTTTCAGAGGGAACCCTGCATCCACCCATACACCATTGCCTCCTACAGCATTTCCATGCTGCTGCTTACTGCTGATAATCATCTGCAATGGAAAGTGTGTGGGGGCTTTGCAGGAAACCCTACAACTCTTTATAGAAGTCTCCATCGAAAGAAAAAAAAAATCAGAACACCAAACATTCAGCACGAGTAGCAAAAAATCATGGCTTGTGTTCTCTTCTGGGCAACACACATTAAGTCGGCGTGGGCCCTGGAAGCATGGCAGTTTAAATGAGAAGCAGCAATTATCTCATTAACGCGAATGATAGTGCGGGAGGTGGCGTTATGTGGTGTGGCGGCGCCATGGCTCTGTACCTGCTGATAAAAAAGGGAGAGATGAGGAGAGCAGAGCAGAACCCTATGAGGCCAGCACCCTGCTCTCGCTCATCCTGCCACGGCTTGGCCACATCGTGCATGTATTAATGGGTTCACTGCTCTAATTGCTTCTCACTTAGACAAACCCCTGCAAATCACAGTGCGAGCCGGCAGCGCTGCTCGAGCCCCCCGGGACAGGAGACGGCAGGCAGGCGTGAGAGATGGAGGGAGAGAGTATGTGTGTGTGTGTGTGTGTGTGTGTGTGTGGGGCGGCGGGGGGGTTCGGACTGGTTAGGTGGAGGCGCCGCCAGAAGTGTGTGGAGTGTGGGCGCCTCTGAGGGGAAAGAGGGAGGGGTTGTTCCCAAGAGAGGGAAGGAGTAGAGAGAAAGAGAGAAACATACACATAGGCTTGAACACTCACAGACACACACAGTTCCATGGTTTCAAATACACACACACACACACTTTGAGAACACCTATGTCTGCTCATCTACAGTCCAGGCTAAATAAACCAGCCATTCTACCCCCTGCAAGCACTCTCAGATCTCACTACCTTACAACCAGCCCCCCAACCCCCAACCCCACCATCTCCTGAAACACCAGCCCAAAAAGGAATAAGATGAAACTTTAAAAAAATGAAGGAAAAAAAAATCAATAACACAGATAGATACCCTGATAACAGAGTCCGGCATGCTCTGCCAGTGAGGCAATCCAGAGGGTGCCCTCACAACAGCCAGGCAAGCGGAAAGGGTAATGGTGCGCAGCCATGAAAGATAGGTGATGAGCTCTAGAAGCCTAATCATACCCCCACACCCCTGGTTTAACCCACATGTTTCCAGTTTGTCTATGCACACACTCACCAAAACACCCATTTGCTGTTCTCCTTCCCTCCACCCTCTCGTTCTACAACCTGCCTCATCAACCAACACCTCTGCTTCCTCTGAAAACCTTGTTATCATTAATACACAAGGCCACTGACCAGGACATTTCCAAACACGCACGAGTATCTTGTGAATTCTTACCACTATCATACAGCGTGCACTGACTATGTGGTTTTCTCACATTAGAATAAACAATATTACTGCTAGCTCATTTCCAAAACTGGCTTATAATTCACAAATAAAGAAGTACTAATCAATGTCCTAAACAGTCTTTAAACCACTTATCAATTCTGGAAATAATCACCTTATCTACAAAGTACAGTATGTCCTTACTAATATGTATTGGTGTATGATTTGGATCAATGCATCAATTTAAAAGGCAACAATTGATATTAATCCAGGCAACAGTCATGGACTGGTTATTATATAATATAATTGAATACAAATCAGTTAATATCAAGAAAGGAGAACAATTCATATTGTAAAACTTATGTGTAGTAGACTAGCAAGGTGATTTGCTGTAACTCTGATACTTAGTTACAACCAAATAAAAAAGAGTCCTTCTCTTGATTATCATCCTTCTGATACCCCAGATTCCCACCAGAGATCACACATCGATCGATCGGAGGCTACTAAATCAAATTTCACTGATAACAGTGGTATTGTTAAATATTGAATCAATTCCTTATGAATCAAAATCATATTGTATCATGTAGAAACCTGAGGTTTACACCCCTACTAATAAGTATGTATGTAATTATGATTCCATCTTCATTTGAGTTAAAACAGAACACAAAACCTCTTCTTCTTTTTTTTAACAACTGTAAACATTGAGAGGACCTTTACGAGTAAATAATCAAAACAAAAAATATTACTTGCGTATAACCAAACTTGTTATTTATTCAAGGAGCCTACACCCAATTTGAGCGCAGCTCAGACAATGTCTCACACACACACACACACACACACACACACACACACACACACACACACACACACACACACTATTCAAATCCAAAAATTCCTACAAATGTTTTGCCATTAAATCTCTTCCATTCCATGTTAATGCTATTGTTTAGATTTTGTGCTAAACAAGACGTTATGTTTCAACATAAGGTTTCTGTAAGTAAAATAATATAATTAGTTAACTGACAAAGATTTACATCTTAACATATTAACCTTTTAAAGGTAACACATACTATAATATATCACACTACGAATGTAACCCCGAAAACAATGTAGGTGCCACTATCAAACTACATATTATGTAAAAAATATAAATAAATAAAATAAAAATTTAAATAGTATGAGACCTGTGGTTACTATGGTGGCATACTATTTATTATGGTACTGTCCTTTTTAAGGTGGATCTGTAGTGTATACATGAAGTGTATATCAGACTGTCTGAATATTGAAGAAAATTGTACATAAGGGGTCATATTAAAATGTATTTTTGACCATAGTTTTACAAACTAGTTCTAGTTATATGCTTTATTTTAAAAAAATACCATGAACATCTAAAAAAAAAATCGGAACATGGGGGAAAAACTAATGTGTACTCTTATAAGACAATCATATGAGACCTTTGACCTTTGACATTTAGTTTGGCAAAGTTCTCTGAGAAAATCTCTTCTCTTCTGACTTTTAGGACAGGACTGGCAAACATGTCACTGATATAGCCGACACTGAGAATAATCACATTAATTTATTATCTGTTGATGCAATTAGTTAGAAGAAAGGAAAATGGCTTGAGGTTTATTAGTTTGAAGGTGCTATGAGAACATTTGTGTGGGGAAAACCCTTCAGATGTCATTGTGGCTGAATTCTGGCAAACAGCCAAAACAATCTTTTTCTGCCTAGAACATACTTTGACACTTCAATTTTAATAAGCCATAAGTGTATTTCAACAAAATGTGGGAATGTTTCTGTTTACTTTTTAATCTTAGTTAAGCTTACTCAAATTTTACAAATATCATGTCAGTTTAACAAACACAGCCTTTGATCAAGTCACTGGATAACTGTGTGCCATTCCAAACCAAAAAAAGTCTAATAAAATGACTTGGGGGTAAACAAATTGTAAAAAGCTATATATTTACATGTGATTGAAATGTGTGCACCCCATCCAGGGTTTCCTCGCCTTGTGCCCCAAGTTCCCTGGGATAGGCTCCAGGCTCCTCAGTGACCCTGTGTAGGATAAGTGGTACGGAAAAGGGATGGATGGTTTGTGGATGGATGAAATGTGTGAAAAGGACAAATATATTTCAGCTCAAGAAAACCTGTAGTTTTCAGCACTTTATGTAGACTGCTTCATTATCACATAAAAAATGATCGAATTTCAAAATAAAAAGAGTTAAAAAGTTGAAAAGTTCAAGCCTGTCTTGTGATAGTTTATGGGTCTTATAATAGTTTCAGATGTGTCAGAGGTGTGTTTAGGTGTGTGAGTCTCTTTGCCTCTTGCATCTGTAAAACAGTAAAGTCCAAGGTGTATTTACATTGCAGCAAAGTAAAGCACTTCCTTCTCCAGCAGTTGGCCAGTTTTAGGGTATGTCACTAAAACACCAGCAGGTTTTAGCTGTTCAAAGTAATATACATGTAATTTTGTAAAAAAAAATAAAAGAAAAAGTAGTATGCTATAGCAAAACAGGCTAAAACAGAAATAACTGAAATATAATTTCAGAAAAATAATTAAATTCCAACCTGTGAAATTATATCCCACTGAATGTTTGTACATATTTTAAAGATAGCAAGATTTATTTTTTTTCCCCCAGTGCATTGAAGTTCTTTTGATGCATGTTTTTCTGAGATTATGCTGGTCGGCTGATTGGCTTCTACATAATGATATCCCATTCTTATTTACTTAGTTTTTCTCTAATTGCCTGCTTCACGCTGGTCTTGCTCCTACAATCCTTTGCACAGGACATACTCAATAGGAAATTAATGGGAGGTGAGATATAAAACATTCCACTGAAATAGCTTCCGTTGACTTTGTCATGTTGCATCACTAACTCAGGGTAAGGGTGTAAAATGGAAAAATCTGACAACTGACAAAAGGTCATAGTCAATATTTATTGCATCTAAAGTAGATGCAAGTCCACATATATCTTGTATATCATTTACTGTGCACAGATAGGCAGACAGTATTGTCTTAATAAGAGTTCTTGCAGAATGATAGGTAACTTAAAAAAGTAAATAAAGCTAATTCTAGTTAGCAAGTTGAATTGGAATAAAGAAAAACATTCTTCTCTGTATGTGTATCCTCTTTTCACCTTATGAATATGCTTTAGACAATTGGCTCACAAAAAGCTATTGCTGACATCAAATATGGCCTAATGAATAAGTTAAGTAAGTTCAATTAGTAAGTTAGCATATATACTTTCCAAACGTATAGTCCCCTATACTGCTAAGGAATTGCCAGAATAGCTCACAGTTATCACAGGTAGATGCAAGTGAGATTTCAGTATCAGAATCTCTTACATTCTCAAGGATTAATTCAACAGTAACCTAACCTACTGTATATAAATATACTATAACAAGCACAATTTTGTCCATCACTAACACCAGCTATGTTAGTTAGCTGGCTACACACAACTAATACACAGCTTCTAGATAACTGTATTTGAACACCGTATCTTGCTGACAACTTTGTACTTCAAAAAAACCTTTCTCTGCCCATGTCACACTCATAATTTCAATACGATTTGGAACAAAGCTGGATATGGGCAGTATGGGTGAAATAACTGCAGCCTACAAAGGGGAATTAGATGACAGAACACTTACAGCACCAATTTTAGTCATTTCAAAATGAAGTTTTAGAAAAAAAAACTTCTTAGGGACTTTTAAATGGTAGTTATTGAAGGTGCCGTTGGAGGCGGTTGTAATGCCGGGAATGTTGTGTGGTGTATACAAATAGTATGACCAATAAATGTAGGCCAATCTTCTCCATTACAGGTACGATTTGAAAAAAAATGTTTTGAAAAAACTAATTTTTGCTAATTAATAAAGTCTAATTAATAAAGTGATTGTAGCAAACTGTTGCTTTGGTCATCATTCTAGAGTGGTGCCATTTAAAGTCCTGAAGCAAACTTTTATATCATTATTTCTTTTGTAGATAAATATAAATTAATTCAGTAAGTACACTTCCTATTACTGTAAAGTTTGTGCATATATCACTTTCAGAGGTGGTCTGTGGTGCATATGCCTCCATAACGTGTGGAGTGTGAACACTAATGCATTTACATTGCTAATATATTAATAAGAAATTAGCAAGGGCTGGTAAACACAAATAAATGTTGCACCCTCCCTTTTATTTTGGATCAAGAAGTCAGTGTTGGAGTATTTTTTAACCTTAAGAGTTAAAGTTAAAGTTAAAGTAAACTCATATTTTCCCTTTATTTTCTTCCATATATAGAAAAAAACTACAGGCTCATATTTCTGCACATTTCTTAAAGGAACAATTTAATGTGTTTACGTTTGTTTCATGTACCTAGATGTATTCATTTTCACCACCTGCTTGAGTGTTTGAAAATTGTTTTCTAATACCATGAGTCTACAAAACGTATATTTTTTCATAAAGATCAGCACCGAACATCCTATATATATATATATATATATATATATATATATATATATATATATACACACACACACACTAAAGCACAAACAGGCCTACACTATGTAGTACAAGAACAACAGTTAACTTTTGGGTGTTTTTTTTTTTTTAAGCAAATAGTTCACAGCTTGAACAAATTAACTTTCAGTCAGACAATGCCCCCTGGTGGAACACGTGAGAGTTTTGTATCATTTAAAAATTGATGGGGATAATTTCTTAACCTTCACCCTTCAAGTTCTTACTGTGAGGGGTGTAACCATAATCACTTCAAACTGACCACTGAGTGTTAAAAGCGGAAGACTTTAAAGGGTTATTCAAAACTTTCTATCACTTATCACATTTAGTGTTTGTTTTAGAACATACTTGAATACTTTAATCCAAAACGACATGGAGTAAACGGGGGAAAAAATGGTAGGAGCAACCATCAAACTTAATTGATCTCCAGTAACCATTTTATAGTTACAGTTGGTCAGGGCAAGAATATACCCCGGATCGAACACCAGCCTATCACAGGTCACCATGTGCACACATATTCACACACTCATTCACACCTTGGTTTGGGGAGAGGGAGGATACTAAAGAATCCAGAGGAAACCCAAACAGACCCAGAGAGAATGCACAAAAGTGCTCACATACAGTGCCTTGGGGCCATAAGGTGGCAACACCACCAGAAAATCATACACAGGAACAATGAAGTATTTCCACTTTTTAACTAAATGTATGGTTGTTGCTTCTCAAAGCAGCATAATTTCAGTGGTTTTGACTAGCATAATTCTCTGCCAACATTTAGACAAGTAGCAAAGGTTAAAGAGATATAGTCACAACTGAAATTTGCAATATTTATGTTCTTGTCTAAAGCTACATAAGTGTGAGTGGCTATGTGAGATTTCAACACTGGTTTTGGCCTTGCATTCTTTAATAGCTGATACTTTCATCCCCTACAGATAGATATTTAGAGAACCCCACTATACAGATAGATGTATAGTGAACCCCACTATACAGATAGATGTATCAAACACACCACTATACAGATAGATGTATAGAGAACCAGACTATACAGATAGATGTATAGAGAACCCCACTATTCAGTTGATGTATTGCAAACCCCACTATACAGACAGATATATAGAGAACCCCACTATACAGACAGATATATAGAGAACCCCACTATACAGACAGATATATAGCGAACCCCACAATACAGATAGATGTCAAGCAAACCCCACTATTCAGTAGATGTATAGCGAACCCCACTATACAGATAGATGTATAGAGAACCCCACTATACAGATAGATGTATAGAGAACCCCACTATACAGATAGAGAACCCCACTATACAGATAGATGTATAGAGAACTCCATTATACAGATAGAGAACCCCACTATTTAGTAGATGTATAGCAAACCCCACTATACAGATAGTGAACCCCACTATACAGATAGATGTATAGAGAACCCCACTATAAAGTGATATGTATCGCGAACCCCACTATAGAGATAGATGTATAGAGAACCCCACTATTCAGTAGATGTATAGCGAACCCCACTATACAGATAGAGAATCCCACTATTCAGATAGCTGTATAGAGAACCCCACTATAGAGATAGATGTATAGAGAACCCCACTATTCAGTAGATGTATAGCGAACCCCACTATACAGACAGAGAATCCCACTATTCAGATAGATGTATAGAGAACCCCACTATACAGATAGATGTTTAGCGAACTCCACTATACAGATAGATGTATAGTAAACCCCACTATACAGATAGATGTATAGAAAACCCTACTATACAGATAGATGTAAAGCAAACCCCATTATTCAGTAGATGTATAGCGAACCCCACTATACAGACAGAGAATCCCACTATACAGATAGATGTATAGAGAACCCCACTATACAGATAGAAAACCCCACTATTCAGATAGATGTATAGAGAACCCCACTATAAAGATAGAGAACCTCACTATTCAGATAGATGTATAGAGAACCCCACTATACAGATAGCTGTATAGAGAACCCCACTATACAGATAGAGAATCCCACTATACAGATAGATGTATAGAGAACCCCACTATAAACATAGATGTATAGAGAACCCCACTATTCAGTAGATGTATAGCAAACCCCACAATACAGATAGATGTATAGCGAACCCCACAATACAGATAGATGTAGAGCAAACCCCACTATTCATTAGATGTATAGCGAACCCCACTATACAGATAGATGTTTAGAGAATCACACTATACAGATAGAGAATCCCACTATACAGATAGATGTATAGAGAACCCCACTATTCAGATAGATGTATAGAGAACCCCACTATACAGATAGCTGTATAGAGAACCCCACTATACAGATAGAGGATCCCACAAAAAGATAGATGTATAGAGAACCCCACTATTCAGTAGCTGTATAGCAAACCCCACTATACAGATAGATGTATAGAGAACCCCACTATAAAGATAGATGTATAGAGAACCCCACTATTCAGTAGATGTATAGCGAACCCCACTATACAGATAGATGTATAGCAAACCCCACAATACAGATAGATGTATAGCGAACCACACAATACAGATAGATGTATAGCGAACCCCACAATACAGATAAATGTATAGCGAACCCCACTATTCAGTAGATGTATAGCGAACCCCACTATACAGATAGATGTATAGCAAACCCCACTATACAGATAGATGTTTAGAGAATCACACTATACAGATAGAGAACCCCACTATTCAGTAGATGTATAGCAAACCCCACCATTCAGTAGATGTATAGAGAACCCCACTATACAGATAGCTGTATAGAGAACCCCACTATACAGATAGAGAATCCCACTATACAGATAGATGTATAGAGAACCCCACTATAAAGATAGATGTATAGAGAACCCCACTATTCAGTAGCTGTATAGCAAACCCCACTATACAGACAGATGTATAGAGAACCCCACTATTCAGATAGATGTATAGCAAACCCCACTATACAGATAGAGAATCCCACTATACAGATAGATGTATAGAGAACCCCACTATAAAGATAGATGTATAGAGAACCCCACTATTCAGTAGATGTATAGCAAACCCCACAATACAGATAGATGTATAGCAAACCCCACAATACAGATAGATGTATAGCGAACCCCACTATTCAGTAGATGTATAGCAAACCCCACTATACAGATAGATGTATAGCAAACCCCACTATACAGATAGATGTATAGCGAACCCCACTGTACAGATAGATGTTTAGAGAATCCCACTATACAGATAGATGTATAGCGAACCCCACTATACAGATAGATCTTTAGAGAATCCCACTATACAGATAGAGAACCCCACTATTCAGTAGATGTATAGCAAACCCCACCATTCAGTAGATGTATAGCGGACCCCACTATACAGATAGAGAACCCCACTATACAGATTGATGTATAGCGTACCCCACTATACAGATAGATGTTTAGAGAACCCCACTATACAGATAGATGTATAGCGAACTCCACTATACAGATAGATGTATAGAAACCCCACAATTCAGTAGATGTATAGCAAACTCCACTATACAGATAGATGTATAGAGAACCCCACTATTCAGTAGATGTGTAGCTAGTGAACGTACAGTGGTGTGAAAAAGTGTTTGCCCCCTTCCTCATTTCCTGTTCCTTTGCATGTTTGTCACACTTAAGTGTTTCGGAACATCAAATCAATTTAAACAATAGTCAAGGACAACACAAGTAAACACAAAATGCAATTTGTAAATGAAGGTGTTTATTATTAAAGGTGAAAAAAAATCCAAACCATCATGGCCCTGTGTGAAAAAGTGATTGCCCCCCTTGTTAAAACATACTATAACTGTGGTTGTCCACACCTGAGTTCAATTTCTCTAGCCACACCCAGGCCTGATTATTGCCACACCTGTTCACAATCAAGGCATCACTTAAATAGGAGCTGCTTGACACAGTAAGGTCCACCAGAAGATCCTTAAAAGCTACACATCATGCCGAGACCCAAAGAAATTCAGGAACAATTGAGAAAGAAAGTAATTGAGATCTATCAGTCTGGAAAGGGTTATAAAGCCATTTCCAAAGCTTTGGGAATCCAGCGAACCACAGTGAGAGCCATTATCCACAAATGGCGAAGACATGGAACAGTGGTGAACCTTCCCAGGAGTGGCGGCCGCCCAAAATTACCCCAAGAGCGCAGCGCGGACGACTCATCCAAGAGGTCACAAAAGACCCCACAACAACGTCCAAAGAACTGCAGGCCTCACTTGCCTCAGTTAAGGTCAGCGTTCATGCCTCCACCATCAGGAAAAGACTGGGCAAAAATGGCCTGCATGGCAGAGTTCCAAGGAGAAAACCACTGCTGAGCAATAAGAACATCAAAGCTCGTCTCAATTTCTCCACAACACATCTTGATGATCCCCAAGACTTTTGGGACAACATTCTGTGGACCGATGAGACAAAAGTGGAACTCTTTGGAAGGTGTGTGTCCAAGTATATCTGGCGCAGAAGGAACACTGCATTTCATAAAAAGAACATTATACCAACAGTAAAATATGGTGGTGGTAGTGTGATGGTCTGGGGCTGTTTTGCCTTCAGGACCTGGAAGACTTGCCGTGATAAAAGGAACTATGAATTCTGCTGTCTACCAAGAGATCCTGAAGGAGAATGTCCGACCATCTTTCCGTGTACTCAAGCTGAAACGAACTTGGGTTCTGCAGCAGGACAATGATCCTAAACACACCAGCAAGTCCACCACCGAATGGCTGAAGAAAAACAAAATGAAGACTTTGGGGTGGCCTAGCCAAAGTCCTGACCTGAATCCTATTGAGATGTTGTGGTATGACCTTAAAAAGGCCGTTCATGCTCGAAAACCCTCTAATGTAACTGAATTAGGACAATTCTGCAAAGATGAGTGGGCCAAAATTCCTCCAGGACGCTGTAAAAGCCTCATTGCACGTTATCGCAAACGCTTGGTTGCAGTTGTTGCTGCTAAGGGTGGCCCAACCAGTTATTAGGTTTAGGGGGCAATCACTTTTTCAAACAGGGCCATGATGGTTTGGATTTTTTTCACCTTTAATAATAAACACCTTCATTTACAAATTGCATTTTGTGTTTACTTGTGTTGTCCTTGACTATTGTTTAAATTGGTTTGATGTTCCGAAACACTTAAGTGTGACAAACATGCAAAGGAACAGGAAATGAGGAAGGGGGCAAACACTTTTTCACACCACTGTAGTTGTACAGGTATAGCCTATTCGCTACAGGGAGTATAGTAAAGTCATGATAACTCATGAATGAACTACACTGTGTGTTTGTTGTTGGTTTTTGTTGTTGTTGTTTTTCTTCAATTACCATATGGACATACAGTGAGGGAAAAAAGTATTTGATCCCCTGCTGATTTTAAACGTTTGCCAACTGACAAAGAAATGATCAGTCTATAATTTTAATAGTAGATTTATTTGAACAGTGAGAGACAGAATAACAACAACAACAAAAAACCCCAGAAAAACGCATGTCAAAAATGTATCTTATACAGATAACGAGCTGAGATAAAGCACTTAAGTAAACCTGTAAACAAAAAGCTGAGCACACTCTAAAAAGGGAGTGCTCCTAATCTCAGCTTGTTACCTGTATAAAAGACACCTGTCCACAGAAGCAATCAATCAATCAGATTCCAAACTCTCCACCATGGCCAAGACCAAAGAGCTCTCCAAGGATGTCAGGGACAAGATTGTAGACCTACACAAGTCTGGAATGGGCTACAAGACCATTGCCAAGCAGCTTGGTGAGAAGGTGACAACAGTTGGTGCGATTATTCACAAATGGATGAAACACAAAAGAACTGTAAATCTCCCTCGGCCTGGGGCTCCATGCAATATCTCACCTCGTGGAGTTGCAATGATCATGAGAACAGTGAGGAATCAGCCCAGAGCTCTTTGGCATCAACTCAACTCGCCGTGTTTGGAGGAGGAGGAATGCTGCCTATGACCCCAAGAACACCATCCCCACCGTCAAACATGGAGGTGGAAACATTATGCTTTGGGGGTGATTTTCTGCTAAGGGGACAGTACAACTTCACCGCATCAAAGGGACGATGGACGGGGCCATGTACCGTCAAATCTTGGGTGAGAACCTCCTTCCCTCAGCCAGGACATTGAAAATGGGTCGTGGATGGGTATTCCAGCATGACAATGACCCAAAACACACGGCCAAGGCAACAAAGGAGTGGCTCAAGAAGAAGCACATTAAGGTCCTGGAGTGTCCTAGCCGGTCTCCAGACCTTAATCCCATAGAAAATCTGTGGAGGGAGCTGAAGGTTCGAGTTGCCAAACATCAGCCTCGAAACCTTAATGACTTGGAGAAGATCTGCAAAGAGGAGTGGGACAAAATCCCTCCTGAGATGGGTGCAAACCTGGTGACCAACTACAAGAAACGTCTGACCTCTGTGATTGCCAACAAGGGTTTTCCCACCAAGTACTAAGTCATGTTTTGCAGAGTCAAATACTTATTTCCCTCATTAAAATGCAAATCAATTTATTTAAAATACAAATCAATTTATTAAAACATTTTTGACATGCGTTTTTCTGGATTTGTTGTTGTTTTTGTTTTGTCTCTTACTGTTCAAATAAATCTACCATTAAAATTAAAGTCTGATCATTTCTTTGTCAGTGGGCAAACGTACAAAATCAGCAGGGGATCAAATACTTTTTTCCCTCACTGTAAATGCTAGGGGTTTAAAGGTCATATGAGGTGAAACCAACGGAAAACAATAGTTCCTCATGAATAAATATTTGCTCAAATTTCAGTTTGTGTGTTGCATTTGTGTGTCTTTAATTCAATTTTATTCGCCTTTGTACCTAATGTATTACTTTTAGACCGGTGGTAGTCTAAATAGCTTGCCAAATGAGATGCGAACACCAGGAAATACATTTTTTGCCGGTGTACCAGCAGTGCTTTGAAGCTGGCGCCATCTTGTGGCTGCCCAATGCACTTACAGATAATACTGTTTTAAAAGGACCAGTGGGGTATTCTGAAAGCAGGATGTGGAATTTACCTGGGTGCATGTACTCAAGAGTTAACGGATAACCTCAACCGTCCAAAAACGGAGGTAACTTTCAGGATATGTTCCTCTCTGAACATAATATTGGTCCAGAGCAGGTTCTGTTCCAGGGTTAGTTTGTTTCAGAGAGCTGATGGCGTATGGCGTGCCCTTTTGAAGAAGATCCAGTGGACGAGGAAGCACGGATTATACCAAATCTTTTTCAGATTTGGAAACCTCACATGGCCAATATGACACATCGTGGATCAGCACTTAACACCGAGCACATTTTATGTATTGCCCTTCTTTTCTTTTTTTTGCCACACAGTGTTTTCTGTATATAACGTGGGTGATGCAGAGCATGTGGAAAAGGAACCGGTGTGTACAACCATTCATCCAGTACACAGCGGTCCCCAACCTTTTTTGCTCCACGGACCGGTTTAATATCAGACAATGTTTTCACGGACCGGCCTTTAAGGTGTTGCGGATAAATACAACAAAATAAAATGATATGACCGGCATAAAAACTGGGGTATTTTAAAAATATAATAATAAACGTGAATCCAATGTGGAATCGCAACTTTATTAGCAGCGTCCTCGTAACATCCTCCCCCTAACGCTCTCTGGTCTCTATGGTAAGGCTTCAACGTATCACGTGACCGAGACAAGCGTCTTGACATGCATCAAGATTGAATCGTAGAAGGATGTAACGGAGAGAATCCGGTCATTTTTCAGATCCAGATAGTAAATAAAACGGAAATAATGTAAGTTAATGTAAGTTATTTATAATTTCTGTGCGGCCCGGTACCAAATGACCCACGGACCGGTACCGGTCCACGGACCGGGGGTTAGGGACCGCTGCACTACAGTCTAGTACACAATTGTGTACAGATCCCTGGCCATAAACCATGATGAACCATTGATGAAGATGGCAAGAGGAACCCCAATAAACCAAAGAGAGTGCGGGGTGTTAGAAGATATGATCTGTCCACATCATTTCCAATTAAATGACTAATGCACAAAGTGAACAGTTGAGGTTCATTGTTTCTTTGTTTTCTGTAATTGAAAAAGACATTGTGCCCTGCGATGGACTCGCTCCAGGTTCCCCGCCTTGTGCCCGATGCTCCCTGGGACTGGCTCCAGGTTCCCCGTGAACCTGAACAAGGGGTAAGCGGTAGAAGATAGATTGATGGATGGATGGAAAAAGATATTTGAGTTCATTGCTGTACCATTCAACAATAATTGACAGAATAATAATAATCGGTATGCAAATACTTTGTCCACCTTTAACCAATGCTTCAGCAATTCAATTTCAAGCCTTATGTTCACCTTTTTCCCTCCATTTCAAGTTGTAAAAGATTCATCTACTGGTCACTTTTTCTATTTTGCATTTGAAGATGGACCTTATAGGCTACAGCTCCTTTGCAGGAAGATAGAATGATAATTTGATATGATTGATACATTTCTGTAATATATACACAGACCAAATATTTTTAATAATGACAACTGCAAACAATTTTTTACACTGCCAAGATTCTGTGTGGAGGTAGATGGACCCTCCTCTGTACACAATTGCCATGATCTTTAAGGGGACAACCCTAACCCCTAACCCTAGGTTTTAATAGTCACATATTAAAAAAAGAAAAAAAAAAGGAATACATTATATGTTAAACCTCCATGGGCCTCCCAGCATCTTCACTGTGTACCTCTGTCACAGCTGAGGTGGTCTATTCATCTTCATTCTACAGTGCAAATCACTAATAATGTTTGGTCTATCAAACAGAAACAATACCTGAAGACAATACTCCATTAAAACTGTGGCAGGACGTGTGGTTGCAGGAGGGTCATTGAATACAATGTGTCTATCAGCACCTGTAAGAAAATGAAATCAGATGCTCAATGTACATTCTCAAACAAATACAACTAATATACAAAGACATAAGGAACATCTGGTAGGGGCACTAAAATTAAGATTACAGTACACACCATATGCAGTAAAATAAAATAAACATGCTTAATACACAAGTGAAACATTGTCAATAAAGGGTTATTTTAAAATACATTTTTTTAGACCATGGCAGTGTTTATTGTCATCACTTACAGCACTGGAAACTTAAGATAAAAGAAAAGAGAGAAGAAAAAAAGCTGTTAATAAAGTTCTCATTATGCTACACATACATTTCACCAAGAAACTTATGTCATGGGAGGTAACTGCCCCTGGAACTGCCCCTTTGGTTCTGAGACAGTGGCAGCTCCTCAGGCGGAGTGAGTGAAGGTGCTGGTGATCTCCCACCTGTTTTACTGTTTTACTATATAACCTACAGAAAAGTTATTATAGTTTGGGCCAATTAGTTAGGTTACAATTTAGGAAGTTTCTGAAATATTATATTTTTGTGTTACATTTTGACTTGGCGCCAAGTTCTTCTGGGTCCAGAAGGATTACACCTGATACAATGCAACGCATATTATATTATTAGTACTATGTACAATGTTAAGGACTTGCTGGAGGGCTAAAAGTAAAGGCCTATCTCTTAAATGTTATGGCATGGGTCTAATAGGATCCATGTTCAATTTTGCACCATAATGAACGGAAACTTTTCAGATATTTATGAACTTTCTAAATTCGAATATAAATTCACACATACTTGATACGTTACTTTTTTCCAAGCCAACTCTCTGTCCGATGCAGCAGTAAAAACATTTTGTTATAAATGGCTTACATTCCTCATAAGCACGCATTAAAACCTCTAACTCTGCTTCGCTGAAGTATGCAGCTCATTATGTGTTTATGTACTTGCCGTGCACGCGCATTAACTCTGGGAGTTACCAATTAACTCTCGAGTTGCTCTTTCCCTTTTCTGTAAATTCTAGTTTGGTTCATGTGACACTGCCCCCTAGTGTACATAATCATGTTACATTCCAGTATGCAAGTGAACAGCCTTTAGTGCAAGCGATTACATAAACACAGACTAAGGAGAAATTGGAAAATGAAAAAAACAAGGAAAACAATTCCTTTGTTTGCTAATACACCATTCTTAATCTGTGGATAAAGGTTGATTTACAACAAATAATGAATCAGCACATTTTTGCTTAATAAAACAAAAAAAGAAAGAAAGAAAGAAAGAAAGAAAGAAAAAGAAAGAAAGAAAGAAAGAAAGAAGCAGCAACATGTTACAAAACTCTACATGTATGTACCTGTGGTTCTATAGCAGGAGCAGTGAGACTCACCTGGACCTTCTTGTACATGTGATGTATGATGCAGTATTTGCAATAAACAAGATGTAGGATCTTTAAAGCACTTAAGTAAACCTGTAAACAAATACTTACACATTCATCTACATCTACATAAAAGTTGTTCCGAAGTATTCTGTAAAGCAGTTAAGTTAGTTCCAGAGGCAGATAAATCATAAATAATTTGTCATTTAATATATTTTTTTCATAATTATTTATTGACTTATTGATAGATTATACAGTATCTATTTCTTTATTTCTTTGTTTGTTTATTGCATCATAAAAAAGAATCTCAGTGGATGTGCACCCATCATGAAAGGTCTACAAGTGAACAGCCTACAAAGTAGATCTGTTCTAATAATTACAGGACACCTTGTAATTACTCTGAGATACAAAGTCGTACTTTTGTGTTATTCAACTGGTTTACTTGTTTCTTCAAGTGGCAGATATTACAGCCACAATGGCTAGTAATGTTACCTCAGAACAGTGAATTATGAACATAATGTTACAACTTTCATCATGTGTCTGCACTTTACTCTCAGAATGTACTGACAATGATTATTATTAGTATTATTATTATTATTATTATTAAAGATTACTCTATAGAAATATATTGATAATCAGAAGAAACCCTTAATACATAACAAAAAGTCCATGATGTGGAGTTAGGCCTAATCCAGCTCCTCCTATCTGGACATATGTGTTAGGTAAATATATGATATAAATGAAACAATTTAAGTTTTAAAATGATTATTAGTGTTATTACTATGTTTGTGTTTATACATCTAAAGTGTGCTAATGCACATTAAAATATGTATTTTGTCTTTTGACAAACAAGATAACGAGAGTTTTATTCAGAATATATTAATTGGACTGGCAGTGTCAAAATCTAATTCATTATACTATTTATTTTTAAAAATATCACTGACTTTGTTAATCTTGTGCAAAAACTAAATTTAGTACTGACCTCCTAATCAGTTCACAAAGCTTTATGAAAGTTAAATTATTTAAAGTTTTCTAGTAAGTAAGTTTGACTGATTTCTTACATTTAGTAATTTCACTACTATTAAGCTCATAGAACAGTTTATGTTTTATACAAGTGTATAAAATGGAGGCAAAGAAAATAGTTTGGATCATTTACACTATAAATGTAAAAATACAGATACTGATGTGAGGTGGATTTTGTTAATGCATTAATACATTACTAGGCTTTTGATTAGTTTGTTCATTGTATGTTATATGGTTAATCCCTTTCTTGTAATACTTGTACTTTTTAAATTAGGCGAGTATGTTAATTTGCATTCAAATGTCATTCTTAATTATACCCCAAGGAGCTGCTTCTGGTATGTCCTGGGTTTTGGATGTTTCTCTAATATATTTATTTCCTTGGTTTGTTGATTCATTGTGTTTTCTTACCTTGATATTTCTTTGGCCCTTGTGTTGTCAGATATTAACAACAGATTCAGAGGACAACCATGGAGCCTACAAGACCTCACCATAGGTGAAATTACTGTCTACACTTAAACCCTAACCACTGCTGGGCTGTTGGTACACATCCAAATGCTTGGAGAACAGAGCCATAATCAATGAAAACGTTGAAATTGTAAAATTATCTAGTTTACTGTATGCTCACTGGAGCTGCGGGGGGGACGGGGGACGGGTGAGGGGGACCTACTACAAAGAAAGGATTCATCTAAACTCTCAGTTTCTCCTGTCACAAAGCTGCAGAAGCTTCTGCAATCAGCAGATCTTCCAGTACACTGTTTTAACATGACACTCATGCTGGTAGAACAGCACTGGAGTTTATTTAGGACTGTTAAAAGGAATAAGTTTTGCAGATGAGCTCACATGAAATATTAGGATGCTTCAGATAATTAATGTTTCCAGGTTTCTAGAAATACAACTGCAATAGCAGTTTTGCTGTGAGTACATTATGTGTCCTCTAAATCTTCACTTCATAGTAAGAGATAATAATATAACGTCTTAACATTCCAGCCAGACTTACATTCTCACTCTCATAACTACTGTTAGCTACTGAATAACCTATAGTAGCAACTTAATAATATTCTTTAAGACGAATAACTGAATAATTAGCTGAGACAATCTTAAAGGCATTCCAGACTCAGACACAAAGCAGATGATGAAAACAGCCTAATAAACACATCAATAAATTGATGTTTATATGATGTTCACCATAATGGTGAAACTGTGTTAATATGGTGACTTTAATGAACATTTATCCTTCTGATTTTATTATGTGTCCATCATTATTAATGTTTTTGATGCATTGGAAACAGACTGGATGCAGATAATATCTATATTTAACTTTCTGTGTCCAAATAATTAATTTTATACATGACCTGGTGCTATGATTTCTTTGTTTTCCTTACTGGATATTAAGCTTTAAGAACTGGACTTATCAAGTTGAGCAGCGTCACAGTCGGTTAAGCATCAGATCAATAATAATAATAATCTTTTTTTTTTTTTCCCCAGACATTGTTTAATAGGCTACAAAAATCTCTCCACTACACTTGAGGAAATTAATTGGCATTTTGTCCAGCTTAGGGGACACCGTGGACAAAATGCCAACCCATCACAGCGCACAATCACAAACACATTCACACACTACGGATAATTTAGAGATGTCAATCAGCCTACAACGCATGTCTTTGAACTAGGGGAGGAAACCGGAGTACCCTGTGAAAACCCTCAAGGCATGGGGAGAAAATGCAAACTCGGGAGGCAGGACGTGAACCCCCAAATCTGGAGGTGCGAGGCTAACCAATATGCCACGGTGCCCCCATCAGTTTCTAAACCAGCTGCTGGATGAGTGTTTAATACACTATAGTGGGATGTAAGATTGTTTTTTCCCCAGCTTTTTCCAGGAAGTCACTGGAACCATGGGATTGGAGAGCGCCCTGGCTTCATTAAGTGAGTTGAGGAGTCACATCAGGAGCAGTTTTACACAACTGCCTATTTCATTCTCACAGTTGTATCTTCCACCAGTCAACCAATCTCAATCCTTCTCTCTCTCTCTCTCTCTCTCTCTCTCTCTCTCTCTCTTCCTACACACACAGACCGCAATATCAAGTCAAATCAGCTAGCAAGGGAAATAACCCAGAGAATGTGCAAATGCAAGCACATGAGCGCATGCAAATCTGACCTAAATCACTCGTACCACACAGACACTAAGTGCACTGATGTTGTTTTGCTCCACACACACACACACACACACACACACACACACACACACACACACACACACACACACACGAAACATCACGTGGCACTTGACACAAAGACATGGCAGTAATGCGCAGCATTTCCCCCTACTCCTAGAATGCTGCTTTAAGGCACATAACAGGGCTGGAGCACAGAACACACACATCTCCAGGGTTTCTGTGAAAGGTTTACACAAGCATAGAAGCCATTAGTGTTTACATTTTCATAGAAGCCATTATCATTGTTTACATGTGCAGCTTTTAACTCACTCCTTCAACAATGAGCACCATGTCCCTTGTTTCCATCCATTACACTGTACACTACACGCCACTAATGTGCCTCTAATGGCTTAACATGTTTACAACACAATGATTCCTGTGTTTGCACCTAAACGAGGGAAAAGGCTGTCATGTAAATGGTTGTTTTCATTTTTAAGCTTCATCCAGACTAGAACAGGACATTTTAAACACCGCAAAAAAAGAGGCATGGAAATCCCAGTGTTTGTTTTACACGGACCAGGAAGCTGTCGCTTTATTGAATATTGACACACCTGTTTCGAAAGACTGACCATGCGTGAGCATGTTGGATATTTGCGGAAATGTTTACACAGTGCTCCTGTGCAGATAAGCACCACTAAAACTGTCAGGAAGGACAAGTCTTTTTGAGGAAAGTGTAACTTAAAACCAATACAAATGAATTCAATATTAATGTAATAGAACAGTACAGTAATAACAGTCTAATTGGTCTAATTCTAATAATAATGTTATTATTCTTATTATATATATATATATATATATATATATATATATATATATATATATATATATATATATATATATATATATACTGTACTTGTGCTGACATTCATTCATGAATGTCAAATAAACGTATCCTTATAGACAGCTTCACAAGGGCTGTATTTACATATTTTTTGTTGTTGTTAAATAATAATTTTTCATTTTGAAAATGTTTCTATTTTCTACTGAATACATAGAGTGTGCCAAACATTTTACGCAGTACTGCACTATGTGCATCTGGCACTAGATACAGTCAGGTTTCAATGTCTATGCTTGTTTTGACCACAAGAGTGCGCCGTTAAACAATCTTCATTGCTGCCCTAGATTTCTTCAGTGAGCCATGTTGAAATAATGATTTAAAATTAAGAGGGCGTTTTTGTTTGATCCCGGTGCCTATTACCAAAAAATGCACATTTCTCTTGAAACCTACAAAAGTAAACTGCTTCTGTGCAGCGATCATGAATCAGAAGATCTGTTTGCACAGACAAAACTGCCTGCCAGCTTTCTTTGCTCAACAGCTGCTAAGAGCATTAAACAGGAAGCCACCAGAGAGGCGAGCTAACCGGGAGGGATCAGTGTTTCCTACATCATGTAGTCCTCAGAGCTTCCCCCAGGGGGGGCACTCACCTCTCAGTGGAGGAGGAGGGGGTGAAGTGAGCAATTTTGTTGCTAACCCCAGGGCCTGTTTCCAATCCAAAGAAAAAATAAATCCCAAACGACTCTTCCTGCTAGCTTCCACTGTGTAAATGCATGATCATGATGCAGGGAGAAATTTTTCTATTGTCCCCCCCCAGAACTAGGTACACTAGGTATAAAGCCAAGTGGGTCATTCCCACCTAGTACCTAGTACCTTGAGGAAGCGAAGCAAATAGACTCAATCATCTTCTGTACCCACTGTATCTTCGTAAGGGTTGCAGTTTATATGGAAACTGTCCCAGGAACACAGGTTGCGAGGCGGGAATGCACTTTTACTGGGATAAAAACATTACCTAGTCTTTTTCCAATCTTCAACTGTCCAGTTTCGGTGAGTCTGTAGCACTGTAGCCCTAGATTCCTGTTCTTGATTGATAGGAATGGAACTCAGTGTAGTCTTATGCTGTTGTGCTGTGTTGCTTTTCTGCTCACCACGGTTGTAAAGAGTGGGTATTTGAGTTACTGAAGACTTCTTGTCAGCTTGAATCAGACGGACCATTCTCCTTTGACCTTTCTCATCAGCAGGTATAATGGCAGAGATGATAAAAGTTCAGTATAGTACACAAAGTTTAAAGTGAAAGAACATTTTATCAGTCCTTCATCAGTTATGCAAGTAGAGTGCTTCTGAGGATGTAGATTAATTATATTTATTATATTAAATATAGCTTCCATATTCATTAACATAAATCATTAAAGCAATTGATTAATGATTTATGTCCATTACTATGGAGGTTATATTTATTATAGTGCATTTAGAAATTCCTTGGGTTAAATCAACCTAGTCTGAGCGTTTTCAATCCCACATATCATGATGCTATGCTACAAGGACGTGGAAGTGAGCCGAAATGCATTCCAGATCTCTATCGGCTCATTCAGATCCCTCAGCAGACTGTAATGGAAGTCAAGCAGCCTCTCCATATTAAAAACAGACGCTTCCTCTCCGGCTTCATCCCTCTGCTCACAGCAGACTGCACAGATTGGACTTGTCTCTGAGAGGGGAGGGTGTGTTTCTGTGCCGTGTGCTCGACAGATCCGCTACACTGAGCCTGTGAAAAGCCCCTCATCTCAGGGATTTAGAGCAGCATCTGATTACTGCCATGTTGAACTTGTAATCCCACAGTGTAGTAATTAGACCAGAATACCGCCTCACAGCACAGATCATGTGAAGTCTTAAGGTATTGTGAAACTCTGTCATACATGTAGCTAATATTTCAGGAAGACTGAGATTACATGCTGAAGGCAATTCTTCTGAATTGCACTTGTTATCTTGGACTTGGCAAGAAAATGAAATGGCTTTGTGAGCGTGTTATGAACACACACATCTGTGATCTTATCCAGGCATGAGCTGCAGAGGAGATGAGATTTTGGCCTCTGAGGGTTAAATATGATTTAAAAACAACAACAACAAATGAATACGTTAATGCAGTGCAATAACTATGTAGTGATGATATCCAAACAGTACACACTACAAGTTTTAAAATGAACACACATTTCTGTACATGGTTATGAAGGTGCATTTTCTAAAATAATTTGCCAAGATGATTGTGTACATACAATGATTTAAATTTTCAATGCAAACAGTTAGATAACCAACATTAATTGTATTTTCTTTTTCTTTTTTTTAAGTAACAAATTTAGACATCCCTACAAGGTCTTATGCATACAGTATCATGTACACAAATGGTCACATTTAAAAACATTTAGAAAAACATTTTAATGGCTTAAAATTAGAGTTTATTATCGCAGAGTAGGAGGTTGCACACGAATAAAAACCCCCCTTTTTAAAAGAACAAACAAAAAAAACTGAAGTGCTTTTAATACAAATGACACAGATTGCAGTTAATCTTACACACACACACACACACACACATAAAAATATATAAATATAAATGAAAAAAATGGGTCTGCAGCCAGCCCATGCTTACACCCTGCTTATGCAAAATCAGGTGCTTATAATCCGGGCAGAATGTGGTTTGGTGTCCTGCTCTGCATGGCAGCATATGTTGCTCCAAAATGTGTACATATCTTTCTGCATTAATGATGCCCTCACAGATGTGTGTTACCCATGCCATAGGCACTGACACACCCCATACCATGACAGACGCTGGATTTTGGACCTGGTGCTGATAACAGCTTTGGTCATTTTCCTCTTTGGCCCGGAGAACACGACGGCTGTTTTGTCCAAAAACTATTTGACACGTTAACTCATCAAACCACAAAACACGATTCCACTGTGTTACTGTCCATCTCAGATGAGACCGAGCCCAGAGAAGTCGGCGGCGCTTTTGGACAGTGTTAATGTATGGCTTCTGCTTTGCTTAGTAAAGCCTTAACTTGTATCTGTGGATGCAGTGGCGAATGGTGTTGGCTGAAAGGTTTACCAAAGTATTCCCGAGCCCATGTCAGAATCCCCATTACAGACTCATGACGGTTTTTAAGACAGTGACGTCTGAGGGATCGGAGATCACATGCATTCTGACGTTTTTGGCCTTGCTCTTTACGCACAGACATTTGACTGGATTCCTTGAGTCTTTTAATTATATTGTGCACTGTAGAAGGTGAAATGACCAATATCCTACCGATTTGTCTTTGGGGAACGTTGTTCTCAAAGTGTTGGATTATTCACTGACAAATCTGTTGGCAGATTGGTGAGCCTCGACCCAGCCTTGCTCTTGAAGGACTAGGCCTTTTTTGAAGGTTCCAAATATGCTATGAAATATTTCCTCACCTGTTTCACATCACCTTCTTATTTCAACTTGTCACATCGCTATTAGTCCTAAATTGCCAGTCCAAACTTTTTTGGAATATGTTGCATGCATCAATTTCAAAATAAAGTTTATCTTTAAAAAAACTATGCGTTGTTTAAGTAAAACGTCAAACACCTTGTCTTTACACGGTTTTTGTTTAAATACAAGTCAAAGTACATTTAGAAATCACTCCTCTTTGTTTTTATTAGTATTTTCCATACTGTCCCAACTTTTTCAGAATTAGGGTTGTATATAAATATAAATACACACACACACACACAAACACACACACACACACACACACACACGCACACACAGTCAGGGTCACAGTTGAGAATATTACTAATTGAAAATCAATGTTTTGTAACAGCCATATCTCTGTCTAGGTTTAAACGCTATTGAAAACTGGTAGTCTGAAATAAAGAGGTCATAAACGCACAATCCTTTAGAAATAAATTGCATTGGATGGATTAATGGACCAAGAGTGGGACAAAAGTTATATATATATATATATACATATATATATATATATATATATACATATATATATATATATATATATATATATATATATATATATATATATATATATATATATATATATATATATATATAATATATATACATACATAAGGGTTCTGCTGAAAATGTCGGTTATCATATGTGTTACTCAGTTTCTATATTTTCATAAAGCACACACTGAATTAAAAGAACCCATATGGCTACACATTACATAATTTTCCACAGCTGTAAATGTATTCAATATGGTAAATGTCTAGGACCTGATGATTATCAAGCAGAACATTATAATGCATTTCTATTCCTATTAGTCTCCATTTAATATGTACATGGATTCTTGCTTCCTACTAGCTATTACCATCAGCGCCAATGATATTAATAAAAGCAGACCCATTTTCAAGATTAGTAGCATTATTTATAACCTTTTCTGAAGCAGTACATTCAGAAACCCTGATATCATTGAATACCAAGAAATCCATTGATACGGTGGAGTGGTTTTACCTCTTCTATCCTAGACAGATCAGATTTGGGTTTGGTAAAAACTTTATTTTATGGGATGTTATACTCATCGTAGTGGCATCAGTAGAGGTGAACAATTTCCAGATGCAATACTTTCCTCTCCATTACTCTACCTGAGAGTGCTGCTCACAGACTACTTTTACAAGTTCCTTACCTTGAATAAAGCAACTCATGAGTACGACCTAACTTACTGTTCAGAATTATTGATACCTGCTTCATGTCATTCCAAAGCTTGTTTATAAATCTAACAGTGCTTCAGTTTTATAACCCATGCAGATGGATTTTAACTGGGCAGTGTTGAATTGGTCCTCAGGCGCCCGTATTAACTATATAAAATGAACAAACTTGATGTCTTTTTTGTTTATTTAAAAAGGGCTAAATGACCTAGAGATCTGTAAACAATTACACCAAAAGTATTGTATAGAATGGCATTGTCTACCATTCAGATTCTGTTAATGTACAACTAGTATCAGGACTATACATGAATCAGAATACATGAATAATACCACCTGAATGTCATCTGATTCATGAATCTGTGAACTTAACACATAAATCTACTGCTAAGTTAATAAAGAAAAGTTCCTTCTCACAGTCAAGGTCTCTTACTATACAAACACATTTATCTCATTCGGCTGATGCATTTATTCAAAAGCAACAGGATATAACTGAGCATTTGAGGGTTAAGGGTCTTGCTCAAGGACCCAACAGAAGCATGTTGGTGCTTCTGATCAGTAGCCCAATGCCTTAATTAACCCCCTATTAGTCCACTTCATCCTATCTATAAAATGTATTAATAAAAACGTTCTGGAACCATTGTAGATGTCATGTCCTCCTAACATACTCAACTTTAGCCCCAATAACTACAAATCACACATTATGTTTGTCATTATAAGTATGTGTATATTATATGATCCAACCTGGTATTGTGACATCCAATGACCCACCAACAATTTTGCATACTTTTATCAGCAACATTGCTTTATTTATTTATGTTTTGCTTGCATTTCATCATTTGTAAGTCGCTTTGGATAAAAGCATCTGCTAAATGAAAAAATGTAAATAAATGTAAACATGAAGTATTTTTCCTGCCTTGGCATCATGTCGTTTGATATTTGCAAATTCATAGATGTACTAAAACGCAATGCCCACAGTTCATTTAGCATTGCCTGACATGCTCCTTGGAGGACTGCCTATTGGAGAGGCTGTAATATCCTGTAATAAATCCATCACATGCATCCATGAAAGAACTCTAAACAGAATTGGGGGAGGAGATTCCTGCAGAATCTTTGGTATTCATTTGGTATCCATGGTATCCATTTGCAACAAACAAAGACAGAATGGTGCAGTGTACAGTTATCCTTCGGGCCTAACACAAAAGTGAGACTTTCCAACATTTTAAAGGCAGTTGTCACGAAACACCAGTAAACAACAAATGTATGTTTTCTTTATGCCATTTATAATCATTCTCATGTGTAAATGGAAAACCTACTTCTATGTCCTATCTTTGGAGTAATTCCACTGTGGAATTGTCAATTTGCTTGCCAGGTGCAGATAATAAATAGGTGGAAATCGTTATGAGTTTCCACTGACACATTAAAAAAATATCTCAAATATCTCAAGGCATCATTGGTTTTCTTTTGGGATGAATTTTTAAAGACTATTTATAACGAAGTATGTAATAGTGTTTTCTGATTAGATAAGGTTCCATGTGGAGTCCTTTTAGGAAGCTAAGCACCCTTAATTATCAAAAGAACTACTGAACAAACTGCTTTTTCCAAGATGAAGGAGGATCTAAATTTTTTCAACTGGAAAAATAGATACATAAACTAAAAAAGCTCCTCTAGATGGGTAATGGTTCTAGTTTTCTAAAGATTGCTACTTGGTATATTTGCTGAACTGGAAACACTTTAAAATATATACTATAATTCAAATTTACTGACAAGCATGTCCATCTTTGCAGGCATTCCTATATAGTGCTTTCCACATTATTTTTCCTGACTGTCATGCTAGCAGCAAAACTATAACAGAGTCCTTTTTTGTTTGTGAGTGCATGCCACAAGATCAACTACTAGTGGTATCAAGAATGATTAAGAAACTGTAATAAGGGGAGAACTCTGAGACTTCTTCTGGACTTGTGCACAGCTTCTGCTTTATGTTAGACAGCCCATTGAACTGAGTCTTAGGTAGGAGTCACTGATTAGTTGTTGCTGAGTTGTTGCTGCATTGTTGCTGAGTTGTTGCTGCATTGTTGCTGAGCTGTGGCGCAGTTGGTAGAGTGGGTTGTCCACTAATCGTAGGGTTATCGGTTTGATGCCCGGGTGACTCCACATGCCGGAGTGTCCTTGGGCAAGACACTGAACCCCAAGTTGCTCCAGATGGCAAGTTAGCGCCTTGCATGGCAGCTCTGCTACCATTGGTGTGTGTGTGTGAATGAGACACAGTGTAAAGCGCTTTGGATATAAGTGCACATTTACATGCTTCAGGCTGGATTTTTCACCCTAGAGGGTTTTTTGTTTTGTCCTTTTGGAAGAGCCCTTAAAAACTGACAACTGACAAGGGTTTGCATTTAGGAAAATATTGCAAGTAGAAATTCTTTATCGAGAACATTAACACTTCAAAGAAACCTTGGGAAACCTTTTATTAAGAGGCAGTGACTATGAATTGGACAATTCTATGAATATTTTAGAAGATATGACCATGGAAATTATACAAGTCTTATTATAGAGTTCTTATAATTATTTTATCCACAATGAAATGTGTCACATCAGCTTGAGCATTGTTGATGAACGCTATTTTAGTGTCCTAATGCTGGAGAGCATGCTGCAATATATAGAATGGAATGTTGCCATTTATCTGATCCATTGTTAACCCTGATCAGATAAAACCCTAGATCAATCCAGAATGAAGCATTTCATGCACAGGTATAATGGTGGTTACTGTTTGAAAAATGTCATACTAAGATGGATTGCACCTAGAGGTCCAGGGATAAATAATACTCTGTTTTATAGAATCCAAGGTGAAAGAGGCCCCAATGTTTATGCATTGAAACATCTTCTTTCAGCAGCTGTCTGAGGCAGGGATGCTCAGGCAGGCTGGAAGCATTTACCCCTGGTGTGTGAGTTTATCACCTGCCGGCCCAGGAAGTGTCGGCCTGGTAGGAGGCATTGCAGAGGATGGACTAGGGGAAGATTAATTTGGTGATGAAGGTGTGAAGAAAAACAAAGACCAATCTATCTGCGTCTGAGAAATCAGACAGCCTCACAAAAAGGCGAGTGAGCAGGATGGCATGGCTATCTATCACAGAACGCTCATTACACACAAGGTCAAGCTGCTCTCTGTCTCCAGGCCCCAGGACAACATCAAGCCCCTGCAGGATAATTCACCCACCAGGCCCAGTGGGTGTGCAGAGTAATACTCATTGGGCCTCAAACATTCGACACTCACACAAAGTTTATATTTACTTTATTCCACTTAAAAAGTATTAGAGAAACGAGTGAACAATATCTTAAAATGTCTACATTTTAGACAGCATAGGGTTAGAGCTCTAATTACATTGAAGTATTATTCCAGTTCTACACTGAATCTCAGTGTTAAGTGATTTAAAAACATGTTTGAACTGTTTAACTCTTGTTTTAATATGTACAGAAATGGGTCATGATTCCACTATACATCAATAATAATAATAATAATAATAATAATAATAATACACTGATGTGTAATAGTATGGTGTTCAAACAAATGTGAAAAAATAGAAAGAAAATAGATTTCACATATCTCAGAGGACAACAATGTAATCCAGCAGAAAGACAGAGAGCAGTGTAAAGAATAAGAGAGGGCTATGGGGGAGGGTGGTGTGTTGGTGTGGAGTCAGTGAGGAATGTGCAGGGCTGGCCAAACGCAGATCTCTCCGGTGTTGTGGAACAGACAAGGGAATAGTGATCTCCTATGGCAGGAATGTGAGAGTGGGATATCATTAGAGTCTGAGAGCAGCTCTCCTGTTCACACACATGTCTCCTAACACCGGAGGGACACACAACAGCTGTCTAATAACATGGACTGACTGCACAGTTACCCCACTGGAGAGCACCAGCTACTTCAACCATGCCTGCTCTCACCCAGAGAGACAGAGTGAGACAGAAAGACAGATTGAAAATATTATTGTGTGGAGGTGTTTCTATTCACTTCAAGATGGCTGTCATAAACAGATGTAATGATATAACTTCATACTGCTAACGGCAAGACTGTCTGAATTGCTTCGCTCTGAAAATCCAGGAGAAGTAGTAACTGCATTTATTTTCAATATGAAAGCAGATCTGACGTCTGTGCTGCAAAGTCACTGTGTAAGTGGAAGAGGTCAAAAACGGTGCAACATTAAAAACTTCCAACTAGACCAAACAGTAATACGAGACCACGTTCTAACTCTGTAAGATCATCCCAAGCTGCCAAGCACACTCTTTAATGTCCAGATACTTACCTGTAGTAATAAAACCTCATTAATTCATTTGTCCAACTGCAAACTTATTTACAGAATACATGTAGGCTGTAGAAATGTGAATGAAAATTAAGTTACATAAACCATCTGGACTTATATTGAATTGCTCATATGGAGTTGGATTTCGCTTCATTGAAACAGGGGTACATTAACAGTTTGACCAATGTTTGTTCAATTGTGTTTTCACTGTGGTCAGTGGAGCTAGGGAATTGGTGTAGGCAAGATAAACATGGTTGTTGTTAATACTACTACTACTAATAATAATGTCTTACTGGGGTGACCAATGCGTCACCCTATAACGATGCCCATGCACTGATAATCTATGATGGATCTTAAGCAGTGCTATCCCTTTATTCTTAAACAAATCAATACTATAAGTAGTTTATCAGTAGTTCAATTCAGTTTCTATCATATAAAAAGCATCACTACAGCATTGCTCGTCTTATTGCCTATATGCTACTGCAGCAGAATATTGCAGTAACGCTCCTGATGAAAAATCCAGCTTAGCATGTCCAGCTACCAGCTGCCAAAGCTGTCCTGCTGTTGAGCTGGACAAGTTGGTTGACCATCATATCCAGCAGGTATGTTGTTTTCCAGCTTAGACATTACTATTGTTAGATTGTCTAATGGCCTTACTGTTGCATCACATATATGTATATAAATAAATAAATACATAATAAGAACTGGCCTTTAACATAGTATTATATAGTATTATAGTGGGCGGCTGTGGCACAGGTGGCAGAGCGGGTTGTCCACTAATCGTAGGGTTGGTGGATTCCCGGCCTGCAAGACTCCACATGCCGAAGTGTCCTTGGGCAAGACACTGAACCCCAAGTTGCTCCCAATAGCAAGTTAGTGCCATGCATAGCAGCTCTGCTACCACTGGTGTGTGTGAGAATGGGTGAATGAGAACCAGTGTAAAGCGCTTTATAAGTGCGCCATTTACCATTTATTATTAGCAGTAATTCATATACTGTTTCCACCTATTAGCAACTGGCAAAGATGGTCTGACCAGTTTGACTAGTTCTGCCTGTATTTTGGTAGCTAGTAGCTGGTCATACATTAATTTATGTCAGTGGTCCTTCTTGAACTATTCACTTCTTTAGAAACAGGAAGGAAGAACAAGTACGATTTCTAGCTTTACTATTCTAGGTGGACAAACCTAAAAGGCTCTTGCCAAAATCTAGGTAGAGGTAGCTACTTTGTAATACAACTACCTAACTTGAACTTGAATTCACTATTCTTCTAAATCGTAACTAAATGTTACTCCAGGTAAAAGTATGTCATTTAGACTTTAGGAGTAAGCTGTGTTCTGTAGCTATATTTATGTAAATATCTAGTTCACAACCAGAAGGCCAAATAGAGCAGCCGGATAAGCCAGAGTAATGTGTGAGATAACTGCGTTGCTTCACTTTTCTGCTTGCAACTTGAATATTGAAGAGTTCCTACATAATAACTGCTGGTTTCTGAAAATGCAGTTCAACTGCTTCGAAAATAACATTTGTAGCTTGTAGCTATATTACCACTCATTAAAAACCCTAAACTGTTCTGAAGTGTAAGTGAAAGCTTTGCTGTAATGTGGTTATAGCACTCCTAACACACACACACACACACACACACACACACACACACACACACACAAAAACAGGACAGAGAAGGACTGACTTCCAGCAACATGCTTTACTGAATTCAACCACATGTAAGCCATACAACACTACTCTTACTAAAAAACCTTTGTATTGGATTTGTTGGATGCAGTATGTAATCTTACTCTCCATTCAGAAAACGAATACAATAATTAACAAAATAGATGTGTGTAAATTATTGGGACTTTTGTGCTCCTGGCATAAAATATTTGAACATAGAATGAACATGAATAAACAATGAAACAATTTGAAAAGACGATTGTAATCACATTCTTAATTTATAGTTAAAAGATTTTTTTAGGCGAGTACAGGAATAGAATAACATTACTGTAATAGAGATCATAATGTTTTTATGTCCTTGAAGTTCAACTTGATCCAAACTTGGTACTACTGTACAGGTTTGTGATATGCCTTCAGCGGCATTTCTGTTGTTGCTAATGTTTGAAGAAAAATCTAATTCATACTAAGACACCAATAATTGCTTATTGATTATTAGTGTTATTCAGGCAAAATGAGACATGTCTGATATTTAAAAGGAAACATACTAACTGGTTGTCATATGCTTACATTAGTTTTTAGCTAGGTCAGCTCCTAGCTCCAGTGCAAACTTAAGGAAACAAAATTTGAAAATGAAATACATCTCAGTTTATATATTTGAGATATGCATGAAATTTGTGTAAATTTCTCTTTCCCTCTCCCTCTCTTAATAATAATAAATAAATAAATCTTTAATGTTCCTTTATTTATTTTATGGTAAACACTTGTTAAAATAGTGCCAAAAGTAAAACCATCATATCATATATTTTAAATACTGAATACAAGGGTGTGAGGTTGATTGTTTCCTAGAGATATTTTAATAGGTTAGTAGCATGGGTGAGGTAAGATTTAAGTTTCCAAAAGAGCAGCAAGAAGTGAGTCAAGAGCACCTGCACACACTTGCACAATCCTAACGGTTGTAAGATTAGTCTATAGCCTGCTTTTTTCTCTTTTGCATGGATACATCAACATTTCTTTATTCATGTGTTTTTTCATCGCTTTGGTAGAGTCCAGAGAATTAAGAGAATTTCCTTTGATCATGATTATCCAGAAAAATATACAAAATGTGCAAAAGTTGAAGCCACAGTGATGTAAAGCGAAAGACAAATGATAGTTTGTACAAGTGCTAGAATCTTCTAGATGGTAGCATAAAGACAATTATAAACCTATGTGCATAAACAATATGAAATACAATTAGTAATGAAAGGACAATTTCAAGCCTAATTGCATAAATAATAATACAGTAATTTATTTATTTATTTTTATAACAACGAATACACTGGCAATTAATGCAAGGTAAGAGCAGAGAAAGTGTCTGAAGAGGAAAGTCTTTAGGTTTTCCCACAAGTAATAGAGATACAAGACTCTTCAGAGAGAATGGAGAAGCTCGCTGCACCACTGAGGTACCAGGATGATGAAGCAGTGAGATATTCTACAAGCATTTTTAGACCTTAGAGAGGGACATGTCCAGCAGGATGACGTTAAAGGCCTGAATTGGTGCGCAGATAGAGTGGTGCAAAGCACTCTGAATAACAAGACAAGTGTTTTTTTGCTGCAACAGGACGCCAACGAATTTCTGGAGGGGTTTCGTGTGAGAGAACTAGACAACCAGCAGTGTTCTCAATGGATATGAAAGACACTGGCAAGAAGACAGTTGTAGTACTCAAGTATAAAAATGAGTACGGCTTGTACAATAAGTTGAGCAGATTTTGTGGTCGGGGAATGTGTGTATGTGATTGTGCCCTGCGATGGTCTGGCACCCTGTCCAGGGTGTACCACGCCTTGTGCCCGATGCCTCCTGGGATAGGCTCCAGGTTCCCCGCGACCCTGAAAAGGAGTAAGTGGTTGAAGATGGATGGAGGGATTGAATTTTATATACTTCTAATTTCATGGAGATCTTGATCTTATTGAGCTTACAAAAACGTAATATAGGATTTTGAGCCCTAAATCAAATCTAAAATCACACGAAGATTCTTAGCTGGATTCGGAGGGGATGGGGTGTTAATGTTGATTGACAGGTCCAGCAGAGAAGACTTCGTCACTGGTAGTTATATCAGTTCAGTTGTGTCAAGGTTGAGATTCAGATGATGTGCCTTCATGCAGAATGAGATGTCACAATGTCTGTGTAATACATTCTGAGCAACTTGAGAAGTGGATGGAGTGAAAGAGATGTTGCGCGTCAATGACATAGCAGTGATGAGCCATGACACCTGATTAGTATAAAAGGAGAAGAGTGGACAAAGAACTGACCCCTGAGGCACTCCAGTAATAATGCTGTGAGGTGATAAAGCTTAACCTCTCTATATTATATAGTAGGATCGATCCTGTACAACCAGGTCAGATCACAGCTCCCAATTAAGTTAGCAAGTATGTTTCCCCCCCTTCACATGTTATTCTCTGTGCTAATTATCCTGCAGCTAGCATGTTACAGCATGTTTAACATAGACTTTCTAGAGTAATCTCATCTTATTGGATGTTTTTTTTTTCTTTAGCCGGCACATCCCAGCATGTCATCCAAAAACCTCTTTAACTGTGGCTCAGAGCCTCACACAGAGACAGAAAGCCTGACAAACCTGACAGCCATCTTGGCAAACGAGCAGACCCACCACAGCGCTGCTGTCTGATGTTGCTGAAACATGATAACGAAGCTTCCAACCTTCCACTCTGATCGTGCTTCAGTCACACCAGGAGCACAGCCCTCAGAGCTGATAAGACCTCCCATGTTGAGATTTCAGCATCTGATTCTTTCTCTTCTTGAATTGTCATTGATGGAAATAGTGCATCTAATACATAAAAAGCAGCAACTGGTTATATAGGCCAATTGAACTTGCATCCTAAACGTCTAATTAGCATTAAATGTGCATTCTATAAAAAAAATATATATATATATATATATATATATATATATATATATATATATATATAAAAAAATATATAGATAGTTTATGTCAGACATTTCTCTTGCTACTCTTGCTATTTGCAGCATGATAATGCTGATGGTTTAAGTATATGCAAACAGACAATTGTAGAGGCTGGCTATTAAAAAAACCAAACAACTTAGGTTATTTCTCGAACAGCTCCCTTCAGTGGGTCATGAATCAGTATATTGTGTACATGAGTTCAGGCACTGATAAGGACCCTGGCTCACTAAACATTGTGATACTGATAACTGAATTTCCGGTGACATGACTACATACTCGCATTTTAGACCATCACCAAAAATGTAAAAAGAAATATATATATTTTTTTATGTCATAAATTTACTAGTTTAATCACAACCATTTCGGTCATGGTGCTTCAAGCAGGATCGTCGGCTAGCTAGTGGATTTAAAAAAAAATTATAAATAAAAATCATTAAACACTTAAAAGTCGTTAGACATAAACAAACCGTATATAGGACGTTAAATTCTAGATAAAAAAACCACTAAAGCAAGCAATCATCTGAAAGCTACAACAATAACAAGCTGCTTACATTTATAGAAGTTGGCTGAGCGCTCATCCCCCATTTTTCTCTCGAGCTGAAAGGTTTCAGAAAACAAGATGTCATTTCCAGTAAGGGAACATAGTGAGTATCGATGCTCCCTGGTTTTTTTAAGGGGGCAAATGTTCCAGTGCACTGGAAGTATTTTGCGATTGAGACAGCTCTTAAAATGGCCGACTGCCTGATCAGTTCCCTGACTACTGCACTGGGGAGCTGGTTGACACGCACTCTAATACACTTCTCTGGTATGGATGCAAGAGTTCATACTTTATATACACTCCTGCTGCCTGATCCTGACACACATCTGCTAATGCTGTGGCTCTTTTCACCCTCCAGCCCTGCCTGATTCATCTTATTCACTTAAGTTTTCATTTTGACTTAATGGTACAGAGTTGTTGAGTAATCATTCATAATCCCACTATCAGGTGTCACCTGATAAGAAGAGGATGGGTTCCCTTTGGAGTCCTCTCAAATTTCTTCCCCACGTTGTCTCTGGAACCATCTCCTCACCACTGTCGCTCATCTTGCTTGCACTGGCTCGCTCATCTTCACATTTTTTTAAACAAAATCTATTGTGAAATGGGCTATACAAATAAATTCAACCAATCACAAACAGCTAAAAGTGCAAGTGATTCGGGTCCATGCACTTTTACATACTAAATAAAATCAAAGAATCTCAAATAGATATAAAGACAAAAGATGAGCCTGATTTGTCTTTGACCTTTACATCGCCCTCCACTAATATTGGCACCCTAGGTAAATATGGTAATAAAAAAGAAGGCTGTAAAATATTGCAATCATTGTTTTAACCTTTTCTTTAAAAAAAAAATCACAAAAATAATCTGCTCTCATGGATATCAAACAATTGCAAACAGGTTTATAAAATTAACCAAAAAATATTTTCTGGTTAAATATAGGTGTACAACAATTATTGGCACAATATTGAATTTATACGAGAAAAATATATTTTAAGTATATTCCTGTTGATATTTTATGTTTTTAGTACACCTGGGTGACTAGGAACAGGAAACTGTTCAAACATTACTTCCTGTTTCACAGGGGAATAAATATGAGGTAATACATAGGCCAAATTCCCTTAGTCAGTCATAACAATGGAAAAGACCAAGGAATATAGTTGTGATGTACAGCAAAAGGTTGTTGAGCTTCACAAAATGGTAAATGGCTATAAGAAAATAGTGCAAGCACTGAAAATGTCCATTTCCACCACCAGGGCAATAATTAAGAAGTTCCAGTCAATTGGAAATGTTATGAATCAACCTGGAATTGGACGTGTGTCTATATTGTCTCAAAGCACTGTGAAGAGGATGGTTTGAGTGGCCAAAAAATCTCCAAGGATCACAGCTGGAGAATTGCAGAAGATAGTTGTGTCTTAGGGTCAAGTCTCCAAAACTACAATCTGAAGTAAGCTACATCACCACAAGTTGTTTGGAAGGGTTTCAAGAAAAAAGCCTCTACTCTCATCCAAAAACAAACTCAAGCGTCTTCAGTTTGCCAGACACTAATGGAACTTGTAATGAAATTGGGTTCAATGGTCAGATGAAACCAAAATAGAGCTTTTTGGCAATAAACACCAGAGGTGTCAAGTCCATGATGCCATGTTAAATACATGGCATCATGGACTATCAAATATTAACAGATATTAAATGAAAACCTGCTGCCTCTCCCAGAAAGCTTTGAATGGGACATGGTTGGATCTTCCAGCAGGACAATGATCCAAAACATACATCAAAATCAACACAAAAATTATTTACTGACCACAAAACCATGGACCTCGAAATTTGAAGTATCTGGAGAGACTCTGTATGGAGGAATGGTCTCAGATCTGTTGACATGTATTCTCATCAGGTATTATAGAAGACTCAGCTGTTATCAAAGGGAGGTAGAACAAATTATCAACAAAGGGTGCCAATAATTGTTACACACCTATATTTAACATTTTTTTATTTTGATAAACATGAGTTTTGTTTGCAACTGTTTGATATCCGCAAGCAAATTAGTTAGATCAGAGCATTTTTGTGATTTTTTTTTTAACAAAAGATCAAAAGGTTAAACAATAAAGACAATTTTTTTTACAGCCTTCTTTGCACATATTTAAAAAAGGGTGCCAATATTAGTGGAGGGCACTGAATATACAAATACAGAAATACAAAAAAAAAAAATCTGGCTTTTGGTGTAAAAATTTACTGCAACATGTAGAGGGGGGAAAACACTTACAGGCATTTACTTTCGCCATGGCGTATAACAAAAAGTGATATTCATTAGAAATCAAGTGTGGTGTAACTTAGTTTTATTTTAATTTCACAAAATTTTCAAAAAAATTACAAAATACTCAAATGGGCAGAACACAGGAGTCACAATTTTTGTTTTAATTATTTCTACTTTTGTTTACATTGTGTCATCCCATGGCGACTACTAATATATACAATAAGCTTCAAGATACCAGTATATATAAATCTTAGCAGTCAGAATTTACATTCTGCTATTGCCGCTCTGAAACAAGAAGCTGAAACCATTGACAACACTCAACATCGAAGGTTTAAGACACAGAAAATTGGACAGAAGGGAGGAAATGCTGAAAACAAAATTAGAATGTTGTATACATCGAAGAGACAGAGACAGGTAGTTGACAGGTAGAGTCCAACTCAAAAAGTAAAAATGGCTGATGATGGAGTTTGGGCTTCAGCTGACACGAACGGATTTCTGTGCAAGCTTTGGATGTTTTTTTTCCTCTTAACCAATGGGGGGAAAAACAACAACCTTATGTCTTCTACAACAGCATTGATTATCAAGTATTATTCCAATTCTGAAACACAAAAATACCTTCTGGCTTTGACAGCATCAATGAATGTAAAATTACCATGATGAGTGTGTGAGACATAAAAAGAGTGAAATACTGCATGTAACAGTGGACGACGGCCATCACACGAGCCATGGATCACGGCTCATGGGAAGTGCAGTGTCAGGAATGCAGAGAGAAGCTGCAGTGGTAATATGCTCTTCTCCACTACTACAAACATGCACACACAAAATACGCACATTCTTGTTCAAAGCTCTTAAATCCATCTTTTATGGAGAACCACGTCTTTCGAGTATCACAGTGAGGTTGACTGAGTGAGGAGCCTTGCACCTGGAGGCAGAGCGAATTGAGTAGTGAAGTTGGGGGAACTGCACCGCCGTTAGCACCCAATAACTGGTTTAAAATCACTAAAAGCATTCATGAAAAGCACTGACGAAAAAATATATAAATCAGGCCATTCCCATCATTGTGAGATGACAAATACCTGAATCAATAAGTACTTTCAGAAAGTTGCATGAAAACTTTCTGCTTTATAAAAAATTTCGTCACTTTGGTGCACAGAACGTAGACGTTTTTAAAATGCACTCGTTCACATTGTCAGTTCACTTCAAACCAATTAGAATTGAAAATGTCATTTTCTGATGTTATTCAGTGCAATTGTTTTTTGTAATCCCTCGTGCACAGCCTCGGAGCCATCACACTCGGAGGAAATGAAGATGGGAATGACATCATGAATGGGTCTGTACGTGTATCTGTGTCTGACAGTCTATAGGATGAAAAACAGCTCAACTTGAGCACCTTAGGTGTGTGTGGATAAATATCTGGTGCAACCATTTCTCTGCGACCCTGTTTTATGGACCGCAACCACGTGACATGGCTACTTACTCAAATAATGCCATCTCATTCCCCTCTGAAACAAGGGATGATGCTTCAGAACTATTATACTGGAGGGCTACAAATCGGTCAGGAATCCACACCTAATAATAATAATTATAATAATCATATGTATATATATATTTATATATACTATTTACAGACTCGAAAAATGCCATGCTGCAGCTTTTTTAAAATTAAAAACCTCCTACAATGTATTAAAATAAACATTGAATTTAAGATAGCACTTTTCAGATATAATGGCCTGACTTCTTTTCCTTTTTTTTTTTCTTTTCCTTTTTTTTTTTTGAATAAGCACAGTGACAAAGTGTCTGGTATTCTAGCACCTACAAAAATGTCAGGGAAGCTTCTCAGAGGATGTTCATGCAGGAAAGTCACAATCAGTCTTGAGGACGTTGTCACTAGTTGAACGCTATATACCAAAAAACTTCTTGAGGAAAAAAAAAAAACAAAACCAAAAATAAATGTCCATAAGAGTAAAGAAAACTGACAACAGAACAAAAAAAAAAAAAGTTAGAAGATTATCCTTGTCACTTTTCGGTTTTTAAAAATGTCCCAAGGGCACGCAAGTTCCTGTCCGTCTGTTCTGGTGCGACCTCCTGTGTCCTGCTGACCTCTGTGATATCACCTCCCTCTAAACGTTCACAGCTGCTTATCGCTCTCCTTCTTTAACCGGCTGCAGGGACGAGAAGACAAACAGCACCAATCAAACACATGCCTTACACACAATGCCCAACATCAATAAGCGTTGTCTTTCAGTCGATATGCTTAAGTCAGTAAATGCTTATGGTAACTCACTTACCTGTAGTAGTCCTCCTGTCCAGGCAGAGGGCCTCCGTGCATGTGGTGGTGTCCGTGAAGCCACTGCTGCTCCATGGCCAGTCTCTGCAGCTCTGCAGACTGAGCGTGCATAGCCTGCAGCTGGTGCGCTGCAGACATAGGTGGAGGCAAACCCCCAGGCAATTCTCTAGGGTACGAAGTACCTGCAACATCAACACAGCGCAGTGAAGACAGGTTAAAACTCAATAGTAATACAGTAGTATAGTAGTTATTTTGGCTTGTGATGCGATTGTGGTGGCAGAGGACGCACCGAATACAGGGTGCCGCAGCATCTCGTGCTCGTGTGGGGGCTGGCCAAGCAGCGGGTTTGGGATGGCTCCGGGCGGGTATGGGAAGCGGGTCAGGTGGGGTCCAGCCGCCAGGGGGTCAACAAGCGGATGGGCCCCAGAACCTGGCGGACACACAAGACATTCACCACCACCTACTCCGTGTCAGCAGCAATTTGTCAGGGTACAAAAGTATTACATTAGTACAGACACAAGTACATGCCCACCACTCAGTGACGTTTAAACAAAACACCAAGCTCAATCACAGAGTCCTCAAACACAAGCCAAGCACAGATGCTGCTGCATGCATATTTTCCACACACACAAAAAACATTTACTTCAACTGAAGCATGCGAGTAATTATTATTATTATGCAGTGTGATGACTGGTGTGATTAAAAAAACTTTCCCTCACCTTGGTGCAGTGGGTCCTGCTGGTGCAGGTGGAGGTGCGAGTGGATGTGCGAGTGCTGGTGATGGTGCGGCGTCACGTTGAACATTTGCAACCGGGCGATGGGGTCGTTGGCTATCCTCTCGGCATGCAGACGCTCGGCGGCCAGCCGTTCCGGGTAGGACATCTCAGGCCGCAGTTGGGGGTTGGCCAGGGCCAGGCGCTCACGCTCCAGAGGGTTCAGTCCCGGGTGGAACGAGGCAAACGGGTGGCCCGCCATGTGGGGTAATCCGATGGGACCATGACGGGCAAAGTGCTCCATGGGGTTGGCTGAGGGGTGCAGGTTGTCCAGGTCGCCCGGTTTGACCTCAAAGCCAGGTTTCATCCTTAGTTCCCTTTCACGGATCTCGCGCTCGCGGATCTCGCGTTCTCTCAGCTCACGCTCACGCATTGCAGGGTCGTTGTACAATCCTGGCATGTGGTAGGCTAGCAGCGGCTCAGCTGGGTTTAGAGGCATAAAGAACGGGTGGTTACGGTTGGTGGGTGACATGACATGGGGTCGTGCGTACTCGCTTAACGTGCGCAGGGCTGGCGTGTCCGGGCCAATATAGGGTGGCACGGTAGCGATGGTGGCTGGAGTGGCGTCGAAGGGTGGCCGCATGTGAGCTGGCCCAGCCATGGGAGGATCACCCAGTCTGCCTTCGTGAGAAGAACTGGATGCCTTCTATAACGTCAAATGAGATTCTCATTAGGTTTATGAGTAGTAGCATATATTTATTTAATAAAGGCCTGGAAAGTACAATGAAACCTACCGCAGCTCGCTCTGCCTCTTTCTCCCGCTCCCGTTCTCTTTCCCTCTCTTTTTCCCGTTCCCTCTCTTTTTCCTTCTCCTCCCGTGCTCTCTGCTCTGCTTCTCTCTTCGCTTTCTCCAGTGCTTCTTCGCGCTTCTTAGCAAGCTTGGATGATGGCAGCGGAGTAAAGTAGAAATCAGTTCTTGCACACGTGTTGTAGCCTCGATCGAGGTACTTATAGAACCTGAAACAGTAGAACAGAAAATTTTATTTTTGGAAAAATTCATTCAATGTTCACAATAATTTGAGTAAACTAGCTGGGAAGTTCTTTTTTTGCCTGTGACCGTTTGAAATGCAATTACAGTACTTCATGACAAATAAATAACCCCTGGCATGTCAGCTCATTATTCCTGGGTAAAGCAACTAAATCAGTCTCTTCAGTGCCTCTGACATAATGAGCTACATCCTGGGTGCATTAGCAGCCTCATTGCTATTCACTGGCTGTGTGTGCAGCACTTAGGAGACAGCACGATAACATACTGAACAAGAGATCTTCGTGTACTGATGCATCCTTTCACTTTAATAATAACAGTGCCTTTGATGATGGCGGGTCAGCTATGAGCAGACACAGGAAGGGTGCTCTAACTTTTTTTTTAAACATTTACTACATAACCCGGATAAAGTGTGTTCACAGGACATTTTGGTGCAATGATACATGAGATTAGAGGTAAGAATATTTGTTGTACCGTGCAGACTGGCTGGCATGACTGGGTGTGTTGACAATGGTGGGCTCTGGTGAAGGACTCCTCTGTGGAGGAGGCGGGCTCTCAGGCTCCTCTGCCTCATCCAGAGGCTCCTCTTTAATCTGCACAGCCGGCATGGCGGAGGGACCTGAGCAGGGTGCACTGATGGAAGCAGGTAGGGGCATGGAGATGGACGAGGGGGGCTGCTGCAGTGCAGCCAGAGGTCCTGGCACGGAAGAAGGAACAGAAGAGGGTGGAAGAGCGGCTGAGGTTCCTGGAATGAAGGGATGAGGAGGGAAGGATGGCTGCGAAGGTGCAGAGTGTGAGGGAGCGGTCGAGGGTGAGGGGAGTGGTGGAGCTTGAGGAGGCGCATGGTTTTGGGACTGCGTGAGCACAGGAGGCTGGGGGGCTGGAGGCTGAGGCATGGGTTGTAACGGGGGCGGGTGGGCAGAGGGTGGATGGTGCGTAGAGAGGGAACTTAGTGGCTTCAGGGCAGGCAGCGGGGGCAAGTTGGGTGGCTTCTGGGGGAACTGTGGAGCCGACAGGTGTGGTGGATGTTTGTGTGTCTGAGGGTTTTGCATCTGAGGGATGGGGGTGGTGGGTGGAGGCTTTATGTGAGGCATGGACATGGGCGCAGGAGGCAAGGGCTGCTCTCGTGGTGGCTGAGTGCCACTCTGTGAAGATGAGGACTGCGATGGAGGAGTGTGAGGCGGTGGCTGCTGCTGCTGGGATAGTGAGGAGGCCTGTGCCTGGGCTGACATGGGGGAAGGGGGAACCTGAGACTGAGCGAGAGTGAAATTCTGTGGAGGTAAAGAAGCATGAGGATGGGGCATGTGAGGCCCTGCCTGCAGATGGCCAATTGCAGGCATGGGGCCATGCAGCTGAGGCTGTAGAGCCTGTGGACCACTCTGAGAGGGCACGGGAGGTTGAGGGATGGCCTGCAAGGGTGAGTGAGGAGAAGGCAACCTTGGAGGATGAAGTGCTGCTCCGGACTGAATGTGAGAAAGGGGGCCTGCTGAAGCAATCTGTTGTGGAGGGATGGGGGTGATGGGCGCAGATGGAGACACTTGTGAAGGGAGTTGCGCTGCACTTGACGTCGGGGGCGCAGACACAGTGGCGGTGGAGGGATGTGGTGCAGGGGGCAAAGTGCCTGTCTGGCACTGGATTACAGGAGGGTGCTGGCCCTGGAGCACTTGCTGCTGCGCTGACGAATCCGAGTCGCTCTCATTGTCACGCGGGCTTGGAATGCTGGGAGATGAGCTGCGGTTGTCCTGGTCAATGTCCTTGGGGTCGCTGCCCTCATCGTTTACGCTGCGGCCATCCGAGCTTTCTACCTCACCCTCTCCCTCACATTCTGAGGGTGAGTCAGGCCGATTCAACTCCTGGAAGACACAAACGAACAAAGTGAAGAAATTCAGTAACAGCACGCCTGCATGAAGGGCAAGAATCTGATTACTTTGTACCAGGTCCTAATGTGAGAGGGGACTACTAAACCCGATCATGAAGTATAATCCACAAACCTAGGTCAATTATAGCTGCTAAATATAATGAGGTGTTTAAGCAAAGTCAGTCCTGGAAAAGAATCTTACCTGAGTCTTTGACTTCTTAGCACTGGCCCTTTCAGGCTCCTCTGTGTCTGAAGATCCCTTCTCTCTCTGGCGTTTGGCACTCTTCATAGGTGACGGTGCCTCCTCCTTTATCTTCTGTTGTAAGAGAAGATAAATATTTAAGCTCTTTTGGTGCATAGGAAAACCACAGGTTGAGCTGGTACAAGGTTTTCCCTACAGGGTAGGTATCAGCACTGCAGGTATCAGCACTTCAAATTTAATACCATATTCAAGACATGGTATACATCAGCTATAATGGATTGTGTTCATGCATATACATCCGTTTCTGGGTTTGAGTAGACTATAGCAGGCTAAACTTCTATAGAGGTAGATGGGAGACCGTAGCAAATATCCATTTGTATTACTATTTGCTCCAACAATGAAAGAAAAAAATCAAGTATTTCCTTCCCATGACTTTCCAAGAGAGGAAAAAAATAATAGAGAGATAGATTACGCCAGCCAGAAGAGAAAAAGATGTTGAATTTACCATCACTCCCTCAGCAGCTGTATTAGAAACCCCCTCACAGCAGTGTTTACTAGGTTTTTTGTAATTTTATGCCAGGGTAATGTAACAAGTAGTGTTATAAATGTACAGAAATATATACATTAAAAAAACCTTTGCTATTTTGTAATATTACTATTGCACTGAATAGTAATAATTAAAAAATGATTTGGGGTACAAATAGTAATAACAGTAATAGATTACTGACTTAATTGACTTTTATGCATTAGACCATGTGGCTTTTATTTTGCCGGAAAACCACAGGAAGACCTCCTTTTAGTTGGCAACAGATAATATTAAATTTACTTCTCATTACCAATCGGGTGAAATGTTGTAAACCTCTGCCCACAAAAATGTTTGTGATTACACTAACGTAAAAACAAAGTGAATGTGGTGTGTGTTGTGTTATAAGCCACTGAAACACACAGCACAGAGATGAAGTTAGTGTGGAGCGGCAGTTACTGTGAGCCGAGCCTCTCTAAAACACTGATGAGCCGCACACACACTCTGAGTGCAACACAGTCACACGGCTTTACCATCTCAAACAACAACTAGGCAAAATAACATCTAAATCTTTACGGTGTCGGCTCGGGTGCATATGTAAGACCTTTGAAATGCGAATTTAAGATATTTTAATACTAATTAAGACCTTACTTTTACATTTAGGAATTTAAGACATTTTAAGGACCGGCGGACACTCTGATGAGGACACACCTTGCTGGGTTTTTTCACAGAGTCCATTTTGCTGTCAGTACTGGATGTGCTGGCTGCGCTGGGTGAGGTACGGCCACTTGAACGTAGGTCCTCGTTGGTTGGTGATGCTCTGCCATCAGGGCTGGCTGTCTGCTTCTTCCTGCCACTTCGTAGCGTCGACATCTGGTCAAAAACACTTAGAACTGACTTCACAGTAATAGCATGCTAAGATATAAGAAGTAAGTACAAAAGCAAAGCTTAAGCCAGATTTTAAAGGCTGTTTTTTTCTCCTCGTGACTGGGACTCACCGGCCCGCGGTTCCGTCGAGTCCTCATGCTATGCTTCCCGCCGAGCCCATCCTCCTCCTCTTTGACGGGTTTGAACATAAACGGTGGCGGGTCCACAGGCTTCTCGATTGGGGGCAGCTCACCGTACTTCTTGAAATGAATGCGGCAGTCGGTGCACAGTAGGATATTCTCACGGCCCCCGTGGTGCCAGTCCTTGGAGGCTGCAAACACATTTCCGACTTTAGATGAGCTCTGCTTTTCAGTGACTGGGGAGAAGTACACATGGACTAGCCTGATTCCTGACTCACACGCATACATCATACAGATATGTGATTGCTCACACTCAGGCTTGCCATGCTGCATTACGTGGTGATGCTTGTAGCTCATACCATATGGGAGTACTGTGAGCGCCAACTGCACCCAACAACTCAGAGGGTTTAATGAGGCAAAGAACAAACGAGTAACTGTCAGGTAGGATGAAATTAGCAGCAACATCCTCCAAGGTCCATCTGCCAGTGGAGAGAGTGTCTGGGCAGCACGGCTCCCTCAAACAGAGAGTAATTACAGACCTGCTGTGGGGATTATTAAGGGCCTGACACGCCTGTGATGCTAGCACTGTTGTAGGAACGCCACCTGTCTCTCTGTGTTACTACTAAAATCTAATACTGTGATCAGTGCACCTGGGGATTGACTAACTGCTGGCTGTGAAAGTCTCATATTTCACATTGAAGTCAGGTGAATATCAGGTTATTGATGTGAATCATGTTGGCTACTAAATATCTACTCGCAAATACACAAGCCTGCCTCAGGCACTATCAGGATGTGGCAAGCTAACTGTTTGAATGATCGTTTAGCATAGTTAACAGAGAATTTTCTTACTGGTGGTAAAACAGTGGCGGCAGGCGTAGCCTTTCAGCTCCTGTTCACTGTCTTCACTGTCAAAGTCATCTTCGCTGGCTGAGCTCAGGTCCACTGTAGGAGACAGAGCCAGAGTTAAAAGCATGACAACAAACCAAAACCATGACAATCAATTGTGGAGGCCCGTTTTGCATAACACAACTTGTTTGGGTTATCTGGGAGAAAAGATCAGAAATTAATTTACTACATGATAAGAAAAAGGCGACGTCCTCAATATATTTATTTTCTGTATTGAAACGCCCTGTTTAGCTATGTCTGCTCGGTCACTAGGGAATGAAGAGCACTTACAGAACTCGCTGGAAGGTGGTCGGGAGGGAGTGTTGACAGGCGTGGTTGCTGTGCGGGTCTTGATCCGACGGAAGACAGGCTGCCTTCGGTGTCTGCGGTGGGCTCGGGAGCTAGCAGCCTCTGGGGTTTTCTTCCAGTAATAGTAAAAAGTTATCAACTCTCCCTGCAAACAGAGAAGAATGAAGTTAAGTCAAAAGATGTTCCTTCACTGTGCATACTGCAAAAAAAAAAGCCTTGTCTGGTTAATGTTTACCTTTTAATCTCATCAAAAACGACCCGCTGCTGAACTGCTGTTACAAATCAAGAGGTAACAAATTTATGCTGATCCACTAGTCCAAAAGAAACAAAGCTGTTAGCAGCGTTGCTTTTTTTTTTGTTTTGTTTTTTGCTCCCCCTTTGTTTGTACTAAAAGCCCTCAAATGTCAAACTGATAACGGCACACAAACAGAGGCTTATTTTCAGAGGGTGGCTGACGAAAAAGGTTTAGTGCTGAGGTCAGCTAGCGAACAAGTGAACATGGATGCCGGGAAACTCCACGCCGGGTTTTGCAGCAGACTGGTGTGTTGTGCTGCGGCGGTCTCTGTTCCAGGATTAGGCAGCGAAGCTTGCTGAATGCTAGGATATTAGGATCAGTACATTGGTGGCTGCCTGGGTGGCAGGCGCTTGAATGGGAACAAAAGAACATGTCGGGGAGAGCTTTGGTGCTACAAATAGGGAGTGAAACGGCTCCGAGTCCCTTCGCTGGAAGAGTCAATTGAACTTTAATCAAACATTCAGGGTGCGCTTGCCAGGGAGTAGAGCGTATAAATCCAGCACACAAAAGCCAGCCAGCAAATCAATACCCTACTGAAACATTAACACATGCAATCATGGATCAGAAGAAGCTTTGCTGAGACAGCCTGCACAAATTAACCGGTGCTTTCCGGCAGCTTTCAAAATAATACACACACCCTGAAAGCATGGCCAGGCGGAGGGAGCAATTATGTAGGATTCCGCCTGTGGTGGTTTATAACATTTCTACCTTTCCTGCCTTCCTACTACATATTCATTTGGCAACAGGAAATTAGTCACATATCAGTTGCTTGGCTTTAAACATGCTTTAACATATTAAGGTTTGGGGGATTGATGGAGGAGGTCAAGCACTGGGCACTATGATGTGTCTGTTAAACTCTGCATGAACTGAATTGAGATGTCATTAATGTGTACTGATTGCTTTTTTTGTTGCTTCAGCTGTTCTTTTTGACATAAATTGGTCATTAAAATGCTCCTCTCAACAACACTCCAACAGCTTGGTGGCTAATACTTATACTTTACTTGGCCAGCAATGGAGGAAAAAAAACAGGCAAGTTTTAATTATCCTAGAGGGTCATTTAATTTGATGCTCAGTTGAATTTATCTACATGCACTACGTGTTACATTTGTACAGAGCAAAGCACTGAAACTGTTAGCTATTTAAAAAAAAAAAAAAAAAAGCAAAAAAAAAAAAAAAAGCAAATGTTCTGATACGAGAAATCAAAACCTTGAGAATTTGAAATAAATATAAATCAGGAGAAAAGTATAAACAGTGCACAGGCTGCCATGTCAGACATGAGTACACACTAGAGCTCAGTCACTATGGGTTGTGACAACCTTTTAAAATGAGCTATGAATGGTGAAGGGGGGGGCATTTAATGGATAGACAGGTGATATGTGCATTAATAAAATTCTTTAAAAATCTTTAATCTTTGAAATGGTAGAACAATATACTACAAAGCTTGAATTGTATTGAACAAGAAGGTTAAAAAGGTGTCAAGTCTTTAATAAACTGAAATAATTGTATTAGTTGTAATAAAAATATATGGGGGAAAAAAAACCCTCTCCGATAGCCTTTTGCTGGTGAACACTAGAGAAGTAAAGACTTCCTCAGAGCGTCTGTTTTCTGCAAATGTTTCCCACATGCTTCTGGCTTAATGCACCAGCACTGGAACAGGCAGCGTAACTCCCTCTCGCCCTCCCCCTTCGGAGCACGCTGGCGGACATGAGTAGGCGAAATATCAATTATCACAATTACATCAATTACTTGTGGGTGGTTGAGACGTTAGCCAAATGAGAAACACAAGTGTGACAAATCCTCTTCTTTGACTTTGAGATTTCCACCCACCTTCGCCTCTCACCACACTTTAAAAACAAACACGAGGAGAAAGGGAATAGTGTGCCAGCACTGTTTCCACTGCCTAGGAAAACGGGTTCATGCTAACGTCCTGCGATAACCCTTCGCAATCTGCGATTAGCGGAACTCCTTTGGGTATTTTCGCTGTGATATGATGTTGGGAGGAATAATGGGCTGTGTAAGCGTGTGGGGCATGAGCGTGTGTTGGAAAGCGTGAGGCTTTGGCGGGGATGAACAGGGCGCAGGTGCGGGCCAAGGGATGGCAGACTTCCTGATGTGAAAACTAATTGAAATGTGCAGATCAAAACTGCACAGGAGGACAGAGGGCAGACTTTCTTCACTATGTAACACACTCTCTACATTCAAACCCTCCCCTCTCTTCTTTCAAGAGCCGGATTTGAGACATTTGACTTATGAAAGGAGATGAGAATAAGTCAGCCCATTTAAGAAGAGAGAAGAATAATAAAAAAATTAAATAATAAATAAATAAAAAATGCCATGGACAAAATTCTCCACAGTTCAGTTTAATAACTAGGGCAATGCTGTTGCTAGGAAAGGAATCGCCATGGTCATTCAAAAGTAATTTAGCTCGTAGGCTATAAAAACAAGTGAGAGACGGCTAGAGAGCAGACATTCATAAGCACAGTGAAAAAGCCTTACTTCATATAATCTGCTTAAGCAATATATGGAGGAGTGGAGATGAGCCTGAACTGACTTGATGAAAATGTTCTGAGTGGATCATATGTGGTGATGACAAATTTCCTTGGGTGATGCAGACCTATAGAAAACCCCCTTGCAAGTCATGGGAGAGGAAATATGATTTGAAGGGAAGTGTTGAGAGGCTTTGCTAAGCCACACTTCCCAGCTCCAGTCCTCATCTTCCTTCCTCTTTACTCATGCTCATCTTTTTCCAGCACATTCAGAAAAGCAAAAAAAAACAAAACAACCTCCCTGTATAATGCCAAATCGTCGGAGGAGCGACAGGAGCAGTTCTTAGTTTTTTATGAAGGGAGATATGGTGTAGTGATGCAAAAATAAAAGATAACCCTTGAGGGGGAAAATGCCTTGCACAGGGCCCACACCCACATTTCTGAAGTCACTTTCATGAACATCAAAATGTCAGACTGTCCTATGGTATGTGGAGACATTCTGAGCTGCACTTGAGGATGTGATTTTTTCTGCTTTCTTTACTCTAATGAACAGAATCCTAACTTTAGATTTAGTAAACTGAATTTATATTTTTAAATACTATTTAAAAAAAATGCATTCTAACCATGTTCTTTGTCCTATTTACACAACTATTTATTTTAGCTTATTTCTGTCATTCCTATTATCTTTCAAAATGAATAACACAATCATATAATCATTATTATATTACATACTAATTTCGCTAGACAGGGTGGTCAATTATAATTAAAAAATATATATTTAGTATATTTAAATAAATAAATAAAAAAACCACAGTATAGTTGCATTATGTGTCTAGTAATAACTAATCAGGTTGGTATTTCCTCACGCACTTGTTAGCAGTTAAAACAAACGTACATGTGGGTGAACAAAATAAATCCTGATAACTTAAGCGCTAAATTATAGACTATTATAACGCTTCCATTTGCAGAATATTTCTGCGGGGTGGATTATCTGACAAGGAAGAGGCTTAACCTCCTATCACCGCACTAAGGGATTTTTTTTTCCATCTCATTTCTGCCCCAAGTAAGTGTTGATGTGGGCGTTTGTGAGCAGGTTCCATGTGTGAACTGCAATTTCCAAGAGATCATGCCTTGTTCACTGTGATTTAGAAACAGCTCTGGCAAAGCGTTAGGGGAAATTGGGCCATTTGCCGGACCCTTCTAGTCGTGCGTGTGTTTTTGTGCGAGTGTGCGCTCAGTATGAGCGTGAAGGCTAAACTCCTGTATTTATACACTCATCGGTGCTCAAGCCCAGGCTTGAACAGATGGTTTCTGTTTTTCCTGGCAGATTTGTGATGAAGCCACAAAAGGCCCCTGCTTTGACAAGGCGCCAAACGGTTAAGGCTGGAGCTGGCAAAAGCAAGGCAAGGAGAGCAGGGGAGAATGCGAGGGGAGGGCAGTGAGGGGGAAAGAGCGCCGAAGGGAGTGAGAAGAGGGAGAAAATGGAAGATAACAATGGACAATCAACCTTGCGCAGAGAAAATGTCTCCAGAGCGCGCTCGCTCGCTCGAGCCAAATGCGTTGAGGCTAAAAAAGAAAATGTGGTGATTGGGTGCAAGCCGTCAATCTGCAGCTGTAAACATCCATTAGTTGAGTTTGGACTGTGCTTTCCTGTCCCTATGCAGGGCAAAGAGTGCCCGTGTAGGAGGGGGGTGAGTCGCTGGAATGTAATTCTAGCCTTGATGGCAGAAAAAGTGAGAGAATTTTGACTCAGAGTTTCTGCATTAAACTACCAGCCTGGCTCAGAATATTTGATTAACGCCATTTGCTCTTTATTATGAGCAAAAACATTAATAGTCTCTAATGAATGCTCAAAATTTACTTTTCAAATTAAATACTCGTTTGAAGGAATCTAAAATATTTCAACTCATTATTTAAAAGCCTTGAGCTTTTAAGGAAAGACTAAGGAAGCTAAGGAAATTGTCCTGTAGAGACATCATCAAGCAAGTTAGGCATTAAACTATCCTTGTCTAAAGGCCAACACAGCAAAACACAGAACCACACTGAAAGCTGGTTCTGCTTACATGTGGACACCCACTTTTGAGGTTAAATCAAGCAAAGGTGAGGGGAAACCAAGTGGCCTTGGCTGGAGCAGTACAGAGTAAAAGGATGTTAGCTGGATTCTATTGGAATAGAATGTATAAGCTCTGCTTTCACAGGCCAAAGATGTACAAGCGCAAGCACTTGTGTTTCCCTGCTGTAAGCGGTTTCGCCAACAGCAGAAAATATACAGCTATGGCGCGACTTTGACAGGGGCTGTTCACTCTAATCCCAAAAATCAACATGAATGGCCATGGCTTTGTTCACAAAACTGCACTAAATGAGCCAAAGCCAGTCGTATTAAAAAGGACCATCAGATCACATATTTGTTCTTCAAATGGGAGGCGGAGAGAAGAACTTTAAAAAACCTGGATAGAATTCTGATAGAATTCAAAGATCTGCAGTATAATGACATTTTCCATAAACACCAAGCTCACTTACCAAAAACAAGCAAGCTCTTTAGTCACACACAGCTGCTCCTAACTGTTGTAGCAGGTTTGAACCTTTTAAATTAGTTCTCAATCCTTTAGAGTGTAATTACATGAAGATCTCCAGGGCCGAGGCAGCTGGGTGACGACACTGCCATGAATTTAATTTGACGCGTATACAGATCGCACCAGGGCAAACATCTGCTACAAAGCTAAACCAATAAAAATCATTTTGGTCATCCTGAAAATTGCAGATCCTGAGGCTGTGTGCCGATTGTGCTACCGGATGCTCTGCAGCCTCACAGCACTGGACGGAGGCACATGTTTGTCTGGTTCCGTCTTCCCGCAGCCTTTCTCTCCTCCTTCACGTGTATCTTTAACTACCTCGGATTAGACCGGACCAATTAGGTTGAGCATTTTCCTCAAGGACAGCAGGTGTCTAAATACAATCGCTGGCTGAGTTACACCTCAAGGAGGGTTGAGTGGTGACTGGAGAAAATGTTGTAATGGCAAAACTGTGTTTATTTCAAAACACAATTACATACTATGTCCTCTTTTCTTAATGGCTGAAACAAGAAAATATATAGTCTGGGGATCCTTCATTAACTTCAAGTATCTAGATAAATAATAATAATAAGCAACTTCGACAGAATTAACATTATCTAGTAAATTTGATAACACGACACACTGCAAGACGAAAAGACACGTGCCGATATCACTCAGACCTGAATCGATAAAAGCAGAGTTGAGTAACAGTGGCAGCGAGACTTGATTCTCCCACAAGGCCTCATGGGAGGGGTTGTGTTGGAAAAACAAAACGCAAAGGGAATTATCTGCTATCTGTAGACTAAGCACGTTGGGGATGTTTAGGAACAGTTCTAGCGCTTGTATACAAATGATTCCATGACGTCGTCTTTAGAGTGGTGGAAACAGTGGCGGTCAAAAGAACAGCGACGGTCAGGCGACACACCCACTTCCCCATCTTCCCCTTTTATTGCCTTCATATAAAGCATTCCTGAGCGCTAGTCAGGCCTGGTGTGTTTGCACAGCAGTGGGCGCTTACTCTTGGCACCAGCTCTTTATGAGAAACCCAGCTAATAAGAGCTGAGGGGAGAGGCAGAGACAGATGCGCTGCACTGTACCGCCCTCTGTAGTTCTGGCTGTAGGCCCGGCACTTTAACAAGCTGTGTACAAGTCATGAATTGTAGAACAACTGCGCTGGGAAGGGCAGCATTTAGCAAAAAATTATTATGCGACAAGCTAGGGTTTGAACAAAAAAGGCAAGAAAATAGCACACATGTTTGGGTTGTAGGGTTTGAAGAGCAACAAATGATGTGACTCCCACTAAACATTTGGAACGTTGTGCTTAAGGAGTCACCGATGAACAAAAAACGAGACGGGAGAGGGGAAAAAAAAAAAAGGACTGCTGAGAAAATAAATCAAGCTTTCCTCAGGGCATTGATTGGCACTGGCATAGAGGAATGACTTTCAACACAAAAGCAAATTGATGCTTAAGCAAAGAGGGGTTTAAGCTGCAAGACAGTATTGGCTTTTTCCCCTCAGTGTCTATATTGAACTAACCTCACAACCTCAGTGTCTGTCACTATTAAATCTCCTCAACTTATTATTATTACAGCCATCTTGCTCATGGGTTAATGAAGTTGAGGAATAATATAAGCAACCTCCACCATTGTTAACAAACTGTCTAATATGTCAGGTTTGGGTCGTCTATTCAGAATCATGTAATTGCATAATGACCTTCTGATAAAATCCTAACTATGATTAGCTCACATTAATTACAGGACAATGCCTCTCTCTCTGTGCCACAGTGAGTAAACACAGCAATAACGAGTAATGAATATGAACATGAAGCTGAACTGTTACTCTAAGTCAAACATATATTCGCTTGTGTCAACACTCCCTTGGTTAATATTTATATGCTCCGAGCTTGACATCTCAGCACTGGTTCCTTTTGTAGGCAGAATATTCTTTAATGCCTAATCGCCCTTGTTAAACATATACGCTAACATGCGTTTTTAAGATGCTCGTGGTAGACGGGTAGCAGAAAGACGGCGAGACGGAGAAGGCAAACAGCTGACCTTTAAATGACAAACATGGTTTATGTCAGAGCCAACATGGATTTCTCTCAAACTGTGCTACAGGCATGAGAGCTAATAAAAAAGGAGATATTTATAGAAACACTGTCCGATACATTGTTAAGTGACTGTACAAGATTTGAGCTTATACATAAAGTGACGTATCGTGTAAGCTGATAAAAAGACTCGCTAACTCGCACTCGAGTACAGGATTACGTCTGTCAATTGGCGAATTAGTTCAAATGACATGCCAACAAACACAAGCTATGATGTACATGATGTATATGCCTTAATGAACATCAAGCCTACCGTCAACCACAACACATTCCTCAGGTTCAATGTCTCTGTGCCTAAACCTTCTGTAATACCAGTGAAATTAATCTGTCAGTCAGATTAATACAGCCTCCAATCACACGTTTGATATAAACGGTGAACTGCACAACAAGTTGAAACTTTTTAAGCTAGAAAAGTGCTTAAACAGTGTTTATTCTAAAACCACGTTCGACTTGTTTTAGGTATGCAAATGCTGTAAGGGTGACTAAACACTAGCACTCGGAAAATGTAAAATAGCACTAGTTTAATATTTTACTAAGCAAAGCGTTTGGGTGAATACAGCTCTCAAACACACAACGCCTGCATTACTTCAAACAAATCTAACAGTTAAAGTTAACATCGTGGTTTGTTATTTTTAATGCAAACTGTGACTCGTGAAGCGGAGGAAGGAGATGGTCATAAACTGAGCAGAACTGTGAAGGTATCAGTTTGCGGCACAGATATAAAAAGTGACTTCCTCAGCAGCACTGCATAAACAGTCATCGTTCTGTTTTGGTTGCAAACAGTGTGTTCACTGTTTCTCGGGATTCCATCCAACAACCTAATATGCTTACTGTTAAATCTAATATTCATACACCATGCCCATCTGTGAGCTACGTGTATCTCATTTCTTTCACTAAACCAGGTTCAGCGTGACCTGACTTCAGCGTGTCTATTGTAAATATAAGAAAGGAGTAGGGGGGAAAAAAAAAAGACCGAAAACAAAAGCAACTTCATTTATAGGACGAAGAAGGGGAAAAAAAAAAAAAAAAGCTTTTCAAGTAAAAGATAATGACGTACCGTTTCCTTGTTTGGTAGCAGCTCTTTCCGAATCCTGAAGAAGTTTTTGCCGTACTGTCTCAGTCCTTTTATGAACCGTTTCTGTTTATCCAAAAAAAAAAAAAAAACAACACAAAAAGGAGACAGGAAATCAGATAACCATTTTCCATGTGTACACAAATGCCTTATACTGTAAACAGAAGAAAATATTTTAATAGTTAGTTCTCTGTGGCTTAAGAGCTAAAGGTAAGCATGGTGGGGGGGGGGGGCGGGTTGTTAGAGATGACAGCGAAAGCAGAAACAAGAACTCAAATGTATCCACAAAAATGAGCGAACAAAAAGGCAATTTCATCGGAAACAGAGTGAAACAAACCACTAACTGCACACCGGAGGCGTCTGAAGTTCAAAAGTGAACTTCAGTAAGTTACGGAGAATCTCAACATGCCTTTCCTGATCAAGCAATTCTCACAGTCACACATCAAAGAGGAGCTCAGTTGCGGTAAGAAGTTAAAAAAAAAAAAAAAGAAAAAAAAGGCATACCTACATAAAATCACAGAAAATGATTATTATTATGTTTTTTTAGCAGGTTTAAAAATGTCTAATCTTTACATGAAGAGAAAAAAAACTGTTCAAGTGCTGGCTAATAAACATCACTTGGTGTAATTACAACAGTTAGTTAAATACAAAAGAAGATTCTCTTTGGTCTAAATGCATTTCTTTTCCTTTAAATGCCACAGACTGAACCATAAACAAGCGAAGGCAGAAAACATTCATAACCAACGAACCAGACAAGCAGCCGATTTACTTTCTTGTTCCAGAGACGAGCCCCGCTCCACAGTAATCTCGGCCAAGGCTTTCCACCAACTAATGGCAACGAATAAAACTGCTCAAGTCCGCTCGGAGCACGCTCCAATTCACTAAGTCCAATCGCAGGTAGAGGAAAATCTGAGGTGCAAATCCACAAAGTCCCCAAAGGTGCGACGGTTTTTTATGAGCAAGAAATAGCTTGTCACTCTCTGCTCCTCCACTACAAAGGGGAAGGCTTTACATGTGATCTTTCTGCTAGGGAGCCTCTGTTTGGCGGCAGCGTGTAAAACCTGGAGTGGAGTTCTGTGCTGCATGGTGACTCTGTCACTCAAACGAGCCTCTGAGCACAATCCCACTGCTCGAGCTGCCTTTATGTGTGCGTTTGGGCATGTGTATTAGCCCTGCAGTTTCACATCTGCCTTTCTCATTAGTACCCCAACCCCCTCAGTGCTGCCTTTCAGGAAGAGAGAGAGAGAGAGAGAGAGTGAGAGAGAGAGAGAGAGAGAGAGAGCGAACGAGAGAGACTGGACGATTTATTAAATGTACTCAAAGCACATCAAGAAAGAGAGCACCTGAGCAAAAACGCAAGAAAGGAAGAAGACTGGAGTGATGTGTATGCGTGCGCATAAAGGTTCAGGAAATGAATAAATGGAGACAAGCCACCAAGAAAACCAGACATGGAGCTCCCATTGCCTGTAGCACATACAGTCTGTGGTGGTTATGTAACAAGGGAAGTGTTTACACATGGCTTTTAAAAGAACAATCTGTGGCAGGGTGGGGGCATTTCTTTTTCCAAGGACACTCTTTACAATATTTCCCTTTCAAAGTTCTCTTAAACCTCACACCAAATTGCATCTCTTATGAGATAACGAAAAGGCTAATTCAGCGAATTAAAAATACAAGCGCCATCAAATCTGTTTTTCCCCCTCGCCTTGGCATTTCTAAAAGAGGAAACAGATTAACGGGCTCAGACTTGCATGAGAGGAAAACAGTCAGTGTCAGAAAGTAAATATTTAATTGATCTGTTGTGGTGCGAGGTGTAGTGGATTAACCAGTAGGTGGAGCAGTGTTCGAGACTGAAGGTTTCATCTTATAATAAAAAAAAATATATATATATATATATATATATATATATATATTTAAAAAAATATATATACAAACAACAAAGCAGCTTTTTTAAGGTTTGCCTTACCGTAACAGCATTAAAAAAAAATGAGGCACAAATGAGGAAGTGATATTCAGTGTGTGGCATCCCAGGTGTACTGCTCCATTGTGCCTCTTCTACCAAAAGCCTGGTTAACATCTGGCACAACAACTGGCGAACAGAGTTGGACCAATAGGAGCAGGATAAACAGCTCTAAAACATGTAGGAACCTGACATCCTCGTGTGTTAACGAGGCCCTAAAACTGCGGCGTACAGGTCGCAGGTCGGTCCCTCTGTATTTTATTAAACACGTTAACAGAGAATCTGCCAGGGTCTCAGTTCCTGACCGGTGGGCCAAAACCAATTACACCTGCCAGACATGCATGCGTGCATTGTTGCTGGCCTGATTGTGTCGCCTTAATTACGTTATGCCTACTGTAGCATTTACACTGCTCGGGTGTCTGCGGGAGCTGAGCGCGCCACTTTATCATTTTCTCGCTCTCTCCGTTTCGAGCTCTGTGCGCTGCACGTCGGCTCCGTTTTAAGGCTCCATTTCAGCTGCCTGGGCTCGCTGCTCTCTGAGCCCAGCTAATAAATCATCCTCCAATCTGCTCGCTGAATCGCTCTGGCCCTGCCACTAGTGCTCCAGCCCTGGGTTGCTAGGCAACCAGGCAGAGAGGAGGCGGGGCTGAGGGGGGAGAGCTGGAGGGAGGGGGAGTAGAGGGAGCGAGAGAAGGAGGAGGGTTACCAAATCGCCAGGCACGCATTCTGCTGAAACAACAGGCTTCTTTTTTTTTTTCTTTTTCAGAAATTGTTCCAGAGAGCTGGCTTCTCCCCCCAAACCCCCCCCCGGTTTTGCTTCACACACCCTCCCTTTCTCTTGCTGCTCAACAGTACACCATTGTAAAAGAAAGATCACGGAGAAAGTAAAAAGGCCGTTGTGACTCGAGCACACTTCCGGCTTAAACAATAATAGCTGGAAGCTGAAAAACCGGTTTGTGCGAGTGTTTACAGAATGATAAGTGTTTACAAAAAAAAAAAAAAAAGATGATGTCAAAGATAAAGGTGAGTGCATTTCAAATGCACGGCAGCAGTGGTGGTCCGAGCATTTTCAAAGAAATGCCTCAAGTGAACTCTATCTAAATACACAGCAGGCTTGTGAAATCAACACTTGACCTTTCACAAAGGCTGACCTACTACGCCGAGGTGGAAAGACTGCAGGATAAATTTAGACAAAAACATGAAGTGTCACGAGAGAAATCGTGACAAAGATGACATCCGTGCACATAAAACGACCACAAAAACAAACATAAGACAACCCACATCCTGCCTATTTGAACCTTATATAATAAAGCAACCACAAAAGAAAGAGAGCGCAACCTACTAAACCTGCTGAAACAATCACATTAATCAAGTTGGGTACGATACCACTTCAGAGCAGAAACAGATCATTTGGCACAGACACAGCGCACGCGTTTGTGCACAGTGTATAAATATGCAATATCTCAGCAAAAGCTGCTTCTGCGTAAAAGCAAAGGTGACAGGAAACATGGTAGGATGCCCTTCCTGCCCTGCCTAACTCAAAGTGCTATTAAAAACTCTCCAACTCTGGCTATCACAGCACAAACAAAACCTGCCTTGAGGGAGTGTGAGGGAGAGAAAACACCTCTTGGAAAAAGGCTAAATTAACTTCAGGGTGGGTGGGCACTTTCACAGGCCATAGGAAAGTGTTCCGAGATTGTGATTGTGCCTGCAATTTAAAAACACGCACCCACTCTCTCTCAAGCTGTCCACCCTCTTTCTCTAGTCCATCAACAGAGACT
>CM022768.1:10199861-10232361 GCA_012411365.1 Ameiurus melas
TTTCTACAATTTGTCTTCATCTGCTATTACACATGAGGCCTGCCAGGGACATCTTATTTCACTGCATCTCTGCTAGTGGACACCTAATTGTCCAGGACAAATTGCCTTTTTTTTTAATCGTCAGAGCCCAGCTGTGGAAAGTCAGTATAAGGATTAGAGGGGGGAAAAAAGTGGAGAAGAATTCCAAAAGCAAACTGTTCTCAGAGTCAGTGACTGGATTATTACAAAGTATAAAAAGGCAGACTTTGATTATTCCAGGCCACAAAGTGTAATTGTACACTAGATGGAATAACGAGTGGGACGTGAGCCATTACCATTAACGATTAGACTCCGTAAGCAAAATACTGTGCAGTAATCACTCCAGTTTGGACATACAGTCCTGTGAACACCATTTTCTTAAACACTTCCCTCTCAAAAGCTTAATAGCAGAGAAAATGACTATTCCCTGATGCCTGTGGTCTTATCCCTACGACACCACTCCTCTGATGGACACATTACGGCAAGCTAATCGGATTAGCCTGATTACTGCCTTTGTGTTTTCCTGGATGATTTTCCCCTTCAGTCAAATTAGAAACACTGAAATGGTAATAAAACAATATGTTGGGACTGATTTAGAATATTAAACTGATGATGAGGCAGGAATTGCAGCTTATAAGTAATTAATGGATCTAATCCAAAAACAGAGATTCTGCTTGCAGACAGAAATGTGTTATAGGGGAAGAACTGAAGAGTTGAGTTACATAGGAGTAGTGTGTCCTAAACTTTCTGCCACTCTAATCTTCTCACTCTTATGACACCTACGTTTCTGCTTCTGTTGGCCTTGTGGTTTCCAAGCATTCCACTGAACAGGGGTTGTTCTCGGGTCAACAAGAATTAAGACACTATTCATCTCATTTCCTAATTATCTAAGAGTTATTTTATTTTCCTATGCTTCAGGTACAGTATTTGCTGTAAAAGCTACTTACAGTTCTTAAATATACATTTCATAGAAAATAAAAAACAATCGCTTGTAACGTCCCTCGATAGCTTATTTTATCCCTTCTAAGATTGTAACAGTGTAGGTTTTCACATGCGCACCCTTGTGGTGAAATACATCAACTGCATGAGGTCTGTAGAAGAAATTGGCCACAGGTGCACAAATCCAGTCCAGCAGGGGTGGAGTCTAAGTCTATTGGTTTCCACACACATTTAAATTCAACTAACAAGTTCATTACCAGGTTTAGTGTCCGAGTAGAAAAATCAGCAAACCGTGCTGTATAGAGTTGTACACCCATGTATTAAGTAACGTATTTAACACTATAAAAGGAAATGTAAGATACAGAACGATCAATTATGCCACATGGGAAAGGAAAGCTACATTTCTAACCTAACATCAACGATGCTGTGATTCCTTTTTCCTGACATTATAGTGAAACCGGGTCGTCTGGGTCAGGATACAATGCTGTGCTTTGTTCGCGCATGGTTATTGGAGACTTGTTGCGCAGTGCAAAGCGAAATGCATTCATCATTCACATAACCCATAAACAGACCGAGCCGCAATACCGTCCCTGGCCATTCCACTGACAGATTACCAGTTATGCTTTTTATACCTCATAAAAAAGCAGAATCTTGCTGACAGCGGATTAAATTTATGAGCGGACCAATTCCAACACTCGGTTATGTTTGGGCTGTTATATTAAGTGGGGGGGGGTCGGGAGACGAATTCCCCTGCCTGGTTCTTCTTTTTATTGCATCCAACATGCTAAAAGCAATTAGCAATAAATCCATCTGCGCTTTGCAGGAGAATTGCTAATATGTGGAGTTAATAAAGCAGAACTCATCATTCAGATATTTATGTGGGTTGCCTTGGTTACTGATGACTTAACAAGAACTGGAACAGTTTATGAATTTTTATAAAAACACAACAAGTCGATACATTTGCTAACAAACAATTAATTTTGGTGCCTGTGAAAGGATTGACTTACTGTGTTTAATGCATTGAGTGTAGTGTCATCGCGTGAGGCAGCCAGGCAGCCGTCCTCCGTTGAGCCCCCATCACACATCCCTGCAAATGCTGCCATGCTCCTGCACACACAAAATTTTTTTATTAACAGCTATACACATGCTATATAGCTTAGATTAAAGCTTGTGTGAGCACCAATTTAGCCATTACAGCAGTTAGATTGTTTTTAATTTATGAGAATGGCAGGACCGCATGAACTCACCTGGCTGCCCGCAGGTACATGAGCAGGTCACAGTCGTTGACCCCTGGCATCCAGACCAGCTCCTCATTTTCGGTCACTTGGCCTCCGGGAGAGGGGAAAGGCTGCAGCTCTGGGAGCTTGGCCTATTAAATCATCGAGACAGTATTACAAACACACCACAGAAAGAACAGCTACCAGTAAATATCGATTTCCAAGTGTGGTTCCTATGTGGCTAGTAGATGGGCAAATGATTAGTGCTGAATGATTTTAAAACTTGTGACTGAATGATTTAGGCCGCCAAAGTGTTTTAGTAAGGTCTTAGCAGCTGCAGCGGTACAGATTCTCAAATCTCTAGAATGGTACTCTTCACCATTCTTCCTAAACATAGTCTTTAAACTGGTGTTTTTACAAATAACGGTGGAGGATGCTGTGTCATCACCACAAAATCTCCCATAATTGTTCAGCTGGATTGAGATCTGGTCGCTACTGTGAAGGCAAGCACAAACGATTTACATCGTTTTATACTTCTCGAACCATTCCGTGAGGCCTTGTGCCCCGTGTATGGAGGCGGAGTCATCCTGTAGGAAACCCCACCCATCATCTTAGTATAAAGGTCAGAAGAATTTTGTATTCATTTGCAATGACCTCGTGCTCTAAGGTGACAAGTGGACCAAAGTATGCGAGCTTTGTGCTGGATTTTCCTTTAATTTGTCACTGTGTGTGTGTCCACATTAGACATCACGACATTCTATTTTGCACAGGGAAAACATTTCACCACAAGAAGACTAATATCTACGACTAATATCTTCATCCTGTAGAAAACAGTGATTTCAGGATGCATTTGATTTCATTTCCTCATGCTTCCACTTTGACCCCGCAATGGAACTTGACCAAAAAAACCCCCCAAAACCATCTATTCATTTACCAGCAGTTATACGAATACATCAAGAATGATGACACCATGGTAATCAAATAAGGTTTTATTACTACATTAACAAGTGAGCAGTGCTCTTAACGACCCTAAACTCCCTGTCTCAAGTCTTAATTAAGCCCATTTGGAATAGAGAAGTGTAATTTTAACAGAAGAGGCTTAACACTTGAATGATTTTTTTTCAATGTGTCATTTATTTCCCATTGGCGCAATTACTGTTTGCGTGATCTCATTTCCTCATTGAAGGATATCTTAAATTGCGCCGGTTAAACGGATTGCTCGGAATCCACGCACCATTGCATTTCTCTTGGCTCTTTTCCCATCGTGTAGTCCATTCGAAGGCTTTTAAGAAGGGACATAGTGCTGTAATCGTTCCACATGAGAACCCACTGATGTGGTATGTCAGAGACAAAATGCTCTATAAAAGTGATGACAGTAATTGCTGGTGATGTTCCGTATTTTTCTTCGTCGGCCATTTTCCCTTGCAACCTCGCTCTCTTTCAGCTTTCGATTTCAGACCGCTGAAGCAAAATCTGTGTATCTGTCAAGCCCACCCTAACCCAAGCAGAAAGTGTGTGGAATTCATTTCAGTACACAAGAATCCACATTAACCCTTTATGAACTGCTGCGCTTGTCAGTCAATTTACAATAAACCAAGAAACATACATACAAGTCTACATGGATGTTCATGATTTAGTGGGTCAGGGGACATGTTTAATAGTGTAAGAATGCAGAATAAACAAACCTGGTGACTGGGACCGACTCGAATCTCCCCTTGGGTGCTGTTTAATCGCCTGCAAAAACAAAAAACAAACAAACAAACAAAAAAGGTTCAGACAACAACAACAAAAAAATAGGCCTGAAAAATAATGAATATGAGAGCAACAACCTTTTTTTACTCCTGAAATCCCACCATTAACGTCAACACAGACAACATTTTATACATGTGCACGATACGTTTACATTCAAGATATATGAATCTGATCTCCATAAAAACTGTACATAATTTTATTCTAAACTACAATCAGACTCAGTCAGACATCATAGTGTAGTGCCTCAGACTATCTAATGCTATTTATAAGAAAACTGTCACATCTCTCTGTGATTGGTCAGACAGATAAAAAAAAAAAAAACAACATACATATGAATAAGGGGCCGGGGCAAATAATTAAAGTCCCTTCAAGTCCCAAGACTCTTCAGAGGCTCCAGACTTACATTTTATGCCTAGTTCTTTTTTAATGATTACACACCTTTTCTATTCATTATACTGTATGGATAATATGCAGAGGGTGATAAGCTAAGACTTGAAGGACTTGTAAATAATATTACATGCTGCTAGCCAAATTATATGACTTTATATTACCCTTTTATATGAGCTCATCTCTGCAACACTGCTGACACTTATGCATTTTTAAGTGAGAGAGCCAAATGATATTTTAATCATTAACTGTTCATCCTTAAATAAAAGCAAAAAGCTCATTGTACTAAAGCCATTTCGAGTGATTTTCTACTTTCCTGTCATCCAAAACATGAGTAGTGCAAGTGATGTAACAAACATCACAAAGGCGGACGACTCATGAATAGAAAAACACACTGAAAATTAGCATCAGATGATGACTGCATTGATACATACAGCTGTTCCAGATTAATGTAATATTGTACGACAGGCACCATGAGGGGAAGATACGGACTAGAAGCAGTAACGCTAAACAAAAGGACAAAGGCAGTGAGAAGCAGGGGATGATGGGCCTCATTGTTCATGCAGAGGTACAGTACAAACGGCCCCCGAAAGGCCAGACCATACGATGGGAGAGGGACCCTGAAATGACTGCTGTTACAAAGCCCCCCCTCCGGTAACTATGGCAACCACAATTTAATAATAGTGTTCCGATCTCCAGCTGCAGTGGATTAAAGAAAATGACAAGATGTTCCTCTCGAAAAGCATTCCCCCCTTCCGTTGCCAGGGCAACGGCGCCGATTTTCATATCGCCGTCCGCAGCGTGCGCCCAGAAACTGTCAGTGTGATTTGCGTCCGGAGCGGAGCGCCCTCCATCATCTCTGCGAAACTGCTTGGAACGCCAAGATGTGGGGTTTGTGTGTGTGCGCGTCTGTGCATGCGCGTGTGCATGTGTATTGGGACCTCTGGTAGCAGCTCAAAGCCTCAAATCACAGCCTTCCTTTCACGCCTGTTTCATAAACACACGCTACAACACTCATTCCTCCTCCAGCCCCAAACACTAAATTCTGAGAAAAAACATAAGCACTGTCAACTGAAGGAACGCTGCATGAAAACGCATACTGCAGACAGACGCAAAGGGCGCAAAGAAACCTACATACCTACAATCACTCGACTGTGGGATTAGTCCAAGGAACAAGTTTCCCTCGTCTTAAGATGCTTTTAAATTAGAACTGCGCCATAAGAAAATGAAATGCAAGGCGAGTACAGAAAAAGCAGATCAGGACAGTAAGTTTAGGTGGAGAATATTTATTTAAGCGGTGCAGCAGAGAAACTACTCTCCAGAACATTGTGCTGCAGCCTTGGCACTGAAGGCACGCCTGAGCAGCGTGGTGCGGATCACTCGAGCAGGGGAACGTGACCGGCCGACCATGTGTCGCTGTACGAGACACGCTCGTGCCATTCGGTTCCAATAACAATCTACAGTTCGAGTTCAAACTCAAGCTGAAGCAAATAAGCTGTAGGAGCTCTTATAACAGAGCAGACGGCACAAAAATAATCACGGCAGTAAATCATTCCACTCCTGTGAGCAGCTGCTTGTTGCTGTACTAACACACAAACATTAACTCAACACCGAATTATTAAACACTGTCTACTTTAGACAGTAATCAGAGCAGCACGCTGAAAATAAACATACGCCTACTTACTTTATAACTGATTTCAAAAATGTTTTCATATTTTCTATATATGTATGTGTGTGTGTGTGTGTATGTAATATATATATATATATATATATATATATATATATATACACACACACACACACACACACACACACACACACACACGTATGTATGTATGTATGTATGTATGTGTGTGTGTATATATATATATATATATATATATATATATATATATATATATATATATACATACACACACACACACACACACACACAACAGAGACTTTTACAGCACACTCCAACAGGTGCATATGAATACAAACACTCATAGAAAATCATTTTTCATTTTGAGCAATGTAACATAAAACTAGGTCATATTGCACTGCCATTACCTGTTTCTAGAATGTACCGACTACAAAATAAATAAATCTCAGGCTACAAACTGCACACTGCCAGACATCTGGACCTGTACATGCATAAACATACTGCATTTTTTTATGTTCTTCCCGGTGTCCTCAAATGACAAGACATTTATTTATACAACCCATATTTGAGCAGGTCGGCGCTCTGTATGTAATTATTTGGTGTTGAGTGTGTGTGTGTGTGAGAAAAAGAGAGCGAGAGAGAGAAAAAGCTGACTATTATTAATCATCAGAGCCATGCATGCCATTCCCTTGTAAATCCAGATACATGCAACACAGCCAGTTAGTCTGGTATTAGATGGTGTGCGTTAACTTTGACATTTAGCACAAAGCACACCGAGGATAAACGCTGCTCTCTCACACACTGGTAGATGAGTGTAATTAGTAAGTCATTAATTATCATTTATTCCATTTCTGAGATGTCTAGAACAAAAAAAACATGAATAAGATACATCTCAGAAAGAAGGTAGCATGCACCAAGTAAATAAAATGTCAAATATGACACTATACTTAATCTACCTGGTAGTAAGAGGACACAGCTGGCTAAAACATTTCCAGAATTATAGTGCAGATTATAGATAGACACAAACACACACACGTATTAACATACATGTTCCAATCGAATACAGAGAAATTGTTGCATTGCTATCAGAATGGATTTAACATTTTATGATTCAATGCACTGATGTACACTGAATTTATGCTGCAATCACCAGTGATGACTCAAAACAGCAATGAAGCACAGGAACACAGGTCTAAAAACACGGCATCATCACGCTTATGACGATTTGCTTAAGTTCGCAACAGAAGCTCGCGGAGAATGTCAATATCGGCTCATATCTTATATAGAGCGCCGATATTATTGTCATATCATTTAGGAAACGCTCATTTTAAAAATTAATCCTGGAAATAACTAAACAGGAATACCTTTGTCTTTGCAAAAAATATAACAAAACTGTGCAGTTCTCAACGAAGCTATGTTTGTATATTAAATAAAAAGAAATTCTACATATATTACATCGAAACAAAGGAACGCAATATAACAACAGTGTGAAAATCATTTGTGCAAATTAATGTCGCGAGGGCATCAGGATAAAGTGGAATATTATCAGCCTGGATAGAAGGTATAGTGCTCCAAGCAGCACTGTCATGAGTGTATAAGCACTCATATGTCAGGCTATGTCAGGCTGTGTGAGTGTTGTGAGGGTGTTTATGGTGCATGATTGTAAAATATGGTAAAGGTTTAGTTTTAAATAGTTTAGTCTTTTTTTATTTATTTATTATTATAATAATCTACCATGCATAAACTAGCAGTGTTGAGATGCACTAACTCGTATGGCACATGATGAGCCACAACAAGCAGTGCGCATCCTGCATTATTTAACTCGAGCACGAGGACGGCAATCAAGCCTGGCCCCGCCCCCTCCATCAAGCTCATCCAATCCCGGCACGCCTGCAGCACAGTCATAACATAACATAGCGCGAGCGTCTCAACTTTATTTACCTCAGCCCCTGAGAGACAGTAGCACTACTTACTGCTGGGAAAGAGTACACTTTGTTCCCGAATGTTCCTGCGCCATGTCCCCGCGTCTGTAAACACACTCCGAGCCCTGCAAAATGGACTCCAGCCCCGGGTCGGACCTCCTCAACTACACGGCATGTTAAGTTACTGTACTATCAACACGTGCTGCCAGAGAGGCGTCGGTGAAAAGTCAACAGCTGTCGATTTATTCTTAAAAAATACAGAACTAGTACACGAGGCGTCTAGTGTGTCCTCCCTTAAAGAAGAGCCGAAGCTCCTGAGATATGAAGGCGGTGTTAGCCTGGCGCTACATGACAGACAGCGTTTATTAGCGGTTTTGACAGCAAGACGACAACAAACCGCACAGCAACGGCGATAGACACAAAGCTCGCGTTCTTAAACGCACACTGCGGTACACAAACCCCTGGCTAAATAACCAAATAAAAGAGTAAAGAAAACAGTGCTGGACTAACAGAGATTTACGGCTTAACAGGTGAAGTCCGACGCGCACACCTACCTCCGCGGGCTGAACAAGTCATCCATGTCGGACATGACCCGCTGTCCGCGACGGACGCCGCGATACACAACTCTCCTTCTCCGCCTATGCGCTTTGGATGCGCTCAAAATGGAGGCTCATGCGCTCGCGCTTCCACGGAGCTCGTGCCTTGTGTGCTTGGATGCGTGTATGCGTGTGCGTGTGTGTATGACCTCAGCCTCACACACGGCGCGCGCAGTTCCCGTTCCGCCAGGCGGCACTGAGCATGTGCCGCGACCTTCCACACCGACACGCGCTCAACGCGCACTCCATCCCCGCTGCTGCTGCTACACGAGCGCGAGCGGGGAGCGCCGCATACCAAACCAGCGCGAGAGCGAGGGAGGGAGGGAGCGAGCGGAGGGAGCGAGCCATAGCTTCGGATTGGCTGCGTCCGAAACAGCACGCTGCCATCCGTGGTAACCATGGCAACCTACGGCGGCGTACTGTTGTATTTGTTGCTCATATAGCATGCGTTTGGGACGGCGCCGTGAAGGGCTCCAGATGCACCATGTTCTGCATTCTCAAAACCCTTTCCTCGCCCTGGTTATGGGTGCATCAATTCCCTCGTGCATTACGTCGTATTACAATGTAATACGCACGTGTTAATATTATAACGCACTATATTAAAGCAGCACATCGCAGCGACAGCTTCACAGTGAGACTGCATTTCAGGGTTAAGCCCCCTTGTTTTTCAAAGATCAATAATGAAACCTTGTACTGAAGTCCATAACGGCTTATCTGTTGTTAAATGGTTTAAGGTTAAACAAGGCTAAGATTTTTTTTTTTTTTTTTTTACTATTGTGGAACCAAGCACAAAAGCATCAACGATGGTCATTAAAAATATACAGACTGCTGTGCAGAAGCAATACTGGGGCTGACAGAGTCCCGACTGTAAATTCATGCAGTCTATCAGTGCAAAAGTCAAACAGGTCAGGTGGTTAGTGTGTGACACACTGGCTAGCTTTGATCAACATTTGGGTGAATATTTTTCAGCCTGCCTCACTGATATCCTTAACATTTCATCAGCGGTGAACAAGATGGTGCACATGAAATACTGCCGCAGGTGTAATAAACATGAACAAGGAAGACCATTTATTCTATCATAATAAATGATCACATGATCATAAATGATCACAAAAAATAAATAAAATAAAAATAATAAAATCCTTTGGAGGAGAAACTAAAGTAGACCATGCACACTTGGTCCAGCTTGGTAACCTAAAATCATAAACTTATGGATTTCAAAATTTCAGCTTTCACAGAAAATATTTTTGATTAAAATACTATGCAAACAAAACCTGTATATTTGTCTTCCAGCGATTTACACTTCAAGCATGTACACGTATACAACTCAACATGCAAATAATCTCAGTTTTCAACAAGAGTTTCCAGAATTCACAGGTACGCTGTATCAGTATATTAAACATATGCAAACTAAGGCAAATAATACCAAGTCTAATCTTTCCAAATAAAATATATATATCGTTAAGACAATTATAATGCATTTACTGAGCTGTGAAATAAAAATACAAATATCCTGATCACATGACTTCACCTCCGTCAACTCCGCATGTGAGATAGATACACAGTATACACAGGTATTGCAATATTGCATTAGCCTAAATCACACAAAGCCTGAGGAACATCATTGTTTTGGTATTCAAATATTAAAGACACAAAATATAATACATTTAATGTGTTTACAGAAGTGAAAAAGGAGCCCGAGAGTTGGATTTGCAGTCTAAACTAATCAATATACTGTTAGAGCCAAACAGTACATGCAAATCAAATCAAATAAATAAATAAATAATTGTCTATTCCATATTTACAAAAGAAAGCCTTCACACATCTATGCTTCCTTTAGACTACAACTAATTTCTTAAGTGTGCTTAACAAAGTGTTAAATACATTTCCTTTTGATACAGGCCACATTAAAATAGCAATGTTTATGCAACTAACTCCAATTTTGGGGTAAAGAGACTAATCTAATCTTCACCCAGCCACTTTCATATGTGATACATGGCTACCAGACATTAATAAAAACAGACAGAGTAGAATTCATGTGTTTTTCACACTTCCTCATAATTCACAGCACATGTGCATATCAGTGCTGGCTGCTTGCCCGGACCCACACGTCTCTCAGCACAGAAGTGTCAGTAATAGCTGCAAAAACTGATCAAACCATGCATCTGGTCTTTTCGTCTTTATCTTTCGAGCTTCCAGAGCAAATACTATAAAGGCTTGAGCTTCTAGTTTAATAGATCACTGCAATATACACTCAGTCACCTTTACACCTACACATTCATGCAATTCTCTAAATCAACCAGCTGTGTGGCAGTAGTGCAATTTATAAAATCATGCAGATACACCAGGAGCTTCAGGTAATGTTCACATCAACCATCAGAACGGGGACAAAAATGTGATCCCAGCGATTTTGACCCCAGCATCATTGTTGATGCCAGACAGGCTGCTTTGAGTATTTTTGTACTCAACTGCTGATTTCCTGGTATTTTCATGCAGAATAGTCTCTAGATATTACTCAGAATGGTGCAATAAAGAAAAAACATCCACTGAGTGGCAGCTCTGTGGACGGAAACTTGTTGATGAGAGAGGTCAACAGAGAATGGCCAGACAGGTTCGAGCTGACAGAAAGGCTACAGTAACTCAGATAACCTGTACAATTGTGGTTGTAAAAGCTGAAAAGCATCTCAATGTACAACACATCAGACCTTGAGGCGGACGTGTTGCCCATGCCGGGTTCCACTTCTGTTAGCCAAGAGGCCAAGCAGAGGCTGCAGTGGGCACAAACTAACCAAAGCTGAACAGATGAAGACTGGAAAAACGTAGCCTTGTCTGATCTTGATTTCTGCGGAGGCATGCAGATGTTTGGGTCAGAATTTGGTGAAACAGCATGAATTTATGGACCGATCCTGCCTTGTGTCAACAAGTCAACCTTGACTTGTGTCAACAGTCCAGGCTAGTGGAGGTGGTGTAATGGTGTGGGGAATGTTTTCTTGGCACACTTTAGGCCTGTTAACACCAATCAATCATCGCTTGATTGCTACAGCCTGTTTGAGTATTGTTGCTGACCATGTGCATCCCTTCATGGCTACAATTTACCCATCTTCTAATGGCTGCTTCCAGCATGATAATGCGTCATGTCACAAAGCAAAAGTCATCTCAAACTAGTTTCATGAACATGACAATGAGTTCAATATTCTTCAGTGGCCTCTGCAGTCACTGGATCTGAATCTGATAAAACATCTTTGGGATGTGGTAGAACTGGAGATTCGCACCTGAAAAATCAGCAGGAATTGTGTGATGTACTCATGTCAACATGGACTGGAAGCTCAAAGGAATGTTTCCACCATCTTGTGGAATCCATGCCTCAAAGAATTGAGGCTGTTTTGAAAACAAAAATATATTCTACCCAGATTTAATTTAATGTTCCTAATATAGTGCTTAGCGTGTGTATCGTGAAATCATGGATTTGTCTCACAAATATGGATTATTGCCTAGTTGTTCCTGACACCGTTATACTATTTATTTAGGAAATGCAGATAGTGCAGATAGTTCACACCATGGACAGATACAGTTCATTTACAAACTCAAGTGACTGTCAAGGCAGAAATATCAGATCTCAGAAAAACACAAGAATTCAGTCATAAAGCTGGAAATCTTACTATCCCTACTACAACAAATACTGTACATGGCGGTCTTGGAAAACCGGTCACAATGTCGCTGTGCACGAATCCTGCAAACACCCAGAGATTATTTTATCAGGTTCTAATTAAAATTCTTAGTCACCCCACCCCCCATATTCTTGCCCCTAAATTACTTTATCATCTAAGTTCCTGCATGTACACTGGGAAGGAGCCAGTTTAACAAATGCAGCATGCCTAAAGATGTCTAAAACCTTGCTAGCCAAGTCAGGCTTTGATCAAGTTGTCGGAGAGCTGTGTGTCATAGCGAAACGGACATAAGCCTAATCTTTTGTGGTCAATTGATGTAAAAATGTCAATGACGCTCCAGCACCATAACATCATAAAAACAGAGAAGAGTGCTTACACACTCTGTACAGGGTTAATAGCTTTAAATTTAGTCGACAGATGACAAGTCGTGAATTAACAAGCGACTGTTTCCCCACTGATATGAGAGAGAATGAGATCAGACGAGTGAAGAGAAGATGATGAGGCTCGTACAGCGAGTGACTTTTCCCTCAGGTGCAGAGACAGAGAATGATGTGCAGGATGACCAAAGTTCCTTATTTTCTAACATAAATATATAATTTTTTGTAAGCTAATTTTGCTGGAAGCAGATGTAAGTGGCTTGCCATTAAGATAAATATTGAATGACCAAATCAGGTGACAAATATAGAGAAGAGAACAGAATTATTAAGGAAGTAATTCAAACGGTTTCATGTAAAAAGCTTGATTTCTAATTATCGATAAATGTTGTTTGGCCTTTTTGTATGCAAGATAAATAAACCTTCGCTATAACAGAGGGATCACATTTTAAATGGCGAGAGTTCCTTACGCGGGGATGTAAATCAGTATTCACATTTTAATGAACCGCATGTTCTGTTTTTCCTCCCAAAATTCAAATCTTCTAAATTTGTACAAGCTTATATAAGAGTACCAAATGTCCTAGAGCTGAACACTTAGTCCAAGCTATGAGAAGTTTATGTTAACAAAATGTAAAAACATTAAGCTCAATATTTAAATGAATACACACCGAGTAAGAGGACTAAGGTGTTTGAAAAGACTAAAGCACAGAAATATTAATAAGTCTAATGAGATGCGTGTAAGGAGAGACGTTAGGCACCACTGTTCTGAGAGAAACCATGCTCATACGTGACTTGACTTTCACACCAGTAGTTTCCATCATCAGGGAAAAAGACTATTCAGATGTAACAAAATAACACCGGACCAACAGAAGAACATGCACAACATGCAAGAGCCCTACATACACAAGAAACTTTGGTCTGCGTCATTTCCGTTAGGGGTTTATTTACAAATTCAAACGGAAGGTTGTACCAGGTGACCTTAATCATTAAAGGGTCATGAAACCACCCTCTTACCTCACAATCTTTTCAAAAAATGCAACTTAAATGAGCGTGGATTGCTTTGAGAAGAATGGAGGGACAAGTGGGTGTGGCAGGGATAAGAACGTTTCATGAAAAATTATGAGACACCGATGCGTCATCGGAGTACTGTGGTACGTTGCCACGGCACTGCCTGTGACGTTGACACAATGTAGCTTTTAAAGCAGAAAATAGCGGAAAAAAGCTCAAAATGAACCAACCACCTCTGTTAAAAATTTTTGTAGTTTCATGACTCTTTAACAAAGCTATCAAACTGGATAGCAGGCACAACAACTGACATGATCACTCCAAATAATCATCGTTTTTGAATGTCTCACTTTCCGAAAAGCTTTTTGCTGGACATAAATGCTGTCTCAGTGTGGACGGAAGGCCAAAACATGGAGAAAAACATGCATTTTCAAATTGATCTGGATTAAACGTGGACGTAGCTACAGTTTGCAATGCATCCAGGTTGCCAGCACCCACACAACATAACATGCCTCCTGATATTTCGTTCAGCCAAAAAATTCCCTGCTGAAATCTACCATTTTGCTTAATGTGTAATATGGGAGGAGGCTTTATGTTCCTTCTTTATATCAGTCTCTTCCACTGACCAGTTTTTAATTATTTACACTCTTAAATTTAACACACCGGATTTAGTTAATTAAAGTTTTTATTAGCCCCGGGTGTACATGACTAAGTTTCCCATACAACAAGCAAAAAACACAAAAAGTAATTAAGAGTCAATCAGTTGTTCAGCCACCGTTTAGTTAAACCTGACAGTTCTATGTCAATCAACATATAAACCTTCCATTATCTCTATCGCCTTTCTGTGTTTATTTTCAACACGATTAGTGTCGGCTTCAAACTTTTGGCATGCAGGTTAAATGCTCTTAAATAAAGCATTTCATGTAGTAAATTCTGAATATGATTTTATATACTATATCATTACTAAATATTACTAAAAGTTTGAAGCTGGTGTTTTGTATACTTCACTGAATAAATCCTCTCCGATGGTGCACTACATAGTAAGAGAGATAGCTGCTGCCCTATGCTGTCCACCACTTTCAAAAATCAATACCTAGGTTACAGCTTCTAACACAATAACTCTGTACGTTTACATGGACAACAATAATCCGATATGAACCCGATTAAGACGATACTCTGATTAAGAAACTACCATTTAAACAGCGATTATTGATGACTTTAATCTGATTAAAGTCATATTTGAAGTAAACACAAATTGAATTAAGACGTGGAGTATTCCTTTTTTTTAGTCGCATTATCGACATGCATTACAGACATGTACACACCTTAATCACACTATTAACGTTGTGTGAGAGTTTTCACCGCATTTTGCGACAGGGCACGTACACACACAGCAGTGCTCAACCGTTTGACGGCAAACAAGAAGAGCACGGCTGCGTCCCAAACTGCTTACTTACCTGCTATATTGTAGCCACAATACTTGAATTTCTCCTACTATATACATGTATTTCTTCTACTATATAGCAGGTAAGTACGCGGTTTCAGACGCACTGCACTGAGGGTACGTATCCTGTCGCAAAATGGGGTGAAATCTCCCGCAGCCCACGGCTTCAAGCAGTCGTCTATTTGCATGCATAGCAAGACAAATAATTAACTGCACTTGAAGCTTTCAAAAAATTTAAAAACACCCAAAACTGTATACGATACCATAACGAAGATCAACTGTATGTCGATACGTGAAATTCTGGGGGGAACATCGGACGGCGTGGCGTGGGGACGTAATGACGTGTGCCGTTAATCGATTTATGATCTATAACATGTAAAACCTGAACATGAAAGGAATATTCTAAAAGCAACTCATGTAAACACCTTAATCACAATATTGTCTTATTCAGAATAAGGTCAATAATTAGATTATTGCTGTCCGTGTAAACGTAGTCAATGACTTATAACAAAAAGAAGCACTAGTTAGTACAGTACAATCAAGCACAAATACAAAAAAAAATCCACACAGTGATATAGATTAAGTGCTTCAGTATGGACGTATAGATGGATATATGGAAAGGAAAGAAAAGGAGTAGAAGATACAGAAAAAAGAAAGGAAAGGGGAATACCAAAGGAAAGAATGAAAATGAGAAAGGGATAAAGAAAAGGAGAAATGAAAAGGAAAGAAAAAGAAAAGAAAGCCTCTATTGTTACACGTACAGTACAGTGAAATCCTTTTCTCTGCATGTTCTAGCTTGTTAGGAAGCTGGGGTAAGAGCACTGAATGCGACGCCTCTGGAGCACATGAGGGTTAAAGGCCTTGCTCAAAGCCCTGACAGTGTTGCTTAACAGTGGAAGCTTGGCAATGCTGAGATTCAAACCTTCTGATAAGCATCCCACAACTTTAACCACTGAGTCACCAGACTGCAATTACTCTTCTCATGATACACACTCTCAGCCCCCACTGAGTGAAAACAAGAAGAATCATGTCTTAAATACCTACAGATTATCAAACAAACACAAATATCTCAGCAAGTAATCACCAAAACAAATGTCATCAATAGACTACAGAGCAGCAGAGCGTTCATAAACCGGTACAGCTCAGCGATCTGCCATTACAAAACATCAAATGCCTTTTATTATATATTTTATGATGTGATCTATGTGGAACTAGACAACGTACTGTAAATGTTATTTGTACAATTTGGGTGAATCAGAATACAGCGAACTGTTGTTGGTGCTTTATTAGCATTGTATGTATTGCGCAAATGTCAAGTTCAAGTGCTGCGATAATATTTTTGGCATATAGTGGAAACCTGAACCCAGCGTGTCTTACCTAGTCTCTGGGTTATATCCTAAAATGTAGAAGAAGGAGTCGATTCGTGGTTTGAACTCCCTGGCAGCGAAAATGTCAGAGAAGTGGGCAATGTTACATTTCCCTCTGCAAAACAGAACAACACACAAATGCAAAATGAGCCTCAAGTAGATGTGCACATACATTTCCTGCCTCTACAGTAATCATGCTTTAAAGTAAACACATCTGGGTGCGAGTGCTACCAGCTACGGGAGATCAATCACTGCTGAACTAATATTGTTTCTTGTGTGTGTGAGAGGCAGAGATGAACAAATTCTCTGGAAAAAAAATGTTTTCAGACGCATTGTAACAGAGAGCATGGTCCATCTCTTCAGACTTAGACTTAAACGAGGGGTGACGGACAGCACATGGGATCTGCTAACGTGTGCGTGCGCAGATACACACACACACACACACACACACACACACACACACACACACACACACAGCAGAGTGCTATCAACAGCTAGCAACTGCATCTTGATATTGCTTCACCCACACTTCCACGCCTGTGCTTTCAAAATAACAAGCGTCGGTGTGGTTTGGGTGCTCAGCACACAGACACAATACCTTTCTCTGAAGATGAAAGGGACAAGGGGCTTGAAGCAAGCATTACACCATGCTTGCAGAATTCACAGAGTTTACCAAAAGCCCTGTAATAAGTCAAATCAAAGGAGCCTTTGTGCAGCAGAAGTTGCTGCTAATTTGCCCTGAAATCACTGGTTCAGAGCTGCGGCTTTGTGCGCCTCTCCAGCTGGTTTTAGTTAAAGCGCTGGAAAGGAAAAGGGTGAAAAATGGAACACATGGTTGGGGGGGGGAAGAAGACAGGGAAGATCTGGTTTCAAACGCTGAGAATCAGCATGCCTGTCCTCTTTTTTTCCCTCTGGCCATGGAAAAGAACAGCATGATTGCTTTGAGCTGAAAGTGCACATGCAGAATGTTATAATGGAAAAGCTGTCAAGTCCTGAGGTTTTTACTGAGAGGCTCAATTGTTGCTTAGCATGACAACACCAAGACTGTGCAGTACAGAAATACAGATATGACTCAAACGTCAGGGGGGTTACCTAAGGGCCGTGGTATGGTACGTGTCCACGTAGTCAGAGATGAAGAGCTCTCTGCTTTTTACTACAGGGTCAGTGATGACCAGTTCCCGACCTGAGTCTGCTGAGAGAGAGAGAGAGAGAGAGAGAGAGAGAGAGAGAGAGAGAGAGATGGACCATTAGCATACACATATTCAGGGGACAGATAACCGACAGCCATACTGGCAATGAGATATATACAGAAAACTAAACAAAAAAAGAGAAATTATTTTTTACAAATATAAATTTCATCATACAAATAAAAGTAATGCAAATTACTATAAATAAAATATATTAACAATCTATACATATTTATGAAAATACAATTTTAAAACAGAAAATATTTTCTATTTTTTTAGTTATTAATAATAATAATTATTTTGTATAGCAATTATGAACAACTAATTGTGTTACATTTTTTGTGAACCACTAAATTTGAAAAAAATCTCCTATTAGAATTTATTAAAGATTTTTTTGCTGCTAGTTAGTGATGCATATGGTGTATAATAGAAATATCAACTATCCTAATAGTGATATCTTTGCAATATTGCCCATTCCTTACAAACACACACACACATGCATATATATAATACACATATACACACACACATATACAAGCATACACACGAACACATAACCAGTGTAAAATACCATGGGCACTCATAAAATGCATTAGATAAAATCCTCATATAGAGTATCAGTACTAATAATATACACAGTATATTACACAGAATATAATATACAGTATTTTGTGCAGACAAGTATGAATTTAAACAGATTACTATTATTACTTACTACACTATTATATATAAGACAACTGCATCCCTGTGAATGTGTGTAAGTATTGCAATGTAAAAATCAGCATGTAGGCTAAGGGCTGCAGCACTGAGACCTGTATTCCAATAATCAAATCAATGTACGTAAGTCTAATGCAACCTTATTTCACTTCTCCCTGCAAAAAGTATGCCTTGTTACCACAAAGATATTGTGGGAAAATCGGAAAAAGCGAATGTCAGAGATCCATTATGACAGTGCAGGATGGTGTCTGTCATCCAGACCCAGGCTAAGACATGACGTCGGTGATGGAGGGAGGGACGAAGGGAGGGAGGGATGGTGGTGTCTGCCAGGCTGACAGGACTGCAGAGGCGCTCTTGGCTGTTTTATTAGAGCGCATTAAAATCAATGCGGTCTCGGAGCAAAGCCGGGTGGAAGCCCTAACCTGTTATTACTTCTTGATGTATGCATTAGCCCAGGGATGGCCATGGGACCGAGAGATATTACGCTCAGGGTTATTTGCACTTCACCTCGCTCTGCCTTTGTTTGAAGGAGCGTTACTATGGAAACGGGGACAGCGGGGTGTTTTCGCAGACATGTCCTCTATTATTCGAGATGTCGTTTACTGTGACGTCTAAGAATGGTTGAGTAAAAAGACGTGGCAACCGGATAATACGCGTTATTTGCTAGTGGTAAAACACACACGTACCGTTCTCATTGTTGCGGTCCTGTACTAGGTGCTGGTAGACAGAGTCAGGTACCTCGGACTGGCGGTAGTACCATTTCACACTCATTAACAGATGGTCTCGTTTACTCTGGGAAAAAAACAAACAAAGCAAACAAACATTCAATAAAAAAAAAAGCAACAACAGACATTTGTTTGTTAACAGCATCACAAATTGGCCTCTTGGCAAACACAAGCCTGTGCTGCATGTGCAGTCATGATTCCCTCACTCTGTGCCAAAAGCCCTCAGTGAAAACCAAGTCAATTAAAAAGGGATTGAAAACATTTAGTTTTAATACAGTAAACAGAAAAACATTTGCATTTTTGGACTACTAGGGAGCCAGGCAGGAAGGAAGGAAAGCTGTGTGTTCAAAAGGGAGGCGCTTCAAGCTTCGAGGCAGAAAACGCAGCCACTCTTCCAACTGTATGATAGATTAACTCCTGAATACAACTCCAGACACACATCTGTAAAGCATAAAACTATGAAACCAGCCAAGCAAATCACCCGCCGCTTCCTCTTCTCGTGTTGCACTTGAAACTCCGCCACCCGCTGTCGGTTCGGGGGACTGCATGCAGTGCCAGCACTCGCGCTCCCCCAAAATCACCAGCAGGTGGCAGCACTGGGTCACCCAGACCTCCCACAGTCAATGTGATTTCCAAGCAAGGGCCAGGATGAGGGAAGCGAAGCGCAGAAACACTGTTTTCATTCCCTGACATGAAATATTTATTGTGCCTTCACACAAAACCAACTGACCATTGAAACAGTTTAAAAGAATGTTAAAGAAGCCACAGCTGAGCACCGAGAGAGCGACGCCAGAAATCACAGTCGTTTTTAACGTGCCTACAGAATACCACGTTCCCCACAAAAAGGCTGAGTGTGCCATCACCTCAGCCCGCTGGTGGAAAAAAAACAACAAAAGAACCCCCCAGAAAGCCGAGGACTACTTGTTTCCCCCCTCTGCTGCCTCATTTTCCCTGCAGTCGCAGAACTGAGCAGCAGAGTGAGCTCATTGTTGAGAAATAATTTCATGTGGATGGTGGAATGACTGTTAAGCGGAGTGCATATGTGTAACAGTATATTTCCACCACCTGGGCCTGGCATGGGACATGAGAAGCTGTAAAGTCCTGTTGGAGACACCATATACATGACTCCAGGGCGATTTTTTTCAGTAGAAAGGAAGAAAAATCCTGTTAAGTTAGAATTATGGTGAAACCTTTGCTTTTTTTTTTACCCCTTCTTTCTTAAGTATGAAGCAGAAATGCAGCTCAATTTAGGTGGATTAAAGGCAGTCACTATTAGTCCACAGTCTAACAGGGCCACTTTTTTGTACCATCAAAAAGGACCATCAGAATGAATTATACTGCAGATACTGAGACGAGGAGGATTCACACGGCTTTCGCTGCTCAGAGAAATCTCAGCACTGATAAAGCGCAAGGACGTTCTCGCCCATTCAGTGCATCACCACAAGCTGAGAAACTAAACCCTGACATCAGTGCCCCTGAAGACCAAACACACACCCTTAAATTCCGTTTGCATGAGCGCGCACACACACACACACAGCCGCTCACACACCACGCAACAACAACAAAATCATGAAACTAAAAAAAGCTGAAAGCTGTGACCTTTCTTTGAATCTGTCTCGCACTGGAAATGACTGTTTCCTTATTAAACCCTAATTATGTTTTTATGTCGCAGAGAGCAGATCAGTGCACAGAATCAAATTATCAAGATAAGCACTCGCAGCCAGACAGGAAGGAGAACGGGAGGCAGCAGCAAGCCGCCCATTACAATTACAAAGATGAATTGATTAGTGACATTCCAAAGCGCTCTCGCTGCCGCTGTGCCTCTTTCTCCCGGCTCCGTGGGTTGTATGTTGGCTTTTGCCCAGCGCTCCTCGTGCTCTCGTGAACACACCGTAGCCCACGAAAACTCTAAGCTAAACGGAGAGGCCACTTATTCGATCCTACACCCAATCTCTCGGAATATCCCCCCCATTCGCGCCAATAAAGCTGCGCTTCGTATTACAAGCAGCACACAATGGCTGGCGATGCCGGAGACGTGGGGGTGGAGAGTTAAAGAGTGGAAACATTCCTACGAGTATGCAGGCCTCACTACTTTCAGAAATTGTTGTGCTGCCCCCTTTTGTCTAACTCGACCCCCCTTGAGCAGAATCATGCGCTCACACTGTCCCCTTGTCTCTCAAACAGGCGCGAGCAGTAATTACAGGGCAGCCATGTTGAGTCCAAGTGCAGCGAGGGGTTAAGACTCTTGGGAGAGCCAGGCTTTTACAGAGCAGTCTTGGAGGTTGTGACGGTGTGTGTGTGGAGTGTGCAGAGCTCCAACACTAACAACCCCAACTGTGGCACGCGGGGCATTTTTGAGCAGAGAGGTGTGACGGCGGTTAATCAGGAATTCGCAGTAAAATGAACAACCGGAAAGTGCAGGTATTGGAAGAGAGAGAGTTATTTTTATTTTGGTAACAATGTAGGTCACGGTGTCCTGTTCCCACCTTCATTTGATTGACAGCACCATGCCACTCCCCTGCCAGACTACAGGATGCTAGATGACATGGCAAGCTGCCTTTTCCATAGTGGAATCATTAAACATGGCTGCCGCAGCACCTCTCCTGGCAGCTCTCATCTGTTAGCAAGGGGATGACTTGGGGCACGCTCACACGACTCCCGTATTAACACGAGAGCCCGGTGAAACCGCAGCACTGAACCCCTTTCAGTCTGCTCATGCCATATACGCGCCGTCATAGCCCCCGGCTAAGCAAAACCAGACCCGCCGGCAAGCATTAACAGGAAATATGGGTTTATTTTCCGAGCGTTTACATTCTGTTTCTCTTTCGCGCACCAGATCCAAACTGCCGAGTGCTTTAACAGGCTCTGGTTTCAGAGCAGGGCAGAGTGCGGCCACTGGAGGAAGCTGTGAAACGCTGGGATCTCCCACATCCTGGACGATACGGAGACTGGGGAAAGGAGAAGAATGTGCATCTCAGAACTATCCTCGTGAACCCGAGGAGACAAAACGACTGGGGAGTGTCTCATTGAGTGTGTGTGACATGGTGGCATCAGGCGGACAGATCCATGAGCTAATCTCCTTTCCAAACATGATATGATTAGTCGCAGGCAGCGCTGCTTCAGGATGCTCTCTCCTACATGATTTATGTGGCTCACGCATTGTTTCCGCCCAGTGCTCTCTCTGACTCGCTGATATAGACCAGACACTGCTACACTCCATAAAAACCGTATGACTGACACACACACATATATATACACACACACACACACACACACACACATAGACTAAAGCTCTTCCATGTGTGCCCCCAGCATGCAAGGCTTCCCACAGCTGTGTGTGCATGAGCGAGTGAGGAAAAACATTCCCACACTCTGTTCTAAACGAACAAAGAAAGGCGAGAAAGGCGTACGCACACAGCCGAATGTGTATCGTGTGGAATAAGCAAGTGCCGTGCAGCAGCACTAACGTGGAAAAAAGGGTGTTGAGCTAAGCGGAGACGAGAAGCCTTAGAAAAGAAGCCTTTTGCGTTGCCTCATAGCTCGAGAGTAATTGAGCTGCCCTGCCTCTCCTCTCGCAGGCTCAAACTAATAATGGTAAACAAGTGTTGATGACATGTTTCCTCCCTGCAAGAGCCTGTGTACAGATTACTCCTCCTCCGCCCGTCAACAAGAACAAATGCAAGGGGGGGGGGGGGGAGAGAAAAGGAGAGGAGGGGCAAGTCACAGCTGTGATGGCAGCACAGTCAGGACCTTTATGCTGCTCCACATAGGGCGCCTCTCTTTTCTCTCTCTCAGTGCCCGTGCTATTTAGATATTAAATCTCCACTCGCTTTGAACACAGCCTGCCCATCTGTCAGGCCCTCTCTAGATTGTATTTGACAAGCATTATGCGGTCGGAGATACAGTGTAACGAAGCCAGGATACACTGTACACGATACACAATGATTCAGTCGTTTAGCGGGGCTGTGTCGAGATGCAGATCTGACGTTACTCTATGCTTGTCTTTTGTTTTTTTGGAATAAAGAAGGGTGACTCACGCGGTGCTGGACGTGCAAATAATGCTAATTAAGATGTGCCCGCTGTGGCTGTAATCGCATGCAACACTACAGAGACACTTCAAACATTTAAGAGCCTGAGCACTTCACATAATCACTCTCCGAGCTCCCTGCAGGACTCGATCCAGAGTCACGCGATACACCGAGGCCCGCTTGATACCCGGAGACATGGCGCTGTGTGCGTTTGGTTTGCTCTGCCCCAGCAGGTGTGCCTTCCCCACTTCCCCCTCCTTATCCTTCTCGCCCTTCGCTGCTGTCTCCTCCTCCTTCCTCTTTTCACCATTTCCCCCACCGCCACCGACCGCCACCGACCCCCCCCCCGAGTGCTCGAACACTTAACAGCTAATGATTGAAACGTCGAAGGCTAGGGAAGCGGGGGAAAGAGGGTTTCATTTGTCGACCGAGAAATGATTGACAGGAGTCTCAGGGCGACGACGTGTTTAATATTTAAAAGAGCTTGTTATTGTGTTGCTACGCAGAACTAACAATGTTTGTGTGCAACGATCACACTGGTGTGGATTGAAGAAGTCAAACACACACACACACAAAACAAAAAGCATAAGCAAATGAGCGTTTATTAGGTCAGAGCTGTAAAAATATACAAAGAGGTGATAAACGGAGGCAGGCTGATAACTGATAAGAAGTCCAATTTTAGCCGTCGCTTGAAACAATGTGCATGTCTCCTTATCTCTCGACTGACATTTCTCTCTCGCCTGCACTTCCTCTTCGGTTAGGCGATACAGACAGAAAGAGGAATAAATCTGCTTGTCAATGAGACTATCGACATCAACAGCACAGACATCAGAGAGACTTGCACTGCAGGGGCTCTACATCTTCTACACTTACCTACACACACACACACACACACACACACACCAAAAAAAAAAAACAGTGAGTGAGCATTCAGCATGCTAATTCAGCTCATCATGGCGGCTCCAGCAATGATTCCATGCCTCACTATTCTAATTTGCATTTGATTCCATTGCAGCTTTTATCAACACACACACTCTATTCCAGATGCTTCACAGTTGCTAATGGCGCAGATTTTCATCCTGGAATCCAGCGGACATTTTTAAGCGACAGACTGGGATGACGGCAGAAACATGAACCCGTTCAGAGATGTGGGTAAAGCAGGCGAGCCGTGTCGCTGGTCTGACATGAGATGTCTCCGATATGCTCGTTCATTTCGCCTGCACTTCATGCTCGGCAGCAGACGCTGCCAAGTGGCTGGACTGCTGACTGACTGATGACTGAGTCAGTCCACAGACATTTAAGTGCTGGATAACAGTCACATACACACACACCTCAGAACTCCAACTGCATGTCAATTTAAGAGCCTATTTGAGGTAACGTTGGTTTGAGGAAGTATTTCTGGGTACAGCCTGTCACAGAAACAGTGGAGACCTGGTTAAGGCATGGCTAAATGGATTAGCCGATTTGGTCAAGCGTGAGCTAAGCGGTGGCATGGAAATGGCTTGGGGGTATCAACTACTGCTGCCAAAACAATCGGGCTGATCGCAACCCCCAGCTGCTCCTCCCAGCCCTGCTATCCCAATCCCCAGGGCAGAATGATGAGGAGGTTTGGGGGGGGTAGACGGTGCCAAGCCTGGCATAATAGGCTTTGTTGTTGCTGCTGTTTTCCTGTCTGCACTCTAATCGCTGTGGTGACTTGCTCATGTGATGATTATTAGATTGGGCTGATTGCAGCACTCAACGGCTGAGAGAGTAACTGAGAGAAGCGAGAGCAATGACTATTAAATTGATATCACACATTTTAAAAGGTTAGTATGTTGTGCAGCATCATGTGCTGGTCAGCTGCAGCTCGACCTTTCTCTCTCTCTCACCTTATCTCATGCACATCAGCACTGTCCGGATGCTGCGTCGGGTCAATGCCAGGTTTCCAAGTCAAATTAAGATGCCAACATTACTTCTGGGGATGTAACCAGACCCATCTTCAACCAATCAGCAATCGACTCAAGGTGCTTGTCATACAGCACTGAAGATATACGTGATGCACCGTTATGATTTTGAATCATCACACGAACTGCAGTCCCTGAGCCATGTCATGACAAGCCGATACCAGGGTATCTGCGGGTATCAGCACTTCAAATTTAATACTTTTTAATACCATATTCAAGACATTTCCAAATATTTTAAGACCTGCACATCACTTCAATCACGCTATTGCATGATACATCAGCTATAATGTATACATTCTATAGAGGCAGATGAGCGACCGTAGCAAATATCCTTATTGCTCCAACAACGAAAAAAATAAATAAAAATCCAGTATTTCCTTCCTATAATATTAGAAACCCCCTCACTAGTCATTATTTGTAACAAGTAGTGTCAAGATTATATATATATATATATATAAACCTGTTCTATTTTATAATATTACTATTGCACTGAATAATACATAAAAAAAAATTTATTTGGGGTACAAATAGTAATAACAATAGTAATATATTTCGGACTTAATTGACATTTATGCATTAGACCATGTGGCTTTTATTTTGGCGGAAAACCGCAGGAAGACCTCCTTTTAGTTGGCAACAGATAATATTAAATTTACTTCTCATTACCAATCGGGTGAAATGTTGTAAACCTCTGCCCACAAAAATGTTTGTGATTACACTAACGTAAAAACAAAGTGAATGTGGTGTGTGTTGTGTTATAAGCCACTGAAACACAGCACAGAGATGAAGTTAGTGTGGAGCAGCAGTTACTGTGAACCGAGCCTCTCTAAAACACTGATGAGCCGCACACACACTCTGAGTGCAACACAGTCACACGGCTTTACCATCTCAAACAACAACTAGGCAAAATAACATCTAAAATCTTCTTTACGGTGTCGGCTCGGGTGCATATGTAAGACCTTTGAAATGTGAATTTAAGATATTTTAATACTAATTAAGACCTTACTTTTACATTTAGGAATTTTGAAGGAATCAGGGATACAGACCATTTCTCATTCTATGCATATGTGTGATCCACCAGCATCACCAGACTAAACCACATCAAGAACCTAGAGCTCAGAGGATTATTTTCCACTGCACACAAACATGCATGCACACGCGCGCGCACACACACAAAGACCACTGCAGACCACCATTACAGATGATAAGGTCACCATCTATAGACGAGTCGTGGCACTGAAACTGATGCAAGCTGAAACAGAGGGAGGATGAATAAGAGAGAGTGACTGTTCAACAGGCACAAAGAGAAAAATCACCTGTCTTCCTTCCTCTCTCTTTAATCACACACTCACACACTGCAGTACAATAAAGGCACAGCCGCCTCGCCCCTCTCTGTTTGTACGCACAGACGCATACAGTCGTGAGCAAACAGAATTAGCTGCAACGCTGAGGCACATCATTGTTGCACATCCATCCTACAATGTGTGCATCATATATATATATATATATACATATATATATACACACACACACACACACACACACACACACACACACACACACAGTGTACACCCATGTGCACAGCACACACACACACACGAACACATATTACTGAGACAGGCTGAGAGGTGAAAAGACCGGATTTAGTATCCACAAGCAAAGAATTCAGCCAGGACAGGAGGATGAGAAGAGGAGCAGGACACACTGGCCAGAGGTCACAGATCCTAGCTGACACCCAGCTGGTGGTTTATTCTCAGCATGCTGCCTTTCAGTCCTATTACACACCATCAATGTTCAACCTTTCCAAGGTGACGTAACACACATCCACAACTTCCCACCTCGTTTTTATCAAGTGCCTACAGAGAGCTGCCAGATAAAAACGGAGGTCAATCTAATTAGATGTAATGAGGTGCTTCAAGTGTGCGCGTACAAAACAAGATCTAGACGTTCACATCGTAATCTTTCCAATCATAACTTTCCTTCAACATATAAGCAGATTCTGGTGAAGGTGTAGGAGTGAGAAGAAGAAAAAGAAAAAGAAAAAAAAGAGCACGTTTTACAGTGAGCACTCAATCATTGATCATTTATGACAAGTGTGTGATTGAAAAAAAAAAAAGAAAAGAAAAAGAAGAGTGTCTTGAAAGAAGATGCTAAGCAGAGCTGACAGCTCAGCGCACCCAGTTAACTGAGTGTATGGGTGTATTCATGCACGCGGCTGCTTACTGGGGTGTGGTTATTGATGGCTCTGTAATGCAGAGCATCATTAGCACAGCAGTCTACAAAAGACTCGCCACTCATTTTGCTTCAGCCCCGCCCATATGCACCGAGCCCACCAATCAGCCTGTTGCACGCTGACAGACAGCTCAAAGCAGCCAATGTCCAGGAGAATCTGAGCAGCGCCGAGGGGAGCCGAAACGCTGCACAAGCGTTCGTGCACCCATCTGACGTGCGTGGTGCGTTTGCGATACAGCTTAGATCAAAATCCGTTTGCAGCTCCTCCCTTGTGCTTGTATTTCATCCTCTGCCTTTGGGTAGCACGTACATGGAGGACGTTTTCCAGCCCACTGCTGCAATACAGATCACAGCTATACAGCACTGACCAGCATGACAACACGCACACACCCCACCCCTTGTGAGAATGATTTCATGCTGTCGGCACGTCTATGTGAAAGACAGAAGTGAGGGTGGGGTGGGGTGGGGAGGGTTAGCAGCCTGAACGATTGAAAGTGATCATCGACAAATAAAGTGATCCTTTAACATTTTGTTGTTGCAAAAGACCGCCCCAAGACCCCCCATGGTGAATTTGGGAAAAGTCAGGGTGAAAGAGTCAGTGAGAATTAGTGCAGACCATTGATTGGAGACATAACTGGCCATAGGCAAGACCTGACCTATACAAACTCCCCATGCTGCCCCCTTCTTGTATGGGGCTAGATACAGTAAAGGCCATTGACTGGTCAAACACAATCGTCCTTAACTAACTACTACAACTTGTACTGGAACTAAATAAGGTACCAAAAGCAGTAAACAAAGATATATGGGTCTATGCAGATGTAGTTCAGACAACTGATTTGTCTGATAATTAAGACTCACACAATAACAAAGTATTCATTCTGAATTTGGCTGCAATGCTTGCCAGGGTACTTAGAGTACCAAACAGGAACATATGGATGGAGTCAGAAATAGTGCAGACCATTTATCGGTCAAATGCAAATGTTCATGCAAGTCCTAAGAGCCCTACTGTAACGAAGTATCCACGCCGCCTTACCCGGGGACATATGGGTGGACATAACAATAGCCATTGATTGGTCAAATGTCATATTTGCAATCACTTCTGTATAGGACAGTGTGACAAAGCAATAACCAGAAGTAGTGCTTGATAAGATTAATTAGTTATTATATAACATTACACCGGAAGGATTAGTTTGGTCGGGTGTTCTTATCAGTATGTAGTCGGATGAGCAGATCCAGCAAGATCTGGAGTCTAGTATTCAAATCCAGAATGTCTACCAGTCAGTTTCTCTCAGCATGTGCTGGAAATTGAGGCACATCTGCCAGCAAAACAGTGTCCCAACCTTCAAGCAGGTACTACAATGCGACTGGAAACAGAAACTAGTAGTCAACCAACGTATGGATAATTCTCTATTTGGATCACAGAATCATACTGTCCCAAGCTGTCTAATAAATAATAATAATTATAATAATAATAACAACAAAAAAAACCCACAGTGTGTTCCTTTCCTTCTAGAGCCGCACACACAGGCAGCCATGCAGCTGTCCATCCCGAGGCCATTCTCACAGGGCCCTCTCATTACCCTCATAACGAGAGCGTGGAAACTTCACAGCCTCATTTTAGTGTTCCGCAGGCACATCCGCTACCTCCGCCTGCTCTCGCTTTAAACACCTCTCGTTCTCAACCAGCCCACGAAGTACTCAGCGAAGCAGCAGAGAGCCAGAAAGCACTCACGACTTGTCAGAACATTAAAGACAAAGCAGACTTTATTAAATAGTTAAAATCGGAAAATTGTCGACGGTATAAAAAAAAAAAACCCTCCCTCCCTCAGGCCGCCTCCAGACTCTGTCACTCTCATCATCTCTCTATTATTCTTGCCTCAGCTAATCCTCCTCGCAGCCACTCCACATTGAGACTAATCTAACAGGCATTACACCAGTCGCATGCTCCTGCATCTATACAAAAGCCTGCAGGTCTACTTCCTAATCAGCAGCTGCTGCTAATAATAATAATAATAATAATAATAATAACTTTATTTCCAACACAAGGCTAAAAAAAGTCCATGTTCCCATGTGACTTGCTGCTGGTTAATTAAAGCTATGCTTCATCATGAGGGTGGCTGGGGGTTTCATGCTGCTCTCTGATGGCCGCCTGTTGGGGGTTTTTTGGTTGGGTGTTTGTGTTTGTGGTTTTGCCCCCCTCCCCCCCCCCCGTGCCCCTTTTTAACTTTTTCTTCCACCCCTCCATACAGGCATGGCAGCGAGCTGAGCGAGGGGCAGTATACCCCTCATCACAGGCCTGTTCCGGTCACTGTTTGGCATTTAAATGCCTTTTGCGGCAACAAACAGTTCGTACCTAATTACAGCAGGCAGGCAGCCGTAGCAGAGCGTGGAGCTGCAGCAGCACTTTCAGCTTCTTGCACCGCTAAAAAGAAAGTGCACCTTTTAAATACTAAATTGGCCCAGCTGCTCAGAACACCTTCTGAGAGACCAGCCAGAGTTTTTAAATTAGCCTGCCCTGCTGCTACAAGCTTGCCTAGTAATCAATTGGCCCATATACAAAGCTATGTGCACTATACACACACACACACACACACACACACACACAAATAGTGCTCTGTACTGCCTCAGATGATGGTGCCTTAAGAGCCGTGTTAACAAATTGACTGATATCTACAACTCCGTGTTATATTATAACTCAACACCTGGCTGGATTGTCATAAAGACAGTGTTCATAGCATAAACACACACAAACACAGCATTGAAAGATAGCATAGCACACCGTTCATCTTATCTGCATGACAGCATCTCTTCATAACTGAAAAGAGGGAGACTCTGCCTGTCTCGGTTAAGGCTCAGAGAGAAATCAATCACGTCAGAATTCATTACAAATCCTTCTAGTGGCTTTCTCAGCTGCTCCAGCTCTGGGTTTTTTTTCTCCTTATCTCTTTTCTCTGTCTGCTCATCTCTACTACACAGGAGGGATAAATCACCATGACGATGTCACCTGATGAAGGGCACTCAGTCAGGCCCGGCTCGGTGTGCCTCCGTCTCCAGCAGTCAACCCACTCATCCCCTTCAATGCACTATTAATGAGAATCTCTTTCACTCAGCATCTCATAACACTCACACACACCTCTCTCACCTATTCTCTCAGCTTAGCCACAGTCACCACACACACATTCAAATCTCATCCAGAACCCATACTACAGTTGGCGTCTCCTGACACGCTGCTTTCTGCAAAGCATCACAGTGGTTTGTGAGTTTCTCCTTCACCCACTCTCCCTCCACTCTGTATTCCCCAGGAGTCGCAATCGCAGTGCATATGTGTAGCACAAATATTTCTGAGTGGCACCGGGGGAACGCTGAGAGAGCAAGTGCGTCATGCTGACAGAAAGAAGGGGATCTCAATCGCTTTGAACCGCGTGCGCACACAGGTTGCCAGACTCCATTTCACCTTCTAGGGAGAGCTGCACATTAAATCAGTGCATTTGACCTGCAGAGGAAAGCAGAAGTGGCACGTCTCCTTTCAGTCAGCCAGGCTCAGCCTGGACGCGTGTCCCTGCTGCATGGAGGAGATTACAAATGGAGTGCATCACCTGCACTCCGAGCGCGCCTACAGCTACTGATTTATCAACACCGCAGCTTGGATTGAGAGCTTTCGCAAAGAGAAACAGGACAAAAATAAATAACGAAAAAAAAAGAGAAAGCACAGTGGTGGAGTACTCAATATGATGATCTGTTCTTACCCTCAATACTCATTACTTTATCTTACAGCTATAAAGAGTTATTCCCCTTCAAATGGTCAGGGCATTACTCCAATCTATAAATGGGACGTTATGTTCAATAGCCCAAGGTTAGCGTCCCAGCGCTCGAGTACTCCATCGGCCAGCGCCTTGTTCTTTATGTGCGGCTGATGAATCCGCTCACAGCTCACGGCTGCTCGATCTGAGTGTTTATGAATTCTGAATCGAGTGGAGAAAGAGCACGAGTGCAGGGAGAAAATAAATAAAACATTCTGTCCTTGATAAGAATCCCTCTAGAGCACCTCCACTCCCTTCTGCTGGAGCTGGCCTGTAATGGATTTGTGAATTAATTTCCTCAAACGACTGGATTTGCATGAAATCGTGGCTGACGGTGCTCTAAAAAAAAAAAAAAAGGCGGTATAAAAAAAAATCAATTAAGATTAGCAGGCTTGCTAATACTGCTGCGTCCTCGTCTCAGCTTCACAAAGAGCGTCTCGGGGCGAACGGGCTCTGAAAAATTTTTTATTCAAATACTTTTACACGGCATAAACCAAAAGCTGTTTTCAAGCTAGGTGGAAAAAATAAACCCTGCCATCAAGAAAAGGTGGACACATCTGTGGTGTGATGTGATCGCTTGGACACATCAAGATTTGATGAATGGATCAGTTCAGTGTCAGGCAAGAAGGGACAAAACAGGTGGGACCACACCTTCAGTCTCAGCACAGAATGGAAGGACAAGACTCTTCTTTAACATTAGAATGGATTGAAACTCATTTTACTGCTGAGAGTTGACTGTGCCTGGGTGCCATTACTTTTTGAACTTGGTTCTTTTCAGATTAGAGCCTCGATCATGTGTTGTGCCCTTTTTAAATCCTCAGTGAATCCTGACTGGCACAAGATGGAGCATTCTAAGCTAAATGACAGCCATTCGAAAAGTTATGGCACCCCTACGCAATCGACTCGCAGTATTAAACGGGTAGCTCTGGAATAATGCTTGCGACTAAGGGTCTATAGATAAAACTGCTATAAAGAGAGATGCTTAAATCATCCATGAAACCAAATGTCAGGCACAAAGCAAGCGCACCTATACATCTTAATGCAACAGGGTCGACAATAAATCATAAGCAGCCGAGTGAGGTATCTAAAGTAAATACAGCCATGAAGAGGGAAAGAGCTGGATTATAGTAAGGCAAATAGTGTGACTTATGAAGAGCACACATACAGGCATATGCAACTCTCTTCTATACATTCAAACAAAAATAAAAAGTACCCAAACATCTCCTTTTTCGCTTTTGAGCAAGCTCACCCTGCCTCTCTCCTCCCCCACAGGGGGTTCCAGCCAAGCTAATTTGCAACATGTGTTCTTTAATAGAGAAAACCGCCCAACAGAGGCATGTAAACCCCACACAACTATATATACAGTCCTACAACTCTTTTTATATATTTTTTTTATTGGCACATCACACTTTGGACAAGCTGGAAATTGGACCATCTGAGTGAGAAGCGGTGGCCCTCCAAGAGACATAGGGGAAAGGAGTGGAAAAAAAAAAGGAGACAGATGAAAAGGAAGCCGTGTAAGGTGTCATGA
>CM022768.1:10234861-10662361 GCA_012411365.1 Ameiurus melas
TTTTCCCCCCTTTCATCCATTATGCATTTAGTCATTTGCGCAACTGTACAGGGCCTTTGTTGCCTTATTTTGCGCTTCATCATGCACCACACATTCTCAATCAGATACAGGTCAGGACTGCAGAAGGCCATGCTCGCACCCGCACACTCTGCTTATGCAACCATGTGCTTATAATCCGGGCAGAATGTGGTTTGGTGTTCTGCTCTGGATGGCAGCATATGTTGCTCCAAAATGTGTACATATCTTTCTGCATTATTGATGCCCTCACAGATGTGTGTTACCCATGCCATGGGCACTGACACACCCCATACCATGACAGACGCTGGCTTTTGGACCTGACGCTGATAACAGCTTGGATGGTCATTTTCCTCTTTGGCCCGGAGAACATGACGGCTGTTTTATCCAAAAACTATTTGACACGTTAACTCATCAAACCACAAAACACGATTCCACTGTGTTACTGTCCATCTCAGATGAGACCGAGCCCAGAGAAGTCAGCGGCGCCTCTGGACAGTGTTAATGTATGGCTTCTGCTTTGCTTAGTAAAGCCTTAACTTGTATCTGTGGATGCAGTGGCGAATGGTGTTGGCTGAAAGGTTTACCAAAGTATTCCTGAGCTCATGTCAGGATCCCCATTACAGACTCATGACGGTTTTTAAGACAGTGACGTCTGAGGGATCGGAGATCACGCGCATTCAGTAGTGGTTTTCGGCCTTGCTCTTTACGCACAGACATTTGACCGGATTCCATTTAATTATATTGTGCACTGTAGAAGGTGAAATGGCCAAAATCCTACCGATTTGTCTTTGGGGAACGTTGTTCTCAAAGTGATGGATTATTTGCTGACGCCCTCAAAACATCAGCCTAAGTACAACTGCCTGGACTGGCACATGCACACTGTAAAGCCCAGATAATGAAATTTGGTGAGAATGGCTCTGTTTAATAATTTAGTCTCGCCGTTGTGGATCTGCTATTGATTGCACTTCCAGGAGTCTTATGAAAATGTTATCTCGAGCCTCACAACCTCCAGCGCCACTTGCCCCGCTCCATCTGGCAATGTAATCATCAGCTGGAGCTCTTCTACCCTGTCTCTGACCTCACAAATCACCATTTTGATTCTGTCTGTTGTTCTCCTCTTCCTGCTCCCTCCATCCCGGACCCTGCACACAGCTGCTCTGTGAAGCGCCGTTTACGGACTACAAAAAGGAGCCGTGAAGAAAAAGAAGCGAGGCAAAAGAAACAATCCAAGGCAAACAAATAAAAGCAGAGGAAGCGCTTGAATTACGCTTGATTATGCTGTATTATGGATTTCATGGTCAGAGTACAGTACCATTTCAGCCTTGAGATTTGAGGATTGCTTTATTTGTTCATTGCCAGACTCGTGTGTACAATCAAACCTAAAAAGTGTCCATTTAGATGAGCAGTTGAGTGTGGCTTTAAAAACGTCCAACGAACACAAGCCCTTCTCCTTTCAGCTTTGGAAAAATGCCCATTTGAATGCAGCTGCTGCTGAAGCTGGGCTCAGCTCAGCGCCTAATGTCATTAGCACCAGTGCTGTTAATGCTTCTTTCAGTGGAATTTCGAGTGTACATTAATAAACGTGGCCATTAAGCTTGCATTTTCGCAGCAGATTTACTCTTAACGCTGAACTAGTGCTTTAAGGGCTTTGGAGTCTGGGCTTTAACAAATAAACGGCGGCAATAAAATAAGCGGAAAGTGCACTGCTAAGAACCTCATTCAATGAAACGCTAATTCAAACCAAAACAAATATACTGAAGAGTCAATATGGGCTACTGCTTAATAAAATCACCTGAGGGGTGTGTGTGTTTTTTTGGGGTGATGCAGAAATGCACATGAAAAACTGAGCTTGCTTTTAATAGTTGCTGAATTTAGATAACACATCTGTCTCTTCCTATAGTACTGGTGCAGTGACTCAAAACATGCTCCCTACAGTACAGACGGAGGTCACATAGGGGTACTTCAATCTCCCTTACACACGACACGAGCACTCTAGCTCCTGCAAAGTGTGCTGCTGTGGGGGAACCTTTCAGCAGGACTGGAGAAGCACACAATAACTGCAAAGCATACCTGTATACATATTTATACATGCAAATCTGCTGGCTTGTTTCCACAGGCTGAGCGGCCGGCAGGGGGAGAAAAAAAAGGAAAAAAAAGGAAAAAATGGGGGACGGGGGGGTTTACATCAAGTGTAGCACTGGCACTTGAAAGCAGGGGGAGGGAGAAATGAAGAAAGAAAGAAATACAGAACGAACGAATGCAGAAGAGCCAGTGAGACAATGAAAGCATTAGAGAAAAAGCCTGAGAGAGAATCAGAGCCATTTATTCGAGGTGCTTAATGACTCTGTTGTAAAGATGGCGCTGGCTGGCGTGCCGCTCAATAAATATTAACAAGTACTGCGACTGATGGTGCTGCTCACTGATCCATGATTGCGTCTTAAAATGCTGGAGCCAAACAGAGTGGGGGGAAGTGGTCTAAGCAGAATCCTGTGGACTGATGAGCAGACAGTACTCATAGCAGCCAAGCCAGGCTGAATGAGGATTTAATCACAGCCACAGAGAGCGTTTAATAGAGACACTGTCCATTCATTATGCTGCTAATGCTTCCTCTTCACAGTGTCATGACTGCAGACGTTATGATTCTTTTCTTCCTGTTCACGCAAATCTGAGATCTTGCTTAAACCCCTTTTTTCAGAATGGTAAAGACACATGTATTACACAAAGCATTGTGGGACAATGTGTGTGTCAGAGATGCAACAAACAGGGGGTACCTTCATAAAATTAAATAAATAATAATAAAATTAAAAAACCCTCTTTTGGCCTGCGTTTCTCATTTATGCACATATATTTGCATCTTTATGCGAACGTTTTAATTAAAGCCATGAAACATTAGCAGGCTTCTGAGATAAGTAGCAAAGCCATCAGGAGAGAACTGCACTCTGCATCTCATGCATGAAAGACTGGATGTTCTTCACACTCTAGGATGGTTTTCCCCCCCAAACGTTTGGAAACCACGTCTGCACTGTATTCACACTAAAAGTAATCAATGTGTGTTAATTGCTGTTTGGTTTCGCTCAGGGTCAGCGCGAGGCCGGTTCAGTTTGGCGTGCCCTCCCTGTCCACTGCCCCCGAGCTATTGTTTCCAGTAAATCATTAAACTCGGAGTCTCGGCTCTGTTACCAAACGGAGCGAGGAGGACAATGCAAACCCGGCTAACCTTAAGTATCTGCGACATATGCTCGTACACGTGTCTCTCTCTCTCTCTCATATATATAACAACACATACATACACACATATATACACACACATACATATACCTACATACATATATACACACACACACGCAAGCGCGAAGTGAGGTGTTTAAATAAATAAAATAAATAAATAATAAATAAATAAATAACCGCCCGCCCGCCCCACCTCTGGCCAGTCACGCTCTGTGAAAACAATGAATCCTTGCAAATAACTGTATTGTACATTGCATCTAATTAAATGTCCATAAGCAGAGAAAGAGTGAGTGGAACAGACCAGGGATTTTTTTTTCCTCCCGGCTGAGCCCCCAGAGGAAAGCAGCAATCACTCCATTAGAGACTGTGCCGTGCTGCAGCTGAGCTGGCCAATATCAGCAAATTAGTTTAGCTACGGGGATGGGGGGTTGCCCCCCCCCACACACACACACACACACGCACACACACACAGTGTCACTCGTCAGGCATATACAGGCAGCTGAAATTAGAGGAAAGCAAAATCGAGGGACACAAACAAAGAAATGTGGAGAGAGAAGTGAAAGGGATGGACAGCTGCAAACAAAGAGACTGGACGAGTATATTGAGCAGAGAAGGTGCTGGTGTGAAGGTGCTGCTCATGATTGATTTGCCGGTGTACAATGTACTTTGAGTCTCACCCCCTGCTGATAGATCGCTGTCGTTCTCCTCTCTCTATTTCCTCTCTCTCGGGCAAAGCCGAGGGCTCTGATCCTAACTTATCGGGTGTCAAAGAGTGAGTCGAAATTCAGCGATAACGCTGCGCTGTGCAAGCTCTGTGACTGTAGAGCCACACAAAGAGCTGATCGCTAACAAAGTACAGGAGATCAAGCACAGCTGGAACACTGCCCATTTCTTTCTCAATTACAACATGATAATGTGATCAAACGCTGTATACAGCAACATCGTAGTACAGAGAACGTGTACGTGCATATTGTCATGTACAAGTCCCATCATGTTTGCATGGTGCGCATTTTAATGACAAATTAAACCACACCTGAAGTGGCAGGGGTATGAGAGCGGCAATGATGAGGAACAACTACATACATCATAAATATGCACAATGTTTGTTTTTCTTAAAGAGAGGAAGCTGAATAAAAAATAAAAAAACACGTCACACTGCACAATGTGTGAAGATTTCCATACAGCAGCTTGTAAGTCAGGGAGTTTATCATCACTTTGCATTTTCTCCGTAACATGAGGAGGGGAAAAATAGGCTTATGAGTGAGGATTGTTTACAGCTGATAAAATGCATGTGATAACAGGAAGGAACTTCTTTTTGTGGCTACAATGTGTGGTGTAGAACGAATCGTTCTTCAATATGAATTAAAAATTGCCATCATCGACAAATTCTTCTGGTATGAGAGGAATAAAACACTTCGGGACATGGGGTTATTGGAATCGATCATTTTCTATAAGGGCATGTCCCGTTGAGTTTTAAATTTACAGCCCATCAATAAACCTAGGGAAAAGATCTTAAAGCATACTTTAAGGATGGTGTATAAATATATTTACAAAATTGATCTTTAAAAACATGTTCGCTAGTCATAAATATACACACACATATACACACACATTTTATATATTATATATATATATATATATATATATATATATATATATATATATATATATATATATATACACACACACACACACACACATACATACATACACACAGACATACATACATATGTATATATACACACACACACATACAAGTGAAAGATAGTAGACCCTAGGGTTGACACTCCACCAGCTGAAGTATCACTATACCATGCAATATTGTGTTAATTCATAATTCTAATCTACAAAATGAACCCAATGTACAGAAATACACAAACCTGATTTTCCTTTCAATACTTTATTAATGAGAATATTAACTGAATAGAAATAACTGGCTGTTGGGGAAAAACTCAAGAAAAATCAAACTGACAAGCAACTAACTCACAATGCACCACATATTTTATCTATTGTTCCACAGACCAATGAAATCCTGCAAATGGAAACTGTCCTCAGAGAACTAACAATGAACACAGCATTAGGTATAAACAACTGAATCTGGAAATACCAAAAAAAAATCAGAAAATTGGGAAAGTTAGTTCACTTACTATCAAACACGGCTACTTTTAGTACGTACACGGCAGTTAGTGAACGTCACCAGCAAACACGGCTCTCTTCGGCTAATTTTAGTATTTACACACAGCGGTTAGCGTGACAATCTTTAAAGATTAAGGTAAAGAATTTAGGTTAAATAAAGTGTCTCTAAACCTTGTGTACACTGCGAACACAGTAGGATGCATCATTTTAGAGTAAATAGTATTCACCGTTGGACTTCCATTACTTACGGTACCACTGCATTGACGATACCACCGTTTAAAAAAAATACAGTGGCATGAGCGGTATTCTGAAGGTTTTTTTTAATCACGATATTACCAGTATACCGTGCAACCTAGTACGGCACGCCCATTCGGTCAGGAAGTGGGCGGTGAATGGACCACATAAGTATTTATTTTTTTAAATCCATATTCATGTAGCAGTAAGAGAGAACAGATTTGTCTGGAATTGTGAAATGCTAAACCTGTCATCGCATTAAAATTGCGTGTATCACAGGTTGGCCACTAATGGGCTGAGGATAAGGAGTAAATATACTGTGGCTCCCGGTGTCCTTGGACTCAGCATGCATCACTAGCCCTTTAGAGGCTTGTGAAATGGTGCTGGGCTAACTGCCGTTAGCATAACAGGAAGCCATTATCGCACCTGGGAGAGAAGGAGAACGAGAGGGAGAGAAAGAGAGGGATGGAAAGATAGAGATATCTGCCCTGATTTAACATTAAATCAGCCACGGTGAGCAAACACAGCGGGGGCAGAGTGATTCATAGCTAAAGCCAGCCCCACCTAAGGTTATCTACTTACACAAGACCAAAAGTGATTGAGTGTGTGTGTGTGTGTGTGTGTGGGACAGAAAGGGAGAGGGCATACCAGAGAGGAAAAGAACAGCACCTCACATTTTATCCACCCCATTTTCCCTCTCTGTAATCTCCTTTATTCGTTCCTGTGCCACAGAGCTGTTTACACAAGACGAGGACAGCCCTGTCATCTGTGCCTTAATCGCAACTGAGTGAGCGTGCATGCGCGCACACACACAGTGTAGAGGGGGAAGAAACCTGTCTTTGTCTGCACATTGTGTGTGAATCATATGCTATATGAACCAGCATGAAATGAGAGAACTACAGAGAAAAGTGTTGAGTGATATCAATATTGCGATACATTTCTCACAGACAATACATTTTTTAATATCATTTGACAGATGTTCTTATCAGAAGCATATCCTCATGCTAGCACGAACAGAACCGGGTCTATTACAGACGAGCTACTCTAATGAATGGGTACAGAGACAAATTCAGTAAACATTTGTTTTGTATATTATTCTGTGACACTGACTACGAACTCCAGCACCAAATCATGAACTGATTAGATGCTTGTTTTTCGCACTTTAAATAATCCTCCTTGTCTAATTGTTACAATTACAATAATAGTAGAATAATATAACGATAGTTAGAATTATAACTGTTTTCCTGCTGCACTTGTTCTTAAAATATATATATTTTAAATGTGATGCTTCGATTTCCTGTCTCATTATGCAAGAAAAACTTTACATGACACTGGGAAGCGCATCATCGACCTGTCATCATTCAAGTGATATTTTGCACAATCTTTTTTGATGTGGGTTAAGTGTTAGAAAGGCGCTAAAAAAAATAGAACGCATCATTATTAAACTGGGCTAAGTGCAGTGTACGAAGGAGCACACAAAGTTTAAAGGTCAGAAATGTAAGTCCCAACAAAGCGTGAAAGGAATGCTCATCCTTCTGTGCTTGCAAATTGATAGCAGCAGCTCTCTTGTTTTTACCCTCCCGGTGCTAATTGGATTCCCAGGTTGTTAGATAAAGTGCCCGGAGTGACGTTGCTAAAGCCCGAGAGCCCGAGGCGAGCACACTCCTCCTCTCTAAACCTGACCAGTAAAGATGTAAAACTGAAGCCTCTGTGTTTAAGCAGTCATAAATACCGCCGCTGACGCAGAGCATGATGTGTGGCTAATATGAGAGGATAAAGCAGGCCCCGGGGAGCTGTGATCGGTACACATATAATGAATCTATGTTAATATGGAGGAGAAAAAAAAAAAACAAAAAACAACAACAACAATGCAAATCTGCAGTGCAGGAACACGCCGACATCCTCACTCGCCATTCCAGCCTCTTCTGCTTGAAATTCAGAAGGAAAAAAAAAACCCTCTGATGCTCCCCGCTGCAAATCAATTAAAGTGCTAAAAGCGTTTCGAGATGGAAAGGCTGACTGAGGCGGGGTGAAAAATAAGCGATCGACCAGTGAGCTTTTCTTTCTAAAGACAGACGCGAGTGTCCTAATTAAGACGGGGTGCAACAGCGTGGGATTAGAGGTGAAACATGAGGTTGAATTGTTCGTCACCCCGACGTGGGTTTTTACACACTGAAAAACGAATTCTGTGTTCAAGGAAATGGGGGGGGAACGACGACAATTAAACAAGTAAACAATTACTCTATATTTAAAATAAACAGACTGCCATGTTCCACAGGAGAATTAGAATCCTCTTTTTAGGCTTAGGGGATAAATCTAGACAGTTGATTGAATAAACACAGTATTTGAATATGCATTTGAATATTAATGAGCTTTTAATACTTTTATCCCTCCACAGACAAAGTGATCACCAGTAGCCCTACATTATGAGTTTGCACGGCATGAACAAATAACAGAGGGTGAAGCAACGGTGTCAGTTTCAAAGCAAAGAAAATGATTAAAAGACTAAATATTCATTAGGAGAAGCTAATTTTCAGATTTGATTTTTTTATTTACTTAACCACAGTCATGTTTTCTTGCTGATTCTTTGCCTAATTTGGACATTTCTATGTTACTCGTAAATGAAAATGAAGGAACATTTCATTTAAGTGCATTTTCAGACATGTAGATCTGTGCTTTGTTCCGAATAGGGGACTTAAATTACTACAGCGTTGCCTTTTCTCCTACCAAAATGTGTTTATGCAAGTCATGTGTGAGTGAACTGTCCTCTCGTTGGTCAGTGTGTGCCTGTTTATGTTCCGGGGTTCTGCCCATAGCAGTTTTACATACATCAAGATGGATAGACAGCAGCTCGGCGAGATTATTGTGGCATTCTTTTTAGCTGTAGTTATTATAATTGATCTAATTTATATATTGCACAGATGAATTAAAGCCCATCTCATTGGGACGCTCCCTAAACACCTTGAAAGTTGTTCAGAAATATGTTGGTCAGACCAAATTTCAATGATGCATTTGACCTGGTCTTTGGTCCAAGTTAAACCTCGAGCCATTAGCAAACACGTTTTATTTTTTAGATTTTTCTTCTTACATTACGCAGTTCCCATCATGCGTTGCTATACATGTTTGGTTCGTTGGTCCGTTGGGTTGGATTGCTTTCTCACTACGTAAACTGCTCCGGAGTTCGCTTGTGAACGAAGTGGCCTTGGCCCCTTTTTTCTGGTGTTTGACTGCAATGTTCATATATGTCTAAACGAACTGAACTAGGTTCTGAAACAAATGCTCCAAACGGGATTGTCTGAAAGCGCCCAAAGTGTCTGCAACACCTGACTTGTTTTCTATCCACTATATGCATGCTGTGCATTCTGAGATGCTTTCCGATCACCACAGTTATAAGGAAAGGAAATTTGAGTTACCAGAACCTTCAGCTCGAAGCAGACCGTCCACTCTCCTTTGATCACCCTCGTTGGGCTGCTGCCACATGACTGGCTGATAGAATCACTGTATGAACAAGCAGGTATACCGCTGTTCCTAATAAAGTGGTCTGTGAGTGTATATGCAATAGAACAAGCCCAATGACCAGACACACATTTACATCACCTCACTAAGCAATACCCTCTTGTTTTGACAAAGTCTGCGCACAACATTCACTCAATTTTAAAGTAAAGTATTAAAAAGTATTGGCATCTTCTGCTTGTTTGGGTCGCTCGGCACCATTTCCGCAGGGAAACCAATTCGCTCAGTCTCTTGCTTAATATTTCACTCTATGAGGCAAGTGATAGTGACAAGCTATGGGCTATCATTATTACTTCGTGCGTGGCCAAAGAAAAACTAATTTCCAGCATATATTACTTGGTGTAGTTACATAATGACAGTCTGGTAAGTTGCCTACTCAGCCCATCACTAGGGCTGTTCCTGTGTCAGTTTTATTTTTAACCACGGTGTATGATGCATCAGTTAACTCATCACTGATTTTCACTAAATACTGATTAAAAAGCATTTCTATCTATTACCATTTATGTTATATTTGTGTGTTTCACAATTATGTTCTTTACTCCAGTGGTTCTCAGCCCTTTCGAGTCTGTGGCAGCGACTCCACAAAAAACTAGACCTCATCCTATTCCTTTCAATTCCTCCTAGGATCGACCCTGAACACATACCAGAGCGACCTCCATTTCCCTGTGCAGTGGGCACAGCTGCACTGAACACCCTTTGGCCGTGTAATCCGCTACTGCTGTAAACACGTTACATTACTACCTCTGCTTCCACGCCGAGCATGCTCACAACTTTATCATAACGAGAGCTAATAAACACACAGAACAACATCGCATTGCTTATTCAAACTAAAACAAAACAACTGTTTATATTTGGCTAAGCAACACTACAACAATGTAATAAATACTGACAACATAAGAGATTTTATTCAATGTCATTCTCACAAAAATAATCATTAGAGGCTCTTTGCTTCCCATGGGTTTTTTGTTATATATACACACACCCAAGGATGTGCAAAGAGACTATAAATACTGTGAACATTTCAAACTGTAACACTCTCATCAATAGTTTCACCTTTGCTCTTGTGTGGCTGCATTCATCCCCTTCACAGAAGGGCTGAGTGTTTCTAAAGATTTTCATAGAGTTGGGAAAGTGCTGGCAGTGCATTTAACGGGCCAGAATGCAACACTGCAGGCAGAGCTCCAATCCACTCCAGACAACAATGCAGATGGGCCTCCGTTAATTACACACACAGAGAAGGGATGAGAGCTTGTGGGATGAGAAAGTGGCTAATATATCAACTGTTTTCTCTCCTGATCTCAACTGATGCACAAAGACCTCCTGATTTGCACTTAATCAAGGTGAAGAGAGTCAGAAAACATGCGGATATTATGGGCAAGAGTGAATTTGTGTCGCCCTCAGCACTCTTCCTGGCAATCCGATTAAAGGCTGCTCTGATGTCCGGGCCGGTGCACCAACCCCCCCGGCCTCTTATCCCTTCGTGCTCTCCCAACCCTCCCTCCATCATCACCTTAGTTGCTTTGTGCCATTAACAACGTCTCCCGGGACTGATCTCGGCACTCCGCAGGACAGTGGGCGAGCCGGGAAAACTCTCAGCTAATTGTCTCCTGCTGCTGATGAGAAAAAAGAGCCCATCAGAACAGCCATAATGTGCCTATTTGCTTGTGACAGAGCATTGTCTCAGCAAAGCGCTAATCAAACCTGATTTGCCTTGCGCATGATCTGGAGCGGTGAGCAACACTGCGAATACAAACAACCGGACCACGGGAGCGGGGAGAAATAAATCAGGAATTTCATTGCCCTAATAAACCAGATTGGATCTCGGAGGGTTTTGCTTTCCGCATGACATGCCCTTTGAAGATGCGGGCGTTTAAAGTGGCTGATTAACAATCGACATAAAACGTGTCAGCAAAGAGCAATCTGAGCAGAATGGGCTACAGCCTGAAACAAGTGGAGAACGCCAAACACGTGCTTCTACATGCAGTTTTCTTTTAATCGATCCATTATGATGGTGCAAACCGGCACTGAACCAGAGACACATCATTATCATTTTTGTCAGACAGAGTACAAGTATGATCACATGAGTTTTATTTGGTACTAGATTGGTAGAACCATTAAAAATTGAGCGCAAGGTGCCGCGAATCGGACCTTGAGTCAGGAGCTAAGTGTAGACGCTGGTGAGTGAGGTGAAAGGCAGGCTCAGTGCTTACAGAACTGAACTGCTCTCATGTGCAATGGTTTCTCTGCGAATACGTTCATGTGCACAACCACCTCGCTGTCTCGCTGACGCTGTTATGTGTGCACTCAGACCAGCTGCCCTAGCACTCTATATTAAAGATATTGTTTGAACACCATGAGCTGGTTTATTTATATTGCTGCTGTATTGGAGGAAGCTGCTGTATTTATTTCTTGTTCTTATAATGCTCTAATGTCTGCATCAATGGTGATTTTCACAGCAAGCTCAGGGTAAGTAAAACAGGACATTCAATAAAATCTTACAGTATTACAACAATAAAATCTTAGAACATTTCAACATCAACAACAAAAACTATATAAAGACAGGAATATGCTGTAGTTCTTCCTCTTGAGAGCACAGCTTACAGTCTCCTTTGCATTGATTGCCACCGTTAATCGCCAAATAAGTCCACATCACTGACATTTCGTGTCGTCTCTTCATTAGAGCGACAATGTAGACTTGCTGACGTCACATTGTATTACGTGTTAATGGATGTCGGTACTGAAGCATTCGTTTGATCAGTATGAGTACGAGTAAGAATGGTGTACCAGTATCAGGATCAATGCAACCCTAGGCTAAACATTCTCTGGAAATTTAACCGGGTTTTACGTTTGGTGGAAATTTCAAGAGTCTAAGATTGTTTACTGCCACACTGGTGAAATTTGGTTCCACACAAACAAAAATGAGTAAACAGAAAAATGTCAATAATGGCAATTACCAAAAATACTGGTAATTTTTTTTATTATCTCAATATTTGCAACTTTTCATCCAGACTAATTAGACATATAAACAGCCATTTTTAAAAAAGGCAAAAAAAAATTGGTGGAAGGTTCAAAAGAATGGTCTAAAATTCAAAATTGATGACTCCCTTCAAAATCTGAAAAGATTTCCTAATAAGGAGCATGACAAAAAGGCTTTTAAGGCATCCTCCTCTGGCTGATATTGGCAAAGAGTGAGAGGGGGGGAGGGGGTCTTTTTAATTATCAAACACTGTCTGACAATGACTAATAAAACAGTGGAGGCTACGAGCATCAATTATATGTTTGTTGTCATCCGCCCCGAATACGAAGTATTTCCATATTTGACTCCTACCACCTTTCCTCTCAACGACTCGGGGTGGAGCTAAACTTGTCGCCATCTTCTGTAGTTTTTCCCCGTGTGATTGAAGGCATTCTTCTTCTTTATCACTTGTGGACCAATTAAAACACTTACGTGTATTTGCTGCCCCATCAGTTCCGGAAGAATAGCAACATCGGTAACTTCATTACCAACGGTACCCAAACTACTGCAGGAAAACAAGTACCGTCACCTTTTAAGAACACTGGTACAGAAGTATCGGTTCTCGTGACATACATGTATATATTTATTACACACACACACGGAAATCAGCCTTCCTGTGCCTCTAAGACAAGACCACACTCCTAGACATCACCAGGTTTCAGAATCCTTTGTGTAATTAGAAGTGCAGCTTCTTCATAATACGCTCGAGAGCAACTTTTGTAAGACGTGAATGCAGCCAATCACCCCATCAGCCACATCAAAGGCTGTTTGATGCAGCCTTCATATGACTTTAATAAAAACAAAGGCAGGAGGAAGACACGGCCGGGTGTGAGGAAGGAAAAGGGCACCTCCACTCACCAGCTTAAAGTCCTGAATGCTACAGATGAAGTAGGGTGTGTTGGGCCGCCGGCTCTCTATGTAAACACAATCTGTGAGAAACAGACACAAACAGAGAGAGAGAGAGAGAGAGAGAGAGAGAGAGAGAGAGAGAGAGAGAAACAGAACATTAGCTAGATCACCTCTACATCATTGTGTTACATTATTTTCCTTTCAAAATATTGCACTCTGTAAAATTCATCAGGAATGTGAGTAATAGGATTAAAGGGCTTTTGGGAGTGGGGCAAGCCTGCCCTTCTCCAGAACAAACATCAAGACTCCAGCAGAAAAGGCTGGTATTGTTCCAACACAATTACGTTTCAAAGGCGTGTGTGTGTGTGTTTGTGAATGTGTATATCTGGGCATGTTTTTAATATGTTGGTGGGGACCAATTGTCCACACAAGCATATCTGTATCTGACAGTTTTGACTATTTTGAAAAGAGTTTATTTACAAATAAATAAATAAAAGTTTCATTTTGGTTACTGAGGTAAGGTTAGGGTTAGATTTACGAGTAAAGCATTGATTATAATGTCAATGGAAGGTCCTCACAAGGGCGGTAAGACAAATGCGTGTGTAATACATATATAAAGAGGACAAAAGACAATGTAACCGTCCTACAGTGGGTGTCCTAACAGTTTCAAAGTTGCACAACACTCCACCCTGCTCACGACTAATTTTAACATCGTCAAATGACAAAATGGCCTCAGATCTCCGCCGAGTCCCGACCTGGTCTGTGTGCTTAAAGTGAAAATGACTGTTGGTATGGCTAGGTCATGAACTCTCATGTACTTAACAAAAACTTTCACGAGGCACAGCAGACAATCAGACAGCAACCATGCTCCTGCAGCCCCACTCACTCTCTCTCTCTCTCTCTCTCACACAGACACACACACAAACACATGGCAACCAACTTCCTTCCTTTGTGGTTGAGCTGCCAAAGGAAGATGAGACGATCACTGAATTGTTTTTTTTTCCTCTCTCTTCCAGCTCTGAAATTGAAGCTTAACTGCTCTCGGATGGAGAAATGCTGCATGTTCATCAGGACGATGCGCACAAACCTGGACACTGCACACAGGGCCCACGTTCTTATTTCTTATTCACGCAGAAGAGCTTTTACAGTTTGAATGTGGTGAGGACATAAAGCAGGGTGTATTCGGAGGCAGACAGGCGTAGATTCTCTCCCTCAGACTGCGAGGTGCCAGCCAGGCTCCGGCTCCTCCACAGCTCCATTCAGAAACACTCTCATTACATTACCCTGCTATTTCACACGCTGAAGGCCTTTTTTTAGCCTGGCACTGCTGACATTATTTATGCTAGCTAGACATGTTTTAACTAGTTCTCCTCAGTAGCACTCGACTTGAGAGGGGGAGATGGTGTTAAGGGAGTGGGATTGTGATGTCTGAGATGTAACAGGGGCTGGAGTCTAATCGCAGGATTTAGTTGTGTGGGATAAAGGAGGTGCTGAGGAGGAGGAGGACGAAGGTTTTGGAGAGATGTTTGTCGACTAATAGTCAGTAGACCTCACAGAACGAGGGGCGAATGGGTGCAAAGTTGCCAAGCACACAGCAAGACTCCATTTTTCTTCTCTTTCTCTCTCTCTCTCTCTCTTTCTCTCTCTGTGCGTATAGACTACCTGACTCCAGCTATAAACCATAGGCTACCTGTTAATAAATACAAATAACACCAAATAAGTGTGGAACAGATTACTGTCCAAATATATTCTCATCACAAAAACAACTTCTTGATTGAATTTCCTGATAATTTTTATATATATATATATATATATATATATATATATATATATATATATATATATATATATATATATATATATATAAAGTTTTTTTTTTTTAATGTGACAAACTTAAACTTTTCATTCAATTGGATCATTCTTCCCTTATGTGAAAACTGAACCAGGGCCTCAGTCATGTGATTCAACATCTTACAGGAGGATAACATTTTTTTTCATCGATAATCAGGACCTAAATGACATCTTTAAAGGGAATGAGTGCTCACTTCACCATGATCACATTAGTTTCATGTTCAACAAATCAGACACATTTGAACAGACTGTGGTATCCAGTATAGGAGTCACAGACTTGAACAGAGCGACCGCAGACAACGACACGCCAGCTGTTCTGCAGTCTCGCTGAAATTCAACATAATCCCCATAAAGTTTGATCTCCTACGCTCGTACAGCAACATCATTTAAAGTCCATTTATTTCTGCACGTAACTCAACGCACACTCGCGCTTCCTATAAACGCCTTAAATATGTTTTATTAATCCAACGAACAAGAGAGTCTGAATTGGTCATTAGACAAACTTCATTGATCTTAACTACCAATTAATAACAGGGCAATATTGCCTACAGTGTAATTATAGTATTACACTAGAAATTCCAAAGTCCCGACCAAATCATGGTGTGCAAACAATTTAGTGCATTAAAAAAAAAAAAAAAAAAAAAAAAAAAAAAAGAAACACCCCAAGATGAAGACACGTAAACCATGTAGAAAATATACATCAGGCTCTGGTGCAGAACTCGGAGCGTGAAAACCTCTGAAAAGTTGTCCAAGCAAATGTCGGCGTGAATATTCTAAAGAGGATGCAAAACAAAAATGCAAACATGGCAAACCAGGTGTGGCTTCATCTGAAAGCGCACTACTAACGTAAACAGGATGTGTGCAGACTTTCAACTGGAAATCATGGTTTAATCACGTAACCACTGCTAAAGGGTACGCCAAAACCAGACTCCGTATTAGATTAGCGCAAGCAGGCTACTATTATATACCTCACATCAAATCAGCTCCATTCATTTTGTCCAAAATACAAACAAAAAAAAACTACCAATTTTCATCTCAGTAAAGAGTACTGTAGCGTATTTGATCATGATCTTGATATAATATCGTCATATCGCTCAGCTCGACATGTACAAATCAGATCTTCTGAGGAACAGGAACATGGGTATGTGGAAAGACGAAACTGAGCAAGACTAAATGCACAGTAAAGCGGTCATATAACTCTCCTAACATTAACTGCCTGGAGAAAATAAACGCTCGTCCGACTTGAACACTTCCCCCCCCCTTTACACATGACATGAGGAAGGAATACCACAGCTCCATAGCTCATAGTTGAAACACCGGCCAACAACTTGCTGACATTTTTATCACCGGTTCAATCACAATAACACGAGAAACTTGGATTGAAGAAGATAACGCTCATATACTTTCTCTTAGTCTGCACTAATGCACTTAACTAGCTAATAACTTCACCATATGTTAATGTAATCATTTTTAGCCAATTAAGTTTCCAGGCAACCAGGACACTAGTAGAGCTTTTATTTGCCTGGTGGACTAGATAATGGATTTATCATTCCTCCACCCCTGAAGCATAACCTTGCTCTTTAACGTAATGCCTCGACATTCAGGTTCTGAAGCACTAATACGACATTCCAGCCACCCCGATACTGCGACGTTCCTAACTGGCACCAGCAGCTCTGTAATCCTAATGGGTGACTATGTCAAGATGATGAAAAGTGAAGAGGAGAGGCTAATCGGCATTCGAGTCACGGCACAGTTCACCACCCTGCTGTGATCGTATCTTTATTCAATCAGGAAACACTGAGTGCTGAATCCCTGATTCATAAAGCATGCAGAGAAGTGTGATGAATTACTGGGTACCAAGGTCACAGAGCCTCCACTATCTTGTCTCCAGCCCCTTCAGTAATGTGTAACTAACGTGTGCGATGGGTCAGACAGAGCCTGCATCGCTGGCACCGCCGAGATCAACCTTTACCCAACGGCTGGAGCAGATACACGAGAACAAGAGCTCCGGACCACAGTAAACAACTCATTTGAATAGAGCTACCGAGAGACCCGCATGGAGGCGGCGTTTACCCAAACACTCCACGTCCCAGAGGTGAATTAATGTAGCGTGGGCCGTAGGAGGCTAAAAGCTATCACTAACAAAAACGTGGCAGTTCCATTCCGCTGCTCTTGACGCCCGCGCATGCATCATCTTTAATTTATTTGTTTTCGTCTGTGCCATTATTGATCTTGTTGCGTTTATCTGTTCGACGCAGCAGGCGGAATAAAGATATTTAATAGGCTTGGCACTGGGCATACTGTTTGCTTGTGAAGACGGGGTTATAACATATATATATATATATATATATATATATATATATATATATATATATATATATATATAAACAATAATAATATTTAAAATGCACCACCTAGGCCATCACGGCTTGTTATCATTCAGCTTTCTGGATGTCAGCGAAGACAGATGAATAAGTGACGTGAGGCTCCCACGGACGTAAACGAAAAGCTGCGCTGGTGCTGCAGCTGACCTTTGGGGCCCCACACACAGCTTTCGTCGTATGAGGAGGAGGAGGAGGGGGGGGAGGAATGGAGGAGGGGGAGCTCAGAGAACAAAAGAGACAAATCTAAAGATGAGACGACATGTCTTTGAAAGTCCCATGCCACGTCAAGGGGGATTTACCTCGGAGAATTGCGGCTTAGGAACCCTTAACCCGGGCAGTAGTTTCATTTAGAGGAGATGGATTCTGTCCAGACTGAAAGCTAGTGAACAAGCACTTAGGGGTGAAAGCAAAAACACCAAATATGGACACGGGAAGTAGATTAAAACGAGCGCTAACGGGGGAGAAATTCTCATCGTTTCCTGTTATATAAAGCACAAGCGTGTGCCATCAGACACCACTAAAACGTTCATCAAATCAGCTAAACAATCCTGACGGCCCGCGTTCGACGGGAGCCGCTAATTTGCGCTGTGCTCTCCGAGAGCAGACCTCAATCTGTTCAGCTGCGTTCCAGCCATTTTGTGCTTTTCCAGAGCTCAAGCAGGCAGAGCCAGAGAGAAGCAGAGGAGGGGCTGCAGTGGGGGTGGGGGGTGCTAGGGGATGTGAGCTCTTCCAGGGTTTTTGTAGACTTCCCAAAGCCTCCCTGAGGCTACAGGTTCCACCTCTCCCCCCTTCTCTCAAGCTCAGGGGCTTAGCAAACACCACACACCCTTTATCGACTGCTCGGCTCGAGCAGCACCAGCCTCGTCCTTAGATAGACTGAGAATTATTGAACTGGAGAGAAACTCAAATGCATGTAAGAGCAATAAACCGGTGTACGGTGGGGGTAGGGGGTTGGAGTAAAGATTAAACATGATCACTTTGTTGTGAGCACTTCTAAATACATCTCTTTTGCAATATGCATAAAAGAAGAGCAGAGTGGGAGGAATCACATGGTGCTCCAGCTATACAGTACATTTCTCACTGGGTTTTGCTTTGTTTTGGGTTTTTTTCAGCCTGTGAAGCTGGGCTAATTTAAAACACGCCTGATGAAAAAGGAAGGTTGAAGGTAACTTGATCGTCACGTCAAACGTGTTGTTGTGCTGAACAGGTGGTGCTGATGCAGGAAGAATTTTCTTTGAATGCTTTGCATGTCCAAAATACCATTACAAGTGCTGGATTGAGATCAAATAGATGTTCAGCTTCCACTGTTTTTTTTCCATCCACTAAAAAAAAAGAAAGAAATTAAACACACAAAAAAAGAGCCTTTTGGATTTATACCATGGAAACAAGCAGCAACGGGTCTTAATGAAAACTTGGATGTTCGCCTGTTTCTTTGATATAGTGGCTGGTGCGGGTCTGTTATTGATTATTAATCAGAATATCTCCATTTTTATCCTTTTCCAGGATCGTTATGCTTTGAAGAACCGTCTATTGAGGCAGTGATCTATAATATCAATGGACAAATACTAAAATCCAGTTCCAATACTCGTTGATACAGATATGGATATGGAATTGAGCATTAATTAATCAGGAGTCATGGAACATTATTTAGCTAGGCTCCCCAGGTTTAAATTCTGGCCATGAAGCGTGTACATGTGCATGTCCATGCACTTACATTGCACTTGCGCTCATTCTGTATACCATTGGCTAGTTAGGTGTAAATGAAATGCATTAGCAAGCTACATTCGTTAATTTGGATCGAGGAGGGTTACAGGGTCACGTCGGAAAGGTGCTGTTGCACAGCAGGAAGTAAAGTACGCCATTTGTTTGCACTGTGCTAGAATCTCTCGTCGAAAACGGTATACTGAGTAAGAGCCGTTATTTTCACTCACCTAACGATGTGTTCAGGCTTCTTTTTACTCACCTAGCCTGTGTTTGTGAACATCTGATGCTGACCTTTATGTTTAAGACATTTTCATTGTGGGAAGACTGTAGTTCTTCCTTTTTATATTTTCACAGAGCACAATTTGCAGTTGCTTAGATTGCAAACAGTCGATTTGTACGACTAGGAGTACGGTATCAGGATGATACCTTACCTAATTGACATCGATGCACGTTTTGCATCAAATGAATCATGGGGATCTTTTTCTCCCCAACCACTGTGGGTGGAAAAATAGCAACATCCATGCAAATAAGAGTGCTGAACAATGCTTTCTGATGCATGAGCCTGGAGTTTCGAAACACTAAGCATGCCTTTACTTCCACTGAAGCATGCGGTAAAACAACACACCTGTGCTGTCAGGTTGGGCGGCTCGAAGCGGCTTGGCAGGCGGAAAACCAGCACTGCGTCTGCTCAAATTAAAGAAGCAGGAGGGATGCAATAATCGCTTTCACACTCCTCTCCTCCCACATGAACAACAAGCAGCAAACTGTCGGCCTGCTCGGCCCGTGTCATTTCCTGCAGCGAAATGGGTCTCATGCCACAGCTGAAAGCCTGTGTTTGAGAGGAAACCTGGTACGAACCACCACGCGTCCAATTTACACCAGCACACGCTTCTTCTGCTCTGCTGCCCGAGTGTGTGAGCAGCTTCAGCATTGCCATGACTCCACTTCACCAAGGCCACACTCCAACACCAATCCTCTACTAAAGTCTCACACTAGTGCGCATATTTTCCCCTCACAGCTTGCATTATACCTTGAGATAGCATCTATCAAGCGTACAAAAAAAAAACCCAGTCGTTTCCCCCAGGTATGAACAGAAGCCCTCTGACGTGTTATCATGTAGCAGCTTTCTAATTTGTAATCTGCAGGTGGTTAGGATTTCACAAAAGCCTTCTCCAGGCTTGCAGTCATACCGAGCTGCGCTGGGGGATTTTTCTAAATAGATTGGCCTCCTTTTTTTCCCCTCCACAATCCTATGGCCTGTATTTGAATTTCATGAGAAATGCTATTTAAAAAAAAAAAAAAAAAAGGTTCCTTGTCTCGTCACATTGGAAACGCTTTAGCCAAAGTGATGTCGGCAAAGCTGTATAATACTAATACTTGAGATCTGAATAGCTGGGAGAGAATCCCTTGTGCTTGCTGAATGCCAATGAACACCGATGTAAAGGATATTGAGACGTGTTATTCAATAGAATGGGTAAGTTAATATAGATATTTTTATAGAATTTTGACACAAGCCTGAAAGTCGTGTGCACACAGAGGAAGGCTGTTCATAGCCAATACACAGGTGCGCTCAATAGTACTCCTTCTTCCAAGCCTCGTCGAGGATAGCTAGGAGTAGAGAGTTTGTACACACAAGAGCGCACATGCGTGGAAAAACGATGTGTGTATAATGAGGTAACCGTGCTGAGCTCCCTTTCCATGACTCATGCAGGTGGTCAGCAGTTCGTAATCGCACCTTGGTGAATTATACCTGACCCACAAAGCTCGATTCCTTTCTTCCCTCTTGACAACAGGCTCTTGTTTGTGAAAAGAGCTCGATTTGTTGCACTAATGTAAAATGCTGAAAGGACTGTTCATTCTCGACTCGGGAAGGAGTTATGAAGCGGCGTCTCATCACGTCATACGCAGCTGCTGTTACGGTCTCACTCGAGGCTGTATTCGTAGACAGCCACAAACCAAGGGACGGGGATTTCAGGCAAAAAAATATATAAAAATAAAAATCACTATTCGGATGAACGGTGCTGTTTGAGAAATATTTGACAAGCCCTCACGAAACTGCTGTGTTATTCACAACTCTGAGGTGTTATTTTCTACTGACAAAATGTGCTGGAACAGTCATGTTTATAGTAGTGGTGGGTGATACAAAATATATATATATCTCTCAATGCTTGACATTACTGTGCTACATACGCATCACAAAATATAGGCTTGCTAAAGAATATATATATTTTTAATTATAATAAATTAAATGAAAAGAAATGGTGTAAAGAGAAAAAAGAAGAAAAGAAAAAACTGTAAAGATTCAGTTGATTCTAGAGTTTAACACTTCCAAAAAAAAAAAAAAAAAAAAAAGATGAGAAATTATCTAAATATCAATATTATATCCATATATTTCCCAGCCCTAGCTACCTGGTGTAAGACACTTAAAGTCCCCATAAAAATCCTAATGGTTTTGTGGCTTTTAGTATGAATATGTTAGCCTTACGTTATCTTTAAGCTAGTGCGCTCCACAACGATGACACAATTCGCATTTAGAAGATGTATGCAATCATGCAGTGTCTCTCTACCACCGATACAGACCAGCAATTTTGATGACATCATTCTGCACTTCAGCTTCTCATCAGATTTTCTGTCCAATCAAACGCTCTCTAGAATCTGAAGTGTCCCGCCCCATCATTATAAAATCCATTGCGCAAGCTCTCAAGTATGGCTTAGCCCGGGCTGTGAGGTAATCGAAACGATATTGGCTGTTTTGAAAGGGGGAGGAGCCACTCAATATGTCCCGCCCTGACGTCCTATTTCAGTGGAAATAGGAAAACATCAGAGTACTCAGCATGCCTGCTTTTAACAGGCTACAGATAGAGCAACTGTTTACAGACTTCAGTAGTCTCCGATGCTTTAAAATAAATGAACACACGACTGGCGAATTAAAAATAAGCCTTCTGCTAGTGCAGCTCCTTTACAGTGAGTAAACACTGTCTTGAATTAGAATGCTGCTAAGATGATTAAACCAAAATGAAAAAGAAAAAGATGAATTTTATCTTAAAAAAAGCAAACAAAAGTATAATAAAATGCGCTATTCAATTTCTAGTACTCTGACTACTTGAAAGCCGACACTGCCTCATCCCTGTGCGACGCACGAGCTGAGCTGGGGAAAAAGTGCGAACGGACAAAGGGGCCGTGGTTATTAAGCGGGCAGTGAGGTGCTCCAGAGGCTCCTGGAGGTGGGAGGCATTTGGCCTTGCTGACAGCACTGTGGGCTTTGGGTGGCTGTGTAATTAGGTGACAGCTGTCCAGACACCCACAGGCGGCAAGGGGGAACACAGACATAGAGAGAATATTAGAGAGGATGTTCTAAGGGCTACACGTGCCTCCAGAGACAGAGCACGAGCAAATGACAAGAGCAGACCTATAGCTCAATGCAGCCAGCTCTGGAACAGCACTTTAAGCAGCAATGCTCATACTTGCATCCTGTTTGGTGACCTCTTCAAAAGGCCAGTGGTGCAAGGACACTCGTGTAGCATTGTAAGCAAGACTGCAGATGGCCAGAGCGGACAAGATATGCACTGAGACCCTGGTCATTGATCTTGTGTGTGTGTTTGTGTGTGTGTGTGTGTGTGTGTGTGTTGCGTATGTGTGTGGGGGGTGTGCGTGCGTGTATAATCTTGCTGGATCCATAAACTGCCTCAATGTGGTGAATATCCACAAAGCTACACGCAGCCCGGACACAGGAGGACCACTTGGAGAGACGATCGATTGTGCTGCCTGGCCTGCTCAGTCCTGCACATACAAATGCTCCAGAAGCTCCACACCACCCACCCCCTCTCTCTGCCACACACACACCTACCATCTCTTTTTACAGAAGCACATCACACACTGAAACAACATTGCAGCGACCTAATCAGTGCACACTAAACCAGAGAAAGAAAGAAAGAACCCTGACATGACACATGCATCCATACGCTTTCAGTATTTTTAATATTATGTAGTGTCACACACACGCTTGTTAGGCTGCCACTTGAGCAACAAAAGCAATTAATGCCACGTCCGTACCCCCCTTGCCTGCTTAATACGCTCTCCAAGGGTGGTCAGTTTTACATATTGTGTGCAACTAGACAAATATAAAGGGATTTAACATTTAGCTGTGCTTAATCCTAGCCAGGCTTTGTGCTTACTTAAGCCATCTAAATTTGATTGCAATGAGGCTGCACCAACTGACCACTGATTCTGCAGTTCAGAGCCTTCAAAACCTGCTACTGTAAACACACCCGCACACGGATGCAACATCATGTCTCGAAAGCGGTGTGTGTGGAGATGAAAGCACGCCCTGAGCCGCGACGGAACCAGGAGCTGGTCGGTTCCAATAGACAATAGTCCCTTATAGGAACCTTAAGCTGACGTCCTTAATGTGCGACATCATATCCTTGTATATATCCTGAACGTGGTGTATTTATTATTCCTGCCTGTCTGTCAGTGAGATGAAGAGAACCTGCTATTGTCTAGGCTAGCAAATACAGAACTGACAGGGCGCGGAGTCGGTGTCAGAAACCAGGCTTCATTAGGGCAGACAGCGCTTTCAAGGACCTTCCACAGATAATGCCTCCGAGCATATTATGTTGAAAATGTGTGTGAAAGCGTGTGTGCGTGCGCGCATGTGTGTGTGTGTGGGGTGGTGGTATAATGTGGGAGCAGGAAAAGGGCTGAAATTACACACTGGCTATGATTTTCAGTCTTAACTTTAAATAACTATGCACTGCTAGTGCACTTCTACTTGACCTTTCGTTGCTGCTAGGTAAATGAAAGACATGGCAGGGATGATTTAAGTCTACAGGCAGTGCGCACGCGCACACACACACACACACACACACACACTACAGCTGTGACATTTCCCCTTAGCTGTGCATGTAAAAGCAATTTACAAACAGTAAGTGAAGAGGCCGTGATTACAGACAGGGGTTACTGCTTCCAATTAGACAAACACAGCGCATAATGAAGACCTATTTCACAATAACTAAAGGAAAATAAAAGTGTGCATTGGTGTGAGCATGTTGTGAAACAGTGTCACATGCTCCAGGTATGCTCGATATCATTCTCTCATCGAGCGCGTTAGAATAAATTCACATTACCGTCGCTGGTAGCCAATACAAACGCATTTCTTTTCATCTACATGTTCGTTATAATGGTGATGCCTACTGTGGCAAGAGTTATCCATTTGTGGCATGCTAATGCAAGGATATTAGTCATGTTAGAATAATATTATAGAATACATTTTTCCCCTTTGTCGGGAGCCAAATCAAACCAAATGGGACTGTATTTACTGGGACGATGAGAATACCTCAGAAAAGGTTGGGTGTGTAATTAGGTGCTGCTGACAAATGAAGTCATAAGCTCTTTTCTGGAATTGTCGCCTTGAGGACGCGAGCTAGAGACAGACTTTAAACAACTCTTACCGCCAGGCCTGTAGACGACGTCGTCCTCTGTGACAAAGGAGGTGATGTCGCCGGTCTCTGTGCGCTCGTAGCGCGACTTCTTCTTCGGCAGCTTCTTCTTGCTTTTCTTAGTGGCTTCCTCAGGAGCGGCGGTACCTCCGGCCGCCTCATTCTCCTCGTCCTCGCTGTGTTCACTCTCGGCATAGTTCTTGGCACCACCCTCCAGTGTGCAGCTGCGGCGTGGCCTTGAGCTCTCGCTCTCGCGCACCTTCTCTCTCCGGTCGCGCTCTCGGTCGCGCTCCCGCTCCTTGTCCTTCTCTTTGTCGGCGGTCATGATTCGCCACGTGCCTTCCTCTGTCCTCTCACGGCTGGGCCTCCGTGAAAGGTAGACTGTGAGCCTGGGCTTCAGTCTTCTGAATTTACCAATCAAATCCAGGGAAAATTCGGCCACACCAACAACCCCAGGGTTTCAGGAGAGCTATAAAGAGAAGAGAGATGCTATTTAGACCTGAAATACTACACATCTTGAATCATCCTTGACGAACATCACACTCTCTACTACCAGGAGAGACTCTTAGATAGGTGAAAGCCACTAGAAAGGGAAAAAAAGGCTTATTAATAGACATGCAATCTTCAGAATCAATCAGAGGCACTAGACAGCGCAGCTGCTCAGAATAGAGAGGAACATCAATGGGCAATCTCCTCCACTGCAGCACTACCTAGCCTCAGGAGAGCTCAGAGCAAAGCTACATCAAAAAGAACAAAAACTTCAAGCTGCTTGCTCGATTCCCCAGTTCATTTTGCTGAACGCTTAGAGGCGGCCAATTGTTTTCCCAGTGACCTAAAGAGCGCTCCCGGCAGCACCGTCTTCAAACAGCCTCCACTGCGCATCTTACAGGAGATCAGGTGCACAGAGCTTCTCGAGATCTCCGCATTCAAGCCAAGGTGGACTTGCTTTTGCCCCTACATCAAACTTAGAAACGCTCCGAGGCAGGGTTTAAGCTGGACCAGCCGCCCTTGTGCACTTCAGGCTCAATGGTTTTTGGTCATGTGTGGGTCAGAACAAGCTATCTCAGTCAGCCTAGTGTAGAGCTCAGCACTGCAAATCAGAAGAGACAGGCATGGAGAACACAACCTGGCTACAATCTCCAGGCAGAAAACCGCTTCGGACCAAATCCCAGTTTTACAAGCTTTACTGAAACGTTCACTGCTTCTTTTCCCCCCTTTTAAGTCAACACTCATAAAAATAAAGATCAATCATCTGAACAAAGAAAAAAAAACACTGGGGGGAGAAAAAACAAACCAGTGCACGGAACAGCTGTGCAGAACCAAGTGTACGCACTGCTTTCTTTAGAGCAACTTCAATCCTGTACGTCATAGCCTCTCAAGTCAGACTTCTAGCCCTCTTTTAGCAGAGAGACTGGCACTTTTTGGCAATAAATCTGGCCAAAATCCACATAGTTTCACAGACGACCTTTTCTCACAACACATCAGCAAAAAGGTGAGGCCATCCTATTTTCCTAACTCCATCTCCAACCTCTTGAATAGCCTTTTATGTTATTGAGATGCCATGAGCATTTTGTTTTTGATAATCCATCCATATCTTGATCCAAAAAGCTCTATACAAAGAACTGTGTACACAGAGAAATACAAACAGCCAATCAGATTGTAACCTTCATGTGCCTGAAGCTCACAGGCCAGAAAAGTGTACAAAAGATATCAGAGGTTCCAAGGCTCTTGGGAGGAGCATGCGAGGATGGGAACTATGTATGTTCTGAAATGTTGGTAAAGCCAGAAATGTCAGGAGACAGAAAAGGAAAGAACTGAGTCGTTTGCCAAAATCAGATGTGTGTTACTGAGAAGGTTAAAAAAATAAATAAATAAATAAAATAGAAAGAAAGAAAGGAAAGAGAAATAGGTTTTGGCAGGCAGAGTGGCGCGGGTGACAACTCTGCTCGTCAACGGGCAGCCTGTCATCTCTACAGTAGACGCCGACTGACAGGGCAGCTGCTCTACTCGTCATCTTCAACACAAACACTAGCGTCACGGCCGGATTAATCACCTAATGATGAGCTACCACACTGACCGCCGGCTGGCTGGCTGGCTGACACACACACACACACACACACACACACACACACACACACACACACAGAGTAGGCTAACCACAGAGGCTCCAACACATCAAGTGAGATCAAGTGAAAGCAATTGCAACATTTCGATTCATGAGAAGAGACTTCAGACACTTCAGTCCTAAAGCTGTAACTCAGACTTCTTTTTTTTTTCCCCCCCGTAATTTAATTCAAAAAGTGGAACTTCCATATATTTTAGATTCATTACACAAAGTGAAATATTTCAGGCTCTTTTTTTGTTCTAATCATGATGATTACGGCTTTCAGCTCATGGAAATCAAAAATCCAGTTTTGCAGAATTTTAGAATAAAGAATTTATAATACAGAAATGTTGACCTTCTGTTTAAAAAGTGTTTATTCGTTTACTTGGTCAGGGCTTTAATCGTTTTGCAGGAATTACTGCATCACTGCGGCGTGGCATGGAGACTGCTGAGGTGTTATGGAAGCCCATGTTGCTTTCAGATGAAAGTGACTAATAATTGTAGACACTTAGAACAACCTAAAACTTGCCTGAGTCTTATTTACTGATTATAGTTCAGCTTTTAACACTGTTCAGATTAATCTTGTGCTGAGATGTCTTCTAGACCTTGAACGAGGCTTTAATTCTTTTGGATTATGGACTTTTCAAATGGACCTCCCACAGAAAGTTGTATTGAATGGAATAATGTTGGCAGTAATTGTCTTGAACACAGGCATATCCTCAGTGCTGTGTGTTATCACCAATGTTATTTTCAATTTATACAAATACAATCCGACCAAACAGCAGGGATTTAAAATGATTTAAATACGCAGATGGCATGGTCCTAGTAACAGTTTTAAATGAGAGCTGAATTCACTGTATAGAAATGCTAAAACAAAATGATAAAATAAAGGAAATGATTATAGGTCACCCAGAACCACTTCCAGGAATTGAGATATGCGGTCAGATGGTTGGTATGCTTGATGGTTGCAAATATCTGAGGACCTGGATTGATAGTCGATGAACTTTCTCTGAGAACGTGAACTGTGCTTGTGAGAAAGTTGCGAGAATTTCATGTCAGTAGAGTACCTTGCAAAAGGGTTACTGTAGTTTGACTGAAAGTATCATAACCTATAATAGAACAGTACGGTATGGACATCTGACCCTGAAAGATAAAAACTAAATTGAGCAGAACTGTTAATGCAGCGTGGAAAGTTGTGGGTTTTAAACTGTACAGATGGAAGAGATCTATAAAGGGGAAGTATACAGGAAAGCAGTGTCAATTATACATGATACAGCACACCCACTTAACAGTAAATTTCCATTACTCCCATCGGGACGACGTTACAGTATACTGAATGTTAGGAAAGCAAGGTACAGAAAAATCCTCAACAGCTGATCTACTGGGATTTGAACTCATACTGGCTAAAGCATCTTAAGGTTTTTAGAATTGTATTGTATTGTTCCCTGCTTGATATATCGCTTTGCTTATTTGTAAGTCGCTTTGGATAAAAGCGTCTGCTCAGTGAATAAATGTAAATGTAATGTAGAATACTATTTTTAATGAAGTACACTGTGGCATGATGTTATGACGACGACGTGTTTTCTTTTACATTAACGTAACGTCTGTTTTTGTGTACATGTGGCGAGACCAAAGACCAATTTTCAGTTACGACGGAACAATAAAGTAAAGTAAGATATGTAGGTGATACAGATTCGGTAGGAAAAAAAGGGTGACATATTCGTTTAAGACTATTTAAAGTTAAGATAAATATTTGAGTAGAACACAGTTTAAAAAAAGAACTACAACTAAACTAAGACGATAGATAATGCAACTTGATTTAGAATATTATACCTTAAAACCAGAATTTTAGTCGAATACATCTGTATACATTTATTAGGCCAATAAATAAATAAATAAATAAATAAAAACATTTAAATAAACATGCTGGGACTGTCAAATGGCGGTTTTCTCTTGTGACATAATAGGTTACTAAGCCATAATCTCTCGTTCAAGTACACTCATTTAAAGCGCATTTTTCACCAGGCACAGGTCAATTCACATTATATTAAAGTTGTTTAAAGAGCATAAAAGTGAAAACTCTTGTTGTATTAATGCATGTTTGGAATGATCTGAAGGTCAGGACAGATACCTGTGTGTTGTATTTACTAATCCAGAGTAAGAACGCATATGAACGTATGCTAAAGCGGACACAGTGCACATCATGTATGTAATCTCTGTAACAGATGACTGTAAACATATAAACATTCATTCCCACTGTACATGGTCACAAAGTCCGGTTTTTACTGTTGCAAAGTCCACGAAGTTTGGATTTTAACCACTGTTAGAGCGCGAGTGTAAAGCAACAGGCTCATGTGCTGTATAGACTATGGCCATATAATGCAGAATACAGTACAAATATTCTATTTGATATAATTAGAAACACCGCACATGGTAGAACTACAGCAGAGCAAAAAAAACACACAACACACAGCTATCTTTAAGTATTAGACCGAAAAAGAGGACTCTTGTAAGTCTGAGGTATAGACAGCAATGAGCTGGAATGCAAGTGAGGAGGAATGGAGCATCTCCATCAGCACTTCAGCTAGAAACAACAGTCTGATGTGTTGTGCTAAAGCCGTAGTCTTAGTCGAACCCAAACTGTATTTCTTCGTCGAGAATTTGTCCCAAGGTTAAATCGAATCGATGACCCGTGTTCCATCACCACGACAAAAACGACACACTGGTTCCTTGTGCAGCCCGAAAATTCTGACCAGGACCAATTATGCAGTTATCAGTGTGCTCTTACGTGGAGCTCGCAGATGAATAACATGCTGAGGGGCAGGTGAGGCCTGAAGCCATTACACATCAATCAGTGGAGCAGGACCTTTTGAAAGATAGCAGCTGTCTTAATGGAAAAGGGAGGAAGGGAGTGAGAGAGACACAGAGAGAGAGAGAGAGAGAGAGAGAGAGAGAGAGAGAGAGAGAGAGAGGGGGGCGGGGTGTAGCAAAACCAGCCATTTGTGAAAGCCAGTGAATAGGCTTCAGGGGCTACAGCACCTATTTTACCATTTCCATTACTGCTATGAAGTCAAGGGGTGTGAGCCAGGAGGTTTTAAATAAAAATATGTTACTCCCTCAGAGCAGCGGAGAAATTAGACCTCCTCGCCCTCTTAACCACCATGTTGCACTCTCTCTATTAACACATCACCCCACAATGGGCGCACAGCAGGGCTCTATTACCAAACGCACCCCCCTCCAACATAACTCTTTCATAGTGCTGTGCTTTATTCAGAGTCCCTCTTGCACATTACTCCCACAGATGTATGATCTCAGGCAGACCTATGGCAAGCCAAATACATGTGCTGCCACTTATTTAAACAAATAAATAAATAATATCACCACCACCACCACCACCACAGATCAAGTACTTGTGCCAATCGTGAGCTTGCTTCATGCCCTGACAAAATGTATTCAAATTATTTGCCGATCCCAGATGCAACAAATCAGTTTCCATCTGAGAATTATGAGATGCAAGAAGTATGACTGGAAAGGATTTAGATGGGCTTTGTGAGCGGATTGAAAGCTGCAAAATACTCTCGTATGATTTGGCTACGTCTTGTGAAAGCAAGATTAAGCGGTGTTATCTGCAATGTGGGGGTGGCTGAGTGCTGGTGGTGGAAATGGGGACAAAAAAAAAAAAAGAAAGAAAAAAGTCCATATTCAATTTGCTTTCTATAGCTCATGACAATGGCAGACACAAAACAGAGCTGTAATGAAGGCTGTCAGCTTACCTCATCGGGAGAAGAGCTACAATGGTGCGACTATAGAAGAGGTCCACTATAAAACACCAGCAATCACTCAAAGCAGCACAAAGGCACCACTTCACTGCCCCCACTACAATCCCGAGCAGAGGAGCTCTCATATGCAGTCCTATGACTTGCAGATCTTCTCGTGACACGTGTTTACGGAGGATCTCCGTAGAATCTGTATCTGAAACCGCGCGCCGAAGACCTGTCCGGATGCTTTAGTGGATTTAGTGCTTTAGTATAAACCACAGAGATCAGTGTGTCTTCACAATGTACACATGACTGCCACGATAAAAGAAAAATACATATGAATAATACGTAATAGTTTTGATTAAAACGGCTTGTTGTCGGGCAAGTTAGCATGACCATAATAATATCCACTATATAGGGCTTTACCTGTGCTAGAACTTCAATAATTTACATAAAGTTACCAGGAACTGCTGATTCTCTGACACGTTCTTTTAAGATGCTGCCAAACATCTTAAACTTGACCAGTACTTGCTTTTGCTTTGGTTTCAGCGGAAGACGAAAAAACCGACCGGAGAAAAAAGTGCAAAATCTCACTGGATGTAATGGAATTTTTTTTACCTACATATCATTTCTGACAGGATATAAAGTATATCACCTGGGTTATTTCTACTTGTAGAGAGTAAAACCGGTGTAATCTTTCCAAACATGTACACACTCAGTCTGCAAAACATTCCTGACATTTCATACAGGACTTGAAATCACAGAGATGCTCCAAAAAAGCTAGTCCAGTCCGAACAGCGCTGCTCCTAAACCACATCTTTATCAGCATTGCTTTCTGCACTCTAGGTTTCCACCGAAACGGAAAAGAAACAACGGTTTCTTCTTTATTGTGTAGCGTCCTTGCCTCGCATGACTGGGCGAACTCCTTAACTGGCCCCCGAGGGAGCTGTTCTCCCCCACCGAGCACACACCTCCCCCTCACCGAATATCCGCTCTCACTGGCAGTGTACAAACAACGTGAACCCCTGACCTTTCCCCATTTACACTGTGTGTGTTTAGGAGCAGTGGTTTACGCGCAGTCTCATTCATAAGCATGAACGCCGGAGCACCTGGAGGACGGAAAATGACACAGCTGGGACACTTCGTTCACGTTGGATGATTTCTGAACCAGACGCAGAACCAGAATATCAAACCGAAATCGATTTCAGACGTCTTCACTCAAGCACATGGCTAAAAAACTCTCAAGGTTAGAGTCGAGGTTATTAATTGCACGCAAACAATCTCAGCAGCTGCTTTGCCAAGTCAGTAAAGCGGAGGCTAAAAGCTTGCTGCTCGTGGGAGTGTATGAGAGAATGAGTGTATGCGTGTCCTTCCTCCAAGCAGTCGATCCCCCTGAGGGCCCTGCTTCCCATCAGCGCATGTGTCTATTATCAGGCTGAGAGCAACTTCATTTTATACTGGAATACCTGAGAGAGGCGGAGGATGTGTCTGTGTGTGTGTGCGAGCGAGTGTGTGCGCGTGCGTGTGTGTGTGTGTGGTCTGAGCACTCAGACTAGCCTGTTTGAGAGCAGGCTGTGTTTTTGAGAGCTACACACTATTCCACCTTCTCTCTAAGAGTCTAGTTCTGGAGAGTGTTATCGCAGGCTGGATGCTGGACCTTTTCATCTGTACCAGAAATTAGAAGAAATATACAGTTACATTTTTTTTTAAATTTACATTTAAAAACACAATACGTAACTGTCTTTGAGAGCCAGTATTGAGACTTTTGCACACTAAAAGCTAAGCAGTTTATTTGGTTATCATCTGACCAAAAAAAACAACAACAAAAAAAAAACAACCAACTGTCCACTGCTAGGAAAAAAAAGACCCTTTTTTGCCGTAAACCCCCCCAAAACTGTAATATTTTAGTCAGATTTGTAACCATGGAGATCATTCTTGCTTAAACTATTTTTGTAGCAATATAAACCACTGAACAGTTGCACCCTGCATTTCAAAAACAATGAACGAACTACAAAATAAAGGGGTTAACACAGAAATTAACCTTTTAAAAATTACTTTTAAAAAGGTAGTATAACTGGGTGACATTTTCACAGATTTACACTGCAAATATCCACAGAGCGATGGTCAATGTTCAAATGAGACATGGTGCTTTCAAAATGAACGAGTAGCTAATTCATGGTCACGTCGTCTCACTTGTTATAGAAAGAGAGCTGAAATCGACCACTCGAGCTGCGATTAAGCCCAAGACATGTTACTTTACTCTACATGAAAATGGGAGCAGAAATTTTTGGGTCATTTTCATTGCTATGTTTATTCCAGTTATTAAACCAAAACTGTATTTTACACCATAGCTCATTTCTTGCGCTACTAAAGCACTTACAAGCGTTACTGCGTTACAGTGATGTGATAACAGGAAAGACGAAATTTGTGGCCTTGTACACAGCAGATGGAAAGCAAGTGCAGGAAGTGTATAAGGGTTTAACTGTGCTGTTAGTATTGGCTCCTCCTCTTGCTAGATAATGCTCATTAAGCGTGCAGCAGATCTGAGCGTGGCTCATCCTCAACCCCCAGCACGTACAATCGATACTAAATCAATGGTGCATAAACACAGCTGTCACTGTCTAAATCCATCTCACGCGCAGATATTAACAATACACACTAAAGGCCTACGCCTAAAGCAGCCTCACGCTCCTGATATAATTAGTGTGGATACACTCACTCACTGTAAAGCATAATAAATAAACAGCTGAGTGTCTTTAGTCCTCAAAGATAAACGTCAGACTTGCTAATCTAGAGTGACCTCATTTTCTTGATGCAAGATGTAGCATTCTTAAGCACACGAGGTTCAAGATGATTAGCTTCCATGAGCAATCCCATCAGGTCAGGGTGTCAAACCGTTTTATGACTAAATTTTTTTTAGCTATCTGATGTCTCCACTTTTTTTTTTTCCTATTAATTTTTTTATATAAACCCTAGCGACTAGTGGCAGATGGCCCAGGAGAACAAGCGTCGCATTCAGACACACGCCTAATGCCAACAGCACCTCCACCCTGGATACCGCAGGATGGCATTACCTCTAATTAGGAGAGGCTTTTGTTTCTGGATGTGCCACCTTTCTTTTCTGCACTCGCTCCAAACCGCAGACTGTGTCCCTTTAAGAGGCCGCAGTCTGCCGCGGATAACACCCTTCCCGTCAGCCGCTCTCGTCTGCGCAGGACCACACGGCTGCGAACATAGATATGAAACTGCGAGCCTGGACTGAACCGCTGCACTGTTTCAGATTTCAATGGAGCAAGAGGACTCCTGCAGAGACTCGACGGGGACCATAAGATTCAGAAGATGCAGTCGTGTCACTGATTTGTGTCTTGGGATGTCTGATAACAGCAATCTGCCAAACAGGGAAGCAGGCTGGGGATGAAAAAAAGAGGCAAAATAAACCTAGGAACCTCTGAAGGGCCTGTCTGAGCGCGTGGTCCAAGCAGACGGCACTGTAAATATAATTTCGGATCGTTTCCTTGCCTCGGAGTGAACAAGGAGGGCAAAAGGGACTGTAAGAGGTAATGAAAATGCTGCTGGAACAAGCAGGATCACAGCTACCACTACCCTCCCCGGACAACTCATAAAACATGCATTGAGCAGGGCTATTACCGGGCAGGGCGGTTTAGTGTGCCCGGCACACGCCCACAGACTGAGTGCACTTACCGAAGCCGTATCCGCACCCTTCTGCTCCCGTTTTATCAGCCTGATTTTCACGTAAGAGAGAGCATCTGTTTACAGAAAATAGCAGCACGCCGAGGCCTGAGAGCAGGCTGGCACGGCGTGCCGAGTTTGTAGAGCAGTACAGTAGCGATCATGAGATTAACTTGGCCTGTCCGTGTGTGAAATGGAGACCTGATCCCAAACCGATAGCGCGGCTTGCCTCCAAACAGAGGGCGGAATATGTTTTCCATCGTTTCACAACAGCCGTAATATATTAGATTACCGCTCGCATCCTTCGCTGCGTACGCGGAAAGGAGGTCAGGGAACGCGTTTTACCGCAAAGCCTAGCAGCAAGAACGGGGGGGAAAAAAGCAAAGTTAAATCCAATGCTGGGAAATAGCTAATGGAAAGCTTAAGTAGTGAGCGAATGGCAAGCACGAATGATCCCCTCATTACAGTCAAAATGCCAATAATACTATTACGATGCAATTTGGAATTTTTTCATCAGTCATCTCCAGCCCATAATGGGCAACAAGGCCAGAGCGCTGCAAAGCCAGCGTGATGCATTCAGTCAAGGGAACCACTGGATTATACACACAACGCACACAGTGTTCCATGACAACAAGTTATTGTGCTCCAGTTGTGTTTTCGGCAGCTTCACGCTCAGGAACATGCTGCTTAACTTTATCGAGCCTCCAGGGGAAGGTCTGTGTGGCTATAAGTTAAAATAGCTTGCATATGCAAGGCTAAGCTTGCACACAGCCAGCGTGAGTGTGTTTCACCACAGAGCCACATTCATCTGACTGTACACACACACAGGTCGAGGGAAATAAGTAGTCCATTGACTGGTTGACTGTTTTCTCTTTTCACTAATAATAAAAAGCTTGTCTGATGTGAAATGTGGCCTCCCATTTTCATATCCTTCTTTTCATGGCTTCTTTACATGGATTTCTAGTTCCTCCTCATCAATCACCTCGACAAATGGGTCCTCCAGTCACCTCAGCGCTGTCTCCCCTGAATAACCCAAAGCGGACCTCTTGGCGCTGCTCGCAGCATGACGGAGTGCTCTCTGATGCAGACATAACACTTTAATCAAAGGATTCAGAGTCAGACCCACCTACTGACAGCACTCCCATGAATCTGTTGCTTTGTTGTTGTTTTAATGTTTCAGCATTCAAAACATCTCTGGCATCTCACCATCAATAAAACTCTTCAAAAAGGATGATTGTTTGCAAGATTTAGCAGCTTCGATTTAGAGACTTGCTGGTAAATTGGACTTCTGCTCTTCAATATTGTACCTGAATTCAGACGGATTGAAAACCTACCCCTCAGATCTCAGGATTAAAGTTTTGTAGCATTATAAAGATCACTACAAACACAGATTCTGTCCTAACTATGCCTCACCAATGTTTTCCATTTTTATCAATAACTCGACAACTCAATGCAGCGTTGCATAGTTTTCATGTGCCTGTATGCGGGTTATCACGTTACCAACATCCTGGTTCTATCTTTCCTGGCACTATGTAGACACTTAAGCTGGTTGAGTTTTAGGCTTATGGTTATGGCGAGTTTTTGAACTTCTCAGCTGGTGTGTTCTCTGAATGACTAGCTGATGAATCCAGTCTTAGCTACTGCACCCAACAACTGCTGCTGTCATGACAAAGACATTCCTGTGCCTATTCCACGACTCTAATTTACAATATGCCAATACTACACATGCTCTTCCATACGCTTAGCACTGTTTGATGTTATAGTAAACAGCTGTCGAAAAGAACTGTTTCTTCTCAAGGTTTCGAGGAATTTTTCCTTGCCATTGTGGCTGACTCATCAAGGATCTGAATTTACATCCGGATTTCTGAAAAGCGGTGTAATCACAATCGAACCGAACTGGAATGTCACTGGCTTTCTCCATTTCCATGTGCCAGTTTTATCAGACGAACGGGAACGCAAACTTCTGAGCACAACGAGTTTGACCGCAACCTGCCAACTAAAAACCAAAAAAAACCCATTGTGGTTGTTTATAGTGCGCATTAATTTTCGCCTTCGTGAGAAAGTAGGCGGTTCTGCGCCACATCGAGTATTAGACGTCTGGCTTGCGGGACTGTGACTAATCACCCTCGAGGAAGACTGTTATAGCTGCGTGTAATCAACCTGGCTTTGAGCCATGTGGCTCTCACAGACAGGTCTGACATTTTTAAGGACGTATGGATGCAGAACAGAGCTCTTAGTAATGTACACACACACGATTCATCACATCAGCTAATCGGAAAATACATCATTATGGGGGGAAAAAATGGAGAGAGTAATAGTGCACTGCTCACAGCATATTTAAGTGCTTTGGCCTGAAAGTGCTGTGTTATGATGGTAGGGCAGCAGTGCAGAAAGTAATTAATATCATAGCATCATTCATTTAGATATCAGCTAGCCTACCAGGCATAGCAAAGCTTCAATGTGCTGTCCAATACTGGGTTTTAGTTGTTGACTTGAAGTAATAGCAAATAGCAAAATTGCTAAGTATGTTAATATACTCAGTCTTTTCCCTTAGTGTGCATGATAATTAGCCTCATCACTTCCTAATGTAACGCATTAGGAACTTGCCTGCTTTTCAGCAAGTTGTTTCAGTTTGTTCCCAATCTAAAGCAAGAACGCATTTCTGTGCTACATATTTACTAAACTATTATCACTCTACTATCGCTCTTTCACTGCCAATCGTTTTGCAATAATATTGATCACATTGTGTTAGAAGTAGGGATGTTACGATACCAAAAATCTAGTAGTCGGTACCGATACCATCAAAAGTACAGGATATTCGATACCAAAGTCGATACCACGGTGTGGTATAAAAATAAAATTCAAATAATACAATCAAAAACTCTCCTGGAGGACATCCTCCTCTGGCTGATACTGGCAGAGAGGGGGGGTATTTTAATTATCAAACACTGTCTGACTGTGACTAATAAAATAGTGGAAGCTACAAGTGCTAAAGTGCACTCCTAAACAACACACACACACCTTATACTCTGAATGCAAGCATTAGTTTAAATTCACTGATATGCTGGCAGGCCAAAAAGATTTATTAAAAGCATGAACATTTGAATAATTATTAGAGACATTAGACTACATTTAGCTGAAAGGACACGGGCTGAATGGCGATGCATGGTGGCCCATTCAGAGGTAGTTTATAAGGTTGCAATGCGTTAACAAATAACTGGCTATCGCTAACATTACATGGAGCATAACGTTAGCTGGTTTCACGGCCACAATGCTAGCAGCCTCAAACAAACATAATATAGTACTAACTTTCAGGTGCTTCGCCAAATTCCAGGTGTTTCCTCATTTTTTTTTAATGAACGATGGCATCGGTTGCAAACCGGCTTCAGAGCATCAATTATATGTTTTTTGTCATCCGCCTCGAATACGAAGTATTTCCATATTTGACTCCTACCACCTTTCCTCTCAACGCTTGTAGGCGTTCTTCTTCTTCTTCACCACTTGTTGGCCGACTAAAACATACGCTACTGCAGAAAAACAAGTACTGTCACGTTTCAAGAACTTTGGTACCGATTTATCCGTTCTCATGATGTCCCTAGATAGAAGTGTAAGAAGTTCACCACACTTGTATGGCCAGGGAGAGAAAGATCACTTGCTGAAGCTGAGGAACGTGTCAACACTGACGTTTGCATTGTACGCATCCACAGTGTGTTGTACAAGGCTGTGCTGGCTAAAATGCACACACTTGCTTTTTGTGACGACTTAAAAAAAAAAAAATACGCCTGCATGGGTGCATTAGCAAATTCTCCAAATGTGAATATAAAATGTTCCAATATAAAGCAATGTATTAATAATAACGGAAGTTATGATAATCATCATGCAATCTTCATCAGAATATTAAGGCTGTGTGATTATCCCTACCACGATCCAGGAGTGGAATAAAACACACTAGAGGAATTTACACACCAAATCACATCTCCCCAATCATGCCTCAGGAGCAAATCAAAAAATCCAATCGTGAAAGCAAAATGACAGCAATTAACACCCATGGGAATCCTAAAGCACCAAAAACAGTCGCAAGCGATGTTGTTAATAACCTCTGACTGGCATTGCCAACTCGCTTCCGAGTAAATTAGATTTGAGCTGAGAGCGCATTTGATCTTGGCGCTCGTGTGAACTGGCCGCAAAAAGACCGTGTAACCCGAGCAGGCCGTTCGGAAGTGCCTGGGAAAAGCCGCGTCTTTACAATGGAAACATTCTGTCCACAATGTAATCCATTGTGTTCATTCAACATGCAGAGCGTGCTGCGTTTGCAACCTGTCCGCTCACAAGGAAATCGTTCTAAACGGCAATCGGGTTGCGAGAGAGAGCGCGGAAAAAAGCACCACTTTCGACTTGGCCGGAGAACGAGAGCAGGCTCATGTACTGACTCTGGGCCAGGGATTGGGGAACAGAGACATCTGAGTGGCTCGCAGGAGTAGTGCAAGGCATACACGGCCGGCTAATCACGCCAGCCGATAACATGATGAATCAATGACTATGTGGTTCTGTAGCGACTCTGATGTAATACGTAACAGCTATGTATAGCTGGAGGTCCCTGAGGGGCTAAACAATAACACGCACTGAGTAAAACCAGATGACAGTAAGCATGAGCATTAAGAGTCATTAGTGTTGCTAACAACAATGAATAGCAAGGCTGGACCACGCAACAGTGAGAACCAGATGAACATGAACTTTTCCAGTACAACAATCAACATTGTGGGGATTCGTGGTGAGTGATGCATTAAAAATATCATATCACATGATCACATTAAGACATTTCCATGATGCATGACGACTGAAACTGTGAGCAAAATAATAGTGCATTTATTTTATTTTCTCCTAAAAACTGAATTCAGTGAGATGATTCAGAACACAATATACGAGCCATGTGATATTTCTGTGGCGTGATACGGTGTGATGCTGAGCAGAGTTACTGTTACCACACAAGAGCTGGTTCTTCTCCTACAACCGCATGTCCTGAACTGTTTTATTCCTTTCATACCACAGTGATATTTTCAAATGCTTTCATTTATTAAAGAACACCACGTCATGCTTTTCATCCTTTTATAGTTATATTTACGGTTCTGGAAGAACCATAATACATACAAGTTTGTTTCTGTTATGACTTATAGCAGCTATACACACTCGTTTCCTCACCAGCCAGCCTCCTTCCACCTCTCGCTGTTTTATGAGAAAGCTCATGAAGACTCGGACTGCTTCAAAAAGACTGAACCTGGAGACTCCTTCCATAAATGTTAAACATCTCCTTACAGAAAGCTTCACCATATCAATGATGTTTTTTTTTCTTTATTCAACAATAATGCATTTTCTTATTAGGCTTAGATTACATGGAGAGTCCACCCCACACAAGTTCTCGTGGATAAGCTGTTACTATGGAAACGGTTACAGGCATTAACACAGACCTGTAATTGGCGTTTCAGTGGACACTACTGCCTGAGCTGTTGCTCTGGAAAACTGATTAATAATTAGATATGAAATCCCAACAACCTTTAATATAACACTTATCAACATAAGTCGATTCCAGCCCGCTTCGACTGACATAGAAAGATATAATACCTGCGCTATCTCAAAAGTGCACTGTGACATCATTTATCACGCGATCAACGTTACACTGTCATATCGCCCAGTCCAACAGGGATTCTGCTGTGCCATTTTCAAATGTGAAGCCATCGTGCAGCCGAATGAGCGCGAACACCAGCTAATTCCACGCAGGAATCAACAGCTAATCTCAGGCGCACTAATAACCTTGGGCTCCTTCGCCATTCCATTACTTTAAGGCAAAGAGTGGCGTATAAATAGTGACACCATTTCTCACTAGTGGTCTGTTACGGTTCTATTTCAGCTTCCCAGTCATTAAATATTTATCCCTGCAGAGTGCCGGCTCATGCCACGCTGATAAGCATTTACCAATCCAAATCTCTCCTGCCTAGCTCCTTTCCTCCATATGAAACACACACACACACACACACACACACACACACACACGTTTCAAACAGATTATCTACAAGTGTTCCTTTAATCAGTGCAAACCAGAACTAGAGCTGGCTCCTGGAGGAAATCCTATTCCTAGAACATATCAAGAAGAGAAATCACTTCTATTATATAGCAAGGGGACAAGGAAGGATGTGATTACTCTAATGTGAGACGCCATGTAACTCAAGGATCTCTGACCAAAAAAAAAAAAAAAAAAAAAGTGTGTGGACAGGAATTAGGACTGCGCTATATGATGATATTTGATCGATATTGTGATAAATTGTGTCACAGTACATCGTTCTGAGATATAGTGATATCTTTATTAAAAAAATTAAAAATACAGACTGGAAGCAGTGAATGTTCAAATGTATTTTTAGAGTTTAAAAAAAATATATTTTCTCCTGTTCAGTATTAAATATTTATTTATTTTAGAAATATAATTGTATTTTTATATATGCTTGTGTGTGTATATAATTTTTTTCTGCTAACATGCATATAATACATACACACATTTCTGCTGAAGATTTTATATATACACATATAGTATCTCACAAAAGTGAATACACCCCTCATATTTTTGTAAATATTTGATTATATCTTTTAATGTGACAACACTGAAGAAATGATACTTTGCTACAATGTAAAGTAGTGAGTGTACAGCTTGTGTAACAGTGTAAATTTGCTGTCCCCTCAAAATAACTCAACACACAGACATTAATGTCTAAACCGCTGGCAACAAAACTGAGTACATCCCTAAGTGAAAATGTCCAAATTGGATGCAATTTGCCATTTTCCTTCCCCGGTGTCATGTGACGTCTTAGTGTTACAAGGTCTCAGATGTGAATGGGGAGCAGGTGTGTTAAATTAGGTGCCACCGCTCCCACACTCCCTCATACTGGTCACTGGAACTTTAACATGGCACCTCATGGCAAAGAACTCTGAGGATCTGAAAAAAAGAATTGTTGCTCTACATAAAGATGGCCTAGGCTATAAGACGATTGCCAAGACCCTGACACTGAGCTGCAGCACGGTGGCCAAGACCATACAGAGGTTTAACAGAAGAGGTTCCACTCAGAACAGGTTCCACACCCAGAACAGGCCACGCCACGCCACACCAAAGAAGTTGAGTGCATATGCTCAGAGTCATATTTATTTGGTTCAGATGGTGTCAAGAACGTGTGGCAGCAACCAGGTAAGGAGTACAAAGACAAGTGTGACAAGTGTCATGGTCTGGGGCTGCATGAGTGCTGCCGGCACTGGGGAGCTACAGTTCATTGAGGGAACCATGAATGCCAACATGTACTGTGACATACTGAAGCAGAGCATGATCGCAGGTCAGTATTCCAGCATGATAATGACCCCAAACACACCTCCAAGATGACCACTGCCTTGCTAAAGAAGCTGAGGGTGAAGGTGATGGACTGACCAAGCATGTCTCCAGACCTAAACCCCATTGAGCATCTGTGGGGCATCCTCAAACAGAAAATGGAGGAGCACAAGGTCTCTAACATCCACCAGCTCTGTGATGTCATCATGGAGGAGTGGATGAGGACTCCAGTGGCAACCTGTGAAGCTCTGGTGAACTCCATACCCAAGAGGGTTAAGGCAGTGCTGGAAAATAATGGTGGCCACACAAAATATTGAAACTTTGGGCCCAATTTGGACATTTTTACTTTTGTGTACTCACTTTTGTTGCCAGTGGTTTAGACATTAATGGCTGTGTGTTGAGTTATTTTGAGGGGATAGCACATTTACACTGTTACACAAGCTGTACACTCACTACTTTACATTGTAGCAAAGTGTAATTTCTTCAGTGTTGTCACATGTAAAGCTATAATCAAATATTTACAAAATTGTGAGTGGCCACACAAAATATTGACACTTTGTGCCCAATTTGGACCTTTTCAATTAGGGGTGTACTCACTTTTGTTGCCAGCGGTTTAGACATTAATGGCTGTGTGTTGAGTTATTTTGAGGGGACAGCAAATTTACACTGTTACACACTCACTACTTTACATTTTAGCAAAGTGTAATTTCTTCAGTGTTGTCACATGAAAAGATATAATCAAATATTTACAAAAATGTGAGGGGTGTACTCACTTTTGTGAGATACTGCACATATACACACACATTATATATATATATATATTTTTATCACCCACTCATACTACATATATTAATAATGCTGTTGGTTAAGAGGTTTATTAGTAACAGCTTCATCATTCACACGAGTGTCTCTATGGAGGATCTCTCGTCCTACTCACACTGAGAATTTCTAGCCAGTTAACGGTCAAAATAATTTACCCAAATTTGCATCCAGACAAAAGAGATGATATGCATATCTCTAAAACCATGCTTCCTTTATTTATGAAATTGTCCACACCCTTCCCCCAGCTCAGTCCGAAAGCAAAACGGATTTGCACTGTGCGGACATGGAAATGATCCCTAATCAAACGTGAACCTAAGAAGCACCAATATTCCTGTAGCTGCTGCTTGTGCTCGAGAGAGAATTTGGCATGGAAAGTGGAGAATGATGAAACGGTTTTGTGCCTTGGCCTTGTGGGTGGCTACTGTTGGGTGTGAACGCAGCTCCAGTGAACTCGGCATGCTTCAAAAAAGCTCCTAGGGTTGACCTACTGTACTGCACAGGTATTCTTGGACTGAGAACAAAAAGGTTTTTTTTTAGGCTCGGCGGGGAACGGCTCGAAGCCAGTCGGCTGAATTCCAGCACAGAAATAAAAAAAGCCTGTGAGGTGAGAGCTCAAAAGCACACAATCCTGAGATCTAGTGAAGAGCTTACTCATTGCTCAGTGTTATTTACAACCACAGTGAATAACTTAAGCTTTATTACTACATCCTGTTATACAATCTTAATAAGAAATGTACTATAAAAATGTACTAACCTGCTTACAGTAATCCAGTCTCAGTGTGTTTAGATCAATGTGTCACACTCTCGCCCCCCCCTCCTCATTCTCTCTCGCCCTCACACACACACACACACACACACACACACACACACACACACACACATACACTTTACAGTTAAGCAGCCACTACCCACAAGCCGGTCGAAATTTGATAAGCACAAGCCTGGTAACTTTCAATGGTCACTAAACCCTCTCCTCTAGCCCTGAGGGAGCACCCTATCAAGTGAAAATGCAAATGCTCTACTGCACTGCTGAGGTAAATGGCAGCTCGAGTGGGTGAGCCGTGTAATACCACAATAGAGTATGATTTTCATTTTGTGATGATGAAGCCACTCGATGAAAGCACAGACCTACTGAGCCTCTTCCAAATCTCCACATGTGGCACCCCCCCCCCGAATCTCTCATCTGTTCTCGCAACAAGAGAAAAGATTTGACACATTAGGGATAAAACCCAATATTCAGAATGAACAGAATGCGTCCTAAACACACATAAATACAGATACAAATAGGAGAAAGGCCATTTATGGTTTGTTACCTTTATTTAATTTTAAACGTGTCACAGGGCATCTGGTTGAGACCGGTGTGCATCAGGACCGGGATTTCAGGTTTTTTACTTTTATGCGGGCGTGAGCGAGTAGTTATATACGAACCTCGCAGGACAAACAAAAAGCGCATGAGCTTTTGGCGCTGTGTGATTCATTTACAGTGTTTACCTATTCATCCTAAGTAACCGCCCCGTCTGGGTCAAAGCGGTTTCAGTTAGGCTACCAATTTTTTTTTATATTTTGGGAAATAGGGTCAAATAAAGTCATTAGACAAGCGTGCAAATAAAACAATGGGTGAGCAGGAATGAAAGAAAATATTATTTTATCCAGGCCAGTAATGTAGCTGAGGTCGATGAACTCTCAGATTCACAGATCATGACGACAGTGTTGGCAATTTTAGGTTGGGGTGTTGGTTAAATCTGAATACAGATACAGATATTTGGAGTGTTAAGCAGACACAGACAGTTCAATTCTATTCGTAGAGCGCTTTTTACAACGGTCATTGTCTCAAAGCAGCTTTACAGAAAAATAAAACACAGGATACAGATTTTAGGTGTGAGAATGTATCCCTATTGAGGGGGACGGTGGCGACAGTGGCGAGGAAAAACTCCCTACAATGATATGAGGAAGATACCTTAAGAGGAACCAGACTCGGAAGAGAACCCATCGGCACCTGGGTAACAACAGATAGTGAGAAAGTAAAAGAAAGTTTATTATTTGTTACCATGCAGATGTAGAGTACAGGCCAAGAATATCTCCACACAGGCGCTGGAGGTTAAATTCAGGTCTCGGTGAACAAAAGCACGCAAACACTAAAGGCCTGGAGAATCAAAGCGGTATTAACCTCAATCTCGTTAATTAAAGCCAGCTACTGCAGCTCGGCAAAGACACTAAAATCAATTACCTCGTCGAGTACTGATCCATCACGTCGCTTGTTTACAATTTAATCCTGAACTTGTCAAAGCCATTATTTTCTTAATAACAACTTCCTTTCCAGGCTGCTTCGTCTTGAGCCTCATCTCTACGGGAGCAGAAAGGTCGTAAGCTTTCGTGCTCCCCGGGGCACAGCACGCCGCCGCTCTAATTATTCCTATGTATGAAATGACAAATGAAGTAGATCAAACCCAAGGTGCCAGGAGGCCTTATGATTTCTGCTCAGATGTATGTGTTAAAACCCGAGGTCGCTAAGTGCGAGAAAGAAAAGCAAAACTAGTTAATGCCGTGTGACGATAATTACGTGGGTGACCTCTGAGAGGATCAAGCTGTTCCAATTGCAGAAGCTGATCTAATTGCAGTCGTCGTCTCACGTCTCACCAAAGGACAAGGAAAAAAAAAATCTTACCTCCAGTATAATTGCCAGCTCATTCCACGCTGACAAAAACGATAAAATAGGTTCCGCAGTCCCTGCGTCTGACCTCGAGAAAAACAATACCCTCAGCATCTGCCAGGAAAAGTGCCCCCAAAACTAGTTAGCACTAGCGCACGGCGAAGATCAATGAGCAAATGATTAGCAAACGCACTCTTCACAGCATGCCAGTAATCATTGAGGAATCTCTCCTGCATTATTTACGGCCTAATGTATAATTCAGAGCTAACAGCAGATTTAATGCATAAATAAAGCCGTGGTGCGCTTACATTAAATGTTTACTCACTAAAACAGGATTCTGAGCTACAACCGTTTCAGCGGTGCACCTCTCAAACTTTCAGACCTGTCATCTTTTTTTCTTTTTTACACTAAAAACAGAAACATGCTTTCCAGGTTGCTTTCATCTAAAAATCGAAGGTGAAGGATTCAAATGTGCTCAGCTGTCAGAAAGCAGACTAGAACGTTGAGAACACAAAAATATATAAAATAAACAATATTATGAGCTGTTAATGTGAACTGAATGTTTGCACAGCTTGAGATATGAGCAAATCAGAGCAGATTATTGAATAAGTGGCTTAAACTAGTGTCTTTACTACAGTTAAATAAAAACTGTGGATAGGGTTGACATCGAGGACAGACTAAAGCAAGGCTAACAAATTCAAATGGACGAATCAGAAATGTATTAGCTAGCCCCCTGGGTAAATAAAAGCTCCAGTGTGGGGTGCAGCCTAGTCTCATGCTTTGGTTCTCCAAAAACCTAAATGACTTGCTTAAGAAGTAGTAGTTAATGTAATGTAATAATTCGGGTCAAGTTTGTGAAGCGTGTTAATACAGACTAACAGACGAAGTACATTTATGGCATTTAGGGCGGCTGTGGCGCAGATGGTAGAGCGGGTTGTCCTATAATCGTAGGGTTGTTGGTTCGATTCCTGGCCCGGGTGACTCCACATGCCGAAGTGTCCTTGGGCAAGACACTGAACCCCAAATTGCTCCCGATGGCAAGTTAGCGCCTTGCATGGCAGCTCTGCTACCACTGGTGTGTGTGAGAATGGGTGAATGTGAGACAGTGTAAAGCGCTCTGGATAAAAGTGCTGTATAAGTGCGCCATTTACCATTTATTTTAGCAGACGCCGTTATCCATTTATCTCTCTCTCTCTTTTTTTTATACAACTGAGCATTTGAGTGTTAAGGGCCTTGCTCAATTGCCCATGGTTTGGTGGTGCTGAACTCGCGAACTTCTGATCAAGTCCAATGTCTTACTATTGGGCCTGTATAATCATCATGTAAATGGTAGATGCTCTGCACTTATATAGCACCTTTATCCAAAGCGCTTTACACTGCTTCTCATTCACCAATTCACACACACCAATGGTAGCAGAGCTGCCATGCAAGGTGCTAACTTGTGATCGGGAGCAACTTGGGGTTCATTGTCTTTTCCAAGGACACTTCGGCATGTGGAGTCATGTGGGCTGGGAATCGAATCGCCAACCCTACGGTTAATGGACAACCCGCTCTACCACCACATGTAGTCTGGGTGCAAAAGTAGCACCTTTAAATGAGTTAATCTGTATATACGAGAATTTGGTAAATAAACAAACATTAGCTGCAGTTAGCGTTGTACACCTGAACACACAGAGGTCAAAAACCCCCATTCTAGGAGATAAGTTTAAAGCAGGATTTCATCACCACGCTGTTAAATCTACTTGTCCACCAGGCAAGTACAAATTAAAAACTAATAGCCCGGATGTGAAATCTGCTTGTCCCAGGCACTCGGGCTACTGATTTGTTCACACTCGCCTTTAATGGTATTAACACATGAGGAGAGAAAGCAGTGCCTGTGACAGCTCAGCTCCTCTTTATTGCCTGCACTGTGCTGAATAAACATGTCTGGATTCCCCTTTCCTTTCCTCATACTATTACAATTACAGAGACAAAAAAAACCCCCCAAAAAACCCACAAGCTGCTTCAGGGCTTATTAAAAAGATCAGCTTCGATTACCCCGACTGTTCCTCATCAACAAACCGCCAACATTTATAGCGAACGCTAAATGTTTTTCTGCTTTAAAATCGATCCGGAGCGATTCTGGATTCAGTATTTGAGACCGAATTTGATCTCGATCTCCACGCGGCAGGAATTCACGCGTCTCTCCGGTCTGTCTTGTTTGTGGTCTGACCCGTGTCCTGTCTCCCAGGCGATGAGCAAGCGCCTGTAGTTACTGTATCTATTGTTACAGCCGAGGTGCCAAGAAGGAGCTTACGTTCTCGTAAACAAAGCACACGCTCCATACAGGGACACAATTAAGCCCTCGTTTAGGTGCGTTGCGCTTTACGAGCCAGGCTAACCTTTAATAGAGCGTGTAGATTTTTGTACACCAACCATGCGCGTGGTAAATAAACCATGAAAGCAACCCTCCCCCTATCTATTCCCGACAGCTAAAAATCTGCAGTGCTTCAAAACCCAAGTTGAATTCCTGGCTTGACGGTGCCGAGCAGAGACAATCCACGAGACAACAGCGGAGCGAGGAGGCGCCAAAATGACATTAATTACCCCTGGCCTTTCTGGAAATTCATTAAGCATAGCATTAACGGGCTGCGCCGTGCCACTGGCTCTCGAGGAGACGCAATGCCATTACAGGCGGGCAGACGTCGAGTCGCTTCTATCACGCCAGCAGATTAAATAACACGCCTCCCTGAGCCCTGTCAAACACTCAGCTGCCTCCGGTTTGTAAAGGAAAGTCTGTTTGCAGCACGACGCCATTCGATCCAAAAGTTTGTTTGATGCCTGTGTATAGAATGCTCAGGATGCATTTCATTTCTCAGAAACCTGACCTTTAGTGCTGTGTGTAAGCGCATTCAATATTTAAACGTGACATTCATGTCATCTTTGTACCATGACTAAGTGTTCAACGATTTACATTCGCCATTCCAAACGTGAGATCTTTTCACCTCATGATTCAACATGATTCATTTTCACCTCAATAACATGCTTGCGTGTTTGCACTTCACGAAGCACACTTGATATTCTTATTGGCAGCTGCTATGAAACGGACGCCAGCTGTTAATGTACATTTAAGCATTAAACATTTATTAGGCTTTCTCCACTCGCCTTCAGAGACAGGGACGGAGGAGATAATCGGACGCCTGCACTCTGAAAACGAAGCCACACGCTACCACTGCGATTAGCTAAAAGATCTTTACGCCGCTTTGGAGGCACGCCGTTCCCCCTGCGCCTCACCGTCAGACGTAAACAAATCCGATATTAGCGCAACCGAGCGCTGCCTTCAGAAACGCAGCGAATTGCTAATTCAATTATTCAGTGTGAGTAAACTGCTGGTTGACCTCTGGGGAGATCCTTAAATGCAGCGACACAGAAACTCAGTTCTCTCTCAAAAAAAAAGAAAAAAAAAGTGAAAGGAAAAAAGAAAAGAGAAAAAAAAAACCACACACACAAACAACAGAGCAGCAAGCAAATCCGGTTTCATATTCAAGCTAGAGAAAAAAAAAGCCCTGAAAACCCTAGCTTTGTCATTATGGAAGCCAGAAGAAAAAGCACCCTACAGATATTTACTCACACATCCCACACAACTAAAACGCTCAAGCACCATAAAATCACCTTCAAATCAGTAGCACAGATAACACCCCTGCTTTGTTATACTCCACCAGATGTAATAGTGCTTTCCAGATTGTGTTGTTTGACGTGCTACCAAACGCTCGACGTGGACGTGCGGCGCTCAAACAATGAACGGTTCAGTGCTCGTGATACTCGAGTGATGCTTATGGATTTGGGGAAAATGGGATGAGGTTTCTTTCAGAGTAATACAAGACAATGAAAACATGCTGTGCCTTGCGCTGGCTTTCAGTTCCACTGTGGGAGAGTGCTCTCCAGATCTTTACCTCAGGCTATCCTCAAAGGCAAGAGTAACCGAGTTCACAAACGCTCTACACGCCGTAAACTGAAGGATTAGGGTGACCTATACTACATTTAGTTATGATTTACAAACAAATGCTTCCTTGTCACTGGGGTGGTATCTTCAACTTTCGCACCTTTTACATGGTAATGTGAATGCAGCATAACTGGAATACCCTTACAGGTACATTTTATTTCAGTTACACCATACACACTTTTCCAGGTCAAATGTACAAAACACTTCACGATAACCACCCCAGTGACAACGAAGGGTACGGTTTAGTAAACGGTTTTTTATCCAGATGTTTACAGAAAGGCAAATACCCTGTTCGAAAAGCACTTATCTTCCAGCTATCACCCTGACTCATGCTTTGACGATGTTCTCCACAGGAACTCGCACCAAAGCGTTCCAGTGTATCGCTGAAAGTGAGCGACTACCATCGAGTCTTTCATCTATACAGAACAATCAACACAACTGTTATCAGATGATGGAAAAATATGTTGTCCTTACAACTCTGGCCACAATACGTGTTCATCATGTGTGAGCGTTTGAGGAAAAGATATAAGAAGGATTTATTATAACCCATTATAAACTGTCATTATTGCATGAATTAGCCAGATAGTCGCCTATAAAAGAGTTCATGACGTGAATTACTGGGAAGAGTGAAATGATAAACATGCAAGAGAGAGAGAGAGAAAGAGAAAACTATCGCAGATTAACGATCTAAAGTTCCCTAGGTTTATTCTAGGGAACTAAAAGTCACTCGGGAGAACCAGCTTAGAACCGCTTTATCGTGAAAGGCTCCATCTTCCAAGACGTGTTACAATACAAAAGATACAATACAAACGTCGCTCATCGTCTTTTTAAGAGGTTTTTTTTTCCCGAAGGTGCACTGAGGCGACTTGTATGGTTTACGGTTTAGACTGAAAAACCATCCTCTGTTCCAGAATGACATCATTGTGAGACCTTATGACTAGACCTTTTTTATGAATAGGAGGGGGAAAGTATATTGAGTACATTACATAGCACAGAGTGTGTAAAAGAAGAAAGAAAGGAGGGGGGAGGGGGAAGAAAAAAAAAACTCAGCAGAGTCTAGATGACATGCAAACCAAGTATGCTCGATAAAACAGTGATTACAGGGAAAAAGAAAACAAGACACTTCCCCCTCACACATGGGACTTGTAGACTGATATCAGATAAGCCCAACTGTGAAACAAATGCTGTTTAAGATTAGCCTTCTCAACCATGTTGTTGGGCTTTTGTTTTTTAATAACACCCACACTGCCATAGGCTTGACTAATCACACCCAGGCCACTGCAGGCCAAGGTTCACGTGGTTTATTCAGCTCAGGGGAAGTGAGGCTGACTTGGCTGTCCTCGGCAGCCTCCAACTGGTCAAGCGAGTCCATCAAAACCCCCCTCGGGTTTGCAGTAAACAAATGGCTCTAACTCATCACTTCCAATCTCTGGAAGGCGGTGCATGGGGGAGGGACGCCAGAGTGTTATGAATGCTCATCAGAGACATGCCCGTTGGACTGAGTAGGATTTTTGTGGGTTTTCTTAATATTAGTCATCTGAGCTCATTGGAGACCAGTATGTGTGTGTATATGTGTGTATATATATATATATATATATATATATAATATAGTGTGTGTGTGTGTGTGTGTGTGTGTTATATATATATATATATATATATATATATATATATTAACAAACTTCACGCATTCTTCAAATAAGTCTCGTTTTGGGAAATTCTGTAAATGTAATCCCCCAGTAAGGCTTTCCTTCACAAAAGGTCCCACGTGGGCTCTCTTTAAAGAGAAGAACCCTTTTCCACTAAAACGTAACCCGTGTACACTTGATATAACAACGGCAGTGACCGTAAACTGTTGGATATTACAAAGCAACTGCAAAAAAGAGTTGCTGTTGGGGGATTTTTTCTTCTTTTTTTCCTCTTAAGTATTTGCATAAATGGAAAATCTTCCAAGCAGAATCTCTTTTTTTAAAAAAAAAAACAAAAACAAAAAAAACCTCAAAACAAAACAATGCAAAGAACCAACAAAGAACCCTGATCCACCAAAAAGCTAACCCGTATACACCTGAAACGGCAATGATTGCATAGCACATGACTTTACGCTAATACATATTACGAAGTAATTACACACACAAAAAAAATAAGTTAGGTGTTTGGTTTTTTTTGTCCTGTTATGGGAAGCTCTAAGGATTCTTTAAGGATAAGGAAAGGTTCCTTATAAGGGTTCCAAGTGGCTTGTGTTTAGAAAGATGGAAACTTCGCAAAGAACCCTAAAAACAAAACTATCCAAAACACAGGACTTTTAGAAAAGGCATTTAACTTATTTATAAATGGTTAAAAAAAACAACCCTTATTTCAAAAGGTGAACAGAAAAGCAGTGAAGTTGGGTCTTTCTGTTTAAACCATGAGGTTCTCACAGGTTAGGTTTCTCAGGAGGTTCTTCAAAGAACTTCATATTTCTGACTTTTTCTACCAAAAATTGTTCCTCTGTGTGGGTTCTAAAGACAATCTCCTTCAAATGAACCTTCTGTATAAAAAAAACCCAACATATTTAATGGTTTCCACAGAACTACTAACACGTGACCACCGTAAAGGTTAAAAGGTTAAATCTAGAACAGTACTCTCTCTAGTCTTGGTCTGTCTTTCCGTGGAAACCCTCAAAGTTTAGCCGTTTAAATAAAATAAAATAAATAAAAAAAGGGTTTCTCTGAGGGAGAGAGATTTTTTCTTAATAAACATCCACAAAAAAACCCTCTTCTTTTTTTCTGAGACATTCAAAGCTCGTTTCCTTTTCAGTGAAAAAATAAAAGGTGAAAAGTTGATTCGGAGTGCGGCGCGTGCTTTGAAGTTAGTAACGTTAGCCAGTATTGCTAACATTCCCTCAGTCCCCCCTTCTCCCTCCACACTGTATTAGAAGTACTCACCCCGCCAGTCTGGTGGTCTCCAAGTTCCGATGGACAGCTTCAAACCACTTCGTACCGTAAATAATCCCCGTTGTTGTTTTTTTTTCTCCCTTATGGAAAGAAAGAAAGAAGCCCCACTACTCCCTCCTCGGGCCGGGCCCGAATCCAAGCGCGCGGAGCTGTGCGGGTCTCGCGCAGCCACTTTATCCTACATGCGGATGGGAAACAGGCTCACGCGCTCAACAAAAGAGCGAACTCGTTTCCCTCAAACACTCGCCTCTGGTGAACAAAAACACACGCATACGCACGCGTGCGCACACATACACACGCGCGCGCGCACACACACACACACACGGCGGAGCTCCTTCCTCGTCTTCCGTTTCACCGCGTGATAAACTCCGAAATGTTTGAGAAACGGCGCGGTAGTTCGAGGCGAGGAAATCACCGAGTTCGCCGCTTACACACTCCGCTTCCTTTTTTCACACACACACACACACACACACACACACACACACACACACACACACACACACACACACACACACACATTCTCTCTCTCTCTCTCTCTCTCATATGCGCGCACACACATAGCTCGCTCGCGCTCTCTCTCTCTCTCCTTCAGCTGTTCACCAGACGCATCCACATGGCTGACCTACTAGTCTTTCTTTATCCAGACACTATGAAGGAGAATTACACCCCCCACACACACACACACACGACACTAAAACACGGACTGGATCCCAATTAGCGCGCGCACAAAAGCGTCATGATTGATGCGCCGGTAAAAGCGAGATGATCAACTACTGCCACAGTGAACTGCAGTAAATGAGCATTAACGCTCTGCAACACCAGGCACGTACACACACCCCAAACGGCATTTAAAGCATGCCGTTGATTAAATAATGTAAGTGAGGCATGCATTCCGCGCATTGATTTGTCTCGTGTGTATGTGTGAGAGTGAGAGAGAGTGTGTGTGTAATAGCTGATGCACGGTGCGCCTTTATGATCCTGTTGTAAATGGTGATGACAAACAAAGGCTGCAAATTCCACATGCATACGTGGATTCAATTTGGCTCCTGGATAGCATTTAAATCTAAAGGTGAGGTACACTTAAAAAAAAAAAATAGGGGGGTTCCTTCAAGGGGTCTTGGCTTGATTAACGTGGTTGGTTCTAGCTTTCTTTGTGAAAAGAAACTCCTCTGTTGGAGGGTTCTTAAAAAAGGGGGGGATTTTCCCAGAGAGACTAACAAAAGAAGCCTCGAGGGAGGCCAATTTAACCAAATCTGATATGACAATGATGTAGAGCATGTGACCTTACATTATTACATAGTACTAAGTAACTTATTATACATAATGTGTTGGGTTTTTTTTTTTTAATTCTATGTAGAATCTTGCAAAAAGGATTCCCCCATCTCTTTCAAAAATACACACAAAGAACCTATGAAGAACTCTTTACTATCTAATACATTTAACCCATATAAATCTGATGGTGTACCATGTGACCTTTACTTTGAATGTTTTTATGGAAAACTCAGAGTCGAACGAAAATAGAGACTGTTTAGAAAGCGGGAAAATACACGACGAACACATCAGGAATCCTTTTTCTTCCTATATAAATTGCAACACAGTACAATAAGAGCCAGGGGGTGTAAACCTTTGAACAGGTTAAACTAACAAGTTTACTAACTGTTCTTTTTTCCTCCCTTTTTAGTACTGCCCATCAGAATCCACATAAGGTATGTACATGCTTCCCAGAAGACAACAATTTACACCAATCATGTGGTGCACAAACTACCAGTTATAAAACTGATTTTCACGTCACGTCTCTAGATCTGCTCTCTCAGCCACCTTTGTTAGTGCATCGCAGATGTCCTGCTCACTATATTCCTACCGATTTAATCGTTCTACAGTAAACGCACAGTGGTTTTAAATGCAACTGCTTTGTCTCGTCTGGTCAGAATGTAATCAGCTAGAAACAAAGGCTATTTGCAGGATGAAGGCGGCCCTCCTCGCCGACCAGCACACAGCACATATTTAAGGAGGCAGCCAAGATCAATAGGAATCAGGTTTGGTGTAGTGTAGAGCCCTTTATTGTGCTGCAAAGCATGTAGCTTGTCAGGTTTTCAAAAGGAGGAGGTGTCCCTTGTGATCCCAGTGCTGGCAAACGCTCTCCAGCTCCAAGGAAGCCAGAGACATTGTGACTCCTGTTCTCCTGACAATTCTCAGCTCAGCCCTCACACATACACACAGAGTCTCACTCACACTCACATGTGGGCATGTGCATGTGTGCGTGCGAGCGCTCGCTCGCTCTCACACACACAGCAGGCTGCCTCCTCCCTCCCAGTGAACGTTTGGGCTGCACATTCAAGCATATTTATTACATTTACTCAAGTGCGTCCTTATTTATTTCTCCTTACCAGCCTGGTCCCGACAGTATAGACTGAGCTCAACAGGAAACCCGAGTCACTCGCTGATGCAGAATTCACTGAGCAAGAGGAAGCTATTTAGAGAATGCACTTTTCAAAGGAGATACCAATTGTCGCTCTCAGGCTGCCAATACAAGATTAGCTTCTAGCACAAGGGCGGGCAGGCGGGGGGATTGGTCCAGTTTGGAGTTTGAGGGTGAAGAAGAGACAGTGGTGTGTTTGACATTGCTGCAGACTGTCAATTACTGGACCTGCTGAAGGAGGGGGGGAAAAAAAAAAAAAAAAAAAAAAAGGTGTGGACACAACAAGAGAAGGAATGAAAATATTGAAATACCTTAAGCACTGGTGCATTTAACGGGACTCGAATCAAGTATATGGACACGGTGACATGCCACAGAACACGGACATAGTAAGACATTTAAACGGCTGTTATAAATCTTCAGTAAAAGCACAAGCACAAAGGGACCACCCCCCAAAAAAAAGCTCTTTAGGTGGTTATAGGACTGGGATTGTTTTAAGAATGAATGCTTTGCATTTCCTGCACACTTGCGTCTCTTTACACAGCCTCCAGCAAGGCAGAGATCCTATTATCAAGCAGATGAGAACTCCACCTCCAGGATTTCACAGCTCCTCTGTTCATCACGCGTGCCTGTCATCTTGGGCACCATTAAGCGATAATAGAAGGAGACAACCAGTGCAGTTACAAGCAAAGCGCTCCACATTCTACAGGCCTAAGCATGTATCTGGGAAAATGACTGGAGTCTATTCACTGTGCCCGTGTATTCAACACACTATCGCAATATCTCTACTGCTCCTCTCTGCTCATCGCTGCAGTCATACTCACTGGCCTCTTTGTTGGGTATCTAAAAGACGCAATCGATGTCCGACTGAAAGAATAACTCCTAACAGATGAGAGGTTTGGTCGGCAGATGGTAGATATCAAGCTTCTAAAAAGGGAACGAGCAACGTGGAGGGGATGCTTCGATTTTTCATCTTCGTACATTTCTCTTGTGAAAACAAAAGCTGGGCAGCAACAATAAAAGGGGGGGAAAAAACAAACAAACAAACAAAAAACATACCATCAAGCTGCTCTTCAGATTTGTGTCAGCCTCGTTCGAAAATGAGATGCCATGCTGATTTTCGTACAATCACGCACAAAGTCTACAGTGCTCTGAAATACAAATAAGTGAGCCAGTAGCTGAAACAAGAGAGAAGAAGAAGAGGAGAAAGGGAAAACCCCCCCCCAAAAAAACAGAGGTGACATGGATGAGTGAGCCAGGCTTGTGAGCGCCTTGGCAAGCCTCAGAGGGCTTGGCCCCTTAAGCACTCCCATCTAGTAACTTCATTTAATACATTCAGCAGGGATCTGCAGACAAGTGGAGAATGGAGACAGATCCTCCATTCTGACCGAGAGGAAAAGAGTGCGAGAGAGCGAGAGCGAGAGAGAAATGGAAAGATTCACAGCAGTCCTTCCTGTTTAAGAGATTTACAATATGGTGCTAAAGACAGCATGACGAAATAAAACAATGGTTTAAAGCCTGGATGTGGAAAAGGTGTTCATTGTATAAACAATCAATGTTCTGCGTAGCCTTAAGGAAAAATGTCTGCTGTGGACTCTGCAGTTTCAAGGCAAGACTAAACAATGGGAGTCCAGTCTGGTGTGTGTGTGTGTGAGAGAGAGAGAGAGAGAGAGAGAGATGATCACAGTGCCGCTGTTCTTCACTGCTCGCTCACTTTTCTTTGCCAGGGCTCATATTCACACTCTGATGTTGCTGTCAGGAACAAACTCTCAGGTTTCCCTACAAGAGACACAAGCAACTTCTATTCAAATTTACTTTTCTTTTGCCTACACACACACACACACACACACAGAGAGAGAGAGAGAGAGAGACATCTGCTGACAGTTTCTCTCCACAAAAGCTTGACTTCAATTTACCAACTGCCATTTTAGCATCGAGGCCCTTCAGGGGCAGGAGACGCTTTTTGCAAAGCACTGAGGTCGAGTTCGAGACAAACCACAGAGCTAAGAGAAATGTCTCACAGCCTATGACCAGACGTGTGAGAAAACACCTGGAAGTGCCACACAAACATCTAGAAAGCTCTTAAAATAAACAGTACAAGCTCCGTCCTCTTAAACGGCGACGTATAAAGGGACTGGCTTTGCTCTCGTCAGAATTAAACATATTGTTAAAGCCAAGGTCTGTTTCAGCTCAAACGGAGAGGCGTTGTCTTACACGGCCTCATTACCGCGTCTCCAAAATAAGCCATGTTCTTAGACAAGCACTAACCCAAACATTACAGCTCTCCCATTTCAAACAGTCACTTAGGAGATAACTGCCCGACCAACCTGCTATTTAACATCATAAACACAGCGCAGAGAAAAGAGCAGGACAAAAAGAAATGCTCGCTTTCGTCAAGCTCTCTCTCTCTCTCTCTCTCTCTCTCTCGTTCGCTCTGCTCGTTTGCTTCGCCTCATGGGTCGGTCCCGGAAAGCCCCGAACCCTGCGACGCTCGCTGCACGCTGGCTTTATTTATTGCATATGACCTCGCGAGGATTCATCTCCCGTGTGGCAGCTAAACACTAAAACCACCGCATGAGGAAAAAGCAGAGTAAGCACAAGGCGTTCCAGATGTGTGGCTGTCACCTGGCAAACAAATTAGATCATAGCATGTGAATGGGAAGCCTGTCTGCGTGTGTTACGTGTAACAACAGACGAGAGCTCACTGCCGCGCGCACGGCCTGTCGGTTCGCCTGTTTGCCAGCCCTCGTACACCGGCTCATACACAAGGCCTAAATAAGCGGTTAGTTCTTAAAAATAAACAGCGGTGCTCGCCCAGATTCACACACAAGCACGCCACGGTTAGAGAGGATCTGCAAAAGCCACTGTGTGGAGAGGCTTGAATTTTCTCTTTGTTTGCCAGCTGTAAATGGCCCATTAGGGAACCAACCCCTCCCTCCCTCTTTCCTTTTCACTCCCTCAATATAGACACACACACAGACACTTCCTCAGGTGCTACTTTACTCTCTATATTCAGAGCACTCGTTTGGACAGTCTCGAGGCAAAAACTGCAGCGTAATTATTTCAATGAAAAAAAAACAACCAAACAAAAAACCAAACAGGCAGTGGGTGAGAGTCTGTTCTATATTCAACATCCAGGCCTGAAAAAATATATCTCAGTGCTTTTCAAATGGTAAGCATCTGCACTGCACAATGTTAGTTGGGGGTGGGGGGACGGGACGACCCACGCACACACAGGTAGAAAAAAAAAAGTCAACAGTACACAAAGTCTTCCATTAAGCACCTACACTTACACAAATTCGTCAGATTTCCTAAACACTCCAGAAAGTTCTGCTGCTAACAATGCCGCTGCCCAGATTCATTACATAAAAGCAAGAGACTGCCATGTGTTTAACAGCATGCATCTCTCAGTCTGCCACCTCATGGACACTGGGAAGAAGCACACCGCTAACTCGACCTCGAATAGTGCTATCTGGCTTAGCAAAATAACTCATGATCCTGCGTCATCATCACCAAGTATGCTGGGTTGTAGCCGAACACTGAATTTGGTCGCTCAGGTACCAAGTGAGCTGAGCTGGAACACGTGGGTGGAGCTTATAATAGCAGACACTGTTGATTGGTCAAAATCAAACGGCATAGAATCATCCCGAGTCGCGAAAACATCCAGCAGTGTAGTGACTTCCTGCCAAAGTGAATTCCCTGGCGCATTTAAAGGCATCGATACAATTTTATATCTCAGAAGTCTCAGAAGGTGTTGATTCATTTTCTATAAAATGCCCGGCACTGGACATTAATGCCAGCCGTACGTCAAACATCTTCAAATTCAGGTTTATATTAATGCGTTCGTTCTACAGGGCGTCCCAAAAGTTTCCATGCGCATGGGAAATTAACTCGCATGCAAAACGTCTTCCAAAAGTGTTCATGCTTAGATTAAATAATATGTTGTAATAATCATCCCTGTGGCTGGATCGGGAAGCTGGCGCAAGGTCGCGATGGACTTTAACAGGAATCACACACGCGCGACACTGTTGCCAAACTCATTAACGAATTCAAAATGACGAAGTTTTGAGGACCGACCGAGAAGTGGACGTCCACCAACATCCACTGACGAAGACGTTGTCCCCTGCATATGGAGACTTTTGGGACACCCTGTAGTACGTTATCAGTTCTATAGTAACAGCTCGTTCACAGGGAATCGTTTGACGAACGATCTACGTGATCTAAGGAGATGTTATTTAACATTTAAAGTAGGGGTCTCATGTATGAGCGCTTTCTAACCGTCAGCAAGTTTTCCAACAAGGGAGGATAGTGAGGGAACGACTGTTTAGAGCTTCTTAAGTGCTAACAGGAAGTAACATCTCGTGGACAAATATCTGTGGTAGAATACCAATGAAAGAGTTTGGGATGAGCCGTTTTAAGAAAATATAATCTGCTTCAGGGTGTCATCAGTAAATCCACTTCACTTTGGGCAGCGTTGTATTGCTATCCAGCTCGTCGGTCATCCGAGTACAATCCGCCGTCTGCTAATTAGGGCTAATCCCAAATGGCTTGAAGTCACTTGGTTTGCACTCTATGTACGGTACAACATAATGGAACTGTGCACCCTCCTTAGTGCCAAGGAGAACGTGCAGCCCTGCGTTTTGTTGTATGAAGTTGATGGTGTCCATGCTACATCTAAAGTATTGGCACCCTTAAATTAATAAACATTCATTTAAAAGAAAATTCGAGATTCGAGACGTGTCAGCCGATAATCGGTATCGGACAATAAAGGCAATTATTTCCACGGTTTAGAATCATCCGATGATCAGGGCCGATTATATCCTGTCAATCAAAAGAGGGCGGGAATACAGATTTCGTGCTGTGTGTAAAGATGATGTCTCTTGGGTGACAATGACGACAAAACTGCAGTTTGTAAACTCTGCACTGCAAAAATTTTACACCGGACGCTGCAGCAGTGAAGCGGGAGTTTCGGCATCGAGTCTAATTTTCTTTTTCCGCGCTGCTTGCGCTGAATTAATGCACCAGTACACCGTTGAAAGATTTAAATGAAGATGGTTTGACAAAAAAAAAATAGAGTGTGTGTGCGTGTATGTGTGTGTGTGTGTATTATATATATATATATATACACACACACACACACGCACATATATATATATATATACACACACACACACAGAGCACAGAAAAATATATTTGTAGAGTAGTATAACATTTCATAGCCAGTTGATGTTAATATATAAGGAAGTTTCAAACCAGTTTGATGTTAATGAAGTAGAAATGCTTGTGTTAGTGGTGAGTGAATGTGAGACTAACAGGAGGTTTTCTAGAATTCAGTCAATGTTAATATGAATTAATAAGGTTCAATATGTTAAGAAATCTTACTTTAATCTTCAGAATTGAGTTTGTGTGAATGTTAATTAGAGTAATGTGTTTTCTGTTTATGAGACCAGTTACTGTGAAACAACTTGTTGAAATGGACAGAATAAAGTTATTTGCATTTCTTTCAGAATTGTGGAATAAGTTATTAATTTAAAAGGCATAAAAGGCAGAACTAACGCTATCGGCCGATATAACTGAATAATCGGTTATCGGTATCAACTGAGAAATTTAATATAGGTGCATCTCTAAAAAATAATAATAATTGCAATAATTGCATTAATCAATCCTGTTAGTTGTCACCTAAAAACCTCCAGCAAAACTCTTCGTACATTGAGAGGTAGCACTTAACAACAGGAAATGGACAGCCCTGAGTTCTGATTTGGTACAGGTTGCTGATTTGCTGTGAAATTTAATGGAAAACTGTTAAATGTGCATTGTGTGCCTGTGTGAGAGAGCGTAATTAGAGGATATAAATACATATCTGTACCGAGAGTTTCAGAGCAAGGCTTTAGAGCAGGAAGGGGGTGATTTAATGCGTGCTGTTAGTGACTCATTGTTTACCTTGTACTGTAAGATAACATGCTCCGATACTATCAAATGGGTCATATGGGTTTAAGTGACTCACAAACCACACGTCCAAGTATTACATAGTATTCTCCTCGGTGCTTTTTTTTTTTAACTGACTGGAATTGATTAAAGCAATTAACAGCTTTCTGAATTGCTTCCAGAATATGAACGTTAGCTGGTGGTTAAAGAAAATGGAGGCGACAGACACCTTTGAGGTGGCCAGATGGGTTGAACAGCTTTAAGACCGAGCGCTTAATCCAAAACATTATGGCCATTGTTGGGCAATTAAGTGGCCTCAGGAGTGTTTTTGTTTGAATAGCACTTGCGTCTTAGGCTGCAGTAACCAACTGCGCTGCCATTATTATGCTGATCGGGGCCACTGCTGACGACATGTTAATTTCCTGCGAGTCCACCAGGTTTTTATGTCGTGCAGGCTGAGGACACGCCAGCGCAAGAGCTGGGAGCTCACAGTGAGATGCGTCAGAGTTATGGAGAATTATGTACAATGAAAACAAAGGGGAGGAAAGTTCCGATCGGCTTGGAGAGACGGCGCTCAGCAGGAGTCACAGAGACATTATTGTTTTTACGGGCTGCAGGTACGTTCCAGCAAACGGAGAAAACAAACCGAGCGACGTTAGCAACAGCAGCAGCGTGAGAGACTGCCACACATGGCCTACTTCAAAGCAGACATCCTTCAAGCCTCTTTCAACGTTTGTGTTCTCCGTGTGCATGTGGGCACGAGTGTAAAAAAAAAAAAAAAAAAAAAACCCCGAAAAAACCCATCATCTCCAGCGCATATGGCTTTTTCACAGCCGCTATTGATTCCAAACGCTGAACCTCGGGTTCACCTTGTCCGGCAGATATCGAGCAGAAACACAAAAGCTGACTTTGTTTTACTCACTGGACAGCTGGGTGAGCACAGCCTGCATGCAGAACTGGTATTTCAGATATACAGGCAACGGCCTGAGGCATGACTACTCTCTCAGCTATTAATAAAACATTCCAGTTCAAAATGTCATGCAAAATTCAATAAAAACATTATAGCATCAGGATTGTGCAAAGCTCTGTCTGGTATCAGTGATTCTCTGTTTGTCACCAGCAGACAAAGCAGAGTATTAAGGGAAAATGTTCTTTGTTTTGGTTTGTGATTTTGCTCTGACTTAGCATTTGGGCTGTCATTGGTGACACTGACTACAGTTAAATGGACAGCAATAATCTAATTAATGACCTTATTCCGAATAAGACAATATTCTGATTAAGGTGTTTACATGAGTTGCTTTCAAAATAATCCTTTCATGTACCTGTTTTACATGTTATAGAACATAGAGTGATTGACAGCACACGCCATTACGTCACTGCACCACGCCATTCGACGTTCCCTCCAGAATTTGACGTATCGACATACATTTGGTCGTTATGGTACCTTATACAGGTTTGGGTGTTTCGTTTTTAATTTTACAAAAGCTTCAAGTGCAGTTAATTATTTGTCCTGCTGTATGTGCAAATAGACGCCTGCTTGAAGCCGTGGGCTGCCTCCCACTTAGCCATGCTCTCTTGTTTATCGTCAAATAGTTGAGCGCTGCCGTGTGTGATCATGTCCTGTTGCAAAATGCGGTGAAAACTCAGACACATGTGGACATGTCTATAATGCACTTCCATAAGGTGACTAAAACAGGAATACATGTCTTAATTTCGATTTGTGTTTACTTCGAGTATGACTTTAGTTGATTAAGGTCCTCAATAATCGCTGTTTACATGAAAGTTTCTTAATCAGAGTATAGTATTAATCAGGTTAATAATGGATTATTGTTGTCCATATAAACGTACTGAATGTCAGCTGAGGATTTTTAGTTTGAGATCGGCCTCGATGAAGCCTGCAGATCATTTACTGTTGTGCTGTGCTGAATGATTTTTATTGGCCATAATGTAAAAATCCAGGTGTTGAAGGTTAAAGGTTATGTTCTTTGGATGTGGACAACTATTGACATCTGTAACATCTACACAATTGACAAAACAACTGCAATAAACATACAATCATCCATGACCGGTGTAGCAGTACCACGGTTACCTGAAATGTGTTGAAATCATTTCGATTTGCATTTTAGACCGTCGTGAGACAGGTTATTTTTACCCTACTGATGATGTGTTGTTGCAATAGTAATCCTGTTCAGTACGAGAGGAACCGCAGGTTCAGACATTTGGTTCGTGTGCTTGGCTGAGGAGCCACTGGTGCGAAGCTACCATCTGTGGGATTATGACTGAACGCCTCCAAGTCAGAATCCCACCTAAACGCAACGATACCACAGTGCCGCGGATCTTCGGTTTGTCTGGAGGCAAGCAGAGCCATTTGTAAGCCGTAAGATTATGTTGAACCTGGAGCTAAATAACTCAAACTACCTGATTCTTACTGATTTCTTGGTGTTTGTCTTATATGATGATGATGTCCTTAAAGTGAGCAATCAATCACACTATACTTTCAGTCAAGGAATGACATCTGGAACATACACATGTTGTCGGTCTTGAGAATTATAAATGATTAAAAGTTACTACTTTACTTGCAAACAAACCGTTTCTATTGTTTGTGATCGCATTCCTGTTATCCCATACTACAGGATGACAAGTTGAGTTAGCGCTGCCTCTGAGTAAAAATAACAAGTGAGGAGGGGAAAAAAAAAGATGGCAACTGTTACCATATAATCCAGCCCTCTGACTCACTACATATCACGCTGCCTCTTTTATACAGAATACTTTATAATCAGCAAGTATTACATGCATGCACATGTCTAGAATGAGCTCCTCCTATGATGTAACAAAACAGTTGATCACAGCCAATGCCACCAAAACTGTCCTTTTGCTTGTATAATAAATAAATAAACAAAAACCCTGCTGTAACCAAGATCAATACGGAATCGTCTACATATCACACCCTCTAAATTAAAAAAATGATGCCAACCTGTTCATTCACTCAAACTAGGAGTCATCACTATAATGTGTGGAATGTGTATTTTGCTGATGGGCTGATAATTACGACTCGTCACTGGAGTAATGTCCATATAAGAGAACCTGTCACTGCAGTGATAATAGCCACCCTCCTATAGTGTCTTAGAATGGCAACTCTATAATAAACCTGTTCACTGGACGGAATTTCCAAACATGGACGTGAGAAATGTCACAGAGTAATGGTGTGTTTGAGTTCCCCGACAAGTACAACCGGTTAAAAACCACCAAAAACTTTACTTGAAATTTCAACTCGTCGACTTGGGGTAGTCTTCACAACTACCAGTTCCTTCCCTGTTTACAAAGTGATGTCAAACCAACATGGTGCACCATGAACACTAAAGAACCCCATCTCTACTGTTCAATAAACTGGGAAAATAGGCTTTTATGTACGCAGCTCCGTCTGACTGGAATTCTCTCCAACTAAAATGACGAAACTTGGCATCTGCAGAACATTTTCAACCCACTGTCCAGCAACTGGAAGATGAGGCAAAGTTGTTTAATCGTTTTTAAGTGGTATAACTGGTGGATTCTTGTTTGTTAGCCATATCTTGGCCAGGACATTACTGTGAAAGAGATTTTTAACCTGAGAGAGACTATTGAGACTATCCTGTTTAAATAAAGGTTAAATAAATAAATAATAGCTAATAACAGTATTGGCATTAGACCAGTTAATATACAGACACAGTACTTGGTTAAATCTACCACACTGACCATACTAATCACTGTTTTTAGAAGGTAGCATCAACATTAGTCAACACTAACGTTAGCTGGCTAGCTTCTTGCTAACGCTACTCGCCACTGGCTGCTGTTTCAGTCTAAAATGGTACGTGAATGTTTGAAGTTCACTGAAGCAGAAGAGTACCAAAAGCCTCTCAGGCCTGGAACTGTAAAAGCATGTTGAAAGTAAGTTTTTATGAGCTTTACGTGCTTTGACAGTAAATAAAAGACACTTTCGAGAAGGCGGTCATGTTTGTTCACCAGACAGATATTTTTTCATATTATATATATATATATATATATATATATATATATATATATATATATATATATATATATATATATATATATATATATATATATATATAATATGAAAAAAAAATATATATATAAAATATGACACCAACATCTTGTTTACTACACCGACACCAACATCTTGTTTACTAGTGTGATGTTTAATGCTAGTCAAATTGCTGTTTTATATTTGAAAAATGCATAGATGTGTTTTTATGCCATTGGAGACGTTTACGCACATACAGCTGATAAAAGTATGTAGCTTTAAAGAAAAAACACCACCACCACACAGCATTATGTAAAAGGTAATTATCATGATGTGAAAATGCATGGGTGTGTAGACTAAAAGGTAACTGGGCCACATGCACAATATCAGTATGCATGTTAGAGAAAAAGAAAGAACAAGAGATGGAGAGACGCTCGGCAAAAAGCCAATTACCGAACTCATTAAGCAACCGGCTCCAGCACTTTGGAGAGGCGTCGTCTCGATATCATTACCGGATTTATTGCTGTCATTTGCATCTCGTGATTCGGCTCGACACTTTTTAACTGGCTAAAACGAGAGGCCGCAGCAAAAATAATCACATCCCGACACACAACCTCCACAGGAGGCAGGGAGTTGTGGTGAACGCAGGGTGCGAGACTGGAAAGCAGTGGTTTCGTTGAACAGAACTGCTGGCGTATGGATGAGGTTGGTCTAGCTGAGATCACAGCAAAAGAATGGAGGATGATAGAGAGAGGTAGAGAAGAGGAGACGTGAATATGTAGCCACAATGCTTGCATTATGCTTGAATACCTCTTCTTGCAAGAGCGTCATGATGGTTACATGACTCCAAGCTTCAGCAGTGGACATTATGTAAAAAATTAAACACTTGGGGGTGAGCTGTGATAGGAAAAAAATCCACAGTAGGGTGTCGAAAGTTACTCTTACCACCCTAAAGTGCATTATTTTTCGCATAACAGCACATCCTGAAGTGTTTTAATTCTGTTATATGACAACAATTTCCCTATGATTACACTTAAACCATTTATAGTTACATTTAACGCTGTCCGCAAAACCAGTTAGTACTTGTTAGCACTTACATTACAGCAGCTATAAACAGCGTCTCCTCACAGAAAGCTCCATATCAGCAACATTTCTCTTTGTTAAATGACAAATACGTTTTCTTGATCTGTTTAGGGATTCTCAGATGTAGGGTTGGGCGATATATCGATATGATCTCAATATCTTGATAAACCATTTCACAATATCTGAGATATCGTTGGTATGGTGATGTTTTTTTTTATTAATATATTTTTATTAATTACAAATTACATGGAACTGAAAGGATGTTGTTGATTTGAAGTCATTTAATAAAAATAAAAAAACCTTAATCATCTTTGTAGGGATTTAAAAAAAGAAATGTCAAACTCAGTGTCATGGTTTTCTTTATTTTTTGTCATATCATCCAGCTCTACTTGGATGGTGCTTGGACGCCTAATAAGTCAGTCCATGCAGGACTTCGCAGAATTTTTTTTGTCATTGTTGCGGGCAAAAATGCTCGTGGCGGCATTTTTTCGAAATTTTCTAAGCAATGTTTTTCTATGCACGTTTTTTGTGCTTTTAAGTGGAAAACTACTCGAACTACCAAAATTGCAATCGTATGAAACTGTTTTGCATGCTCTTTCGCAGTGACGTTTGTTGATAAATGAGACATTTTAGCTGTACTCGTGTTCGACGCACGTGAATCAATGGGAGCTATGGCTGAATGATTGTTATAATGACCTCACACGACGCATCCTGGCCAAAATCTGCGGTAATTGTGAAAAATTATTGTGGCGGTTCCTTGATTTCGCTTCAATTTCTGTGATCGCAAAATCCTGGAAGGACTGATGAGTGACATCATCTTGGTTATTTTTCCAACTTTAAATCACAATGACATCCGATGAGTTCGGAAAAGCTCATTCGATCGCAATGCTGACACGTCATCACATCACATCCTTCATGACGGAAGGAAAATACAGACTAGTGCAAGAGGAAAAAAAGGAAACAAATACATGAATGAATGAATGTAATGAATAAGGAAATGCCACACAGCCATAGCAGCCTGTACGATCACACGGGGAAACAAAGCAAATAAATGAAGGGATGACACTTGGGAATCACGCTGGTGGTTTGTTTAACAAAGCTTTCGTTTTCACCGCGCTGGGGGGGGGGAATAGAGGGAAAAAAAATTCACACCATCTAAGTGACAGCACCTTTCAGCCAGCCACTTGAATCGATGACATTTAGCGAAACCACTTATGCTGCAAAAATTAATCTAAGCATCAAAGCCCTAGAGACGTCAACGTGCCCGACCCCCCAGCCAAACACACACACACTTCATTCCTTACCCTCCTCCTCCACTCCAACACACACACACACACACACCTCTTCCTCGAACGTCTACTCCCGAGTCAGGGTGCTTGGTAATAAAAACAATCAGGACTTTGCCTCACAGTGGCTGTTCAATAACATTGACATTTTCATGTTTAGCATCCACAGAGCTTCAGAGCTGCTCCGGCTGCCTCGTGATGAAAACACAAAGTGACTGCAATGCACTGATTTACTGCTACTCACTCTCACTCTTACTCTCTCCCTCTCTCTCCCTCTCTCTCTCTCTCTCTCACACGCACGCCACTAATCCCTTCCATTTTTCCATAAGACAGCCTGCTATGTTCCGCACCGTACGAGTGCTTCGACATTCATGTCACTAAACACGTTGGCGGTCGCTGGACATTAACAATACTATCCACAAAAACGCCAACACACTGTTTGACAAGCGTATTATACACAGAGTACATGTCCAAACACACGGCCTGTTCTGATTTCATAAGTGCTTGTTTTATAAATAAAGGCCGCTCTCTTTCCCACACACTCCGTCCACACACACACACACTGAACTCTCTGTGGGCCATGAGACACATTTGTTCCGCAGCATTAGAGCTTTTAGACCCCTGCAATTACCAGAGATAAAGGTTATTAACTCAGCGGATTAGATCGCTGTATTAAAACACTGATTTATTTATTTATTTTTCCTCTTAAGCAACTGAAGTTGCTAAGCCTGTCCCTGCCGCTGGCGTGTTCTGTGTCCATGTGTGTGGGGCATGGTGATCATGCTGAAATCCATGTTTCTCCACAGCTCCTATTCATTTTACAGCCACAGAGGAAAAAAAAAAAAAAAAAAAACAACGCAAACACCAGAATATCAGATGTTTTTAAGATATTTAGCGTTGCTAACGAAGTGCAAGCATTTGACACGTTAAACTTAAAATTACACACCCAGAACATCCAATGTACTGGTGACACTTTCCTAATCGCAAATTAGACACTTGTAAAATGTTTCTTCATGATATACTGTATAGACCCCTGAGTGAGACGCGTCACGCTGACATCAGCCATGCCTCTTGGTTCCAAAAACCTGATTTTTAACATCAAAGCCAGAATTAGTTTGAATCATGTTTGTTCATCCACGTTCTATCGAATCGGACACCTTTCCAAGCCAACAGAAGCTAATCTGAGCTAACTGTTACATCAGTCAATTTGCAAACTAAAGCTTAGCTTGCTAGTTAGCGAGAACGCCTAATTTATATTGCTTTAACTAACATTAGATAGCTAGCGCTGCGTTCTCGTCGTGTCGGAATTACAGTAATTACTAGATGACAACCAGGACGTTCTACTCGGAGCTGTTCGTGTCCTCGGATAAACAAAACCGCAATTCGACAAGTGACAGAGTGTGCTAGCTACAGTAAATTGTACCGTTTGTCTTTCGTTTAATTCCGGATTAATCTTGCGTGATTAAGACGTTAATAATAGTCAATTATTACACAGAAATATTAAGAGATTATTACTTGACTACATTTTACTGCTGAAGCTGCCACCATTTTGAGTGTTTCCACATGACGTTGCAGTGGTCAGGTGGTACAAATCAGAGCGCTCAGAAAATGCCTAGTTTATAAGTAAGTACGAGTTTTAGCAGGACGTGAACGCTTTTTACAAGTCGGAATCTCGTAATTACGGCATGCAGTGAACGCAGCTTAGGTCACGTTCCCAATGAGGAGCCTACCTAGTTCTTATATTGTTCAGCTAACATAAGGAGTTTACAGCAACTGTCTGGATAGTACCTCAGCGTTCCTTGATGTTCTACTGGTAAATATGTACAAGTGCAAAAAATACAAAACACCAAGAACAAATTTGTATGCACTCAGTGTACTGTACATAAACCCCGAGCGTGTCCAGTCATTGCAAGCTAGATCAACAAGCTTATTTAAACTAGCGGTGCGTCTCAATCAGCTCCTTATCTCCCTAGGTCGTGAACCAGTATATCGTGTACACGATTCCAGCACTGGTAAGGCCCCCGGCTTGCTACACATCGGGACACAGTTGACGCAATTTCCGCTGACATGACTACGTACTCACGTTGTACGACATCACCACTGTAAAATCCCAAACGTACAAAATATCTACGTTTCATGTGTCGTATAAATTTGTTCGCTTGATCACATGCATTACTGTCATGGTACTTCAAGCAGGATGGTAGGCTAGATTATTATTATTTTTTTTCAATCACGAAACACTTAAAAGTTGTTAGAGTAAAACAAATTCTATATAGAATGTAAAATATAGATAATTACTAATGTAAGTAATCATTTGAGAGCTACAACAACAACAAGCTACTTATGTTTGTAGACTTTGTCAGAGTTTTTTCGTCCCTGAGCTGAAAGACTTCAGCAAAAACCTCCTGGGTTTTTGTGGTGCATTGTGGGATTTTTTTTAAAGGAGCAAAAGTTCCAGTGCACTGGAAAGATTTTGCGATTGAGACAGCTCTTAAAACGGCCGACTCCCTGATCAGTGCCCTGACTACTGATTGAGACACACCCTAGGCTACACAGTGGTGTTTTTGTTTCACGTCAACCAGAGGGATCTGTTCGTCCTTTATTATAAACATCTCTATTGTCCGATACAATGACAACTGCATTATTAGTCGTGTTGATATGCAATAAACACTTTTTATTTAAACTTCAATTGGTACATTACATAATAGCAGTTCCTTCACTGGAACCAAGACGCCCGAAACCTGTTCCGGCATCACAATGTCCCTGTGCACAAAACAAGCTCCATGAAGACGAGGCTGGAGTGGAAGAACCCGAGCCCTGACCTCGACCCTTACTGAACACCTTTGGGATGAACTGGAATACTGATTGCGTCCCAGGCCTCCTCGTCCAATATCAGTCCCTGATCTCACTAATGCCCCTGTGGCTGAATGAACACAAATCCCCGCAGCCACGCTCCAAAATCTAGTGGAGGGCCATCCCAGAAGAGTGGAGGTTATTAGAACAGCGAAGGGGGACGAAATCTGGACCGGGATGTTCAACGAGCACAAATGGATGTGATGGTCAGGTGTCGGAAATCTCCGAATGAATAGGACGTATTTATACAATTATAGATGCGAAACTGCTATTTTGCGGACACAGACGTTGGTATGCATTAACTGGTGCTGAGCATTGCCGAGAGTGATTATTGGATTATTTAAGGCAATGCTATTACTGCCAGCAGCCATAGAACATACGACTAGACAGTCATCACCCTTTTTCCATTAATGCGAATACAAAAGCGCATGAATATGATTAATGACTGAACGGACGAGGGACAAAGCTCTGAAACAGACGTGCGAGTGATTTGTGAGCCAGCATTCTGGAAATGGGTAGAAAATCATGTTCTCTATAACCCCCCCCCAACATTGTTCCGCATGTCTCCTCGCATTCTGGGTGGATTCTGTGTTATTTGTTGTTCTCTCACATAAATGTAGTAGTTTATGGTTCTCACATACCTTAAGGAAAATTACACCCAGTGTATAACTGCTCAAACCATCCTACCACCCTATACAAACCGATACCTGCAATCTCTCACAATAGTATCAGGTCATTTATCACAATATCAATGTTATATCATTATATTGCTGATTCTAGTTACACACCTAGTTGGTTTCTTTAGTTTTAACAACCTGTCTCGTAAAAGTATGGGAGAAATAATGGATTCTGAAATAATCAGCAGGATTGATGGGGAAAATGAATAAGTAAAAGAGGAAAAGGTTCAGTCGTGTGGCTTAATCAGCAATTACCTTCCTCACTGTGTGTGCAAAAGAGCAGACGGAGAGAGACTGAGCTCAGCCGCTCATCATGTCTCTTTCAATCATGTCTGTGTGTGAGCGCGCGAGTGTGTACGAGTAAACCAAGACATCTGACCTTTTTCTTTTTTCTGTAAGCGCAGCAGTGAAAAACCGAAAACACATATAGCGCTCTGTCTGTGTCATCCTCTCTAGTAAACTCTGACAAAGCAGGCCAGGGTTTGGTGCGGAAAATCCTTCGCATATCCGCTGAAGCTCTCTCAGAACACCCAACGCCAACACCGACTAAGCCTCCGCCGTCTTACCCCACCGTTATCATGCATCCGGCGCTTCCCGTAATGCCAGCTCAAGTACGTGTCCAATACGCTCAGCTGGGCTGAAACGTATGCGGCGTGGCACATTAGTTAAAAGCCTGTAAGGAAACATTGAAAATAGAAAATAATACTGAGGTGTTTAAAAGCTTTTCCCCGCTAGTTCAGATTAGAGAAATAAGGTACGCGGCTTCTCCTAGATTGGAGCGATTTAATGCTAATGACTACGAACAAAAGCTCTTTAAGAACACAAGCGCCGCACTCTCCATTTGTCCACAGGTCATGAGGGGCTCTCTGGAGGATTCACAGCCCATTAGTAATTCATAGCTGCACTGAAAAAAAGGAAATAAAAAATATGGGGGGTGTGATACAACTCTTCATTCAACTTAACATAACAGCCTCACTCTTCTTGGCATACGGATTGAGGCCAAAAATAAGAGAACAAGAAATGGTGATTTGGCACGCCTCCTGAGTGAAAGGTAGCCGTTCGTCACTGCTGACCTGGGTGGGTATTAATAGAAAGCAAACACATTAGCTGCTGATTAGTGTGCATTATGAGGCAGCTCTATTAACCTTTGAGAAATGGACTTGCTGCTGGTTGCTTAGCCAAGCATGGTGCCTCTTTTTGCTCTGCTCGATGAGAGAAAGGAAAGTGCAGCAGGAGGACTGCAGCTTCCGATCCATTAGGTCAGCACGACAAGCCGTCAGGCGCACATCCATCAGCACGACTCCCCCTTCCATCCATCTATCTATCCATCCATCTAGCTATCTATCCAGTTGGTGCACAATGTTTTAGCTACTAGCGGTGTTTTTCTGTCCTCACATCACACACAGAGATTCTATGAGTCTGGCTCGTGTGTATATCATCTCTTGAACATGTTTAACCACAAGGTGACCGTGTATCCTTCTCCGGAGAGTAACATGATGGGTCAGTCAGTGTTTCCACGTACCCGTGAGCCTGATTCTCAAAAGATTGCCTGTCATCTAAGCACTCTAATTAATGTCTAGTAAAAATAGTTCTATTGATAGTCAAGCTACAGTTACTGCACTGAGTGAGTCACATCACGTTTAAACATGCATACCACATTAAAAAAAATGAATAAAAATCTGTTTGTGAAAATCAATGAGGAGGATTCTTTTCTTTCGGAGGCTGCTGAGGTTGAACTTGCATGTCTCATGTTAATATGTTAATATGAATGAATAATTAATAACCTGTTCGTATTAATATGTCCACCACTATCCATCCATCCATTTTAAATACTGCTGATCCTACACAAGGTCATGGGGGAGCCTGGAGCATATCCCAGGAACCTAGAGGCACAAGGTGGGGGGACACACACTGGACGGGGTGTCAACCCACCGCAGGGCACAATCGCACACACATTCACACACTATACACCTTTTGGAAATGCCAATCAGCCTATAATGCATGTCTTTGGACTAGGGGAGGAAACTGGAGTACACGGAGGAAACCCCTGAAACACGGGGAGAACGTGCAAGCACGCACACACACAACGGAGGTGGGAATCAAACCCTCAACCGCAGAGGTGCGAGGCAAATGCGCCCTCCACACCACTATACACACAGTGCTGTGCAAAAGTTTTAGGCACATGCAAAGAAATGCCGTAGAGCAAGATGCCTTCAAACACAATGAAATGAAAATGTTTCTACATTGAAAAAGACATACGGTAACGAGCAGTAAATTAAGCAAAGTCAATATTTGGTGTGACAAAAAAATTAAAATAGCAGTCTCATGTAGAATTAGTGCAGATTTATAAGGAAGTGAGCTGTAAGTTTTATTGGGCATCTTGCAGAACCAGCCACGGTTCTTCAGGAGACTTTGACAGTCACACATACTTCTTATTTCAGAAGAAAAGCCCAGCAGCGTTCATTGTGTTTTTTGTCTGAAAAGTGTGTCTTACGTAAAATGCTGCTTTCTTTACTGACATACAAACATTTTTCTGTAACATTTTTATTTTGTGCTGGAAAACTAATGGGTGGAAATCTAAAACGTTTTTTGTACGCATTCGATAAGAAGTCATAAAATAAATCGAAGAAAATTTTTACAAAATAGGGTGCCTAAGAATTTTGCACAGTACTTTAAATTAAGTAATTAGTTAATTAACAGCCTACCATGCTTTGTGGCATTTATATAAATGGTGAGCAGGCCCATGTGACTGAGTTTGGATCAATTTGATTGATTGGGGGGGGGGGATCAATCTATCTCTCTCTTTTTATATATATATATATATATATATATATATATATATATATATATATATATATATATATATATATATATATATATATATATATATATATATATATATATACACACAGTGGTGTGAAAAAGTGTTTGCCCCCTTCCTCATTTCCTGTTCCTTTGCATGTTTGTCACACTTAAGTGTTTCGGAACATCAAACCAATTTAAACAATAGTCAAGGACAACACAAGTAAACACAAAATGCAATTTGTAAATGAAGGTGTTTATTATTAAAGGTGAAAAAAAATCCAAACCATCATGGCCCTGTGTGAAAAAGTGATTGCCCCCTAAACCTAATAACTGGTTGGGCCACCCTTAGCAGCAACAACTGCAACCAAGCGTTTGCGATAACGTGCAATGAGGCTTTTACAGCGTCCTGGAGGAATTTTGGCCCACTCATCTTTGCAGAATTGTCCTAATTCAGTTACATTAGAGGGTTTTGCGCATGAACGGCCTTTTTAAGGTCATACCACAACATCTCAATAGGATTCAGGTCAGGACTTTGGCTAGGCTACTCCAAAGTCTTCATTTTGTTTTTCTTCAGCCATTCGGTGGTGGACTTGCTGGTGTGTTTAGGATCATTGTCCTGCTGCAGAACCCAAGTTCGTTTCAGCTTGAGTACACGAACAGATGGTCGGACATTCTCCTTCAGGATCTCTTGGTAGACAGCAGAATTCATAGTTCCCTTTTATTACGGCAAGTTTTCCAGGTCCTGAAGCAGCAAAACACCCCCAGACCATCACACTACCACCACCATATTTTACTGTTGGTATAATGTTCTTTTATGAAATGCAGTGTTCCTTCTATGCCAGATATACTTGGACACACACCTTCCAAAGAGTTCCACTTTTGTCTCATCGGTCCACAGAATGTTGTCCCAAAAGTCTTGGGGATCATCAAGATGTGTTGTGGAGAAATTGAGACGAGCTTTGATGTTCTTTTTGCTCAGCAGTGGTTTTCCTTGGAACTCTGCCATGCAGGCCATTTTTGCCCAGTCTTTTCCTGATGGTGGAGGCATGAACGCTGACCTTAACTGAGGCAAGTGAGGCCTGCGCTTCTTGGTCGTTGTTGTGGGGTCTTTTGTGACCTCTTGGATGAGTCGTCGCTGCGCTCTTGGGGTAGTTTTGGGCGGCCGGCCACTCCTGGGAAGGTTCACCACTGTTCCATGTCTTCGCCCTTTGTGGATAATGGCTCTCACTGCGGTTCGCTGGATTCCCAAAGCTTTGGAAATGGCTTTATAACCCTTTCCAGACTGATAGATCTCAATTACTTTCTTTCTCAATTGTTCCTGAATTTCTTTGGGTCTCGGCATGATGTGTAGCTTTTAAGGATCTTCTGGTGGACCTTACTGTGTCAAGCAGCTCCTATTTAAGTGATGCCTTGATTGTGAACAGGTGTGGCAATAATCAGGCCTGGGTGTGGCTAGAGAAATTGAACTCAGGTGTGGACAACCACAGTTATAGTATGTTTTAACAAGGGGGGCGATCACTTTTTCACACAGGGCCATGATGGTTTGGATTTTTTTTCACCTTTAATAATAAACACCTTCATTTACAAATTGCATTTTGTGTTTACTTGTGTTGTCCTTGACTATTGTTTAAATTGGTTTGATGTTCCGAAACACTTAAGTGTGACAAACATGCAAAGGAACAGGAAATGAGGAAGGGGGCAAACACTTTTTCACACCACTGTGTATATATATATATATATATATATATATATATATATACACACACACACACACACGTATACACACACACACACATATATATATATATATATACACACACACACACAACAGTATACACATTTGCACTGCATATATATATATATACACATACACACACACGTATGTATATAAAAAAAATTCTTATCTAAACCGTAATAAATAATCTTCAATGTGTATTATTCAACATTAATAAAGAACAATGAACAGAATAATCATATGGCTCAATAGCAGTTTTCTGCATGACTTTCGTTGACTTAACACTCCAGCAGCTCGGCGAGTATTTAATCATTTATTCAGGCGAACTGCCAAAATATATTTAAAATGGAATTAAGAGGATGACTTGGTGTTAATTTATCAAAACTTCACAAAAAATAAAAATTAAATCTGTGTTTGCAAACTACTGCTCTATTTTCAAATATGTCAAGTGAAATGATGCAGCACCTAGAAATAATGTTTTAGGCATTATCGAGGTGACGTCGAACAGTACTTAAAGCTCTAGACAAAACTACAGATAACAGTGGGTTTTCAGATGAAGGAATCACTACTTGAAATGTCCTCATCACCATCACATACCATTATAAATCATATAGAAACTCTCACCTCCCTAGTCGACAGTATACGCATTTGCACTGAGCTCAGACAATACTACAAACTTAACCTACAGGCTAAACCACATATATTGTTATAGCTGCTGTTAAACCCAAGTTTCCACTTCCTGCCCTTGAAAATGGAACCAGCAGCACTGATCCCACGTGTCTGCGCTGCTGCCAGCGTGCTGCAGAGACCAACGGCTCCGTGCAGCACTCTATTTTAAACCGAACTGCTGTAGTGAATTGTGGCTGAGCTGCACAGCACTAGAATGCAGAGTGTGTTCCTCTCAAGGTTGATGAAGAGGCCACTGAGAGATGTCACACACATTCGCAGATAGACAGAGGCTCCTGCCTGCCTCCCGCTCCTCTTGCACGAGGTGGTGCAGCGCTGATGGACAGGAGCCGACGGTGTGAGGACAGCAGCGCAATGCACAAAATCAAACAGGCACAGGTCAAGAGCTTGAGGTAATGTTCACATCGAACATTAGATTGAGGAGAAAATATGTGATCTCGGTCACTTGGTATGATTGTTGGTGTAAGATGGGCTGGTTTGAGTATTTTCTCCTGGGATTTCCACACACACAACGAGACTCTCTACATTAGAGTTTAAACAGAATGGTGCAGAAAACAAACATCATCCAGTGAGCAGCTGTTCTGTGGGAAGAAATGTCTTTGATTAGAGAGTTCATAGGAGAACGCCTAGAGTGGTTCGAGCTGATAGCAAGGCTACGGTAAATCAAATAAACCGTGGTGAGAAGAAGAAGAAAAAAAAAAAGAACACACAACAAGCCAAATCATGAGGTGGACGGGCTACAAGAGCAGAAGACCACATCTCGTTCCACTCGTGTCAGCCAAGAAAAGGGATCAGAGGCTACAGTGGCCAGAAGCGGACAGCTGAAGATGGCGTGACGCAATCGTGTCAAAATCTCAAAGCAATGGCGTTCCTGCATAAGTGAACGCATACAGAACATGTTATGCACAGGATTTGCACTATATTGTTGTTCCAAAAAGGTCAATAAAACAATTATTACGACTCCATATTTAACCAGCCCAAAATAAACGAACTCAAAACGCATCCCTTGGTTTGTTTGATCACATTGTATTGCCTTATGCTGAGAATCAAGTTTAATCGATCAGGATGGATCACGCATTTTTCTTGGTTCAGCATGTATGGAATTAAATGTGTCAAAAGTATTGAACGCAACTTTAAGAAATTAACAAAAACATACAAATAAACAGCATTCTTTGTTAACAGTTTCTAAGCTTCGTTTTCGCTAATCGTGGTTTATAAATGCGCTGCCAGAGGTTTTGTTTACGCTTTCAAACTTTTCGTTTACGCAAGTGTACGTTCGCCATTCTGGCACAAATCTCAGTAAGTAAGTGTGGGCGGGGCTTAACAGCGATTTACTCTCATTGGCTAGTGAGATTTGGATCAACAGCTCCCTGATCAGGAAGGAGAGACTTCAGCGTCGTGAATTTCGGAGAGTGTTCTGGATGCGATTCACTGCACAGTTAACTTTGTAATGGAACGAACAAACTTACTATGTCAGTATATTAGCTCAGGTTTGGGTAATCTCACACTATTATTTTTTCGAGATGCGCTCTCAGGAGCGGCACGGAGTGTCGCCATCATAATCCACATCACCGTCATCCTCCTCCTCTTCAGCCGGACACCCACTCTGTCAATCCAAATCTCACTAGCCAATGAGTGTAAATCGCTGTTAAGCCCCGCTCACGCATGAGATTAGCGGCAGAATGGTGAACGTAAACTTGCAGAGCGTAAACGAAAAGTTTGAAAGCGTAAACGAAATCTCTGGCAGCGCATTCGTAAACCACGGTTAGTGAAAATGACGCTTAGAAAACTGTTAAAGAACGCTGCTTATTTGAAGACCGTGGTAGATTTTTCCCACCGAGTTCACTGTTTTCAATTTCAGAGTGTTTTTTCTCTTCTCAACTGTAGATTTTTTTATTCATGTCTTGAAGCGTTATGTTCAATACTTTTGGCACAATTTTAATTCCACATGAAAGCCAACTTGGCTACTCTCTGAGCTCAGGGATATTGACGGAACAAGAACAACAGATCTTAGATAAAATGTCATTTCCTCTTATTACTAGCATCTTATTTTAATCTTCATAAAGGTGTTTTAAGGTAGCTTTACTAATATAGGAAGACTGGTTGTCAAAAGATAGTGCCTTGAATGATTAAATAACAAATTTGTGCCATCACTAACGTCTGGCATCGCCTCACACTTATCAATATAATTGCACAGATCACACAGTAATTTCATTTAGTAAATGAATTCCTGGCTGCACCACTGTGTCAGGGCGTTGTGCTTTGCAGGGTGAGCTGCACACATCACTGCACTGGCATTTCCATACAGGCTGAGAGATCAGCTCAGCGGGCAGCCCATGAACCCACATTAAACACCTCGTCATGTCCAATCCCATGTGTGCAGAAAGAGATGCTACAAAGCTTTCCTTTCATTTAAATCTAATACAGCAGACTAGCGCTAGTAGTAGACGGTGGACAATTTGACATCAAACAAACAAGGCGAGAAAACCTTCATGCATACGCTCAGTCCCGCTTGCTGTACGAGGCCCTTTCCCTCTGTTGCTACTTACTCTATTCAGAATAATATGTGTCCGCTAGCCTGACATTTAGCATTCCTCCCAAGCAGCGAGAGCAGGAGAGGGGGAGCGGCGTAGGAGAAATGAACCCACTTATACGGCTTGACACTCTGCCCTGCGTTAGGAAATAAAAACACGGCTTTCAGTTACTGCCGGCCTGTGCACAGAGCCCATACATCAGCTCTGCTCCTGCTCGGCCTCGTCCAAGGTCGGCCCTGTTACAATCAGAGAAAGAGAGAGAGACTAAAAGAATCATCTCGCAGAGGCGACGGCAGCCGAAGTAGAATAAGAGAGAGCATATACGCAATCATACAGTACGTTTACATGAACCTCAATAAACCGATAATTAACCTGATTAAAGGCAATACTCTGATTAAGAAACTACCATGTAAACAGCGATTTAATTATGGACCTTATTAAATCTAAAAATATGGATTTTTAATTTTTACGAAAGCTCCAAGTGCAGGAAATGATTTTTCATGCTATACGTGCAAACAGGCGACTGCTTGAAGCCGTGGGCTGTGTCCGAAACGCATACTTACCCACTATATAGCAGGTGAGATACATGGATTTCACTTCCTACTATATAGCAGGTAAGTACGCGGTTTCGGACACAGCCGCGATCTCGTTTGTGTCAAACGGGTGAGTGCCGCCGTGTGTGTACGTGTGCTGTCGCAAAATGTGGTAAAACTCCCATACGACGTTAATACTGTGATTAAGGTGTGTATATGTCTGTAATGCACTTCCAGAACACGACTTAAACAGGAATACTCCATGTCAATTAGATTTGTGTTTACTTCGAGTATGACTTTAATCAGATTAAGGTAATCAATAATCGGTGTTTACATGCTAGTTGCTTAATCGGAGTATCATCTTAATCGGGCTCATATCGGATTATTGTTGTCCATGTAAACGTACTGCCTGATATTTATCTTTGTTAAATAACAAAACTTTTTTTTTTTTAAATCTATTTATCACTAGACTTAGACTACATGGAATGTCGGCATACACGTCTCAAAGAGTCGTCACTGTTGAAATGATAACATTACAACCTGAAGAAAATTAACAAACTTATCATTTGAATTATAGCAAACAATATTGCCAGAGCTTCCGTCATAGAAAATGAATGATGATCTGCATTATTGTATGAAAGGAGATCAACATCAACAAAAGGATGTTATGAACTCACTACAGCATTTGCGCTGGTGCGGTTTTGGTGAAATTTGTGCAAGCACATGTTGCATGCTGTGTGACGGATTAATCACAATAACCCACCAGCCATAACCACGCTGCTTAACCCTCCTCCCTTTATCATTACTTCCTCTTGGCACCAGTCTATTTTTTTTGCTATCGCAGACAGGTGGCAAAAACAAGACCAATTAAACATTTGGTACTGAACCGGTAGCCAATAATCAAAAGCACAGTTTCAGGGGACTTCATAAAAAAATGTTGTTGTCAAAACTTCTGGTACTTCATACAGTCCTACAGTCAGTTGCTGAAAAGGTCAGACACTAGTTTTATGTTAAGTTTTCGGTAAATGGATGTGCGACAAACGATTGCATAATCAGAAAACACATTACACACCATGTGCTACATCCTATTGCAGTCGTTCGTGTGTGTGTGAGAGCAAAATGTCTTTTTGGCATTATCTACACTGTGATCTAGTGTGTTCATTATTGCCACATCTACTAAGTGTTACTGAGCGAGGTTCGATCACTTCTACACACAGCTGCTGTGGAAGAAGTGTGGCTTCACGCATTTTGTTCCCTGAAAACAGCAACAGAATCAGTCATTTATGAGCACCAGAGCACATAAAAGCAGGGTGATATTTTTACAACGTGACCAACTTTCGGTGGTGACTAACATGCTAATCATTGACGCACAATAACCACTTTGGGAAGGCGAACTAATCTTACACAGAATGACATTCACACTTGACTTTGTTACATATACTAAAAGTCAAATGTAGATAAAAACAGGAACAGCAGCTAACAAAAATAAAAAATAGTGAGTGGCATAGACCACAAATAAACTAGCAAAGGCAGCAGATAGTTCAAATCCTTGATGTGATCATGTATGGTATGAGAAAGGGAAAAAAAAAACCAAGATGTAGACTAGAGCAATAATTCAGTACGTTTACATGGACAATAATATAGTATTAACCAGATTAAGCCGATACTCTGATTAAGAAACTAGCATGTAAACATCCAACTAAAGTCATACTCGAAGTAAACACTAATTGAATTAAGACATGTGGAGTACTCCTGTTTTAGTCGCATTAATCGACGTAAATTACAGACATTAATCACACTATTAACGTCGTGTGGGAGTTTTCACCGCATGTTGCGACAGCACACGTACACACACGGCAGCGCTCAACCGTTTGACGGCAAACAATAAGAGCACGGCTGCGTCCAAACTATACCTACTATACTATACTTACCTACTATATAGTACGTGTAATACATGTACCTCAGCTACTATATAGTAAGTAAGTACGTGGTTTTGGACGCAGCCCACGGCTTCAAACAGTCGTCTATTTGCACGTATTGCATGACAAATAATTAAACGCACTTGAAGTTTTCATAAAATGAAAAATAAAAACACCCAAAACTGTACACGGTACCATAACGAAAACCAACTGTATGTTGATACGTGAAATTCTGGAGGGAACGTCGAACGGCGTGGCGTGGGGACGTAATGACGTGTGACAATCGATATATGTTCTATAACATGTAAAACCTGAACATATCACTCAGCCCTTTTCATTACATCACTCAACCATATATTGATTTGTTCAATCACCCAGTCCAACATCTCATGCACAGATTTGGTGCAGAGATGCCGTCTATGAAGTGCAACAAAGACTTTAATAACTCAACAAACACTGCTCTAAATTCACGCCTTGCTGTCCACCATAAATAATCATCAACCCTAGTCAACACCAGAGGTCTTTAAAGACAAGTGAGAGGAAGATGCGCCTTGTGTAAATTCTGAGTCAAGGTCAAAATGATTAACGGCCTCTAAAAGCAACATGCTCAATCGGTGACTGGCAGAGTCTTATTTATTTATTTATTTTAAAGATAGTAAGATGAGTAATATACTCTGACCTGAACTCACAGCACAAACACTATGAATGCTGAACAGCATCCTGCCTGATTGCTTTGCTGAGCAGAGAGTGCAAGGGTGAGACCGTGTGTGTGTGCGCACGCAAGGGCTCCGGGCTCGCTATAGCGCTTCACGCAAAGTTGAAATCCAAAACGCTTTAGAAAATAGCGTTTACACTACAGTAGACTTCGTGAACGCCATAACCTCTTCTAATATTAGCCAAAGCTAATATTATGATCTGTGGTGGTTCACTGTATGATACGAAGACAACTGGGCAAGGAGTAAACATATCCTACACAAACATGTTCCCAAGGTCCTTAAACTACATACTGAAGGTCTGGAACCGAGAACTGGTGATGCTTTACAACACACGTCATAATCATCTCACAAGCCATATGTCTTGCTTTTCTTAGAGAGTCTGGTGCTTCTCGTCATTAACCACAGGCAAGATCCACAGATCGCTATCTTCACAGAAAAGCATGATTAACCGTCACTGAAAACAACCAACATCTATTTTGACTCAGTCAACAGCCTACGTTTTGGTCGAATACACAGTACGCACAATCTGACAGGTTAACTTGATCTCCAAGTGTCCGTGGCTGGAACTTCTTTCATAAATTACCATACAATCAAATACAGGAACCTTTAAAGATTACTGTAATACTAGACCTGCAACAACTAATCGATAACATTGATAATAATCGATTATGAAAATCGTTGTCAATGAATCTCTTTATTGATTAGTTGGTCTGCATGCGGCACGGGGGAGATTTACTCATTATGTTACTTCTCTTCCGAAAAACACTCTGGAGAGTAAATACTTAACTGGTGTCCCAAATGACGTTCTATACACTTTCACTATGCACTACACGGCTAGTGCTGTGTTTCTCAACCGGAGGCCCGCGGACCCCTAGTGGTCAGTTGTGTAATTGCAGGGGGTCAGTAGGAAAGTTTTTTAAATGTTTAAATAATATGATACATACATATATAATTTTTTGTTAAAATGTATAAAAACATTCAAATTAGATGATTTAAAATTAATCAACTGGTTATTCGCAAATATTCATTAATGGATTTTTAAAAAAAAATATTAACAAATGAAATGAAAATTTGCAAAAACCTGAGTGGTAGAGAAGTTCAAGTGTTGCATTGATGGGTGAAATAAGCAAAAAATAATTCAGAAAGTCAAAAGCTCACAAAAGGTTGAGAACCACTGGTCTCGTGTATGAATTTTAGAAAACGGTAATATCGTCTCAAATGGAACACATTAGTTTTTTTACTAACCTGAAAGTTTGCCCCCATCCGATTAATAAATAATAATAATAATAATAATAATAATAATAATAATAATAGGCCAACTAATCGATAATGAAAATAATAGTTAGTCGCAGCCCTAGGTAATAGAAATGCAAAATTCAATTCTGCGAGGACGAGCCAGATGTCTGACAAGGAGACAATTATTCTATTTTCAGCAAACTAATTAAAAAACTCTGCTAATGCTCATGTTATGGTTCCTCACAAAAGCTGGACACTTAAACAGATAAAGACAATAAACGAGTTACAACATATGGTATACATCATCTTGTTTGTTTTGAGTTAAATGGGTCGCATAACTAAAAATACGTCAGGGTTTTTGAATATTTTCCGCAGTCCACCCTACAACGTGCAAATGGCGTCTTTTCAAATTGATCCACTTAGGAACACGTTTACGAAAAAAAGCTCAGTTTTCGCTGGATAAAAACGCAGTGACGGTGTGGACTGAGGGCCAAAACGTAGAGGAAAAAGATGCGTTTTTCAAATTTCTCCGGATTCAAGTGCACGTAGCATAATTTGGTCTAATACACAGGATCATTCTCTATAATCAGGGGTCTTCAACTGGCAGAAAGCGGTCTGGATGCCGACCCAGCAAATTATTCCCTCACACTGAACTGAACAATTGAAAACATACATACAACAAATCCATTAACATTGGGGGGGAGGGGGTCCTTCAAGTCGCCATGAAATCAAAATGGAAGTTTTTACTAGGAATATGTTAGCCTTAAGGTTATCTATAAGCTAGTGTGCGCCAAAACAATGACAAAATTCATGTTTAGAAGATATAGATTCGAAATTTACAGTTTCGATACGGATCAACGATTTTGATGACTTCATTCCGCACTTCAGGCTTCTCATCAGATTTTCTGTCCAATCAAACGCTCTTTAGAATCTGAAGCGTCCCGCCCCCAACAGTTGTAGGTATCCTGGCTGAGATGCAAGATAACGGCTGTTGGCTATATAAAAAGGGCGAGGAGCCACTCAACATTTCATGTGCTGACTTCCTGTTTTGGTGTAAATTACGTCAACAAATAAAGCTGCGCGTTTCAAGGCAATTCACGGGAATCAGAATCACGACGGTTTTTTTTGGTAAAAAATTGGGGAAATAGAACCAACCACGTTTGATAGAAAACATCAAGGGCAGGTAAAGCAAAACATAACAGCAGCAGGAGCAGGCAAAACTGCTCAAACGTTTTGTAGTGCTAGTCCAAAGTGCTAACGTGAAGCACCACTGCAAAAAAAGACATGTCCGAATATCTTATTTATTGCCATGAACCAACAAATTCTGTTCATTAATGCATTAAAAAGGTCACTATTCCCTACTCCACGTGAGGAATTTTATGTAATTGTACCTTCAGAAATTTTCGCTGCATACCTCTGCTCTATAATAACAATGCCTGTGTAAAGAAATGAAGTGGTTTGACTTTAAACGGTAAAATGTGTTCTCGGTCCGAAGCATGTGGGCGGATGCAAGGGTATGTGAGTATTTGTCTTTTATCGCGTGCTCGTGTGTACGGCGTGTTGAACGCAGTTCGTTTTTGGAGACGGTCCGCCAATTTTGTTGTGTTTAAGGATGATGCTAAACCTTTATAAAAAAAAAAAGAAATAAGAAGCAAATAAATAAAAAACCTCCGAAACCTTGAAGACTGGCATTAAATAAAAAAAATTAAATAAAAAAAATAATAAAAATAAAAATAAAAAAAATGGTGGATTGTTAGTGGAAAAGATAAATATCAGGCAGGCGTGTGGTGCGTTGCAGGACTGGACTACTGATGACACTGCAATGAGGGGGTTGAGGCTGAGGGAGAGTCTGCATGATGATGAGCAGTGACTAGAGTGTCTAGGGGTTAGAACCTTAATGGAGCCTCTCCATCTTGTGGCTAGGAGTGTAGCAGCCAGTGCACAACATGGCTGGGTGATACTGGCCCGATCACTCTGACTCTCTCTGGCCCTTTGTTCACACTCCTTATTCGTCCAGGTTAGTATGTGGTGTGAATCACCTCCCCTCTCTCTCTCTCTCTTACACCCTTTAAAGAGAAACACGCTGACAGATGGAGAGCTTGCTGCGCCTGCCTAATTAAAGAGACTTGAAACTTCAATTAAATATCCAAAACACTGAGCCCTGTCACCTCTGAGGAATTCTTTATTAACACGGACACCGACATGCATCGAGCAGCAGAAGCCTGTTCACTGGAATCCAGGAAGGGAGGAGGATTAAAATGGGAGAAAAAAAAACATGCAAGAGATTAGGAATGGAGTGCTCTATGAGAAGGGAGGCATTCCTTGCTGTGACCTTGTGCCACTGGCTTTCTTGTCGCCATCAGGCTATTTAAAAAGAGGATGATTTCTATTTAATAAAATGTCTTTAGAGATGCATACAGATTCTTTTCAAGTATTTACACCACACTATATAGCTCACATTAAAAAGCATTACAGTATTTAGAGGAGGAATACTCCAGGAATTTGAAGCATCTGTAGTGTACGTGTGATAACCACAGACAAGAAGGAACATATTTCCCTACTGGGGGGGGAAGAGGGTGGATGGTTTGGTTAAAACTTTTTGGTTATGCGTTGCTAAAAGGCAAAAGTATTTACTAAAATGACTTTTGAAGTTTTCTTTGTGGATATGTTTATTTAGCTTTTTAGGAAGGAGTCTCCAATGTAACAGTCAGAGGTAAAGTGACTAAATTTTCTAACACAACCAAGGCTTCAGGACAGTCCGCTTTGTGTTTTCTCTGTAACATGAAAAGCTGTGTTTTTGTCGTCCATCCATCCATCCATTCTCGGTACCACTTATCCTACACAGGGTTGCTAGGAGCCTTGCTTGGCGCACACAGGGCGGAGGCGGGAACCGAACCCCCAACCATGGAGGTGCAAGGTACACATGCTAACCCACAAAGCGAAAGAGTTACATTACACGTAACTATAAAGGGATAGAAAGTATGATGTGTCGTTCTCTAAAGAAGAAAAAAAAAATTTAGTTGTCAAATTGTGTGGTATAAAAGGATTCATGGTGGTCAAATTATGCCAGGTTGTCACTAATTACTCGTCATGTCATGTTTTATTTGTTAAATAAGAATAGCAAGCAAATGTTTATCAACAGAATCGAACAAATGCCCTTTGACCACCATTATACACGAATTTTGAGTAAACCCGTTTTCCATTCTATTCCCATCCCCATTCTAGTCTGTGGAGGATGCCGTGGAGAAAAATTCGGCTGATAAACGATTGCGTAATGCTTTCATTCAAGTGTCTAGAATTTACCAAGTCAACTATACAAATGATTGGACTCGATCAGAGTAGTAGTGTGTTTAACATTTCTATGGAGGTCAATCATATGAATGCGCCAATCCCATGATCCCCCTTTGCTCACTCATCAGCAACTTACATGCTCCTGTGGGACGCAGGAATAGCACGGCCCTTCTCTCTGCTCGCTGCAGGCCTCACTTAATTAAAACCAGCAGATGAAGGAGTGCGAAGCAGCGTGCCTACACCATCCATCATAACACCTCCCACCATCGCTCATTTAACCAGTGTTTATAGGAAACCTCTGCAACACTTGATTATAGCAAATACAATACCGGGAGGGGAGGAATAATATTTTCTTATTTGACGTGTTCTGGATCAATATTGACACAGCAGCTGAAGCGAGCGTGAGGCCTGCGAGCCTAAGGGTAATGATATCTGGGAGCGTTGAGGCATTCGCTAACATGGCATCCCTGGCAGATGGGAGCAAACACGGACGGGCCAATAAGAGCGATGCCCCGGTCTGACCTCGACTCCTCTTGCTCGTTCTACCTCTTTCCATCTAAACGATGGGTGTCAAAACCTTTGTGCTCTCCCCTCCCTTGTGCTTTGTCTTGTTTTCTCTTGCCTCCTTCTCTCTTCCTGAGAGTTGAAATATTTAGCACAGCTATTTCGGAGCTGCTTCAGGGTCGGGGGACGGACCCGAGCACCTAGAGGACGACGGTGAGATGGAGGGATTGGAGAAAGGGGGTGTTGGAGGGCACAGCATCGACTTTTGTTTAATAATTTCCTCGCTGCTCTCCTCTGTCCGTCTTTGTGTCAGGGTTCAGCGCGCTCTCTCTCTCTCCCCCTCCCTCTCCTCAGCTGCAATCGACATGAGAGCTGCCTGAGTAGGTGTCAGGGGAGTTTCCCCTCAATTAAGCAAAGGTACAGTAATGCTTCTTTTTTTTCCCGTAGACACTGCTGTGAATACACTCATTCCAATCAGTTCTCAGTCATGGCAGCCCAGAAATCATCTTCTCGTGCAAACAGTACAGGTGCAAAATGATATTACTTGACTAGGGAATGCTGCATTTAAATAAAGAAGGCCTTCCCCCCGCAATCATAGTTTGAACCGGCAGCAACTACCAAACCCTCAAGCAGCTTGCCTCAAATTACACGGTCATGTGTAAGGTCTATTTTAAGACCACTCATTAGTTTCACCAAATGAGCAAATAGAAAACGCTTTAAGTGCTTTACCTCCTCCTCGATTAGCGATGACGATTTAGGGTGTTCACCGACACTCGCTCTGAAACCGTCACACGTCGTTCCAGCTCAAATTACCAAACACCCTACAGTCGCTCTGTCAGTTCGCACATCGTGAAAAGAGCTTTAAGATGAAGACAAAATTCAGACCGCGTCACGTCGTTCGATCGTGTGACCTCTGCTGCGAAGGCACAAAATAGGAGGACGGCTTAAGATCGCGCAAAACTCACAGAACGGCTACGGATACTGTAATTGCAATGGCGAAACAAACAAAAAATGCTAATGGACGTCTATTTACGTGACTTTATTGCCTGCGCTCGATCATATCACAAGTCAGCAGTAAGCAGCCATTTTGTTTCATCTTAAATCGATCATTAAAGGATCTTCATCATATAAACTGATGTGAAGAACGTGTTATGACAGTCTGTTAAATTGGGTCAGGAGTTTATTGGCATCTCTCAAAGGACCTCTGAAATCATCAAAAACATTTGGCTTCAACCAAACACATATTTCTGAAACCTGAGCAGATATTAAGAAAAGGGACAGTTTATGTGTCCATACTTTTAACTTGCAATACCAAGAGCACACATTTCCTTACCAGATCATTTCTCACCTGCTCTCCGACACCATGAACAAAAAGTCAACTGTCTGTTACGTTCGTAAACCAGTCGAGGGAAATCCCGCAGCCGCTCAGGATCAAGCTCCAAAAAATGCGGCTATTGTGAAACATTTGATCTGATTCGAGAGGCTGGGATGGTTCTCGATCGCGTTGTGACTCACTGCTGCGGCCTTGCCTGCCTGTTCACGCTTTTCAAGCCCTTTCAGATGACTCCTCTAATACGGAACAAAACAGCACTTTGTTTTGAGCATGAATTTGAGTTCGTACTCTGCTTCATTTTGCACAGCTATGATATAGCCGCTCAGAAACATGCAGAATTGATATTGAGATGACGGACACTGAGTTGTTACATAATTGACTAAAATTAGCATGAGCATGTGGAAAAATCTATTTGGATGGAGATATGTATAACGCTCGAGTTGGTCATGTTTGATCAAAGGCCAATGAACTACCATTAAGTCAACTACATTATAAATTTGAGTTTGATAATGTTTTACTATGTTTGTCATCATTCTGCAGAAAAGGGTAAAATATAATGATTTACAGCAATAGATTTCATGAAACAGAAGGAGCAGCAGTGACATATGAAGACACTGCTGGGGGAAAAACAAGAGAACCCTCAAAGAATTTGTAATGGGAAGTGTATTGGTTTTTTAATGGAAACTGTAATGGTCCTTGTGGGCCTCTACTGGTAATTTGTTGCCTTCTATTGGTCGCATGTCTAGTGGATACCAATAAGGATCAGTAATGGTTTTAAATGGTTAGCTGATGGTTTGTAATTTGTATTCAAAACCATTAGAATTCCTGTGATGGTTTCTACTGTCGCTGTATTTTTTTCCCCAAGGAGTCCTGTGTGTTGGAACCACCCCAAAAAATGCATATAGGAGTGCTGCATGAATTATGTTGTTTTGTTTTTTTTAAAGGGGTTTCGGTTAAATGCCTGAAAATAATGTCTGTGGTTAACAAGCTCAAGATTAGGGCGCAAATTATTCTTGATAATTGATTAATCGGTCGATTATTTCTTTGATTGATCGATTAGTTGGATTAAAAGGCCAATTTTTATTTTCTGTATTTCGAAAAAATACAAAAACGTTTTTTCACATTCTGCCCGATGTTGTCCTTCAAACATTGTGCATATTGAAGGCTATGGAAAAAGGTATGAAATGTATCTATGTGGGCTATGCTATTCATTGTGCAAATGATTAAAAAAAGAAAAATAAAAAATGAAGAATAAAAAAAAAAAGAAAAAAGCAACAACTGATTGTTCAAAAGTAAATCACTAAATAAAAAAAAATATATATATATATATATCACAAATTAAGTGTTAACTGGTATGAGGTGGAATGTTCTGCAGTACATGTTCCGTTATTCTGTAAATGTATTACATTTATATACAATTACATGTTATAACCCCATTACAATTATATAAAAAAAACTATTACTTTTGTTTCTAAATATAGCTCTAAATATTAATCATCAAAATTTATATTTTAATCAAATATTGTGCTCCTTTCCTTTCTATTGCGTGCTGTTTGATTGCCGTGCATGCGTGGACTCGCGCTCATTCAGTGAAGTTTAAAGGAGACTCGCTCGTTCTCCATCAGGATGAGCCTTTATGTAAATCTACAGGGTCATCTACAGTGACGGCATGTACCCAACAAATCATTAATGAAATTCATAGTCGATTATTTTAATTATCGATTAGTTGTTGAAGACCTACTCAAGATATTTTCACATATTATTCTATGACATAAAATAGATCAGTAATACCCCACTCATGATTTTAAAGGTGGTTGCTAATAAGTGGCTAAATGAGACTACAGCGGTTGTCGGGGACATTAAAACGTCATCGTGCCAAACAGGAAAGCTCCTCTACTACAGCCTCGTTGTGTTTATACTGACGCTCTTACAAACTATTCCCACTCAAACTTTCTAACTTGTAGATTTATCGATTTAGTGTAGTATTTTCCAATTGTAGTGTTTGTTCAAATTGTAGTGCTATAAAACTTAGTGGTAGGGACGTTGAACTCATGTGAACTCATGGGACGTTGAACGTTGTGTAGTTCATTTATAGCCTGACTTTAGCTTTTTACCTCTGCGACTTTAGGTTTAAAAATTCATAACAGTCGTGTTCATTTGTGAAGATTATCTTGATGAATAAAACATGTAAGAATCAGAAACATTTGTTGGTCACAGAGCTTATTTGCTGCGTTAATCCAAAAGCCAATGGAAAAAAACCTACTGGCTTGTTGTCGAGGGAACCAGGGTGATGCTAACTTCCGAGTCGGCCTACAAAAAATGTCATTTCTGCTGCGCTCCGTTGCTGGTACCCTAGAGATTAATAATGGAGTAACAGAGAAGCGTTAGGATTAGCTAGTATGAATCTGTGGGAGGAAACTCGGCTGTTCTCTCGTGTTGGGACGGATGGCATACTCTCTTCCCTGTCAATCAGAGCGACACTAGCCAATCATGGGCGTCTGTGAGCGTGTGTATACGAAAGATGGTGGATAGCGCGTGCCTCCAAATGTGTTAGGCTGCCCTCTGATACAGCATTAGCATCAATCTGAAAAGCCTTGGTAGTTGTCTTCATGCATCTTGGAAGGAAGAGGTGACTAGTGGGTGGGAATTGGCAGACAAAAAAGGGGAAGGAGGAAGAAAAAATAAACAAAAAAAAACTACTAAAGCTAAATCATGAGTTGCCTATGCAAGTGGTTATAAGTTAAAATTATATTTCAGCGGGGTATTTTTATTTTCTCAATCATTTTGCTTTAAAATCAGTTCCCAATAAAGCATGTTTGAGGGACGTCAGCAATGACGGATTAAAAAATTCCTTACACTTTACAACCCTTGTACACCACACATGCGCAACCTTTTTTCGTTGCACGTCTCCTAGAAAATATGACCACTGTTGCGCTGTTAACATCTAAGAAATTGTACACAAATCCTGAGGAATCCTATACAAATCCTTCGTTGCTGATTCACACCATGTGCGAGTTGATCAAAACATGCCGCTGTTTGCTGATAAACGTCGAACCGAGTCAGTGAGGTCGTCCCCCGTCTTTGTCTCCTTTCTGTCTCCCTTTCTTTCTCGGCAGCGCAGGCCGGGGCAGGAGAGTAAACACAGATGCTGAGCAGCAATCTGAAGGACAGCCTTTTTATCAGCTATGACAGCCCTGGCTGCTGTACGAATCAAAACAAACAGTGCAAGCAAGTGTGTCGCTTTAATAAAGTGCCAGAGTTAGAAACTAGGTACGAAAGAAAGACATAGAGACACAGATAAAGGGGGAAAAAAGAGAGGAGAACAGGAAGTGGTTTCCATCCACATATCTAAAGTATTAAGCGGATCTTAATTTATCCAAGCTCATGAAGCGGCATCATCGCAGTTACTAGGAGGCGTCAGAGCCAATTAACTGCTGGGAAGACCACGGAGCATCGTGGCTACGTCAGGGTGAATTCATTACTGCCTCTTTTTAATGCCGGCGTTAAGATTTACAGAGTGCACGTAGATCAACTGCAATCAAAGCAACCCTGTCTGAGGAGCCACGGTGCAGTGACGGCTCACCCCCCCCCCTCCTTCTCCTCAATCCAGCGCAACAGCTGTGACGCCCTGAGCTGAGGGAGGTGGGGAGGAGTCGGGGAAGGAACAAAGTGGGGAGGGGTAATGCTTAGGGAAGAAGGCAGTTTTGTTCTGACAACGTACAGCTGTCCCTAACATAGGAGTTCAGTCAAAGCAGCACACGCAGCCATCTTAACCCCCGCCCCCTTCACACATTTCAGTCTTATTTCACGTTTAGCTCGGATCGGCATCTGGAACAGATTTCTCGTCTCCCCTCGGCGACTGCGTTTAAGAAAAAACAAAACGAGTCAATTACGAGCGTTCACCTCTGAAGCCGTCTAATCCACTTGTGCTCCGTAAGCTTCCATGTTAATCCAGTTTTACGCAGTGTGCTGCTTGACCCGGTTAATCACAAATGGCGTGGGTCAGAACTGGACCGGCTTTCTGTTTTGTCCTTGCTCGTGCAGGTGCTTGGAATCACCCCCGCCATTTTCACACCATTCCTGAGGAACGTGCTACCTACCCTCTTCCGCATTCATGATTTCACAGACACCCACGATTGGCTAGTACCGCTGTGATTGACTGGGAAGTGAATAACATTGTCCCTCCCACCCATAGAGCAATGCTCTCTTGAACTCTGGGCCATGGTTGGGTGTGGCAACGCAATTTCCGAATGCTTTTGTTGCACCACTTCGTGCTCAGACTTTCAAACAAATGCAAAGCAACCAACACAAAGGCTGTTCAAAAAATAAATAAATAAACAAAGAGTAAATGACTCAAAATTAGCACAAACTGTGGTGATGGAATGTTGTTTTTTTTTTTTTTCAACCTGCAACCTTCAACCTTCTTTTTATGAAGTCTTCCATTTCTAGGATCCATTAAGGAATAAATAACTCCATTCTTTCTATCAATTGTGCTGTAGTTAATGAATAATTCATAGTGAATACTTGTTACTGAATACCAGCCATTAAGATGAAAAACAGGAGAGTCGGGTCGGCTGAAAGAATTATCTGTAGGTTCAGCGCTAAAATGATACAAGCCTAATATAATCCTTACAACAGAAATAAGTCAGACATTTAAACGGTGTGGTTTTAATATGTTTAGAAAGATACTTGATGTTTAATAATGGGCGGTTGTGGCGCAGATGGTAGAGCGGGTTGTCCACTAATCGTTGGGTTGGCGGTTCAATTCCCGGCCTGGGTGACTCCACATGCCGAAGTGTCCTTGAGCAAGACACTGAACCCCAAGTTGCTCGCGATGGCAAGCTAACGCCTTGCATGGGAGCTCTGCTACCACTGGTGTGTGTGTGTGTGTGTGAAAGGGTGAATGAGACTCCGTGTAAAGCACTTTGGATAAAAGTGCTCTATAAGTGCACATTTACCATTTAATAAGTTTTTGAATCTTTCATTTTATGAGTAGAATCAACCACCATGCAATTCTCAGGAATTGATCTGGGGGGGAGGAATGAGAGGTGTCAGTCTTTTAACCCGTGTGTGTCCTTATGGACATTTTTTCCCCTCATCATTTTTTTTTAATCATTTGGTCTGTGTTAATGCAAACAGCATACATTTTGCAAAAGGTGTGTATTACTAGAATTGTAATATATTTTTCCCTCATTTACTTCCATAAATCTATTTTAAACTAGTTACACAAAATAGTTACAGTCAGGACTCTGAGGACAAAAATGTCCCCCATTGAAACCCATTCAAACTGCAATATTTTATCCCCGTAATGTTCAAGCATAAAATCATGCATTCTGTGTTAATAGACTTTTATTGTATTGACAAGGTTTCAAAACATTTTTTCTTTTATTCTGAAATGTGTGCTATTTTCTCAGGTTTAGCCTCTGGGGAAAAGACACGCTTTTCCTTTTTTTCCTGATTCTGCTGTATAATAGAGCACTGCAGACCAACTGAATAAATGATGCAGCTATAATTGTGTGGGTGTGTTTGTGTGGATAGAGTTAGGGTGTGTGTACTGAAAATCTTTACGTGTGTGAACAGTTTGAAAGAAAGAAAAGATTGTACTGGAAATTACAAATCAAACCCCATGTACAGTATCTCACAAAAGTGAGTACACCCCACACATTTTTGTAAATATTTGATTATATCTTTTCATGTGACAACACTGAAGAAATGACACTTTGCTACAATGTGAGTGTACAGCTTGTGCAACAGTGTAAATTTGCTGTCCCCTCAAAATAACTCAACACACAGCCATTAATATAAAAAGACAATCAAATATTTACAAAAATGTGAGGGGTGTACTCATTTGTGTGAGATACTGTATATGGGACAAAGAAGGTTACTGGGCTTTGAAGATTTTTGCATTATGTAAAGAAACCGGTATTTAAAGAGGTACAATTCTGAAAATAAATGAATGTTTGGTAATTATGATCAGAACTGATACTGGTTAAAAAAAAAGAAAAAAAAAAGATCAAAGTAAATGGAATTGAGGGGGAAAACCCAATAATGTACAATATTTCTCTGACAGCTTTTACGACATGGACATTTCTGTTTTTTATGGACTTTTGTAATCGGACACTGCATAAAAAATACGAATGCATCAAAATTGATTTTGTTATTAATCACTGACATATCATGGACTGCAATAATCAAAGAAAAACATTGGGCTTAGCATTTAGAATATGGAAAAAAATAATTTTCCATAAAAAACAAAAACATCTGTGGCATTATGTAAACAAACCAGCATTTAAAGGGTTACAGTTCTGAAAATGAATGAATGTTTGGTAATTATGATCAGAACTGATTAGAAAAATAATTACATCAGTGAAAGTGGGGGAAATAAAATATATATATATATATATATGTATATAAATTTTTTAATGACTGTTTTTGGACATGGACAATGGTCCTCTTTGGACCGGTGTGTAACTCTAACTGATGCACAAGGGTTAAGAGCAGTTACAGCTTGCCGGCAGCAGCAGCTGTTCAAAATGCCATTTAAGAATTAAAAGCGTGTTGAGTGATGAGCCATACTCATGAAGATTTGACATGAAAAATCTTCACGTCAAACACAAGATCGGTTTGATGAAGAGTTCATTGAGCTACTCTTTCCAAAATCAATACGAAGCTGCAGTGTAGCTTGTGCAGGGCTTGTTGTCTCCGATTACCGCTGATTACTGCGTCACGAATGTAATTGGTTTTTTAACAGCTGGCTTGGTTAGGAAGCGTTCGTGCTTGGTTGTGGTGTTCAAACAGAACTGGTTGCAACGAGTATAATTATGGTGTAATGCTAGCCAGACTGCAGCATACTTCATGGAAACATGCACCATCTATTTTCCCTTTAGTTGACATTTCCCTACATTACCCACAATGCTGTTTGACTGCCTGCTGAGAGTGGTGCCAGTGCGATTTAGCGCTCCACTTAAGGAGAGTAATGCAGCAGGTCTTTAGTACTCCCACACCTCACCTGCTTAAACAGATCGGGTGGCAAAGCTGCAACTTTCATGCTAATACCTTGCTGGAATATTGTATAGCTACAGCGCAGTCTGGAGTCCAGCGTTTTAGGCGCTAAATCCCTGTCACTCTAACCTTGCTGACTGTGGAACGTCACCCTGTGATGTCAGAGTGGCTCACGAACGCCTAAGTTCTCACAGGAATAACGAAAACACAGCAATAACGAAAACACAGCATTAGAAACAGAAATATTTCAGTACGTTCAGTACGTTTCAGAGTGGAGGGTTCTTTTAATCCTTCATATCTGGTTTTCGGACTGACGCAGACGATCGGCAGACGCACAGGCAAAACTGATGATCAAAAACCATATTAGAGCAGATGTGAGAATGGCATCATTACACACAGCTTCCAGACCTATTTAAAATCCACGGGAGCTTCTCTGAAATTTGACCTCTGGCCAGCAGAAGAGACTCAGACATTTATTAAGACTTAAAGAAAATGGCTGCCCTAATCCCCTTGTGGAGATGTAATGTAATGTAATCAGTTTTCTTGCCTCATCAGTGAGTATGATATTTACACAGAAACTAGTGACTGTGTGTGTGTGTGTGGCGGGCGGGCGGGGTGATGAGTGTGTGAGAGACGGGGAGGAAAGAGAGAGAGAGAGAGAGAGAGAGAGAGAGAAACACGGAGGGGGAGAGAGAGATAGATGGAGAGAAAGCGAAGAGAGAGACAGAGGGACACAGAGAGAAAGAAAGAGAGAGCGAAAGAGCGCAAGAAGGAGAGCCTGTGAAAAAGGGCAAGCGAGCAGCAGATCCTCTGTATTTGTGGAGGCTTTAGCAGTCTGATCCCTAATAAAGAGGCAAAGCTGGTAGTGTTAGGCCTGAGTCACATCAACACCCCACACCGCCATTTTACACCTGGGGTAATTGTTAAAATGTCATCTTGCTCAGTGAAGTGAGTATGACAAAGTGACTAGTGAGAAGGTAAAACAGCTGATTCCTTTATTTAAAAAAAAAAATAAAAAAAAATAAAAAAAGGAAAGAGAAAGAATAAATCCTGTCCAATCAAGAGCACCGTACTTCCCTTTTAACTGAAAGGGATCGATATGATTTCAATTTTTAAAGCTCTGTTTATGGAACGCAATAATCGGTCATTAAAAATGCAGGTGGCGCGTGTGTGCGCAGCTAGCATAAATGATTCATGGTTTGATATCACTCCTGTATAATGGGCTTCTCTGGGGAGTGCTGCGCGCTAGCCAGCCTGCTCGAGATGAAGAAAAAAAAAATAAGAAAAAAAGCACCACACAAACCTTCCCTGGGATGAAAGGAGCTCGGTGCAAACACAGAAACCAAAAAAAAAAAGGAAAAAGAAAAGAATAACACTCAATCTAACCTAACGGTACAAAATATCGACACAGCACCTCCCACCCTCGTGAAAGAGACTACAAAGCTTTCTAATGCCTGATCATTTCCAGGCACCATTTTTTTCCCCGCCTCTCCTTCTTCTCTCCCCTTCTCTGTCACTCTCTGTATTCCCCTCTGCCCTTGCTTCCTTCTGAGAAAATGAAGATTACGGCTTGTGTGTCTGATTTAGACAAAGCAGCCAATTGCAAGGCAGAGTTTAATACGATCTCGCATAATGAAGTGCTTTGTAGTTGCTCCCTAATGCATACTAATTTAAGACAAGGCTCTTGTAGGTATGGCAGAGCCAAGATGTCCGCTGTGCATACGCGGCCATACATTCTGGTTTTAGACCACACGTACGGACAAAGCGAGTCTTCAAAGTGTGCGTAGGGAAGAAAGAGGCGTGTTAAAATGCGGGGCTGGGGCTCGAATGAAAAGGTCAAGCATCATTACCACATGACTAAATAAACAGCCGCGCACAATGGCGACTGCAGCTGTCGTATATAGTCACAGCCACACACATAGAAGGGAGAGGGAGAGAGAGAGAGAGAGAGAGAGAGAGAGAGAGAGAGAGAGAGAGAGAGAGAGAGAGATGCCGCCACTGCTGCCTCTGGCTCTGTCCTCCTCCATCCTCCATCTTTATCCCTCTCGCTGCACAGCCGGCACATTAGGATTGTCATATCCTGTATCGATCCTTATCCGTGCTCCCTGGATTTGCTGCTACTAGTCTCTCAGCCAGGCGTGGGGATCAGGCCACTCTAGTGTGCTTCACACTGCATTAATATTAATTGTAACAGCATCCAGTGCGATAACACGCATGCAGAGAACGAGGGTGAAGAAGAGAGAAAGCAGAAAAGTGCAACAGACAGACACACAGAGAGAGAGAGAGAGAGAGAGAGAGAGAGATCCCTGTAGATATTTGTATGCTGCATCCTTTAGTTAGAACAGTACACAGAGCTCGATGCACAAGCATTGCGAACAAAGTGTTTGGAATCGACTCGTGTTAATCTTTAAGTTAATTAACTTTTATTCATGGCCAAGAGCTTTAAACCCCACCTCCTCCATGCCAATCCTCTCTCGATGTGCTTAAATATGCTTTTAATGGAACCATTTGTCTAATCCATCTTGTATATTCATCAGATATGCCTGGTAATCTCTCAAAATGCAATGCCTTCTGTTCACCTGGACATGAATCTCGGAATCTTGTGATTTTTTGATTATGTTATTGTACACATCTGGGTGGGGGGTGGGGGGGGATAAATAAATAAAAAACAACAACAACCTGTGTCAATTCACCGTCCAATCAAATCCGGGCTGGTGATTGTCATGCAAAAGATAAATAAATAAAATGTATATATAAATTTCTATATTTTTATACATACATATTATATATATATATATATCTATCTATCTCCATCTCATTAGTCATTTATATATATATATATATATATATATATATATATATATATATATATATATACACACACACACACACACACATACATACATACATATACATTATATATATCAAATGATTAATGATATAGTGCACAGACACATTCAACATTTATAATGGGGGAAGACATGATACAAATAAATATATATGAACTACAGCAGAAGCTATATACTGTAAATGTGTTATTCAGCACTACTTCATTAAATCTTGGAACCACCTGATGTCTAGGTTAGACCAAATCATGTGTTTGTAGTTACCTTCACTTGATATCAGGTGACATGGAAAACACAGCTACAAATAGTTCTTGATGTTGGCGTGGTCAATATGCTACAAATATAGCACTTGAAGACATCTCTACAATACACAACAGGCCTATGTAACATTTTTTTTTTCTACCGTGAACCGCCTTGTATATACAACTGTAAATTCACTTCTATTTATTCCATTTCCTGTAAAGACCCCACCTTCTGTACACTCCATTACCCCTTGCATAGTTGTACATAGAATCGAATCAAATAAAGAAGACATGGTACTATGAGATGCTATTTTTATTCTTCTTCTCAATATTATTATTTTTTATTATTATGTGTTCTGCTGTCGTTGTTGTGCGCGCACTAGAAGTTTCACTAACCAAGTCAAATTCCTTGTGAGCGCGTGAGCACGCTTGGCAATAAAGCTCATTCTGATTCTCATATAGCCTATAGGTCTGTTAACAAACCGCCAGTCAAAGTAGTGTTGCTTCAATCATACAAATAAATGATTTCAAGCAAGGAATAATACGTTTCTTTACAAAATGGCACCATTTCACAATTTCTTTCAAGCACAAAAAAGAAAAACCCTAAGATCACATCACCGCATTGACCAGCCCTAGATGTTACACTGATCTGATTCAATTGAAAACGAAGCTCGTGTTTATGTAAAACGTTCTGAGTGGCGAACTCCATACCTTCATATGCAAAGATATGACTGTGGAATCAAACAGTTGATCACAATCTGCTTAAATGATCTCTTTTAGGTCATTACGGAAGAACCGTGACTCATCCAGATTTTCCCTAAAGCACCAGTCCCCAGGTATTAACAGCTCGGTGTTATCGGAGCTTTACTTTATGTCTTCACTATATTCAATATTTGCTGGCTTCAACTTAATCCACATGAAAGGGGTTTATCTTCCATTGCTGCACAAGTAGCACTATTCAAGATGTAAAGAAGCCAGAAACATGACTATAAAATTTAAATTACAGACCTGACAGACAAAGGCACCAATCCACACACCTCTTAGCCTGTAAAAATGTACTTATATATATATATATATATATTTATTTAGCACTACACAATCTGAGGCATTAATGCTTTGACAGCTATATCCACTGCATGCCTCCTCCTTTTCTCTACTTCATTTGCTCTTTTTTTTTTTTTTTTTTTTATCAGCGGTGAGGAGAACTGACAGCATCCTTAACAGTACCGTTTTGGCACCGCGTTGTGATTTCCCCCCAGACTCATCAGCGCTGTATTATCAAGTCAAACCAGGTGGTGCAGCGGTGCTCGCCTCACGCCGACACCAAACGGCAGAGACGCACACAATCGCAGCCCACCGAGAAAACAAACGCTATCTTTGACGAGCGAGCGAGCAGCTCCTCGTACCTCCGTCCTTTGCTCCCACTCCTTCACCCAGACGGACGGATTGGGATCTCAGGAGCTGCCTGTTACCGCATTATTGTTTCTCATTTTGAGTGTGTGACACAATTAAGGTGTGCCTGTCATTTCCTGTCAAAGCCTTTCAACCACCCCCCGCTCAGATAGTCGAGATTCAGCCCGTCTCACTACGTTCCATCTCTCTCTCTCTCCGTTCTCGGCATCTCTGCAGCCAAGGAAAGGTCACCCTTATTGCTCCTTTTCATCATCCTTATCGCCACACCACCATTTACAAGCTAGACAAGCCCTCCTCTGGCAGAGCCTCAGAAAGGTAAAGTAAGGGGACACAATGAGAGAGAAAATCGCTCCCCTATCACATGCCCCCCCACCATCCACCCCCTCGTTTGGGCTGTATCCATGGCTGCATGGGCAAGACAAAACCCTCTGGGGAGGAAGCAGAGAAAGCGCAAGGGAGAATTGTATTGTTTTCAGGCTAATTTGTAGTGCATGTCCATGATTAGCAGGGCATACTGCAACACTCTGTGAGGCTACAGCAGATAGAAATAGTGTCTCTCTCTCTCTCTCTCTCTCTCTCTCTCTCTCTCTTCAGGCATGATAGCTGCAATGTGACAAAACCGCTTGGGCGAGGAGTGAAATTTAAACTGCTGCTGTCAGGAGCATTATTTGGCTTTCATTGCGAAGAGGTGCCCAAAGCAAAGAAGAAGGCGCCTCTCCTCTCCGTGCTTTTATTAATTCATGTTTGCGCAGGGCTTGTACATGATAATTAATGACAGAAAGTCGGCTTTGTGTGCCGACAGTTGACACAGAGGTGAGTGATGACAGCACGGACCGAAACCTTTAAACGCAGCTGCTGGGTGGCTATTAATATCACATGGCTTGCTGTCAGTGCCTGGGCATTGTAGGGATTTTCAAAAAAAAAAAAAGGAATCCTTTTGGGGTAGTGTGGGGAAAGATGTCAGAAACGGGTCACTCTTCACTACAAGAGCTACGCAATTCACTAAGGGTCAGCGCAAACATGTAGCAACAACGCGTTCACAACCTTTCGTTTCTGAGTACGGCCCGCTGAAATGTTTTTCACCTCCGAATGACGCGAATTGGAAAGTACAAAGCTTGCTCGACGGCGTGGGCGAGCAAGACTCGCACAGCTCTAATTAGCATTCTGCCAAGAGGAGGACAACAACGGGGAGCGGTGTGGTCTCCAAGCAGGGCTCCAGGACAGCTCGAGCCTAGAGCAGAAACTACACGTTGGCGTCGCTGTCCTCCGCAGGCCCGTGGAGGAGATGATAAAATGGACACGCTGTCCAAAACCCCTTCATCAAGCATGCTTCTTAAAGAATAAACAAAACGCCCTGCCACCTGGTGTGAAAAAAAACCCACAACAAAACAAACACACACACATCCTTCAGCCCTTTGCAATTTGCTTGAAAGGTGAAGAATGATTGCATGTGACAAGACAGTAATTAATCTCCGTGCGCGAAAAAAAAGGAAGGTTACAAAGCTGGCTCAATTATGTGCCGATGTGGTCTCCTAACAGGCCAGGCAGGACTTGGAGAACACTTAAGATGACAAAAGAGAGCGGCGAATCTGATGTCATCAAAAACAGGCAGTGATCTCGGAAATCGATGGTGGGATCAATGGAGCGCCTGCCTCCCTCTCTGGAGCGGCACGGCCGTCGATCGCAATCAACAAAGAATCGCTGATCCACGGACAGGAACTGGGAGAGCTTCTGCCTCTCCTTCTCCGCCGCCATAACCTTCTCGCATGAAGTATTGGGGAAAAACCCTCCTGACGCATGAAATTGTAGAAATAATGAGCAGCTAAAACAAGCTGGTGGGATTGAGTGTGTGTATGTGTGTGTGGTGGTGGTGGTGGGGGGGGGGTTCTTCATCAGTGAAAGGGTGAGAAAACAGTAGAGTCAGGCGCCGTTCCCGCTTAATTAGTATTTCTGCTGTTTCGCGCAAAAGGAGGCAGGAAGTGGAAGGTTGATTGCCTTTTATTTTGCAGCCTAGCAGCTTCACTGCGCCCATGTCTTTATTACCCGCAGAGCCTAAAGATTTAGAGCGGCCCCGCAAACATCAATTTCAATAATTACAAGAAAGTGTAAGTGAGAAAGCACAGGCGCCCGCTCATCCACGCAGACAAGTGCCCGTTTTTATACTGACGTGCTCCCCTTTATGATAATATTTGACAGGAGTGTTTAAAAGTGTATGAGCATACGCGTGCTACACTTCATAGGGAAATGAACGTGGGCTGAACAGCAGTGCTCGAAGCAGAGAGGAACTCGATAATAACCTCTATAAGAAGTGATGTATGTCAACAAGATAAGAAGGACGCGCTATCAAAGGACTGAGATCCTGTGATGTTACAAATCCCAGATGTTTTCATACTTTAGATAAGACAAAGCTGCATTCGCCGGTTTTTCCCTGGAGCCGATCCGAACAGCGTTTGTTTCACTGTAATAAAGTATCGATTTTATTTACGCCTATTAGGTTGTCTCAGGGCTTGTTAATAAAAACAGCATCAACGGTGATGTAAACAAACACTCATTTGCAACTGTCGTCCCTGGACAGATCTTAAAAGCTCCCTAAAATATTGTAGTGCATATCATGTACAGTTGAGGTCGTAAGTTTACATAGCCCTTGACGAACCTGCAAAATGGGATAACCGAGAGACGCGCACACAACTATTACAAAGGGTGCCAACGTTCACTGATTCTCAAGAAGGCAACGTGATGCATTAAGCACCAGGGGGTGCAAACTTTTGAACAGGATGAACAGTGCAAATTGTTATTTTGTTTAAAGATTATTTATTTAGTACTGCCTTTCAGAAGCTACATAAGATATTTACATATTTCCCAGAAGACAAAATAATCATTTACACTGATCATCCTGTTGAAAGGTTTACACCCCCGCCGCCCCCCCCTCGCCCGGCACTTAATGTATCGTGTTGCCTTCTTGAGCATCAGTGAATGTTTACACCTTATGTAATAGTTGTGTACGAGTCCCTCAGTTGTTCTCAGTGTGAAAAGACGGATCTCAACATCATATAGTCACTGATGGAAAGGGGTTAAACATGCAGAAGATGCTGGAAAAGCAAAGAAATGTGCAGGACCTGGAGGATTTTCCTGAACAACAGTGGGCAGCATAAACACTGATCATCCAGGTAACGACACACAGTATTAAGAATTGAGCGTATGTAAACTTGTTTGCTTGTGTAAATTCGGTTATTACTGTGTCTTGTGGACTGCATATAAACATGTGTTATGTGAAATTGCTAACTCTGGGTAATACTAAAATTAAACAATTTTTATGATCCCTCATTGATTTATTTTTTATGATTAACATTTTGCAGATTCTGCAAGGCGTATGTAAACCTATGACCTCAACTGTACAAACACAGGAAATAAGACAGTACGGTAACTGTAAGTTAATAAAGGATGTACGTATACAAACAAAGACAATACAGCTCATTTAACCAGCATGAAAAGGAGAGGATGCAGGCGAAGGGGAAAAGAAACAAAAAAAAAAAAAAAAAAAAACAACATGACAAGACACTCAGCTAGACGATCTGTTAAGATGACAAAGCAGCACAATGGAGATTCTAATGAGCGCAAATCTGACTATGAATAAGTCATGATTTCTACTGACTTATGAAAGGACCATAAGTGTTCATCTGTCTTTTGAAATCCAGCCCTCTGAAGCCTTAGCAGAAAATATTAGTTGGCTAAAAGCTTTCCTTCTGAAAGAGACTGCACAATCCCGCTGTGTTGTTCCTCTGCGTGACAAATTTTTAAAACTGTATACACCAGATTTTCTCAGGTGAAAATGTTACTTTCTTTAAAACGATGATAATGGTTCTGCTTCTGATGTAAAGCTTTAAGAGGTTTCACAATAGATCATGTGTGAGAGAATCACGGTGTTCGTATACTTAACTATATGGATGGATCTGCAATGAGCCAAATTATACATAACCCATCCACACAAAAATTACTGAACAACATATCTAGATGTTTTTTATTATTATTTACTTAAAGGCGTGTTAAGTGTCGATTATAGAAAACATTTGTAACAAAATCCAGCAATACTCTGGCACGATGTAGCTGATTTTAGAGCTTAAAAATATCTAGTTTTTAAAGCTAAGGTGTTCATTGGCATCTGGCACAAAGGAGACCAATTATGCATCTTTTTACAAGATAAGTCTCAGGCGTCCCCAGACCATGTCTGAAGTGTCAGTTCAAAATACCCCACAGATCATTTATTATACCATGCTGTAACTGCCCCTTTATGGTTGGAAGCAAAAACACCCGGTTTTCGTGCGTGTCTCACTAATGTACAGTTAACGTCTGTTTTTATTTTCCTAAATCTTTATATTTGTGCTCATTTTTCACAGCTTTGTAGTTTTTTTAAGCTTCTCATTTTCATCGCATTCTATCGTTTGTCTTATTTTATTTATTTATTTTACTGTTATTGTTAAGTACACCAAGACAAATTCCTTGTACATATAAACCCGCAGGACTTGACAATAAAGGTGATACTGATTCTGATAAATGATCTGCTGCTCCCCGCCCCCTTTCCAGAAAAGGGCTGTGCCTTTACGGCTCGTGCTTCGTATGCTATGGCAACGAAAATCAGGAGAACCAGTATGACCGACATCATAAATACTAGTTCGTATGAACGAGAATGAAATAGTAAGAGTTTTCGGGTTAAAAATAAAAATGATGACATGGCTCTGGTCTCCTTGAATACAATCAAAGACAGTGGTAACAGCGGCCACGTTAGAATTTGCTAACGAGCTCATTCAGAAAGACAATTTGCAAACAATCACAAAATATAAAGTGCTGTACTTGCATCTTCTGCATATAAAGCTGGATCACGAACAGTCGGTATTGATCCATGCTTGAGAATAAACTTTTCAGCAAATCCCAAATGTATTAACTAGAGTTGCAACTAACAATTAGTTTCATAATAGATAAAGAAATCGTTTGGGGGGGGGGGCAAACTTTCAATGCCATTTTTTTAGTTTATTTTAAATAAAAACAAACTGAGAGTTACAAATATAAACTTCAGACTAAAACTTTACATTAACACAACAGACTCTAAGAGACTCTTTTTATACACAGTCATGTTACTGACCTGTTGGCAATTAACCTAAATTAGTTGCAAAATTTCCTCCAGCTGTTTCTTTTTAGTAACAACTTACTTTTCCAGCATTTGTTGCCCCATCCCAACTTTTATGAGACATGACATTTTTCCTTATAATGGTACATTCCCTCAGTTTAAACATTTATGTCTTCTATGTTCTATTATGAATTTGTAAATCACAACATATTTACACACACACATATATACATATATATACACACACACACACACATATATATATATATATATATATATATATATATATATACACACACACTAACACACACACACATATACACACACACAGTGGGGGAAATAAGTATTGACTGTGTCAATATTTTTTTCAGTAAATAAATAGAAAACTTCTCCACTGCGTCTTCACTGGCTCTGATGCCGGGAGTACATGAAGACGGTCATGTTCATTCTTCCAGCCAATGAGAGAACACTTACAAAGCTTGAGAAGAATCTCACATCTTCATATCACTATAGCTGCTCTAGCACGAAGAACATGGCGGACTGTGTGCGTCTCACTCAGGGATCTAAGCAAATAGGGCGGAGTCCGCCAGAAATCATGGACGGGGCCTGTTCCAATCTGACCTCACCATGGATAGAATATGCGAACAGCTCATTTTCAGGCACTGTTTATAATTTATGGTCAACATTAATTTTTAAAAATATTTTTTAAAAAGGGGGGTGGATTTTTACTATTATATTGTGATTGTGGACACACACTGCTGACACATTTATGTAAAAGTGAATTTTGCATAATAGGCCTCCTTTAAGATTGTGGGTAGAAAGCTTGTGCAGATACCGGACACCAATAGTCCAGGCACAACCGAAATCAGGATAATGAATTCTGTCAAATTGCACTCATGTTCTTCTCAAGTGATTGAGGTTCTTATATAGTACTAAAAACTGCCTCAGCTTAAGTGTGGACACTGTAAAGGAAAGGGTTAAAATGGTGACACTCTTAGCATTTAGTGTGTGCTCACATATGACGTGTGTAGTTTGAATAGAGGCATTTTCCTCTGTGGTGCAGTTCATTTAAGGAAGTGAGAACACGCACAGCAATCTCACCAAAATAACCATCTCAGCCAAATGAAGCGGTCCGAGAACTGCAGGAACTGAGACTAACACGCTGTGAATTTGAAGCTGCATCATGTTGTAGCTGTGAGCTGCTAAACTGAGCCAAAGTACAGAGCTGTAGTGCTGCAGAAATACAATGTGTTGTGATTATTTGGGGGATAAAGACACGATAAATGCTGGATGCCATACACAAATTGTCTAATTAGTTATTTATGCAAGTTATCTAAATCATTACTGAAGGCTCATTGTTCTCGGGTGATTTTCTGATTTGTTTGCTTTTTTTCAGTCGCCATATTTCTGAGATTTACAAGAATGTTTTCAGCCGTACCAGCCTCTCGGATAGCTCCCCTCCCCCCCATTTATCCCCCCCTTGTTCATTTAAATTTGTGAAGTGTGAACACAAACCCAACCCAAAGTATCGCTTTCACTCCAATTCGCAATCTGCGAATGAACCAACGTGTGTGAAAGGATAGTGAAGAATGCCTAGATATTGCAACTCCAAGGCAACAAGGATACAAATCCACATTAGTAGGCAAAAGTTTTGGTACCCCTGGCCAAATCACATAGTGTGTTGATATTTGAAGTGAAATGAACGATATTACTACAAATGTTAACGCACACTGACTACATGTACTTGGACAGCAATAAACTAATTATTGACCTTATTCTGAATAAGACAATATTGTGATTAAGGTGTTTACAAGGGTTGCTTTTAGAATATTCCATTTGTCGTGCTATACGTGCAAATAGACGACTGCTTGAAGCCATGGGCTGCGTCCAAAAGCACATACTTACCTACTATATAGTAGCCAAGATACATGTATTTCACCTACTATATACATGTATTTATTCTACTATATAGTAAGTAAGTACACGGCTTCGGACGCAGCCGTGCTCTCTTGTTTGCCGTCAAAAGGTGTAGCGCTGCCGTGTGTGTACGTGTGCTGTCGCAAAATGCGGTGAAAACTCCCACACGACGTTAATAATGTGATTAAGGTGTGTACATGTCTGTAACGCGACTAAAACAGGAATACTCCACATGTCTTAATTCGATTAGTGTTTACTTCGAATAAAAGTAATTATGGCATGTGTAAAAGTTTGGACACCTTACATCAGAACTTAGTACCACCCTGTTCTAGTATTTTGATCCAGCTAAGAGTCTTTATATTCTTGTTTTAGGTGCTTTCAACCATGTTCCTTCCACGTTTCTTGTTCGGAGAGGTTTTTGGGCATAAGCGTATATAAGCACTGGAACTTACTAACACATAACGTAATGGAAGAAAACGTTGTTGCTAGTTATGCTCACCGACACCATAAACAAACTCCCTGTTGCAGCTTTTTTCTTTGCTTTTTTTTTGGCTAGACAATTTATAATAAAAAAAATTAATAAAAAAAAACTTTCCGATTAGTTCTTACACTTAAACAGTGAATACTAGCTGAACAAGTGGCCACGGATATAAAGCCTACCAGAAATAGTAGTGCCATCAGGGTACATTTGGAATACTTGATTCAACGTACGTCGATTTGGGACAACAATTCTGATCTTGGCTTTATTGTAGGAGAAGCGGGACGCAGCATATAATTGATCAAAAGGCTTTCTACGATAATATCACCAACAATATATCACCCTTATACAGAACTGGCTGGAAAAAGTGGGGGGTGGGGGTGGGGGGTGGTTAAACAGTTTGTGGTCTCTGTAGTGGTGAGCTTGACTGTTGCTTTGGCGGATTTCTCAGCTACCTTAAATAATACAGACAAAACGCTAATGAGCTTGCAGTTACGAATATACCGAAGTTCACTCGTCTTAAAACATAGGTGATACAATTACAGCCTTGCAGCTGTTCAAGAAACTGACAGGTTGATGATCTGTGCAATAGCATAGGCCAAAGACTTTTTTTTTGGAGACTAAGTAATCTGTATTCGTGCCATAGGTTTGGAATCCTTAAATGAATTTATGATCAGTTGTACTTTGTGTTCCAGGTTTTTTCCTGATAGAGAAGAGAAGGTTGAAACTGAGAGAAGGCTTAAATCACATCCACTGAAGCATGATTTGGAGCAGTAACCGGAGAGCTCTGTGCAATCTTAGCAACTGAGTCAATAAGGTATTCATTAAATGCGTCTGTTATTTCAGCTGGATCTTGTCGTGTGGTTACCATTTAAACTGTTTACTGGCTTTATTAGGATTCTTTATCTGCTCCAAGATCAGATTTTCTTCTAGCTCAAGCCTCATTTTATGAATTGATTGTATTAATCAATCAAAAAGGTATGCTAAGGCCTTCATCATCGCTTTAATAATTTGATTATTACAAAGAATACTGTTATTTAAGTTCCATGGCCCCTTTCAACTTCGCTTTCCTTCATCGGCTTCAAGAAGTCTGTGTACCAAGCTTTGTAAATATGATCTCTTGAGATATACTTTCTATTTTATTACAAATACACTCCTCTACCTTTACCCCAGTCAGCAATGTATTCCAGTCACTCTGCTGTGCCGCACATTCTTCAAGTTCACGTTTGGGAAATCTGAAGAGGTTCAGTGGTCTATGAAAAGATCCACCGAGCGAGAATCGAACACATTTGCGTTCCTAAGAATTTTCTTCTTCCCAAAAGCGTTCGTCATACACAGCGGTATGATTGTGACATCACTATAAAACCACTGCAATCATTTCATATGACAGGACTAACCAAAAATATCTAAACATGAGATAATTCTCTGGATGTACAAGCAACAGACAACAATGGCTTAGAAAATATGTGCAAGACATTTTTGGCTGGAAGATTTAGAATCACCACCATTGAAAAAAATCTCCACCACAGCCAAACAGGATGACCGCTGTTCCCTATTTAAAACTAATCCCGTCCAAACAGAAGCTAATACCTTGAAATTTACAAGGCTCAAACTCTAATAAAAATGCAATATCACTACAACCCCAGTCAAATATTTATTTGAATAGCAATACTGATTTTTATTTAACACACTAAATAAATGGTAATATGATGAATGTTTGGTTTTTTAAATCACGATTCTCAAAGACATTTATACAATACATGACCTGCATCACGACAATACCGTACAGGTTTGCTAAGAATTCCCCAAATATGCAGTGGTGTTGCATTAAAAAAAAAAAAAAAAGGTTTAATCCATTTATTTATATATTACATTACACATAATATATACACACACACACACACATATATATATATATATATATATATATATATATATATATATATATATATATATATATATATATATATATATATATACACACATAGGAATATATGAGAGAGAGAGATTATATACATATATTTTATGTTTAAATTTAATTTCAATCAATTTAAAATGTTAGTTTCCATACCGTTTATCCTACACAGTGACATGGGAAACCTGGACTCTATCCCGGGGAATTTGGGGCACAAGGTGGGTGACACCCTGTATGGGGTGCCAACCCATCGGAGAGCACAATCGCACACTCATTCACACACCACGGCCAATTTGGAAACGCCGATCGGCCTACGGCGCGTGTCTTTGGACAGGAGGAGGAAACTCGAGTACCCGGAGGAAAACCTCAAAGAACCTACACATGGTGTGGGACTTATTTACGCCAATTTTTTCTTTTTCAATCCATTTATTCATTATTTACAATCCATATTCATGGATTCAAACCCCCAACCCCGGATGTGTGAGGCAAACGTGCCAATCACTGTTATATTTTAATGTATAAAAATTAATAAAAATGTTTAATAATGTATTTTTTTTTTTACATTTTACGATTGTATAAATGAAGTACAAAGTTTTAACATCATTGCTTCTACTCAGTTTGCAATTATATACACACACATACAGGTATGTATGTATGTGTGTGTATATATAAATATATATATATATATATTTTTTTATTATTATTATTAAAATACCCATGTGCGTAATGTCTCAATTAAAGTGTATTTTTGACATAATTCATTCCTACACATATGAAATATATTGTCATCAAACAAAAACACAAAGAACCATAATGATTCATTTAAAAAGCCAATTAACCCAAAATGCTCATTCAATAAAATCCCAGGGTTTCATGAAGGCAAAGCTGATTTGAATAGTAGGCTAATAATTTTGCACGAGTCCCTCCCTCTTTCCAGCAGCCAAGACCCACCATGAGAACCAATGACATGCGCTGGAATTAATTTCGGTTTTCCTTATCTTCCGTCCATGATAAAGCTTGAGCCCCGAACAACCCATTTTACCCAGAAGTCAATACATTTCCTTTAAAAAATAAATTAATAAAAAAACCCAGCAGCAGCAGCCCAAAAACTTCCATTAGTACCCATGTGAGTTTTGTCTTCTCCTAAATGGCGGCGCTGTATGACCCGACTCGGAATCTCACAGAGGTGTCTAAGTGCTCAGACAATAACCCACGTCTTTGCGTGTACTGAGGCTAAAACTGCCATCTGAATAAAATCAATAACTCTGTAGACTTGGACTTTATTGTGTTGCTCTTGTCGCCTTCTGTCTGGCCATGTTTCTTTCATGAGGCAGGTGCTGTGCCATAGTCTCTACGCTGTGAAATCCCTAAAGGATCACTTAAAACGGTGAGGATCAAATTACCGCCTCTGCTCTCTACGTGCTGACTGACACCCTTACGTTCTCCTGTCAGATGAACGCAGACGATGGCTAATATTTCAAGCACTACATTTGGAGTAGACTATCAAATTTATAGCAGAGCTTTTCAGTCGCCAATATGCCTAATAAAAGCAGACAGTCCAGCAGCTTCCTCGGGAAAACATGGAGAGAATAACAGCTTAATAGGTTGTTCTTTCATTTTTTTAAAGCTGTAGTAGCTTTTTAATTATTGTATAAGCAGCATCTGGGTCTTTAGTGAATTTGTTATTCAAATATACCCAAGTCCATTCAGGCTTAATTTGTTGGGGGCGCCAAAGAGAAAGTAGGATCGAGGAAACAGAACGAGTTCGAGGATAGCACATCGATGAGGACAGCGAGATGATCGTGTTTTGATAAACGAATTACCGGCCTGCGCTAAATTTCCCAACATTCTCCAGCCTGTGGGTTCATTAAATGCAACAAAATGTCAAACCGAGTTCTTCTTTAAAATTGCGGCGCTGCTCAACAGCTCGAGGCAACACACTTATTACAAATTGAGCCATTAGACGACAGAGCTGTGCTCTGGCTTATTGTTTACACTTTTCTCTCTCTCATCTCTCTTCTCTTCCTCTCCCTCCACCAGCTCTATAAAGAGAGAGATCACATGTATCTACACAACCACTGCTTTTGTCTGTGCTTGGGGGGGAGGGAAAAAAAAAGCTGTTAAAAGACAAGATGTCGATCCGATGCTGCTGCGTTCATACACGGACGCGGTGCTTCACCACAAGGGCAAAGCAAGGGCATCATGCTAGAGAGGCCGCACGACGCCTTCTCTCTGATGACTCGCAGCTGATTAGAGCACACAAAAGCAGCAAGGTCACTCTCCCCTCATGCCCATAATTCACCAGTTTAGATCCCCACACACACACGCACACACACACACGCACGCCCATTAAAACATCAGGCAGAATTCGATCATCTCGGCTCAGGAAGCAGTAAAGAAATGCAGCGCCAGTAGAAAGAGCAGCGCAACCTGCTTTATGAGCCAGTCGCACAGCTTTTAAATATCACCCTGCGATGTTGCTCAGTTTGACCCGGGAGCCCTTTAAAAAAAAAAAGGGGGTGGAAAAGAGGAGGCTTCAGGGACTATTTAATGAGCTGTACAGTGTATGCACGTCGAAAAGCTATTAAAGTAAAAAAAAAAAAACGACAAGCGGCTCTACAAGAACCCATAATGTTATTAGTAGGTATGATGATACGGAAAATCCATGACTGACCAAGCGACTCTTAATTAAGCGCGTAGTCGAGTGTCTTTCTAACTAGTCTCAGTTCCTCATGATTATTCATGATGGTTCCGAATGCAGAGAAGCCAAATAAGACTTCAAAATAGACGCTGTCACGTACGCACCCTTTTAAAATAGACTCTGAATCGACTCGACTTCTGGAAGTGAATCAAACATGCGGCGGATGAAAGAGCTGTAACACTGCAGAAATATGAAGCGTTCTGAATAAACAAAAAGAGAAAAACAATGGATGCCGTACATAATACGTTTTAAATTACAGGGGGATCCAAAAGTCTCCATACATTTATGAGGATAACATCGGTCGTGCCTTCGTCAGCGGATGTCCGTGGACGTTGACTTCTCGTTCGGTCCGCAAAACTCCCGGTCGTTTTGTATTCGTTAATAAGTTCGGCAGGAGTTTCCTGTTAAACGCCATCGCAACCTTGCGCCAGCATTCCGATCCAGCCACGAGAATCATCTCAATACGTTGTTCTTTTGACAAAGGCGTTCTTAAAGGCCATCTGAAAAATGTATAATATAAACTAAGTATGAAACATTTTGGAAGACAGTGTTAATTTCCTCTCTGAATGCAGACTACAAGAACACCCTGTAGGTCCTTGCATATATAAATACACTATGTAATCATTTAGCATGCACTAACTCTTTTCTTTCTCTTTTTTTCTGCAGTTTCTACACACTCTTGGTAAAGGTTTGTTTGCCTTTATCCATCACCAATATATGAGCAACGAATAAAAGTTCTGGTTTTCCGTTGGTTCAAATACGAGCAGTTTGAAACCAAACTAAAATAGCAAACAAACACATTAGCTTCAATTTCGCTCTGATTCAGTTCTCCACAAACAGTCTGAATTAGAGGTCAAACGTAGATTTTGCCGATTCTGATAACTAAGTTGGGAGGTACCCGCCGATGACCGATTAAATCAACCGATAGTAAAATACTGCAGTACTGACTGTACCATGAAAATGTACTGCAATTTCTTTAATTAAATAAAAATACATAATTCATAAATATTAAAGTAAAACACACCAAATAACAAAAAAACATATCCAAAATTAATCAAAAATACTTTAAATAACAACAAAATTTGTCAGTGAAAGTTATTTCTCCTCTAGAGACCACTGTCACACTGTATAATAATGACAGCTGACCCTTCTCAGCCGCTCCCACAACAGAAGCATTCGGGCAAACCTATCCCATATGGGCTATGGCTGTGACGGTGGCCATGACAACCGCACCACCACGGTGGTAGTTTGCCACCACGGTGGTGTCACATCACACGCCATGTTAATGTTTCTGCTTGAATGGGCACTATGACAAGTACAAAGTTTTGTACCGTTGCTAAATTCATTTGGATTTAGAGCCTACCATGTCACGGGAGATTTTATATTAATACAGTTACACAATCATAATCAAACGCCTCATATGATGTCTGTTAGTTTGGCGCGGGTTTGTCTGAGCTCGGCAAAACCCATGCAGGCGAATTCTGCCATTTCACTTCAGGTTCTGCCTCTGCGATGGATCTTATTGGCAAACCAAATGTTACATTGGCGATCTGGGAACATTTTGGATTCATGCCTAATGACAGAGAAACGTGCGTGTGTATCACTCCATCTCTATTATCCACTTCCTCTTTGTGGGTCAATCACTTTACCGTATCCCACAGCGCCCTCAGGCTGTTTCCCACTGCAACTACACAACACGGCTGTATTTGAGCTGTTTCGCTGACGGACGTGCTACAATAAAGCCTCGTTTAAGTTTTTTTATATTTTAGTTTTATTTAAGCCTATAAAACATACACACACACATACATTTAACACATACATTATATATATATATATATACACATACATATATATATATATATATATATATATGTATGTATGTGTGTGTATATATATATATATATATATATATATATATATATATATATTTTTTTTTTTTTATTTTATTATCATATATATTAATTATAAATCACCTTGTTTATTATAGTTTGAGATTCACTGGGGGGGGGGAAAACGAACAATATCCATCTAGAAAAGCTCACTCCTATTGTGGTGATTCAGCGTATCCAGACAATACTGTATCCAGAATTTGAGTCCAATATCTCTGGTACTGATCGCTGCCTATGAGGCCAATCAATCTGTTGCAATATGAGCCACTTACAGGTGGTGGACACGGACCATGAGCGATCACTGATGGGCTATTGATTATCATTTACATTTCTTTGTGGAGTCAGGAAAAAGCCAAACAATGGCTCACCTTTGTGTAAGCCTCTGTACTGCTGCGATCAGGACTGCGCATCTGTTCTGACATATTAGGCTGGAGAAATCCCATGAAACAGCTTGAGGGACACGATTCAATTCTGTAGGTTGACGTATTTCCTTTTGAAACAGGAAGTCAGAGTGATGCTGTGTTGAAGTGCTCGACTAATTGACAGCAGCCAATAAGAATTTGAGATGCACCTCGGTGAATCAAAACAAGCAAGCTAAACAAGGAGAACTTACGAGGAGGCTTTTTTGTGGAGGACTTTTTCAACCATGCCTATTCTTGTAATGCTGTACACATTGGAGCAGTATGCTCATTAGGCTCATTATTTGTATATATGCTCAAAATCCACTTTATTAGGAACACCTGCTCATTCATGCAATTATCTAATCAGGTGGCAACAGCACAATGAATCAAATCATGCACATACATACATACATACATACATATATATATATATATATATATATATATATATATATATATATATATATATATATATATATATATATATAAAGAGCTTCAGATAATGGGGCAGGAAGTGATCTCTGTTGACTGTGGCATGGTTGTTGGGGACAGATGAGCAGAAACAGCTGATGGGCGATATCTTATATGCGATGTACCATTGAGCTGGCACACATGCGACAATGACTCGATGCACAACTCTTTACAGCCGTGGTGAGCAGAAAAGCATCTCGGAAAGCAGAACGTGTCAAACCTTGAGGCGGATGGACTACATGAGCACTCCTGTCAGCCAAGACCATGAATCTGAGGCTATAGCAAGCACTGGACAGATGAAAACTGGAGAAAAAAAAAAGGCCAAATCAAGTTTTTCATGAATGAGACAGGTGCTCCTAACAAAGGTGCTGGCGAGTCGACTTTTGTCCAGGGTATTACAGAGCGTTAAATCAAACGTTGCCCGTGCTCCAGGCCAGAACATATACATTTAAATGCACGAATACAAGACGAGAACAGGATGAGTCGTCAAAAACATTTTAAATACACTCCACAACACTAAAGGACAAATGCGAAAACACCAATTTTGTTTTCAGAGGCACTTTTAACCATCAGATAAATGTTGATGTCAAACGAGTTGCTATATTTACAGGGTGTGGCAGTGTATGGCATGCATCGAAGCCAAGAAACATTTCCCTGCTCTCTGCTTTCGACCTGTTCTGTCACAGCTGCTGCATTGGAGAAAACGGTACTACCTATTTTCATCTCTCTGCCTCACATTCATTCACTTACAAACAGACAAACCAGACGGGAACCTCTGTGTGCGCATCTGAGGGTCTCCCGCTTGTATATGTCTGAAGCTCTGGAAAAGGATATTGCCTGAAGAAAGCTCACAGACCAGGCAATAAAACACTAGTACAGTGTGTGTGTGTGTGTGTGTGTGTGTGGAGCACATCACGCCATGTCATTACAGAAGGAAATCTCTTAACTAATCAGCAGCGTAACACTCACTCCAGTCGGCAGGGACGGACCAATATGGATCCATTTTCCCATAAGATGGCATCTCATTTTCCACTCGCTTTACTGAAAACAGGCCGCCAGACAAACGGACAAACAGCTGCGTTGCTCTTAAAACATAAACACCAGCTTGTTCATGGCTTGTTTTGGTTCCCCCCCCCCAATAGCAGTCCACAGCAATCCAGCGCTACTTTCATTCTCCAACATCTGGGGTGTTTTTTTTTCTTCTGGTTTTGCTTTTAAATTACAAAACGCTCCGTTCGTCTGATTCGGCAAGATGACTACCTCAAAGCGCAGCTCCGTCTGATCTGGGACAACATCTTGCAGTAATCTGCGAGTGGGCCTCGTAATTCGTTTGGGTCTGTATGATCCTGTGCTTCTGGGATAGAGTTTGACTGTGAGCCTGGGGTACTGCAGTACTACCTCGATTTCACATCAGGCCCCGGGCTGTAAGGCTGAAATTCAGAATCACTCGATAAAATGTCACGTAACGCTGACGTGTGAGTGTCAGTGACATTTACTGCGGTGTAAATAGTCGGCTTAATGGAATCTGACCTCTGAGCTGTTGGAACACTGAACTGCTTGGAATTGCAGGTCTCATTTGGAAAGCAATCACATCTATTCAGGAAATTGTATTCAGGGGAGCTGTATGATTTTTCTAACAGTTAGTCCTACACTACACTAGCGGTGAAGCCAGATTTAATGCAAGGATCAAGGGTCTGCTTATACACTCACAAGCCACTTTAATAGGAACACTCATACCTCTGCTTATTCATGCAATTATCCAGTCAGCCAATCACATCGAAGCAGTACAACGCAAAAAGAAAATCATTCGGATACAGCTTGAGCACTTCAGATAATGTTCGTCTGAATCAAATGTTGGAATTGGGGGAAAATGAGATCTCCGGCTGATCTCCTGGGATTATCACATACAGTCTCTAGAGTTTTATGAAGTCTGTGGTAACTCGAATATCCACTCTTTACAAACGTCATGAGCAGAAAAGCGTCTTGGAACACCCCAAACCTTAAGACATGGGCAACAGCAGCAAATCCCTCCTGAAGTTTCACTCCTGTCAGCAGTGATTGCTTGAGGGGGCAGTGCTGGCTTGAGGGTTAAGGCTCTGGGTTACTGATCGGAAGGTTGGGGGTTCAAGCCCCAGCACTGCCAAGCTGCCACTGTTGGGCCCTTGAGCAAGGCCCTTAACCCTCTCTGCTTCAGGGCGCCGTATCATGGCTGACCCTGCGCTGTGACCCCAGCTTCCTGACATGCTGGGATATGTGAAGAAAAAAAGAATTTCACTGTGCGGTAATGTGACCAAATGTGACCAAAAAAGGCTAATCATTTTCGCACAAATGTGCAGAGGTACAGTTATTCCTAATAAAGTGGCCAGTAAACATATACCTCATAAGAATGCTGTTGAAATATAACCAGCATTACCGCGCCCCCCCCACCACTACACACAGATACACACACCATACTGAAGTAGTTTAATACATGTAATGCCAGAGCAGTTTGTTGTTTTTACACCCATTACTGTACTTCTACGATTGTAAAAATCGATCGTTTGACATTACAAATTCATGCTATGGTAGCAGGCTGTGAGTAGTCCATCTTGTACATGTATACTTAAAAAGCTCCTCTCATTAATCTTTCATAAGACAATCAACATTGTGTAGTTTGGCTCGAAGACATTAAGAGTCTGATGAACAAAAGACAAGGAGTTTGCTGTAAATCTAATAATACGTCCTCTTTGGGTCCTCTTGTTTTTGTTTATTTTTGTTTACTTTTCAGCCGGAGTACTTTTTGTATTTTGCAGGACTTTTACATTGAAACGCAGACAACAGAAAAGGCTAGAAGCTAGCATGTTCCAGTATTTGGTTACAATACACCACAATATTAAACAAACCAATCTAGCCATTTGGAAATTAGTCAATATTGAACAATGATTTTGTGAATAAAGACCTCATGAAAAACCTTTAATGTTCACAGGCCCATGTTTTATATTGTTCCTTCTTACTGGTTTGTTCAACACATCTACCATAGAAAGGCGAAAGAGTTTTGGAGGAGCACCTTAAGCCGAATAAATATAAGACGGCATTTAGGTGACATAGAATGAGTGTAAAAACAATGGGGAGAGTTCTATGAGCTGAAAAAAAACGAAAACAAAGAGGTGGCTTGTTCTCAAACGGAAAGGTAAGCTGGAAACAGGAATGAGCGGCCAATCGACAATCAGTGTTTGGACGAACGTTTGTGTGACAGATGCTCGTCGCTAAGCTAGGATAAGAATATTTCTCTGTACCATCAGCTCAAGATGGTAGTTACATCCACCGACTCGGATAAGCAAGTTGCAAGCCATAGTTGAGGCTTAGCTTTATCAAAGAATAAAGAAAGGATAATCCTTTTTTTTTTTGCCAGGGAGTCATTCTTGTGGATGTTAACAGTGAGAGCAAATCGAGAAAAGAGATAACTAGTCAGACCCTCCAGGATTTTGCGATCAGAGAAATTGACACAAAATCAAGGAAACTGCAATATTCGCTGGAGCTTGCGAAGTTACCGCAGATTTGGGCCAAGTCACATCATGTGACGTCATCACAACGCACATTCAGCCAAAGCCCTCTGCGATTCACGTGCACCGAACATGAGTACAGCTAAAAGGTCTCATTTAACAACAAACATCACTGCAAACGACTATTTCATGCAATTGCAACGTCGCCAACTTAAGTAGTTTTCCTCAAAAAAAGAGCACAAACTCCACTGCAAATTTTGAAAAAAGCCATAGTAAAATCAAGCATTTTTAACTGCACAAAAAAAATTATAAATAAAAACACTGCAAAACCCTGTACTGACTGCACTTATATAGTCTATTTTACAACTAAAGAAAATGCTAACCTAGCTAACATGGTTATTCATGTACTGAACTAAGTTAGATTAGCCAGCAACGCGATGAGAGTGACGGTACATAAAGATACCTCGACTGAACTAACGTTAGTATCCAACATGGTTTGGAAGCTGAACAAAGTCAGGCTGTGTTCACATGTAATGTCTTTTGCTGAGGAAAACCACCAGTCAAAGTGTTTCTTCATATAAAAAAAGAATAAATTCAGTTGAGAACATCCCTCTGGGTGTTTTTGAAAACACTGTCTACATCATAGGCTTATTGTGTAATACAGGTGCTGACTGCTTCAAAAAAAAAAAAGAATAAAAAAAAAAACAAAGTGTGGACACTGCAGCTGAAATAAATGTTGAAATAAACCAAGAAATTCTGCCGGTCTCCTTCGTGTCGTTTGGTTGCATTTTCAAAATAATTACATTTGTATTTCAACATGTTTATTCTTCCTGCAGTGGTGCTGCACAAATATGACCTAAAACATCATCCGACTTTCACACTAGGCCTAAATGTAGATAAAGAGAACCCAAATAAACAAACGAGACAAAAATATTATACTCGGCCATTTCCTTATTGAAGAGAACGATCCAATGTTACATATCTGTGAGTGGCAAAAGTATGTGAAGCTTTGCTTTCAGTATCTGGTGTGACGCTGTTGTGCAGTAACAACTGCAACTCAACGTTTCCGGTAACCATTGATCAGTCCTGCACATCGGCTCGGAGTAATTTTAGCCCGTTCCTCAGTACAGAACAGCTTCAGCTCTGTGCTGTTGGTCCGTTTCTCACATGGACTGCTTGCTTTTCATTTCTATGATGATGATGATGTTGTTTTAGGTCATACTTATGCAGAAAAGTAGAAAATTCTAAAGGGTTCACAAACTTTCAAGCACCACTTTATGTTAAGGCAACCCACATACAGTACATTTTCATTAAATCTCAGTCATCATTATTTAGTGAAACGAATAGACTTTTGACTACAAGTACAAGAAGTGCTGCCAGCTTTCTCTCACAAACATGCCAAGGATAATGCTCAAAAACCAAGTAGAAAAAAAATCCTTATATTTCCTTCGAATAATTTCAAACCCCCCAAAGCGATTGCATCAAATGTAAATCTGCTATGAAAAAAAGAAGAAATAATTAAAGCTAACAAACGTGAAAGAAATAAAAGTTTTTACCTTGTTGAGAGAGAATTTGCATGAAACTAGGTTCTGATTTTTATAACTAATCCGGAGCTCAACTTTTCCGGTACAAAGGTGTTGGAATGACGTGACTGTAACAGCAGCTAAAGAGGAAGCATATAAATCAACACTTTTATTGCCGTTTTAAAGCACTTGAACTAACAAAGCGTGAGAGAGAGAAAAATCCTTCCCTTTCTACAAAATGCAGGCTTTTGATGATGATGTGTGTGTGTGTGTGTTCTCGTATGAAGCATCCAGGGGTTTAAACTGAACTGCACATCATGTAGTGATTAAGCCCACACCAGAATCCTCATATATATAACGTGACTAACATTTCTATTTCATCTTCAGAATAAGCCAATCAATAAAAATGCAAAACAAGATACAAGTAGATTTATACACTGTCCATCCACTTCATCTAGAACACCTGCTCATTCAAATTCAAACGTTACTGGTCTCTCTCTCTCTCTCTCACACACACACACACACACACACACACACACACACACACACACACACACGCGTGCAGTGAAATGCTTTTTACGACTGTACAGTGCAATGAAATGATCCAATCGGCCAATCATGTGACAGCAGCGCAATGGACAAAATCATGCAGATGCAGGTCAAGAACTTCAGTTAATGACCATATTAAACATCAGAATTCGGGAGAAAAAGATCTTTGACTTGATGCCAGATGGGATGGTTCGAGTGTTTCAGAAACAGAGGGGCTTTTTTTATTTTTATTTTATTTTATATACACAACAGTGGAATGGCGCTAAAAACAAAACCATGTGCAGCAGTGCTGTGGGTGGAAATGCCTTTTGGATGAGAGAGATCAGAAAAGAGTGGCCAGCTGACAGAAGGTTTATGGGAAAGCAAACAACCACGGTGTGCAGAAAAGCATCACAGAATGCACAACATATTGAACTGTGAGGCTACAGTGGGCACGGGCTAAATAAAACCAAGTGATGTCTTATCAAAACTGGACAGTTGGAAAAATATTGACCTGTGCTCAGTGTAGCCGGAGATTCCTGTTCTTGACTTATAGGAGAGGAACCCAGTGTAATCGTCTCTTCTTTGGTTCAAAGTGCCTTCTGAGATGCTTTTCTGCTCACCACGAGTGTAAAGACTGACACAGGCATGACGTATTTTTGTAGGCCGAAAAGAAAAAAAAAAATCAGATTTTTTCCATTGGCTTTTGGATTAGTGCGGAAAATAATCTCTGTGGCCAATAAATGTTTCTGAACCTTAACCGTTTTATTCATCAAGATAATCTTTACAAATGAAAACAACTTTTTTTTTTAAATCTTGAAGTCTAAATATAAATCGGCAGAAGTAAAAAGCTAAAGTTAGGCTAAAAACGAACTACACCACAGTCGCGCGACTTCAGCGTCACAACCCGACAACTCTTTCAATCTTTATCGTTAAAAAAACAACAACAAAAAAAAACTACAATTAGAAAACTGAAAAAACCTAGAAATGGATAAATCTACAAGTTTGAGTAGGAATAGTTTGCAATAGTTGGCTCACTTTAAAAGGTTGAAAATAAATGATAAAATCCTATAAACCAAGAATGAAAAATCGTGGAAGCCATCATTTCCCCCGTGGATGGAGACGTTCGAGATTCCTGTATTTCAGGTTGTGTAGCCCATCTGAAGACAGCGAGACGATGAGAATTTAACCGCAAGCACATCAAGCACGTGTCCGTTCAATACACTCGATATGAACACGTGTTGTTCTCGTGAGTTCTGAGGGCTGTCACAGCACACGCCTGCTTCTCCTCACCAACACTAAAGATGACACGGGATGGAACCTGTTCACACAAACCTCATGTTTCAAGGAGCGAAGGGAAACGAGGCTCTGTGAGGAAAACGCCGTGATCTCCGCTTGCTTTGCTTACAGCGATCCCGCGCGTGTCAGCGTGGGGGGGAGGGGGGGCGGGGTGAAGCCGGCCTGTCTCTTTTCTGCCAGGCTGCCCTGAGTGTCAGCTGAATCTCTTAAAACGACAGACGAGCAGGCCAATTACCCTGCTTTTGGCACCCGTAACACACACAAAAAACAGATTCTGAAGAAGAGCAGAGCACGGGCTTGTTGTGTGTGCTGTCAGGGAGTGTTGGCAGATTGTTCAATTTAATGAGTACACAGCAACTGAATGCCCGATCAAGAGTTCTTTTGAAGGAACACGGCCGGCGGAGTGCAGGAGAGCAGACTGTGCTTGGTGTAGTCTGGACACACACACACACACACACACACACACACACACACACACAGATTTCCAATGAATATTTTGGAAAAACACATTCACACAAGTCAGTAAATGAAAACCTTAAATGTTGGGAAACGTAGCATAAAAACAAAGAGCTAGCCGTACAGACTAGATCCATCTCCCAGAAAATCAGTAGGCCAGCGGAGTTTGGAGGGAAAAAACTAACAAAAACAAATAAAGTAAGCTAAGGTTAAGTTTAATGAAGTGTTTAAAATAGCTTTTAAAGCCCGTGCCAGGTGATGGTGGATAACATCGTTCAAAGAGCCAGAAAGCTACCGCTGTCAGACGTTTCTCTGAAGAGAAAATCCAACGTCTTAAACTGACCCGTCCAAACACCGACTCCGATTTCTCATTTCACGACAAACTGACTAGGTTTTCAAGTGGTGCGCGCCTCACACTGTGCTGTTCGGTGTCTAAACGGATAACGAAATCAAAGCTCGGCTCAAAAGGCGCTGCGTCCGAGGGCTCCGTTACGCATGCCGGGTTCCACATGGGATCTTCCCTACAGGTTGTCTGACACTTCATAGGAAAGCGGCTCCGTTTGCAACACGTTATTTACTGCTCTCCGCCTGCGAGTGCTTCACACAGGCTCTAGCAGCAACTGCTCTCCGAATTGCCCTCTCGGGTGAACTCGGAATGCGCTCCGGCTCAAAAGATGGATTAACGCTATGCCAAAAACGCTAACCAGATTACTTCTGTCCTGTCACCGTCACCCTCAAGGCTTCCCTGGTTCTGAGAGCGAGGCATGAATCCAGGACGGCAGAAGACAACTTGATTGATGGAAGGAAAGCTGCGAGGGGCAAGTGAACAGTCGGCAGCGCCGCGTTCTCGTAGCGAGCACTAATCTTCCATGTAAAACTACTCTAATAAAAGACTCCGAGCCACAGCGATGGCGATGAACGCTCGGCTGACCGAGCCAGCGAGAAGACGTGTTGTGAGAAAATGATTGGCGGTCGGTTTAACGGCGGGGAGCCGCACAAAAGGAATCTGCTTTCTTAAGCGTTTTGTTTTCTGAAACCGAGCACAATGGGATCGGGTTGGGGGTTGAGCGAGAACGGTTCGCATACGTTGAGTCACTTTAGCAGAGGAAAAATAAGCACAGCTGTGAGGAAGTGTGTGCGCCACTGGGTTTTGCTCAAACACAGCTTCTCTCTGTAGGACCCGTGAGACGTCTTCGTGCCCTCTAGCCTGTAGGGAATGATTACTAATAGATGCCTCCTACGCTGTTTGACTGCCTCTCTCTGCAATTCACAAAGAAGCGAGACATTATTTCACCATGTCTCACCCCAGCGCTAACGACTAAAGTGAGCCGTTATCCTACGCCTCCATAGAACTGAGACATTTGTACAAAGAATACAGGGAATGTTTTCTTCCCCCCATCCCCAAATCGATGGAGTATGAAATCTTTCTTGGAACAGAACGTTACCTAAAGTGTCCACTTCATTAGATAACTGCACAGAAACACTGTCGGTTGCTTGATGTGTATTTTAATACGTTTCCTTTTATTATTTATAAATGTCAAACTCCCACAGAGGATTAAAACAATAACCTGATACTTATGCTTGCACTCTACAGGACCTCAATAAAGACTTGAAACTCCACAATCAATATGATCACACATAAGAACCTGGCGGTTGTCTACTGCTCGGACGGGACACGGTGACATTGCTAATGCCGTTACGATGCCATTTAACAGTGCGAAATATCTTCGACCATCAGGGACAAGAGTCGGGATTCGTTGTAAGTAAAAGAGCAAGAGCTTCGTTTCTCACTCGCCATTATTCACAGACATATTAACGAGAAATCCAAAGTAAATTTGAATTAGGATGCAACGTGACGCAACCGTGAGTGCTGCATTATGCCACAGACCCGACTCGAGAAGACAAGTGAGATGGCACTGATTGTGGACCTGACGTTCTGGAAGCTGATTAGAGATTAGGTGTGAGGACGGGACAGACTAAAAGATGTAAAGCGCTGCTGCATCGCTCTCTCTCTCATTCTGTACATTGTTGTGCAATGTGTACAGGATTTCGCAGAGGGGTTGTTCTTTTGCGATTTTTGCTGCCAAAAACGGATGATTTTGAGGCGGTTTCTTCCCAAAATTACCAAATGTAATTTGAGTTTATTGTGCTATTTTTTCTCCAGACAATTAATTGACTCGTTCAGACTTCTGATGCTAAACGAGAGCTTCTGGCTCTACTCATATTCAACGCATGTGACTCGAAGAGGGCTTTGACTGAATGCATGTTATGATGATGTCACGTGACGTGTCTTGGCCCAAATCTTCGGAAACTTCTGCTGTAATTTTGAAACAAAATAAATAACGCACGCTCCTTGAGACACTGCGGAGTTCGCTTGATTTGCGTTAAGTTCCATGCCCGCAAAAACCACGATATCCTGGAGGGACTGACTGGACACGGATTGAAGAGAAGTCGAACACAGAAGTAGTGCACACAGCAAACATTTGACTCAAAGTCCCAGAACGCGACGTGACACAATCGTGCCGTGTTAAGCCAGAGACCCGACACTGCCAAAGCGAGAAGGCACAAAGTGTGGACGGTGACATGAGCTTGAAATCTGAATCAGTCGGAGTATAGTGTACAGATGAGGTGCGAGAGTGAGACAGACTAAAGGACTGAAGCATCGCTGCATCGCACTCTTCTCACACGGTCATGTAGTGCCCTTTATGTAGTCTTGCACCATGATCCTAGAGAAAATTTTCGTTCTGATGTCTAACAGCTATATAGTGGAATGTCAATAAAAACCTCTATTTACTCTCTGCGAGCAGTTGAATAGCATTGTGGGTAATGTAGGAAGCTCAGGATTTACTCCGTGGAAAATCCCAAGTCATTCAGTGTGGATGTTTTCCTTTAAGAAGGTGGTAAAGGTCTAATAATCCCAACGCATTATTATCCGTGTTATATAGAATTATTAACCCAGTGAATGGTGTCTTCACTTTACGCAGCGTCAACAAACGCTGCCTATCTAAACACCGTTGAGAAAACAAGATCACGAGAGGTGAAGTAAGCTTCAAACACAAAGGATTCACACGTCTCCGGCGACATAACCTGCAGGTTAAACCTGAATACATCTCCATGGACATCGCCACGCAAACAACGCTTACCATGCAGCAGACGAAACAGTGCGAGCAGACTGACTCACTGTAAGCAAACTGTTATGTATTATACGACAGGCCTTGCTTGAGGAACGGGTGTGTGTGTGTGGAGAGAGGAAAGAAGGAGAGCGAGAGAGAGCAAGAGAGCACAAAATGATTGTGTGTGCTCCTCCAATCACACGCTGCTGAGAGCTCCATTTGGTCGTGGTGCAACACAGTGGCAGGTGGCCATACAATCCAGCCTGTGTCTCCTGCACACTGAATGGACCCAACACAATGACACGCTTATGATCTTATTCAACAGCACGGGGGAAACTTCCAATTAAACAAGTGCCCTTTGTGAAACAGGGTGTTTAAAAAAAACAAAAAAACACTACTTACAAAAATGCTTCAATGGAAGAAATGTATGAAATGAAGGCAACAAAACATCTTAATGGTACTTAATGCTTAATCTTTCCTCTAGAGCGATATGACAATATCTCTACAATCACGATACACTTTCTGGAGATACCACGGGTATCGTTGTTACGCTGTATCGTTACTCTTCATCCATTCACCAGATCTCTTACACACACACACATACTCTATAGACCAGCTAAGTGGAAGTTCAAGATTTTTGCATGGAGGATTTCACTTCGATATGAATATTTACTGACGTGGTTCCTCAACACAGCTATATCAATAATACGATCTCGCATATCGCTTGAAAACCTCTCGAAGATACATGACATCCATCGTTCCCCTTGCAAAAGTTTTAGAACAGCAAGGTTGATTCTGTTGTTTTTTTGCTATATCCTGAAGGAATCTGGGTTTGAGATTAAAAGATGAATGAGGCGACAGATCACAATTCCAGCTTTCATTTCCTCATGTTTACATCGACATGCTAAACAACTTAGAACATGCTACCATTTTTGAGCTGAGCAAAAACACTGGAACATGCGACTGATAGGTGATTTTGGGTTTCACCTGTGAAGATCTGTATTTGTTATTAAAAAGGATAAACTAACATGAAGGCCAGAGAGCTGTCTATGGGAGAAAAGTAAGCCATTCTGAAGCTGAGAAAAGAGGGAAAGATCTATCAGAGCCATTGCACAAGCATCAGGAATAGCCGATACAACAAATCTGGAACGCTGTTCTGATACTTTCGGAGAGGACTATATAATACAGCCAAACAAGCGTGTTGCACAACAAAAATATTACAAATTAAATACTGAAACAGGGCAAAAAAATTATTATTTTATTTAACACTTAAAACAAAGATTTTTTTTAAATGTAAAATATTTTTCAATTCTAAAAAATTCTGTACAATATTTTAACATAATCAGCTTCTCCTTATTATCTCAGAGTTTGTAATTGGTATAAAAACCACAGGAAAATCCTGTGAAGTCTCAGAAAAGTGGGCTGACAGGACCATTTTTCAGAACAGCAATATATCGTCATCTTGCTCTGTGATACATTTCCACATCTTATATACAAACGTCTTTTCCAAAACTCTGCGGCTCTTCTTCCATTACGATAGAAAACGTTATGGTGTAGTGTAGGTAGGACACAAACTCAAGCAAAAGACAAGCAGATGTTTTTAGGCCACATCTGATCACCATCTGTCCTCTTCAGAATTACACGGTCAACATGCGCTCCTTTTTCGCTCGGTTTGTCCACTCGGCTTGTTTTGATCAGCAGTTACGTTAAATGTTGACAGAAAACTTTTTTTTTTTTTTTTAACTGTAGGAATATTAAAAAGAAAAAGAGAAGAAAAAGAAAATACAAGACACCCTTAGGATTAATTTCATAACCATAATCCAACAGATTAGCCGAAGGTGTACCAACTTGCCCAGATCTATTATGCTGTTAAAATTTAGATGTGTAATATTTTATATGTTGACATGTTTGTTTTATTAATGCTGAAGTTGGATTAAAGTTTTAGATTGAGAAGTATACTCACAAGCACAACTGTACTCATTCATTCAAACCCATTCAGTTTCAGTCTAAACTCTACATCATTCCCATAACAAATATATCAAACGTATAGGTATGATAGAGTATCTACATCAGCATGATACTGTCCATAAATACAGGATCAGCACCTGATCAAGGCGGAGTTTCCCATAGAAGTATCATAACACGATGATGTTAAAGGTATATTAGTCTTTTCATTTTCAAAAACTTTTGTCTCTAATGCTTAAGTGGGTTCGATATTTGAATGATTCCTGGCCGTGTTCACGAAGCTCCGCCCCCAGGATCCACGATGGCACGCATAGGCCTATAGGTTTCTCAATATAGAGAGATAATATAAAGAGAACTTGCATCCTCGTGAACTCGTTCTACGTCATCATCCACCGCTGAAGTTCAATTCCTATACTCAAGAATGCAAGTACCGGAGACGCATGAAACTACCCGGATGTGTTCCTGACATCGAGGATGCATCGGATGCAGACTGAACCCAACGAACACGTGTGAAGTCCCAGAAGTCTGTGGCCCATACCTGTAGCTGTAACATCTTTTTAACGACAATAACCTGAATCAAACTAAACATGCATCTAAAAATAAAGATTTTGATATATGATTTAGATAGATATGAGATATATATGAGGTTGTTGAAAAGTCCAATTTATCCCTCAGAAGTATTTTAATTTAACTACGCTAGCGTCCATCCTAAGGTAACAGTAAACATAGCTTACTTTTCAGTCCGTGGTAGTAAACAGAGTTTACTACATGAAATCATGCTTAAGTAATTTTTGGTTAATCAGCCAGTTAACAGTAAACCTCTTAACCAGCTGAAACATATTACTTAGGCAGCACTGAAGAGACCATAGTCCTGTCCCACTACGAGAAATGACCTGGGACGGTCCATCGGGCAACGGGAAGCTCACAGCACATCTCAATTCTCAAAGGCAAGTTATGTCCACCTGTCCTTCCGACTGCGTTCTTTCAAGGTAGCCTGGCAAGATCCGGTCTTCACGAGAATGCAAGTCCGTTCTTTGTGCTCTTAAAATTGAGAAACAGCTAGTGTCTAGAAAATGCCTGACAGGCGGTTCATCAAAAACACAAGCAAGCATTCAAAATAAACAAAACATGCTTTCTCAAAGACTTAAAATGTTTGCTACATCCACGGCTTATCCTAATGTTTTTTGGATCACGTTCCATATATCGTCCGGGTTATTTGAATAAAATAAAATACATTATTGCACCTTTACATGGTTGAGTAAGCATCATATCGAACTCTTTCTATACAGCCGGGTTTACACTTTAGTGGTCACAGATTCGAATCGCACATCATAAACAATTCTTTGGCCGTTGAGTGTGGTGGTCTGGCTTAGAGCGCATAAAGTGAAGTGATTTACTGCCGCTGCAACCAAACATGACCAACAACAACGTTCACACGATGTCAGAAATGTTTAATTCAAATGTCAGTGTACGTATGCTGCCATCACACCTGTCTAAATAAGGCTTACTAAAGTTATGTCTTCATTTTAATGACGATTTATGGAATCAAGAGCCTGGATCTGACACGCTTTCTGATCCGAAACTGTGTTTTACTTCAATGTAGTGAAGTCTTGTATTCTGACCGGCATGCCTCAGATCCTGTGCGCAGACACAAAACACAAACTGTCTTAAGGCTCGCCATGAGCACGACTGTGATGTCTGGGATACCTTTGCAACAAAAGAAGCTTGTAGAGAGCTTTTAAGTTACTCTGAGAACGCGCCACGGATCCGTATCCAAAAATCGAAAACGGAGAAATCAGTGCGTTCGTAATGACTGCTGAGAACAGTTCAGAGTGGTCATGATCACCACCATGCCAGAAAATATCAAATGAATAAACAAATCAGCATCATCATTATAATAGGTATCACAAGAAGATCAGCAGTTGACCGAGGACTACACTGAAAACTCACTCTGTCTCTCTTTACAGGTTAAGATCTTAACTTTACGATTTTTCTTGCAAAACTGAGCCAGGATCTGGTACATTCTCCAAATTCATTGTTTTTTTTTGGGGGGGGCAATGAACACCGTGTTGTTTTGAGCCATGTGACTCAAAGCATGTAAACACAGACCATTAAACCGTCCACAGCATCTCTGAGGTTCCTTATTTTTATTTTTTTGCATAACTTCTAAACCAAAGCATGGAGAAGGGACTGCGTTGGTGACTGAGAGAAAGGTTTATCAGCTGGACTCTCAGTTTAGATGTCAGCATCATATCCAATATATATATATATATATATTTTTTTTTTTTTAAAGTAGACTCTGTGCATGCATAATGAGCTCTAGCAGTCATGTCATTGACAATAATAAGAATCCTAATAACCTTTGACCCCAGTTGGTTTCTGGAGCTCACTTTGAGGGTTTAAGAAAAGTGTGAGAGATTTCATTTTATTTTACATTTTTGAAGGGGGGTGAAGTGTAATGAATGATCCAAGTGCCATGTGAAAGACCAGCTGCTAGAGAGAGAGAGAGAGAGAGAGAGAGAGAGAGAGAAGAGAGAGAGATTAGTTGAAGAGCAGATGGGTGAGACAGGAACCCGCTGAAGCCACACAGCAACAACAAATCATCAACAAAAGCACGAGTCCAGGAGCTTCAACAAGTTCAACATGCACAGGTCTCCAGAAGACAAAGCTTTCCAAGTTCAAACTTCATCCTGCTTCTTGTCTTCTCCCCCCTTCTTCCTGCACAGGCAAGTCAAACCCCTGTATTGTACCTGCAGCAGCCATGATAACGAGCATCCCTCCCTCCCTGGCGGCTGCTGCTGCTGCTGCTAAGAGCCGCGCTGCTGTTTAGCTAGCTAACCCACCTCTCAGCACTATGGTGGCTAATCAGCCCCCCCCAACACTGCTAGCTAATAGCCACTGATTAACACCGAGGCTAATTGCAACAGCCGCTGCGACCGAATATCGACACACACACACACACACGGACGAATAAAGGCGCTGTCGGACACGTCGAGGCTGGAAGTCGGAAATGTTATGAACTTACCTTGCGTCTCGCTCTACAACATCAGAGATTTGTTTGAGATGGGACTGCGAGCAACAAACACAAAGCGGCAGCAGGTAGCTACAGCTAAGGCTCTAAAGCTGTAAAGCTATAGCTAGCAGGCTATAGCTGCTCTGTGGGTGCAAAAGGAGCAAATGAGTGATTGACTAATGTCAGGGAGCGAGTTTAATCATTCGGGAGGAAACCTTTGTAGGTGTGCGTGTTCAGAGTGATGGGATTGGGATCTCTGTCCTTCTTCAGTAAGAAAGAAAAGCCCTGCATGAAGAAGCTCCTCCCTCCCAGCCAGAGGGACCTGGCAAAGCCCCGCCCACTACCAGTGTCCTGAAGCAGGATTGGCTGTTCTGCCGCTGTGAGCGCGAGAGCAGCCAATGAGCTTTAGGTTTTTGTGATTTAAAAACGCGTGCGTGGGTACGCGCGCGTGTTTGTGTGTGCGTGTGTAGTAGATTAGGCGTGTGCGCGCGCGTGTTTTGTGTTTTGTTGCTGAGGATACTTTTAACCACAGGCTGATTGCATTCATTTCAATCGCTCAACACGTTTTGTTGTTTTTTTTAACCCGTCTTAAGCCTAATCAGTAACAATTATAGACAAATGAAGTATAATCCAGTTTGTTTGTTTTTTTTATGCTTTTACAAATACAGGAATTCGTAAAGCATTAGATGTCAATGATGGGCCATCAAATATATTGATATTTCTCTCTAAAACAAGATGTTTCCTAAATAAATATGTATATGTTCAAGCATGGCCAAGCTGCCACTGTTGGGCCCTTGAGCAAGGCCCTTAACCCTCTCTGCTCCAGCGGGGCTGTATCATGGCTGACCCATCACTCTGGACCCAGCTTCCTAACAAGCCCTGATATGCGAAGAAAAGAATTTCACTGTGATGTTATGTATATGTGACAAATAAAGATCAATCGTTTAATTTTCCATACTGTTTATCCTACACAGGGTTGCGGGGAGTCTGGAGCCTATCCAGGGGAACTCGGGGCACATGGCAAGGGACAGTGTACCAACTCATCACAAACACATTCATTAATTCAAATGCCAATCAACCTGTAACGCATGTCTTTGGACTCCGGGAGGAAACCAGAGTACTCGGAGGAAACTCCTGAAGCACGGGGCGAAGATGCAAACTTCACGCACACAGAGTGAGGTGGGATTCAAATGTGCTTCAAAGACAAATGTGCTAACCACTAAGCCACTGTGCTCTCCTTCTTTTTTAAATTATATAAATATTGACTGGTGACCATACCTTGAAATAAGGTTGCAAGGCTGATAAATTAATTGCTAATAAAAAAAAAAAGTAAAAAAAATTATAATTCCTTCCGGTTTTCCAGGTTGGATTTCCAATATGGACTGGATAATTTAACATAATATTATCTGCATGTTACATATGAGTATTCAGTCCTAGAAGATGTTGCAATTTGTCTTTTTAAAAAAACCTTAATATTTTGTATACTTGCATAATATTTTGTCTACTTTCACAAATAACTATTATAATAAACTGTCACCCATCTCAAAAAGCTTTTTGAAAAACATCAGAAATACATGGGGGTAACTCTGACACCAACTTCTTGTCCAGTCCTTCTTGGTATTAATTTGTATCCCTCGAATACCCTTAAAATATACTTGGGAAGGAAGCTATTGAAGGCTAACCATTTCAGACATTTATCCTTGCTGTGACCTTGACCCTGTATGGATCAATTCCGAATCAGTTCCAAGCTGTATACAATGATCATTCCGTATAAATCCTATAAACTTTCAACCTCTGGTTCTGGGGATATCGCAAGAATCTCAAAAGGACAGATGCAAAGACAAGCAGAAAATATAATGTAAAAACCTTGATTTCATCTTGAGGTTTAATAGTACATCCACCCATCCATCTATCCATTCAGATTTTATTCCTGGTCTCAGTGGTCGTCACTGGCAAAGTACACAGTGGATTAATGAGACCCATTTGATTTTAGATCATTTAATCACATTTACTTAAATATTCTTTTTTTTCCAAAAAGAAATAGCAAAAATAAGTCAAGCTTTGGGGTCGTTTTGATCTACAATGTCCCACACAAACTGTATAAACAGCAAACAGATGATGCTCAGAATTGTGTTTGAGCCACTGTGTTGTCATTAACATTTTGTTTAAAGACCTTAAAGATAATATGTCCAAAGTCAAAGTAATTATCATTATCCTTACTGCACAATGAAATGAGGTTCCAGATATATTAGTAGTATCTGTATTATAAAATGTTTTTCTCATGTCCTGACACAGATCATTCTAAGGTAGAAGTGAATGGTCTCATCATGTGACCATTTATACCACCAGCATGAATATGTTCATATGAAATGAAGACAGCTTATAATTTAGTGGGATCTGACTAGTGGGATGATATGTTGAGGAAAATAAAAATTAAGCTATCTTAAAAATCATCTTAATGGACTGACACAGTTTCAGTGTCAGTTTTGATTCTGTAACAAACAGCTTTGTTGTCATGCTCTCTGTGAGTGAGAAAGGTGACCCTGTGAACACAACACTCATGCATCACGAGCCCTGGCCACAAACTCACGCCATTATTTTTAATAAAAGCTTTTAGGCTGTAGGGTTTGAATGTGCCTGTGAGTGTATTCAGTGTGCAGCCCTCTGCAGGAGGGAATGATTGGTTTACAGTGTGACTTTCTAAGCAGTGTGTATTTCTCTTCCCCTGTCTAAGAAGCAGTTCTGGTCCCAAAGGATTCATTCACAAGTGAATGATCAGGCTGAGCCATTACCACTGAGCTCTGCATGCTGCACTTAACCCCCCCGTGTGCTTCCTAACACAATACTGTATACTAGTGATCGCTTTTCTTTCTTTCTTTTGTCATTTTTGCCCCACAATAATTCAATCTGCATTGTCATTACACACAAACACACACACACACTGAATGAATAGATGCCTATTACAGGGTTTTTGGCTGAAGTAAAAACTGGCACTGCGCCACTAAATTCTTGACCTTTTTCAATTTTCAGTCTTATTGTGTAACATCGCAGTTGACAGAAAAGCATGTAGGCCGGTGATGAAATAAAGCTATGAGGACGAAAATGCCTGGGTTCGGAATAACTGGATGTTATTACTGAGCAGGGTTAGAGATGATTGAGTGATAAGTAATTACAGAGTCCCAGAGATAGTAGGGGAAAAGAAAAGAAAAGGAAAAAACGAAACAAAGACGAAATAACACACCCGGAATGATTGAACTTGACACTGCTTGGTTTTGCTATGCAGATTTTTATGGGGTGCCAGTAAAGCCTGTTAAAGGTTAATGCAGGGAGAATTTTTCATGATTTACATATGTAAGTGTAGACTACAAAGAGTGGTAAATGGCTATTCTGTGCTATCATCCCACGAGTGATAGTTTTACAGACTGCACCTAAAATGTTCGACTGAAATGATCACAACTGGCTGTTTTTCATTTCCAGTACGATGGCGGTACCCGAGATTCTGTGCTCGAAAACGGATGGCTTGTTGTATCATGACAGGCCAAAACGAACAATGCAAATAGAAGAAAAGGAGGAAATTCTAGAGTGAGTGTTGTCAGGAAGAGACCGGTTACGCTGGCGGTGATTGGAGAGGGAGGAGGCAAGAGGTGAGTCACAGCCAATTCACCAGAGTGCCTGTAATCACAGAGACAATAATGCCTACAAGTGCAGTTAAGAGACAGGCTCAGCGGCTCCAAAAGGAGCAAAGCACACCACCCTTTTTCCTTTGTAACTTAGAAAATGCATGCTTAATGGACCCTCTGCACACATAATACCCCCATCATTCCTGCCAGCACTAAACAGATGGCCTGAATCTCATTCCCACCTCTGAGCTACCTTGTCTTGGCAGCCCATCTGAAACTCTTCTATCAGTAATCCTTTACATGTTGTGCGTCAAAGTATAATTTACATTGAAGGTATTATTCTGGCACAGTACCCCTACTGTGTGATCGAAAGATGTAATGAAGGGGTTAGCGGCTGTTTTCCGAGCAGTGCAGGGACTCCATTAGGCCACATAGCAAGGTTGTTATTTAATATTGTTATTTAATTATTATGGTACTAGCACAACTAGGAGTGTCATAACATAATCTATACAGTCATGTACAGATACATACAGCACGTGGATTTGCATGTTTTGTGCTAATGTATGTGCGCATTAGTCTAATTATTGCTAGTTATTAATAGACTGTACTAAAACAACCTACTGCAATGATTTCATTAATAGATGAGGCATGAGTCAGTGGGAGATAAATGCCTGCTATACGTCATGACAGGCAGGGAGAGAATGATTATTATCAGTGAGAAATGATTATTAATAGGGAGCCTTCTGTGCATGTTCTTCATGTGCATGTGGGTTTCCTCCTACCTCCCAAAAACATGCCAGTAGATGGATTGGCTATACAAAACTGGCCCTAAATGTGAATGTGTGTGTGTGTGTGTGTATGCACGGTACCCTGCAATGGACTGGCGTCCCATCCATGGTACAGTGCTGTGATAAAGTATTTGCCCTGATTTCTTCCATTTTTGTGTATATCTTATACTAAATTGTTTCAGAAATTAAAACAAAAGCTAAGATAAAACAAAGACAACCCGAGTAAACACAAAATACAGTGTTAATATGATATTATTTATCGAAGCAAAAAAGTTATCCAATACCTACTGGGCCTGTGTGAAAATGTATTTGCCCCCATAGTTACTAATTCCCCAAATCTATGAAACTACATTCATAATGGGGTTCAGCTGGACTAGGCGCAACCCGGTTCTCATCCAACGACTCATCCAGAAAGCCACAAAAGAGCCAAGGACAATATCAAAGGAACTACCCTCTCTTGCATCAGTAAAGGTCACCGTTCATGACTCCACTATCAGAAAGACACGGCAAAAATGGCATCCATGGTAATGTGGTGAGCCGAAAAACACTGCTAACCGAGAAGAACCTTAAAGCTCGTTTGAATTTTGCCAAAACAGACATTTATGATCCTCACACCTTTTTGGAGAATGTTCAGTGGATTGACGAGTTGAAAGTGGAACTGATTGGAAGACAGGGATCCCGTTACATCTGGTGTAAACCAAACACAGAATTCCACAAAAAGAACATCATACCTGCGGTCAAACATGGTGCTGGTAGTGTGATGGTGTGGGGACGCTTTGCTGCTTCAGGGCCTGGGTGACTTGCAATAATTTATTAAAACATGAATTCTGCTCTCTACTAGAAAAGGAGAATGTTGAAACTCAATTGCAACTGGATTATGCGGCAAAACAATGATCCAAAACATAGGAATAAGTCCTAGTCCTTGAAGGAAGTAAGATCTGCAGTTATCAGAAGTGTTTGGTTGCAGATGCCACAACCAGATTTTACGTTCAGGGGTGCAATTAATTTTTCCACATTGATGATAGGTGTTGAAAAACTTTTTTTGTTCCTATAAAATAAATAAATACAAACTGCATTGTGTGTTTACTCAGGTTGTCTTTGTTTTATGTTGCATTTCATTCGAAGTTCTAAAACTACAACCCCAATTCTGAAAAAGTTGCGACAGTATGGAAAATGCTAATAAAAACAAAGAGGGGTACTTTGTAAATGTACTTTGACTTGTATTTAAACAAAAAACATATAAAGACAAGGTGTTTGAAGTTAATCAACTCCATAGTTTTGTGAAGACAAATGTTTATTTTTAAATTGATTCAGGCAACACGTTCGAAAAAAGTTGAGTGAGGCAATTGTGTAATCATAGTATATAAGGAGCCTCAAAAAAAAAGGCCTATTCCTTCAAGAGCAAGGCTGGGTCGATGCTCACCAATCTGCCAATAGTACGTCAGCATATAATCCAACACTTTGAGAACAAATTTCCCCAAAGACAAATCTGTCATTTCACCTTCTACAGTGCACGATATAATTAAAAGGAATACAGTCAAATCTCTGTGCGTAAAGAGCAAGGCCGAAAACTTCTGAATGCGCGTGATCTCCGATCCCTCAGACGTCACTGTCTTAAAAAACCGTCATGAGTCTGTAATGGGGATCCTGACATGAGCTCAGGAATACTTTGGTAAACCTTTCAGCCAACACCATTCGCCACTGCATCCACAGATACAAGTTAAGGCTTTACTAAGCAAAGCAGAAGCCATACATTAACACTGTCCAGAGGCGCCGCTGACTTCTCTGGGCTCGGTCTCATCTGAGATGGACAGTAACACAGTGGAATCGTGTTTTGTGGTTGATGAGTCAACATTTGAAATAGTTTTTGGACAAAACAGCCGTCGTGTTCTCCGGGCCAAAGAGGAAAATGACCATCAAAGCTGTTATCAGCGTCAGGTCCAAAAGCCAGCGTCTGTCATGGTATGGGGTATGTCAGTGCCCATGGCATGGGTAACACACATCTGTGAGGGCATCAATAATGCAGAAAGATATGTACACATTTTGGAGCAACATATGCTGCCATCCAGAGCAGAACACCAAACCACATTCTGCCCGGATTATAAGCACATGGTTGCGTATGCAAAGTGTCCGGGTGCGAGCATGGCCTGCTGCAGTCCTGACCTGTCTCTGATTGAGAATGTGTGGTGCATGATGAAGCACAAAACAAAGCAATGAAGGCCCCGTACAGTCGTGCAGCTGAAGAAATGCATAATGGATGAATGGGGGAAAATTCCGCTTGCTAAACTTAATCAACTGGTGTCTTCACTCAGTGTCCAAACACTTAAGTGTTATTAAAAGAAAAGGTGATGTTACATAGTGGTAAACAGTCGACTGTCCCAACTATTTTGGAGTGTGTTGCAGTCATCCGATTTGAAATGAGTGTATCTTCTCAAAAGTAAATTAAAACATTAAATAATGTGTTTTCAATGTAGTACAGGGTGATTGAATTTTCAAATTACTTTTTTTCCCATACAGTCCCAACTTTTTGGAAATGTATTTAGCATGATATATATACACACACACACAAATAGAAGAAATCAGAGGTCAGAACAAATACTTTTTCACAGCACTATATAATCCCGACTCATGTTCGCAAGAGTACCACTATGACCCCTGATCCTGAGGTTACTGAAGGCAAATGACTGTTGCACAGATGTAGAAATCCCTCTGTCCTCCAAGGATAGTGTTCTGCACTGAGCAGGTAACACAAGCAGTTAAATAAACAACACTAATCACAATGCAGATAATTTGCCAGGTGTAAAGTAAAGAGGATAGTGATGTGAGATTTATGCTGTTTACATGATTACTGTCGAGTTTAAAAATCAACTATAAGATGCCATGTCCATAAGAATAAGCTGTTAAGAAGGTTTGCACAAACAAAATCCTACCTGAGGACAACCCAGAAAATCTACAATTGTGACTGTATGTTGTGGCCAGATGACATGTAAATATACCCTTTTTAGCCCTGAACACAACCGGCATGTTTGATAAAAATGGGGACTGCATACGAGGTAAAGCACTGTAAAATATAGCTGTGAATCTTTGATGCTGTGGGACTGTTTTGAAGCTAGTGGCTCTAAAAGGAGCTAAAACCTGTTATTTTTTGTGATTTTGCCTAGACAGATTTGTACAACTAAACCAACACAGAAAATATTTCAAGAATACAAAAATCCATGTTTTGCAATGGATATAAACCCTACTGAATACCAGACACTTAAAGTGAAGAGGACAGTCCTCATGCACAAATCTAAGAATATAAAGCAGAATACAAATAAACATTCCTCTACAAACATCTCCGAACTTACAAGATACTTACCGGGGTTATTTCCTCCAGAGGGAGCACCACCAAATATTATTGCGGGGGTGCCAATAATTTTGAAACAAGTTAAAGAGCTGAAAGCCTATAGCATCCCAACATGTTTACTCTAAAACAGAACACTCATTGAATCATGCAGTGTTAGGGATTCTGTTCCCCCTCCCCATATTTAAAAATGGTGGAGAGCTTAAATACCCAAGTTTCACTAAAATAGAACACTTCATTTTTCCTTACATTCTTATTTTAAAATCTTTAGCCTACATGTTACAAATCTTCAAGGTCTCTTCTTCTCCCATCATACAGCCCATCACTGTATGCTACACCTCAACCGAATGAGCTCCCACACATTATATTTACACTTCACTTTAGCATCCAATCAAGTTCACTCATGTAGAAAAAAGTACCAGCGATCGGGACAATTTGTCAAACGCTATGACCTTCTCATGCTACACAGTGTGGTTAATGGTGTGGTTGTAGCTATCCATGTGTATTTTAAGATGTATAAGCCAGCAGGCTGCAGTGTAGAACGCCACAGTAAAATATTTCAGTAAGCAAAGACACATAAAATGAGGTGTGTCCTTGCCTCCCTATAAGAAATGAATTAATCAGGTCTGAAAAAACCATGCTGAGGTAAATTTCAGTAATTTGCTCAAGTTAACTGGCTATATTTAAGTTAGATTGTTTTCTTGCTAATAACAGGTTAGATTAACATCAATCCCAATAGCTAAAATAATTGGCTAAGCAGCAAGTCAAGTTCTAGCCAATGGTAAATATTGCCCAGGTAGCAAATTGCTGCTGGCCCAACATCTATTCTGAGTGACTATGGCCTGATATTTACAGAAGAGCAGTTTTCAGACAAACCTAGTCAATGCTGGACTAATGTTGGCAAGGTGGCTTAAAAAGGTGGTTGAGAGTCTGTTAGGCCTGGAGGCCCAAAGCTGGCCCAAAAGTCCATCAACACATTCCTACCAGGGTGGTTTACATATTTTACTTCAGATGTACAAGTTAGCAAACTATGTTGATTTACTAATGCATATTGTGTATGACTAGCTTGTAGGAGGGACAGAATTGTTTTAGCCACAAACATTTTTCAGAGACTGAATGATCCCCTGCCCCCCCAGTGTAGCAGTTTTAAAAACAATTTCCAATAAGTAATGCTACTTTTGACAAAAGCATGGAATTGCTTTTCAAGCTGTTTACTTTTTAATACCTTTAAAGCGTGCAACTTAGCTTTTTTTAAATATTTTTTTTATTTAAATAAAAGATATATACACCTCTACTTTTAACACATTATACTTTCGTGGTTTATGCAACCCACTGCCAAGGCAAGCCAAGGAAAAATAAATACTACCTTAGAGCTAGGAAAAAAGACGTCAGCAGGGGGAGCCCATCCTCTTCAGAACAGCAGCAAAGCAAGCAAAAAAAAAAAAAACCAACCCCACAAGTCTAGTTTATATGGAATCATTAGAGAAATTAGCTGGACATAAATACCATCTGTTAATCAGGGTCAGGTGGATGCAGAGTGCTTTTACTTCAAAGCAAATGCTGTCTACATAAAGTAGAACTACAAGCACAGGCTGTGGAGTGCTTGATTGTGGCACTACTCTGGAGTGACAGCAGATGTCAGTATAGACCTGTACAGCAGTCAAGCTCAACACTGGTCATAGTGACATTTAGCAAAATTACTTCTTGCATAGACCAACAATAACAAAAGTAAAAGACCAGAGAATAGAAGGTTCAGTTGTTTCTTACAAATATAAATGAAAATATGAGGGCTTAAGCACACAAGTATAAAGCAACAGTACAGATCAGATACCATGCTAGGGTTGCTATGCTGTCTGGGTATCTTGTTACTTGTTTCTCATGCATCACTGCCTGGGGCAGGAGGGCATCTCTTATTACCAGACTCACACCAAGGAGGTATTCTCTTTCACTCTACTCATGTTCCTGCCCAACAATCCTTTTCAATTCATGGGTTCTCCACCATTGGTCAAAGACAATCTATGAAGAGGTTTATGTAGCCAAGCAGGAAACAAAATAAAAAAATTAAAAAATTACTGACTCAGTAACACTTCCACAATTTTATTTATGCCACGCTTTACAGTAGCACTACAGCAACACGATGAACATGAGTTACACTACACAGTGCACTTGCCTCTAAAGTAAGAGAAGACCAGACTTAGTACAACACACAAGAAGCATCTCACAATACAGATAATTAAAGGACCAGTGCTATTATTTGGGTGCCAAAGCATAGGAAGATGGCTTATCAGTTGGCACAGAAACACATGCCTTAGCCTACAGATTGGACCTTGAATTTCAACGCCTTTCCAGCTTTTTCACTCTGGAAAATAACGCGGCTTAATGTGTGGGAGTGCGACTGGTAAGCAGTGGACTGAGAAAGGCCTGCTCTTCAGATGGGCTTCCTGAAGTTCTTGCCAGCGAAGCGGGCCTTGTCTCCAAGCTCCTCTTCAATCCTAGAGAGAGCGAGAGAGAGAAATCACTAATCTATAAACAAAACCTTCCACCAGGTCAGAATAAAGTTCATTAATAATAAAAAAATTAAATGGTGGTACTTAATTTTTTATTTTATTAACCTAATCACCATCCACTTATCAATAGCATTTGTGTGGACCATCTACAGAAAATATTCAGTGAAATATCTGAGACACTGGTATTTTTTATAACCCCCCCCCAAAAAAAATCAAAGGTAGCTGTAAATTAAAAGCAAATTCTGTATAAAGTATTATTCCCACTGTCAGAGATGGGAATTAAAGCCAACATCTCAAAATGATTTAATGGTTGCTTAGATACTCATGGATTAAATGTTTGATGGAAGTCAATAATTGCCATTAGGCTTTGTATTCCACCCCCCGCAGTACAGACTCAGCAATGTGTCAACTGTGTGGTCAACTCTTATGCTACAGATGCATGTTCAATTAAATTCTGGAGTATGTTATACATGAAGTACATGCTGTGTGATCTAGTGCTATAACGATTGTACCTGAGCAGCTGATTGTACTTGGCCAGACGCTCAGATCTGCAAGGGGCACCAGTCTTGATCTAAATTAAGGCACACAGAAGACAAATTAGGTTATTCTTTGTTTTCATAAAATGAACACATGGAAGATTTATTGTAGTCACACACTCACCTGACCAGTGCAGAGGCCAACCACCAAATCAGCAATGAAGGTGTCCTCGGTCTCTCCAGAGCGGTGGCTCACCATCACACCCCAACCACTGGACTGAGCCAGCTTGCAGCTACATGATGGCAGGAAAGATGAGAACATGTTATAGCAAGCATTCCAGTATGTGCAATGTGTTGCATGACAGCTGATGAAAAGCTCAATGCTAAAAGCCATCAGTGTGTGGTCACTCACGCCTGGAGGGACTCCGTGACAGAGCCAATCTGGTTGACCTTCAGCAGCAGGCAGTTGCAGGCCTTTTCTGATACAGCCTTAGCAATGCGTTTGGGGTTGGTCACAGTCAGATCGTCACCCACCACCTGGATGCTGGTGCTGGCGGTGAACTTGGACCAGGCTTCCCAGTCATCCTGGTCAAAGGGATCCTCAATAGAGACAACTAAAGAGAACAAGCCCAGCCATGTGGTTAGAGGGGAAACACCAACTGCCTAAGCATGGTCTGAAAATAGTTATGAAAAAAAGGCTATTGGAATACCAAAAACAGTAGACAAAAATAAATAAAAGTCCATCAATAAGCTTGCATTAGCTTTTATATCTAGCATGGATTAAAAATGCAGTCATCCGTTAAATATAAATTGCACAGAGCCTCTGTAAGCTCCTAGGCCACATTAAATGGGGGCTGTGTGCTCAGAGGCACGTACATCAGAGTGCATCATCATGGCTCAGTTGATAGCTTCTGGGTTTATCCAACTAAAATTAACCCATTAAATGAGACACTACAGCTGTAACATCAGTTTGTTTTTAAATCCAAAGAGTACATGGACTCATGTCCATAATTACTAGTTACAAAAAAAAAAAAAAGGACTATTGTGATCGAGCATATCTGCCTTCACACTATAAAGTATCTATAGTGTAAAAAAGGAGCTGCCATGTTTGCACAACTGTTGCACATTACAAGATCGGATCTATATTATACCATATAATAGCTGGTGCTTTCAGCAAACAGCTTAAATGATGTAAAAACGCTTGGACAAATTCTTAAGAAACTGACCAGGATAATCCTTCACAAAGCTCTTGTAGAGGTCAGCCAGCTGGTCATGGCTGATGTAACGGCTGGGATTGTCGGGTGACTTGAAGTCCAGGTCATATTTGCCACCTTTGTAAAATTCAGATGCTGCCACATCCATGCCAATCACAATCTTGTCAGAGTAGCCAGCCTTGCCAATGGCATTCTTCAGCAGCTCAAGTGCTAGGGGAGAAATACAGAATTAAAGTCTTCAACTTTATAAATGGCTGATAAAACAATAGTTGCATTCTTCTGCTTTTCAGCTCTTTTGCAATTTCTGCATGAAGAAATGGTTTAACCATGATGGAAATTTTCCATTAATGTAACAGCTTCTAAAAAGAAAAAAAAGAAAGAAAAAAAAAGAAAAAAAAAAAAAAAAAAAAAAAGAATAGTTGTTCCACACCAACAATGAAATGCTTTATTGCTTGTATTTCTCATTTGCAAGTTGCTTTGGATAAAAGCGACTGCAAAGTGAATAAATGTAAATGTAATGCATGTATGAAATACTGCAGATGCACCCATTAACAGAACCCAACAATAAACCTACATGTCTGGAGACAGCAGGGTTTAATAGCCGAGGTCTCACTGTAGACATCTGACTGTGGCAGATGCCTGGTCTGAAGTCAGAAACCCTGTGCTGCTGCTTAAAGAAGGAATTTTTAGTTACAGTACTAAAGTTCTTAAATTAGGGCCCAGGTTTATACTATGCCTATGCAGGGGATGTCTCATGAAGAAAGCGTTGATTTTTGCATGTGTGGACATGACATGGGAACAGCTATGGGTGGAAGTTTCTGGGACCTTTCTGACCAGATCTAGCAAACTTGTAAAGTATTATGACCTAACTGAATGAAAAGACAAGACACATTACTCTGGACTTATATGACCATGAAAATTTCAGCATGATTGAGATTTCATAATCATGGCTTGCACAAGCAGGTAAACCAATGTAGCTGCAGACTTTTTGCAGAAGGATGCACAATAACCAACTGCCACTCTGTCCTCTCACCTTCTTTGTTCTCCAGGATGTTGGGGGCAAAGCCACCTTCATCTCCCACATTAGTGGCATCTTTTCCATATTTCTCCTTGATGACATTCTTCAGGTTGTGGTAAACCTCAGCACCGATGCGCATGGCCTCTTTGAAGTTGCTTGCTCCAACTGGGAGGATCATGAACTCCTGCATGGCCAGCTTGTTCCCAGCATGGGAACCACCGTTGATCACGTTGAAGGCCTTGGGAATATAAAAAGAACTTTAGTGTGATAGAACTTTCAAACACCATGCCGGGTGGGGGTTTAGATTACACTGACATGAGCACAATGCATGCTTACAGGCACTGGGAGGATGACCTCTGGATTTCCAGCAAGGTCAGCAATGTGACGGTAGAGTGGGACACCCTTCTCTGCAGCACCAGCCTTGCACACAGCCAGGGACACACCCAGGATGGCATTTGCACCAAATTTAGCTGAACATTTACAAAAGGAACACATCAATAAGAAGCAAGTCGCACTAATCTAGTTACACATACATTGTTCAGCCATGAGAACTTTACAATTTTCACAATCCACATTTACTAGCGAGGATATATACACATTCACTTGGGACGTTAGCTTACATTTGTTCTCTGTACCATCCATATCAAGCATCAGTTGGTCAATCTTCTCCTGCTCCGTGACATAAAAAAAAAAAGGAAGGAAATAGGGAATTAGGTAAGGTTGGGTTAAATATTGTTAGACCCTCCTTTTTTTAAAAAAAAAAAAGAAAAGTAAAAAGAAAAACCTTTAAGGGCGGAATTTTTGGGTATGGGGGTGGGTTAAATATCATGCTGTCAGCACAATGCTGGAGCAGTGTTAAACAGGTTCACAACATACAACGGTTTAAAATAATCCCATGCCTTTCAGAATTATTTGCACCCTTCATGAAAGTGCGCAAGTGACTAAAAATACACAGTCACCATTTTCTCTAGATCAAGCACAAAATAATTATACTGGTATCAATGTTTAGCAGAACAAGTACACTACAAAAAAAACCCCACAACTTTGTATAAAAGAATGCTTGAGGCCACTATCACTTTTTTGGCTTATTTTCATGAAGGGTGGCAATAGTTCTGGAATGAATAGTATAAACATGTCCTGAACAAATTAATGGCGCTCATGAAACCTCTGTTGGTCTATACACCACTAAATCAAAGCTGAATTACTATTCTAAATCATGTATAAAAAAAAAACAAAACAAAACTATGATCTACAACACATTGTTGCATTAGTCAAATAATAAATATTCCTACCTGGCTAACAAGGGCAGGTGCAATTGTTTTATTGATATGCTCAACAGCTTTTGAGACACCTGCAAGGAACAAGCAGACAATCACTGACCCGAGTGGAGGGTAACATGCAGAGTTGGCAGGGTTAGACGTTAGATCACAGGCCCTGAAGTTAACCCCAATTATTAATTGGCATTCAGGCAAGGGAGTTTTAGCACAGTTTCAAATGTTTCTCAGGACTTCTGTGATCAGTTAGTTGCAAAAACAAACTCATGCTCTGGTACACTCGCCTGAGAGGACCCTAACTTCAGTTACTGCACACACATTTACCTGGTTACACAAAGCTGGGGCCAAGAACTCATTTACATATTTTACAGCTCTTTTCACCCCTGACAAAGAAGGAACATGTCAAAACAGGTGAGACACAGGAAGGGGGGGGGGGAAACAACAAAAAAAACAACCACAGATCTACATGACTGTAGAATACCTGGAAGAATCTAAAACAGTACACAAGTAATGTTTGGGTGGCTGAGGCAAAGCAGCCTTGTTGTCAATTAAACTAAACTGGCAAGGTGCCAGATGTTCTGCATTAATAAGCCAATAATTAAAAAAAACAAGTAATTTGTAGAAGAAAATTATACACCGAAGGTTTCATGGAAGCATACATTTATGTTTAGACTCATGGTGAGGTCTGGGGACTCAAAAGCGTAATAAAGCTTTCCATTAGTTCTATGGGTATAAAACGAAAAAAAAAAATCTCTGGCTGAAATGATTAGCCAACAAAAATGTTACAGTATACATTTGAGCCTAACTTAATGTGTCAAATTGTAAAAATAATTCTGTACTGATTGGGTCCATGATTAACAGGTAAAGAGGTCCTGATTCTAAATATTTGAGAACCCCTGGGGTTTAGACAGTACATGCTTTTGTAAGCCAAGTGTCATGAAAATACAATTTTATCCAACATGAGTCATTTGTCCTACAACCTAAGCAAATCTTAGAGTCAAAAGATCAAGAGTAGTCACTCCGCAACAAACTAACCGCACCTTTGCCCAGATAGCGCGTCTTGTCCTCATCACGAAGCTCAAGGGCCTCATAGATGCCAGTGGAAGCACCGCTGGGCACAGCAGCTCTGAAGAGACCTTGGGGAAAAGCAACAGATTACTACATTTAACTTACATAATTTCATTTACAATCAACACATACAGCCCACCATCCAGTCAAGGCAACTCACTTCCCAAGAATTCCCTCTACCACTGGAACAGCTTTCTATGACATCAATATAAGGGGCTTCCCATAAACCTACTCACATACTGCAGAAAAGAGGTTCAATAACACCATCATTAACAAATGAATACACCACAAAGGATGGCTGCTGCCATGTTTAACTTTAAATCTAGTTTTGTAGAAAAAGCAACATCCAATACATCAGTTTGGACAGTAGTTTGGCTAAAAGGCAAGTCAGATTTATTAAAATGTTTGCACTAATACTTGATTGTAATAGTTCATCTGTTTTGATCTTTTAGAAGGAGACTCCAGTGTCCATGGTGTATACCAAGTCAAAAAGTCACAGCTGTTGCTTTAAGTTTTCCACCAAGGGAAAGTCTTCAGGACAAAGATTTATGCTTTTCTGCGACTCAGGAACACGTTTTTGTGTGAAGTCTTAGAAGTTATAGACTGCTCAATGGATGGTGTGTTCCTCCATCACCTGCTGTCCAATGCCAGCAACAAAAAGGAGAGAAAAAAATGGGGTCATGACCATGACAATCTGCAAGCTTTTGGTCTTAACTTGAGTGAAAAATAATGATGAAATGATGTGTTGCAATACCGATAAGCAAAGTGAGAACAGGAATCAACATGTTTCATGGACATTCCACAACATTACATATAACTAAACTGAAAAACTGCAGGTCATTCTTTGATGACATGTCAGTGTTTGTAAAATAATGTGGTAGAAGAAATAAAATACTTCCAGGCATGCTGTTACAGGAAAATCATCAACTTTGTGTTCCCAACAGATTAAAGTGCAAGCATATTTTTCTGCACAAAAAACACTGAATCTCACATCTGCAAGTCAACTTTATTCCTCAAGGTAACAATGTTTGATAAACAATGTGATAATGAATCGTAATGACCTCAGACAAGTGTTGCAAAACTTGACATGGCTCAAGGACTTACTGCAGAACAAGTACGTAATAATTTTTTTGAGATGCTTGATGGTAGATCTGATGCCATCAGTGAACAAAATGTTGACAATGAAGCCATAATTTTGCCAGTAATGGAGCAAATGATTCAGATCCTGAATATGAGCTGGGCACTGAATGCACCAGGGAAATGAGCACCAACAATGACCCTGATAACGAGTGGGGACCAAGCTGCTCAAAAGCAGCCCTTCCAAGTACCAACAAATGAGACCTATACAAGCAAAAATAGACTTGCTGGACAGCAGCACATGCATGCGCTGTAGCATGAGCAGTGAAATTACATACAAAAGGAAAAAGTTCATTTTACCTTGGTAATCAGCCACCCCTCCTTCAAGCAGGACAAGAGCTTGTAATATAAAGAGCTTTGCAGCAAGGCAGAATTGGTGCTGAATGAAAGTAATGCATTTATGTTTCATTGATGCTAACCAATATGCAAGAATGTATAATGGTGTCTAAAGGCAGAGATCCAAGCACATGGAAACAAGTTGAGGAAAAGGGCACCAAGCAGATGGAGAACTGCCATCACAGCTTTCATCTCCATCACCCTCAGATCTCTGTCCAGCAGTCACAGTGGGAGGCCAATATTTTAAGCTGCATTCAACATCATTCATGAGATTTGACAGTGACAACAGGTGAGAAATCCATGACAAATTAGCTCCATTTAGATCACTCGAAATCCTACAAGCTACAACATTGGTGTGTATGCAACAGTTGAGCAGCTCGTCCCAGTCAGAGGACATCGCATCGTCCAGCAGCACATCTTACAGCATGAAAGTTTCTGATGTGCAATCGCATACATTTTCAATGGGCTACCATACACGGACAATGAAGGCGATCAGTGATGCACAGTATTTGCAGGGATTGTAATAAAGGAACTGGTAGACACAAACAGTGAAGTAAATTAAAACTGATGACTGCTTTACAAGTGCACAATTTGCAGCTGTTTTGCTGGGAACAGTACACAAAAAAGGTAAGTTCCACCTGCATTTTTTGCCTGTACAAGAAGACTTGTGGATCAAGTCTGTTTATTTATTTTTAAACAAGCAAGCTAAATTGTCCTGCAGTATGTGCTGAAAAAACAAGGTAGTTGTACTTTTAATTAGCATGCATGACAAAAACCAAACCCAGAAGAATTTGATGAGGTGTCTGGGAAACCTGTGATGGTTCTAGACTACAGCAAGACAAGGTGCTATGGGCCATGTGGACCAACTGTACCACAACTAGTGTACAGAGAACAAGATGTTGGCCCGTGGCATATTTCTACAACTGGCTCAATCTTGCTTGATTACTGCAAACATATTGACATAAGGTGACAGAGTTGGACTTATTTAGGAGACAATTCTGATGGCATTAAACTGGAAACCCTGGGTGTGAGTGAGGCTACAGTTTACACTACAGCAGCTTACCAAAAATAGCACTGAGTGCAGATGACTAAAGCTGCACTCAGATTGCAGAGAGAGGGGCTGTCCCTCAGCTCAGTACATTCTGGAAATCTACCCAAGCTAGCTTGGAGGCCCAAAATTCAAATCATTATTCACTGAGCTTCATTAACAGTCAGGTCATATGTTAGGAGCTAAACTGCTGCATTGTTATGAACCATGCATTAAAAAGCTGGAAACTTAACTGCAGAGTGGTTCGAAGTTTAAAGCACTTTGCAAAATTATTTCTCATACACACTACATATATACACACACGGTATAGTAAGCAAGAGGCAACTACTCATGGCTATGTGGTATTCATTTCCATTTAGTCACTTGACAGATGCTCTTAACCTCAGTGACTTCCATTTCATTTTACAGTGAGATGCAATCCAGCCTGTACATTACAACCACTATTTATATTCATCTACCACTTGAGCTGTTTTTTCTAGTCTACTGGACAGTTCATGGGAGACTGATCATGGAGAAAGCAACTCAACAGCACACTCATTCGGAAACCCTGCCAGCATTTACCACATTTTGCTCAGCAAGTTCTGACACCCCACCATTCAGAGTCTGAGGGAACATTCCGAATGAATGAGTATATACTGTGCGTGTTATATTGGGATGAGCCAACTTTACGCAAACATGACAAGTAATGGAAACCATTACCTTTCTTAGTGTAGAGATCGACCTCAACTGTGGGGTTTCCACGAGAGTCGAAAATCTCACGAGCATGGATCTTCAGGATAGACATGTTGCAGGACCTGGGGAGGGAGGGGGGAGTAAAAAAATAAATAAATAAAATACCCATTGCAGCACACAACGATAACTTAAAGTGCAACACATGGTGAATTACTGAAAACACCGAATTATGTTTTAAGTGCAAGAGAATTCTGGAAGGGGGGGATACCCTGAAAGCACAAACATGTGATTCATTCTCTGGAAAAAACACTAGTCACAGCAGGACTAAATGAATAAAGCCACACTTCTTGAATTGCATCAGCATGCAAATGCTCTTAAGGGGAAACCATAAGTGAAGAGCCAAAAAGTTGGGACACATTTCTAGAGCCTCTACTCAACCCTTCAGGCAAGACATCCAATATTTAGCAAATTGCACAGTCATGGATCTCTCACGCTCACTTTCATTAAACCTTGGATCTGGAGCTTATCCTGGGAACAGTGTGCGTGAGGTGGGAAAACACCCTGGATGGGATGCTTGTCCATCACAGGGCACCATGCACACAAAAAAAACACACATGCGCCAAATAACCTACTGCCAACATGGTCAATGAGAGGACGCCGGAAAACCCAGAGGAAACCCACTTGGTTATGAGGAGAACAAACTCCTAATCTAACCAAAGACCTTGGAGTTGAACTTGGTAAAATCTGCACCATCACCCAGCACAATAATGGATCTCAAGACTATATTGAGATGGACACCAAACCATCATCAATTCACAAATAACGGCATGCTCAACTGATCCGCACTGATCAACACTGCATTATTTAAACCTTAAATTAAAAGACAAACCTCAGTGATCTGGAGCATGAATTTCCAAGAACCGTGCCAAGTTGTGTGTTACCAGCAACAGACCTACTAACGTTCCACTTTCAGAAGAATTCGTACCAAATTCACAACTAGAGCTCCGTGATCAGAGAAATAAAGCGACACACATAGGGCAAAAGTTACACTACAAGCAGATTTTCATTCTTAAATAACACTTCAGACACATAGTAAAGGAAGGCCCTGTTAGGTTTAATTTATTTTAATGCACATATACCACTTAAGTTGGCGCTTCAGTTGGACCAATAGGAAGTCTCGTGACCTTAAATGTCCGTGAGAACTGGCCACAGAACACCAGGCTGAGTCCGAGTCCACAGACTAGATGGACAGCAGCACATGCGCGCGCACTGCACTGACAAGTAAACGTTTTATAGCATGAACAGTGAAATGACATACAAAAGGAAATAAAGACTTCCTGGAGTTCATTTCTTCCTGTTTAATACGACAGGTAAGATTTTAAGCGAGCGTTCCACACGCAAAACTCAACAGGTGACGGTTACAAAGCCAGCAGAGAACTCCGTGTGATTTACACGCTAACCCATGCTCAAGGGTCAGTGTCTGACGTCATCGCCGGTAACTTTTTTGTTTTAAGCGTTTAGTACGAGTAGATAGCGGACTGGAAAAGTTAGGCCGCTTGCGTTGGAAGGCAAAAGACGCTCCTGTCGGCGACACAGACCCAACACTCAACATGAGGACCGACATTTACAACACAGCTCTACCGGTTTCTCTTTCAAGGGCGAAGAAGAAACCCCAGCAAAAATCAGTCAGTTAATGACAAGCGCAACTGAAGCCTCACTCTTATGAGAGCGGCCATGAACCGACACGCGCCCTAAAATAGCACATACCATAACACGTTTAACTTGAACTCTTCTGCAGGATTAAAAGCCCAACTCTAGCGAGTTCAACGTTCAATTAACATTCTGGTCAACGTCGATAGCCAGCGTGCTAAACATCCTGTCACGAAGGTTAAACCCGTCCAATCTAACCTGCCTCGGTTCAACCTCGACGGGAACATTAGGAAAAACCTGTTTGTAGGAACATGTTTAAATTTGACCTCACCTTACCTAGCTAGCTAGCTGTGTGTAAGGACAGCGGTCTGGTCACTTCACTCTCCGCAGCAGAAGCAGAGAAGGCGGACGGTCTCAGAGCTGCGCAGTGATAACCCTGAGGAAGGGGGAATCAGGAAGCAGCGCGTGCAGGCTTTCAAAGCTACGCGATTGGCTAAATTGGCACCACGTGGCATGCTCGTGCATGAACAAGCGCACGTACCCATCAATCACTATAACTTTCATCATTAGGTTTATTCAGGAAAAAGAGGGTCTTGGTGGCTCCATTTAACCGAATAACTAGTTAAACGTTGATACGAAGCATTTTTTTCTTTTGGGGAATTAAATCAGATCAGTTTTCATATCAGGTGTCTGATGTAGGCGTTTCCCAGCAGCCTACGTGCCGAACATCAGCTACAGACTGAATGCGTCACATGGGGTTAGTCAGTGCATCCGGCTTCAGAACCATGAGGAATTTTCCAACCATATGAACTGTATATAATAAGGTTTAATTCCACCTGCATTTCATTTGGACTGCGAGTACACACACACACACACACACACATAATAATAATAATAAATATAATAATAATAATAATAATAATAATAATGTTTGTAGACAAATATAATCTCTAATTATTACATAAAAGGCAGCTGACTCATTAATAAATCATGAAAATGATTCATACGAATTAATACAACTATACACTCATCGTTCACTTTTTAAAAACTGGAATTCAAATAAATCATTATTGTTTCAGAAACACAATCTTTCCAGTTTTGTGTCCTCATACACAAGGGCATCTTTTGGTTAACAGACTCGTGAGTGTGTTCTGTGCTTTAGTGATGCTGTGCAAAACCAAGCATCGGCTATGGCCGCCACTGACGCAGTGTGTGTGTGAATCAGTGTTTGACCTTGAGAGAGAATGACTCTGTAACTACGACACCTGGTGTCTAATAGAAGAACAGCACTACTTGTGGTAGTTCCTTCCAACATTTTCTTGTTTGCTTGATTACAGGTGCATCTAAAAAAAAAAAAATTGAATATCGTGGAAAAGTTATTTTTTCTCCGTAATTGAATGCAAAAAGTGGAGCTTTTATATATTCTAGATTACTTACACACATAGTTAAATATTTCAAACCTTGTTTTGTATTAATCTTGATGATTACAACTTACAGCACAAGGAAATCAAAAATACATTATCTCAAAATATTAGAATAAAGAATTCAAGTTGCTTGAGGTCCAGTGTGAAGTTTCCACAGTCAGTGATGATTTGGGATGCCATGTCATCTGTTGATGTCTTTTCTCAAGTCAAGAGTCAATGTAGTGTCTACCATGAGATTTTAGAGCACTTCATGCTTCCATCTGCTGACAAGCTTTATGTAGATGCTGATTTATGCTATGTGAGACACCAGACCCAACAATACAGATGAGCCGAAGGCCGCTATCAAAGCAACCTGGGCTTCCAGAACACCTCAGCAGTGCCACAGGCTGATTGCCCCCCTGCCATGCCGCATTGATGCAGAAATTCCTGAAAAAGGATTAAAGCTCCAACAAAGTACTGAGTGCATAAATTAACATACTTCTCAGAAGTTCGACATTTGTATATTATAAATTCTTTATTCAAATATTTTGAGATACTGGATTTTTGATTTCTATGAGCTGTAAGCCGTAGTCATCAAGATTAAAACTAAACAGGCTTTAAATATTTCACTTTATATGTAATTAATCTAGAATATATGAAAGTTCCACTTCTTGAATTACATTACAGAAATTTTTGTAACTTTTCCACAATATTATTTTTTTTTAGATGCACACTTTAAACTTACTGTTCTTTCCTTTTTCATCACAAAATATACTATATCTTAAAATATAACACCTATATTATATAAAACCCTAACAAAAGGATTTGCAAAAACTGTTTAAAGCAATAAATTCACTTCAGTTTATATTATTCTGTAATAAACATGAATTTTAAATGTTCATGTAAAAAGTTTAAAAGTTACTAACAATAGATAATGAAATAAAACAGAATATACCAGAAGTAAAAGTACAACCCCAGCTCAGGACTATACCCTTCCCCACCAGCAGATGTCATGCTACTGATCTTGACATCTGACCCCAATTTCCGTCCTCATTTCACATACAGTGGTGTGAAAAAGTGTTTGCCCCCTTCCTCATTTCCTGTTCCTTTGCATGTTTGTCACACTTAAGTGTTTCGGAACATCAAACCAATTTAAACAATAGTCAAGGACAACACAAGTAAACACAAAATGCAATTTGTAAATGAAGGTGTTTATTATTAAAGGTGAAAAAAAATCCAAACCATCATGGCCCTGTGTGAAAAAGTGATTGCCCCCCTTGTTAAAACATACTATAACTGTGGTTGTCCACACCTGAGTTCAATTTCTCTAGCCACACCCAGGCCTGATTATTGCCACACCTGTTCACAATCAAGGCATCACTTAAATAGGAGCTGCTTGACACAGTAAGGTCCACCAGAAGATCCTTAAAAGCTACACATCATGCAGAGACCCAAAGAAATTCAGGAACAATTGAGAAAGAAAGTAATTGAGATCTATCAGTCTGGAAAGGGGTTATAAAGCCATTTCCAAAGCTTTGGGAATCCAGCGAACCACAGTGAGAGCCATTATCCACAAATGGCGAAGACATGGAACAGTGGTGAACCTTCCCAGGAGTGGCCGCGCCCCCAAAATTACCCCAAGAGCGCGCGACGACTCATCAAGAGGTGACAAAAGACCCCACAACAACATCCAAAGAACTGCAGGCCTCACTTGCCTCAGTTAAGGTCAGCGCTTCATGCCTCCACCATCAGGAAAAGACTGGGCAAAAATGGCCTGCATGGCAGAGTTCCAAGGAGAAAACCACTGCTGAGCAAAAAGAACATCAAAGCTCGTCTCAATTTCTGCACAACACATCTTTGATGATCCCCAAGACTTTTTGGGACAACATTCTGTGGACCGATGAGACAAAAGTGGAACTCTTTGGAAGGTGTGTGTCCAAGTATATCTGGCGTAGAAGGAACACTGCATTTCATAAAAAGAACATTATACCAACAGTAAAATATGGTGGTGGTAGTGTGATGGTCTGGGGCTGTTTTGCTGCTTCAGGACCTGGAAGACTTGCCATGATAAAAGGAACTATGAATTCTGCTGTCTACCAAGAGATCCTGAAGGAGAATGTCCGACCATCTGTTCGGTACTCAAGCGGAAACGAACTTGGGTTCTGCAGCAGGACAATGATCCTAAACACACCAGCAAGTCCACCACCGAATGGCTGAAGAAAAACAAAATGAAGACTTTGGAGTGGCCTAGCCAAAGTCCTGACCTGAATCCTATTGAGATGTTGTGGTATGACCTTAAAAAGGCCGTTCATGCTCGAAAACCCTCTAATGTAACTGAATTAGGACAATTCTGCAAAGATGAGTGGGCCAAAATTCCTCCAGGACGCTGTAAAAGCCTCATTGCACGTTATCGCAAACGCTTGGTTGCAGTTGTTGCTGCTAAGGGTGGCCCAACCAGTTATTAGGTTTAGGGGGCAATCACTTTTTCACACAGGGCCATGATGGTTTGGATTTTTTTTCACCTTTAATAATAAACACCTTCATTTACAAATTGCATTTTGTGTTTACTTGTTGTCCTTGACTATTGTTTAAATTGGTTTGATGTTCCGAAACACTTAAGTGTGACAAACATGCAAAGGAACAGGAAATGAGGAAGGGGGCAAACACTTTTTCACACCACTGTATATAAACTCATGATTTTCATTAGTTCTTTGCAAAGTCTTGCCAGTTCTCTAGTTGAATAAGATCTGAGCCCTGGTCATCCCTGTTAGCCTTGAATATATCTAGACCCTTTGCCTTTTCATGTAACTACTCTTTGGATTAATCTCAGGATCTGTCTTTTGATGTTTGATTATATTTTGTCCCTTGCCTGCTCTATGATTGTGTATTGGTTCTGCCAATTAAGCCTTCCTGTGTATGGATCCTAAACCTTCTCCTGAGTCCAGTGTATTACAGACTTTGTTTGTTCACATGGATTTTGCAGAGGTTCAGGAATTAAACTCTGCATTCACCTCTCAAGGCCCAACAACAAGAAACTTCACAGCCACAGCATGTTTCAGTGCAACTGAGAAGTTGATCAGTGTCTGTTCAGGCAATACTGCACCCTCTTAAACTCCAGATGCAGATATTAGTCTTACACTGCGGACACTTTGGACATGCCAATCAATCTACCATGCATGTCTTTGCACTGGCGGAGGAAACCGGGGTACCCAGAGGAAAAAAAAGCCTGCAACACAGGGAGAACATTCAAACTCCGCATATGCAGGACCATGGCAGATATCGAACCCCCAACCCTGGAGTTGTGAGGTGAATGTCAGGATGAAATGTGAATGTGAGCGTGAGAAAGGAAAAAAAACTATTCAAGCAATTGCAAACAAAACAAAAAAAAAATAAATTGCAAAAAAATAAAATAAAAATCTTTGTTAAACATAGGTGTGCAACAATTATTGGCGCCCTTTTAGTCAATGCTTTGTGCTTCCTCCCTTTGCCAAGATAACAGCTCAGAGTCTTCTCCTATAATAATGCCTGATGAGGTTGGAGAACACATGGCAAGGGATCTGAGACCATTCCTCCAAACAGAATCACAACTTATCATTCAAGATTTCAGGTCCACGCTGGTAAACTCTCCTCTTCAGTTCACCCCATAGGTTTTCTATGCCAATATTAGTGGACGGCACTATATTTTGGTTTGGGGTGGGGGGCTAGTAAATAATTTCACTGAATGGCCAATTTGCCCTCAAACCTTCCCCATGACGCACATGAACATGTCCATCACCCCATGCTTAGAGACAGCAAAGTGCACTTTACCAGTTTTATTTCTGTGAACTATGCCCCCCCCCCCCAATTTTTACACAGCTCTCATAGATTCTGGCGCACTTGGTAAATTCATGGATGAAGACAACTCAAACAACAACTCAAACTCCCTATCCTCCTTGTGAAATGAGTCCATAGAAATAACCATAGAAATCCCAGCCCACCTGCCCCATCGCCCAGTAGCTCTGACCTCAGTTGTGATGAAGTGCTTTGAAAAACTAGTCAGAGACTTAACCCATTTATTACCCAACACTCTGGACCAACTACAGTTTGCATACCGTCCCAATCGCTCAACCGATGACACCAACACACATCTCCTATACACTACCTTGAGCCATCTGTCCACCAGGAAAGGAAATTATGTTAAAATGCTGTCTGTTGACTACAGCTTAGCATTTCACACTATAATCCCCTCCAAATCACCAAAAAGTTGGAGGGCCTGGGACTTAGCCTGTCCCTGTATCAGTGGCACTCAAACTTCCTGACAGGCAGAACACAAGCAATAAAGGTTGGCACAAATGTCTCACCCTCCCTCATCCTCAGCACTGGAGCTCTCCAGGGTTGTGTCCTGAGTCCCCTGCTGTGTGTGACCAATAAAATTTTAATTTTAATTTTATCACAGCTTCAGGTCACTATGGATACTTAATAATGTCCTATGGTCCGAGAAGGGCACACTCCACCTGAATATCTACCAAACAAAACATTTTTTGCCTCGGCGAGTCTATGAGAAATCAACTCACACTGGGTTCACATGTTATTTAGCTCAGGCTATCCCGGTATAGCACAAACCATGTCTTTCATGAGTAACAGATTCTGTTTCACCAGCTCAGGATAATACCCTTCTCTACCAGTAGAGGATGCACTCTCATGGGTTCCAGTGTGACCTCTCCACTTCATCATTTCACCTATATAAGCTCACTCTTTTGAGTAGTCTACTTGTTCTGAGCCTTGTTTTATCACTTCAATTTGCATTTCAGTGTGCTTAGACCTTTTGCCTGTTCCTTTGTATTAGTTTTTGGATTATCCTCTGGTTCCGTTGTGTGATGCCTGATTGTGTTTTGACCATTGTCTGCTACTATGTTGGATTGGGTATTGGTGCTGCCAATAAAACCTTCCTGCATATGGATCCTAAATCATCTCCTGAGTCCAGTTCATTACAACAAGTATAACATATCAAATGATACAATAAAAAACTGCTACAATGAAAGGTTACACAAAAAGATACTGATAATAGAACATTCAATATATTCAACATTAGAACATATTGAGTAAATTGAGTCATAGACCTGAAAAAAACAAAACAAAACAATAAATCTGCATTGGTTATCTATTTAAAATATTAGTAAAAGTTAGCTATAGCATTGTCTAGCATCACCACTGGTTTAAACGTGTTGCCCTTACCCTGCCTTACTAAATTATTTCAAGTTATCCTTTAAAAAAAATGAGGCAAATGCTTTTGATGCCTAGTTTTATAATTATATTAAAACTGTATGTTTTAATTTATTATTTCAGTATAGACACAGCAGAGCTGCTGTACCTATACAATAATGCAGTAATCTGCCAATACTGTAAATATTTCCCCACAATATCTCTGAAGCACATTTCCGGTATTATATTGGTTTGAACACAGTATTTCATTATACTATTTAAAGAAATTCTTTATTGTGCTGCTCTGCAATCTCTAAGATGTTGTGTATTCATATGTGTTATAACGGAATGTTAAAATTTGTTGCATAATTTCCACAGCCACTGAGTATTATATGTTGTATGTGGGTGTTCTCAGTAAACAAAATTCCACTGAATGCATGTTCATGCATGTCTCTTTACAGTGCAGAAGGCAAGCCTGCTCTTGTCTGACATTTAGTCATATCCTTTCGAATAAAATGTTGGTGTCCTTAAATAGCATGGCATGTTCATATAAATCCACTGATAAAATATCAAGGGCATCAACAAGGCAGTGCATGATGATAGGTCATTTTTTAGCCAATTTTTTCCCCAGGTTTTTCACATGCTAACTGGTGGATATTTAGAGAACTTTAAGAACAACGTACTAAATGTAAATATTGATAAAGCTTAATAAACAGATGTCTTATTATTCTTAATTGAAAATGGACTTTCCAGAAAGTATTGACACTTATAGCAGATTAGAACACAGTCACATTGTGTTCAGGCAGGCTACAAAAGGGTAATTCGCAAATATTTTGAATAATTCACAAATATTTACGCAACTAGTCTGTTAGTGACGTAACCCAGGCTAAACTAGAAGTAATAGTTTATTCATGTGTCCTTTCAGATAAACATCATGTGATAAATGAGACAGCCTTGTCACGTTACACCTTATATCTGCTGAGTCCATTGTCACTTGGTCATTTTATACCTTACTTTAGGACAGTGCAATGCTTTGTTTACAACTTTGCTTTGTTTTTTTTCCTCTTTCTCTTTCCTTGACTTGTATTATATTTTCTTTATGCTTGCTGTACTTACTTAATTCTATTTTGATCATATTTGTACATGCTCTTGTATTGTATATGCGTTTATATATTCTGTGCCTTATATTACATGTAAGCAATTTACCTGAGCCTCACCAAAGGCATTTGAGCGTACGTATGCTTAACATTTCACAAATGGCACTAAAATGGCACAAATTGCATTGGAGAGCCTCCACTCTACCAAGAAGGCTTTCAAGTAGATTTTGAACATACTCTTTTCAACAAAAATAATGGGCCAAGCCGAAAATGACAAAATATTAAGCTTTTAATGGCCTTTACAACAAAAAATGCACTCTTGAGATCTCCTGCGCCAGCATTTGCTCTTTTACTTTTGCCGCAGCGAACTGGTTAAAAGCTAGAAACAGGGAAATTCACTTACAGCACCCTCCACTAATATTGGCACCCTTGGTAAATATGAGCAAAGAAGGCTGTGAAAAATTTTCCTTATTGTTCAAACTTTTGATATTTTGTTAAAAAAAAACTCACAAAAATACTCTGCGCTCATGGATATCAAATAATTGCAAACAGAACACAGGTTTATAAAAATAATATCTTTGTTAAATACTGGTGTGCAACAATTATTGGCACCCCTGTGAATTCATATGAAAAAAATATAAGAATAGAATATTCCCATTGATATTTAAAATTTGTTCAGTACACCTGGGGGACTAGGAACAGAAAATTGTTTCACAGGGGAATAAATATGAGGTAATACATAGGCCAAATTCCCTTAGTCATTCATCACAATGGATAAGACCAAGGAATATAGCTGTGATGTGCAGCAAAAGGTTGTTGAGCTTCACAATATGGGAAGTGGCTATAAGACAGTAGCAAAAGCATTGACAATGTCCATTTCCAAAATTAGGACAATAATTAAGAAGTTCCAGTCAACTGGAAATATTATGAATCAACGTGGAATTGGACGTGTTTCTATATTGTCGCAAAGCACTGTGACGAGGATGGTTCTAGTGGCCAAAAAAATCTCCAAGGATCACAGCTGGAGAATTACAGAAATTAGTTGCGTCTTGGGGTCAGAAAGTCTCCAAAACTACAATCTGAAGTAAGCTACATCACCACAAGTTGTTTGGAAGGGTTTTTAAAAAAAGCTTCTACTCTCATCCAAAAACAAACTCAAGCATCTTCAGTTTGCCAGACACTACTGGAACTTCAAATGGGATCGGGTTCTATGGTCAGATGAAACCAAAATAGAGCTTTCTGGCAATAAACACCAGAGGTGTTTTTGGTGCACACAGAGAGGTAGCCATATGGAAAAGTGGCTATTTAATGTTTTGGGGCTGCCAGAGAACCTGAACATTTTGTTAGGGTACATGGCATCATGGACTCTATCAAATATCAACAAATATTAAATGAAAACCTGACTGCCTCTGCCAGAAAGATTAAAATCACTGACCACAAAATCAAGGTCTTGCCATGGCCATCCCAGTCCCTTGACTTGAAACGAATAAAAAACCTGTGTGGTGAACTGAAGAGGAGAGTCCACCAGTGTGAACCTTGAAATTTGAATGATCTGGAGAGATTCTGTATGAAGGAATGGTCTCAGATCCCTATGCCATGTATTCTCCAGCCTCATCAGGAGAAGACTCAGAGCTGTTATTTTGGCAAAGGGAGGTAGCACAAAGCATTGACTAAAAGGGTCCCTTGGATAATCCTGTGTTGTGTTTGCAGTTGTTTGATATCTATGAGAGCAGAGTATTTTTGTGAATTATTTGAGCAAAAGATCAAAGGGTTAAACAATAAAGACAATTTTTCACAGCCCTGTGATCTTCATGTATGCAAAGGTAAAATCATGATAATGATTAAAAAATTTAATGTAAAATTCAAATTAACACATGTCTAGGTGTACAAAATGAAAAAAAAAAAAAAAAACTGTCTGCAAGTTTACCCACAAGGCTTTGAGACACAAACATGTTTCTCTGTTAAAGGTTCGTCTGCACATTTGCTAAAGACCCTGAAACAAAACCAGGTTGAACTGCCTCAAACTGCTCCCTATCAGTACATAGAAGTGTATCGTTCCCTGCGCTTCATATACAGCACAAGCACCCAGAGCGCTCTCATCTTCTAACCTGTACTCATCCTTCAAACTTCTTTACCTGAGAGTCTTAGAGTGTTGTCTAATTTCCACAACATTTTGGCTTCCCTGGTTGGGCTACATGAGTGTTCCAGCTGCTTCTGGACAACAAGCAAATCAGAGGATGCTCGTGAACTATTTCACCCTGAAGCCTGCATTGGCCACAGGTTATTTTGCATTGATGCGCAGACCGGGCTAAATTTGCTAAAGACCCTGAAACAAAACCAGGTTGAACTGCCTCAAACTGCTCCCTATCGGTACATAGAAGTGTATCGTTCCCTGCGCTTCATATACAGCACAAGCACCCAGAGCGCTCTCATCTTCTAACCTGTACTAATCCTTCAAACTTCTTTACCTGAGAGTCTTAAAGTGTTGTCTAATTTCCACAACATTTTGGCTTCCCTGGTTGGGCTACATGAGTGTTCCAGCTGCTTCTGGGCAACAAGCAAATCAGAGGATGCTCGTGAACTATTTCACCCTGAAGCCTGCATTGGCCACAGGTTATTTTGCATTGATGCGCAGACCGGGCGGACCGCTGTAGCCACACCACAAAATGGATAGGAATAATCAGAAAACAGCCAAAAGGTAAATTAGAATTTCATAAAGTCATTGTATATTGTTGTCTTTGTGGAAGTGAGTCAATGAAATAAGAAATGCGTGTATTTCTTTAGAGAAGGATTAGAAATGTTCCCGGATCTTGGTCCTCCGCGAGGGCCAAGGTATTGGTGTTTCTTAGATTGCAGCTTCAAAACTAATTAATATTTAACGGTGACAGAGTTTACGGGCGGAGAAGGATAGCCCCGGGACCTCTCTGCTGCTTTTTGTACTGTGAATCATCAGATCCTCCTGTCAACTCTCTCCAGCCTAGTCATTACCGGAACTGCTCTGTGCTGCAGGGAATCCCATCTCTCAGACAGATCCTTCAAGGTATTGTGGAGGGGTGGTATTTCTGATAAGGGCGCACGGTGGCTTAGTGGTTAGCACGTTCGCCTCACACCTCCAGGGTCAGATCCAGGGGTTCGATTCCCGCCGGGGCCATGTGTGTGCGGAGTTTGCATGTTCTCCCCGTGTTGTGGGGGTTTCCTCCGGGTACTCCGGTTTCCTCCCCCAGTCCAAACACATTGGTAAATTGTCCGTAGTGTATGAATGGGTGTGTGAGTGTGTTTGTGATTGTGCCCTGCGATGGACTGGCACCCTGTCCAGGGTGTACCCCGCCTTGTGCCCGATGCTTCCTGGGATAGGCTCCAGGTTCCCCGCGACCCTGAAGCAGGAATAAGCGGTTGAAGATGGATGGATGGATGGTATTTCTGATACTCAGCAACTCACAACTGGGGTTTCTCATGGGTCAGTTCTGGTTCCACTGCTCTTTTCTATTTATACTACATCTCTAGGGCTGGAGATTGAGTCTCATGGCTTCACATATCATTGCTATGCTGATGACACCTATATTTGTCCTTCCAGCCTGATGATCCATCTGTCTCCGCACAAATCTCTGCTTGCCTGTCACACATCTCGGATTGGAAGAGGGAACACCATCTTAAGCTCAACTTGGCAAAGTCTGATCCCAGCCTGCCCCTCAGTCAACCACAACCTCACTGTACAGCTTGGCTCAACCATGCTCAAGTCAACCAGGACAGCCAGAAACCATGGGGTGACTTTTGATGACAGCTTGACCTTTACAGACCACCTTTCAAAAAAAACAATAGCAAACATATATATAAAAAAAAAAAAAAAAAAAAAAAAAAAAAAACAAAATAAAAGAACTGGCAAGCAATTTTTTTGTTTTATTTAACAATATTGTATCACTAATTTTTTTTTTTCTTGCTTGATATATCACTTTGCTTGTATTTCCTCATTTGTAAGTCACTTTGGATAAAAATGTCTGCTAAATGAATAAATGTAGATGTAAATGTGAGGGAAATTTTTACTTTGTAATTATTCTGCACCTGAGTGGATAACACCTAAGAAGGTCATGTGTTGTCATTTAGATTAGTACAGAATGTTTATCTGCTTACAGAGACCCTTAACAGTTTTTCTGTTAAGAGTTTGTCTTCACATTTGAACATACAGCTTAAACATTTAAGATATCAAAGCGATAAGCTATCCCATACTAAGTTGCTTCATTTATTAGTTTAATTTAGCTAATTTCCTGACCAAGGTTTTGTTGTTAAGACCATTACAAGCTTCATATTTTGCCATTTTGGGCATGACTCATTTTTTTTGCCCAGGAGTATAGCTGTGGGGGTTCATGCCCATTCAGCCACACTCGAGTTCTTCCACATCAGCCTTGACAAACTATGTGTTTATGGACCTCACTTTGTTCACAGGAACATCGTCATGATAAAACAGGTTTGGGACATTAGTTCCAGATGAGGGAAATCTTAATGTCACAGCATACAAATACATCCTATACAATTAGGTGCTTCCAATTTTGAGGCAACAGTTTCGAGAACAACTACATACTGAATGTGTGTGATGCTCACTTTAAACAGGTTGGGGATGGTTACTTCAAAAATGTATTCCATTACAGTTGCAAATTAACGTAATCCAAATATCACAATATGAAAGTAATGTAATCGAATTACTTTTGGATTACTACAAGTACACATACCTAAATAAAGTCAAGAGAAAAGCCAATATGATCTAAAATACTTTGATTTAGAGCTAAAAACATGTTCAATTATTGGATTTGTTTTAAGAAAATAAATAAATATATGAATAAATAAAAGATACTGTCCCCGATGCGGGGAACATTGCATCATAAAAGCTAGGGAGACCATATTCTGATTTCCAAAAAGAGGATACTTAATAGCGTTCAAAACAGTGTTACTATGGATGTAGATTTTTATACACTTTTAATTCCTAAATTTAAAAAAAATATCCATGGAATATGAAGCAAGTGTACCACAAGTGTACCTTCTGCCATCATTTACAAATTTGAATGGCAATGTAATACAAAGCAATGTGATGCAGGACAACATGAAATTAAAATGACCTTATATGGCCATGTGCATTGTTTCGACTCAGGACAGCTGTCATTTGCTGCTATTGGCAAGAAACTGTTTAATGCCGTACGCAACAGCGCTTCACCTTCGTGTGTTCTCTGAGAGGATGCTTAGGGTTGAGAGGCAGGAATTTGGCCAATAGTTGCTGCAAGTCATTTATAATAGACCAGTCAGTGTGCGAGAAGGTGGGAATTACAGAGAAGGGTTAAAGCAATGCAAATATGCGCACACATGATGCAGTATTAGCACACAGTGGTTAGTGGTTAGCACATTTGCCTAACATTGCCAGGGTTGGGTTTGCATGCTCTCCCCATGCTGCAGGGGTTTCTTCTGGGTATTCCGGTTTCATCACCCAGCCCAAATGTATGATAGGCGGCTGTGGCGCAGTTCGATTCCCGGCCCGGATGACTCCACGTGCCGAAGTGTCCTTGGGCAAGACACTGAACCTCAAGTTGCTCCCAATGGCAAGTTAGCACCTTGCATGGCAGCTCTGCTACCACTGGTGTGTGAATGGGTGAATGAGACACAGTGTAAAGCGTTTTGGATATAAGTGTGCAATTTACCATGATAGGCTGATTGGCATGTCCAAAATTGTCCATATTGTATGAATGGGTGCATGAATGTATATATGACTGTGTATGTTTGACGCATTAGCAGGATGTACCCCACCTTGTACCTTAGGCTCCAAGTTCCCTGTGACCCTGAAGGAAAAGTGGTATAGAAGATGGATGATGCAGTATTATACCATAAGCACATCATAATGAAACTAAAGGCATTTTCTCAAATTTAGAAATCTCGGCCAGACGCTTGTTTAAGGTCTGAAAAAGAGGAGGTATAGTCACCCTAACAAAAGCATTTCAGAGAACAATTTGTGTTAATTTGAGCCACGACTGGCAAGAGAGAACCAGAACTATAATCAAGCATGGGTCTATATTGTGTGTCAAAAATGTAATTTTTTTGGTTTAAAATGAAAAAAAAAAGGAGTGGATGAATTTCACTTCAGGGCACCAGCATGTTTAAACCCGCCTCCATTCCCTTTCAACAGATGCTTAAGTCCGAGAGTGACAAACACCACACACACACACACACACACACACACAGATGCGCAATGGAGCTGTTCACTGCGATCATACATGCTGCTTCGCTGAGCTTTGTACTGGCTGGAGCTGGGGTACACTGGACATATATAGGCAAGTACTATTACTTTTGTAAATTAGATTTAAATAGTAAACTTACTCCTACAGTATTATAGTAATGGATTTATATAAGCACCTTAGTCTTGAGTTTAATTAACTCAGCAACTGAATGTTGTTGTGTATAGCACTCAGAACCTTCCTACAATTGTATTAGACATGTATGTAGAGTGCTTTGGCTGAGGTCACCCCTTTTGGAAAACGTGTTACAACAAAATGCAATACACAAGCACTGCACTCTCAGAGAACAAAACATAACAAAACTGTACCATTAATTGTCCCTGTGTTGGTACCCTTATATGTATTACATGTATTTAATCCGCAAATGTGGATATAGTGTACCTTTGAAAAAATCTAAGGTATATTTGAACTGTAATTTCCTTTTAGAGTAAAGATTTAAAGGTACAATATACTAGGTAAAAGGTACATACAAAAATACAACAGATGTATCTTTGAGGGTATTATTCCAGAGCCAAGGAAAGGTAGAGTTTAGCATCATTTTTGTGAGAGTGTGGGAAAAGTTGTACTTGTGGATATTTGAGGTTTCTGCAGCATAGTGTTATGTTTGGTTTTCAACCTTGCTCGGTGGTGCTATTTTTAAACGGTGTCACCTATAGATTTTCTTCCAACCTTATATTTACGAAATAAATACATTATGATATGTCTCATTTTCAAGTTTTATTAGACAGAAACTTTCAAGGAACAACCACAAGCCTCACTGTATTAAAATACCAAAGCTTTGTAAAGGCACGCTCGCACTGGAGTCTGTTTTGCATCTTTAATGCTCCTCACCTAAACATCATGCACTTGTTTTTCAGATGGAAGAACTGGTGTAAACATGAATAGGTTGTGATAATGCTATCTGTTTTGCAGAGGGATCTCTGGATCAGATCCACTGGCCCGATGAGTATCCTTCGTGCGGTGGCCGTAAACAATCCCCCATTGACATCCAGCGGCGCAACGTGCAGTTCAACCCGCACATGCTGCAACTGGAGATGACCGGATATGGTGAGGTGAAGAATGGCAACTTCCTCATGATCAACAACGGACACTCAGGTCAATGTCTCTTATCTTTATTATAAATGCTTATAAAGGATCAGGGGGTTAAAAGTGCTGTGAATGAAAATCCTCAAAGTTAATACTGATGACCTACATCAGTCTGCTCAAAAAACCCCAATATAAACTCACAGAATTTGTAATGGTTTTAATGGTTATAATGGGAATTGTATTGGTTTTAATGGAAACCGTAATGTTCCCTGTGGGTCTCTAATGGAAATTTGTTGCCTTCTATTGGTGGCATGTTATGCCTACTGGATACTATTAAGGACCAGGGCACATGAACAGATTCCCCAAAATGTAAGATAATTCGAATTTTAATTCAACACAAAACTGAACCTAGATCAGGTTCGGCCAGTTCTTACCTCCCAAGATGTTTTCATCACTCTTCATCACTCCACCTGAATGGAACATGGTTCAAGTTTCATGCATGTCAGTACAAGCAGGTCGGGTATAAAACTGCCTGTCTTTACTACACACCTCAGATAGATTGCTTCCAATAAGTCTAGTAAATACATTTTTCACAAAAGCAAAAACATAACTATACAATTACTGTCCACTTTAACTGTTCCACATTCGGTACCACTCCTGTCATCACCCGAACTGGACAGTTATAGATTAGAATTTTTTTTTTACCTGGTCTTTTCCCAGTCTTGTACCTGCATGATTTTATGCATTGTTCTGCTGCCACCTCATTGGCCGATTGGATAACTGCACAAATGAACAGTTGTACAGGTGTTCCTATTAAAGAGGATGATGAGTGTATTTTTTTGTTATTATACACTTTTACCCACTTAAACCCCAAAAGTTGTTCATGTCTGAAAACGAAAATTGTTCTGTTTCTTTATGTTTCTGAAATGTTCAGGTTAAACATTTTCCAAAGATATATGTGAAGGATATATCCATATCCAGATATATGTCATGTTAAAAGAAGACATTTTACAAATATACAACAGAAGTGCTGGAGTTGTTTAAACATGCCTGTCTGTAGTCAAGTGCCTCTTGACTTTTTAATGTGCTTACCATCTCATGTTCAAGTGTTAGAAAAATGACTGGTACTGAGTGAGATCATGTTTGGATACACTCATTCAAATATCTTAATACAAAGAGATAAGTAAATAATTCAAGGCAAGAACAAGACTCCTACATTCCTTCCTTGTATAACTTTAGTCTTTTTATTTCTTTTTTCTATGACTCTTAATCTATTCCTGTGTCATGTTCATGTTTCCAGTGATCATAGTTTTTCTTGATGTGTGGGTTTAAGGGTTCTTGATTTTTCTCTCTTTTTGGTTTCACCAGTCCAAATTAACCTTCCCTCCACTATGAAGATAACGAAGGGGCTGCCAGACTGCTACACAGCTGTTCAAATGCACTTACATTGGGGAGGATGGGACCTGGAAGCCAGTGGCTCTGAACATACTGTGGATGGCATCCGTTATATGGCAGAAGTAAAACATTTTGTTGTTTTAATATTACTGTTGTGCTCAACGCTTTATAATATAACTGTGAAGTAGAAAGGGATCTGTAATTTATTAATTTAGCACTCCTCCAATGTCTCCAATTTCAAGTCTTGGACAAAATGTGTATAATGTATAATTATAACATGTATAATTTGTAAAATATGTATATGTATGTATGTATGTAAAACAATGTATGTAAAATAATCAGCTAACATAACATGGAGCAACTGAAACTAAGCCATCACTAAAGTATGAGAACATTATGAGAGCTGTGTTTTATTCCTACCATTACCTAGTATGACTTGGCCTTCTCTGTTTCACAGCTTCATGTCGTCCACTACAACTCTGATAAGTACAATAGCTTTGATGAGGCCAAGGATAAGTCCGATGGTCTGGCAGTGTTGGCCTTCTTTTATGAGGTAAGACAAAAAACATTTATTAGCCTTAAGATAACAAAATAATCTTCTTCTTCTTCCTCTTCTTCTTCTTCTTCTTCTTCTTCTTATTTTGTCTATTATTTATTTATTATTATTATTATTTATTTACAAATTCATGTGGGTATGAGACTGCCATCTTGTGCAAAAAAAATCTTAGAATTCTTTGGAATTAAATGGTAAATACCAGCAGGAAGTTTTTAATTTAAAAAATAATATTTAGTTTTGAAAATGTTTCAAATGCTTACAAATGTAAATGATTTACACTAAAGCTATTTTTAAAGAGCTCTTTCCATTACTCAAATGAGGTTCTTTAAATAGTTAACCAGGTTTCTTCTGAAGGTCTGAAAATATATGGAATTTCAAAGTACTGATTTATAGACCTGGAAAAGTGATAATTTGGAGAATGTTCTGCAAAGTGTACGAATATTGTTGTCAAAATGATATAGATCCAAGAGAATAAGGTGCTGAATCTATTTTATTCTGAGTCTCCTACAACACTGTGTGTACTCCCATTCTCTGCCTATTGCATAGGGATATTCAATTCAATTCAATTCAATTTTATTTGTATAGCGCTTTTTACAATAGTCATTGTCTCAAAGCAGCTTTACAGAAATAAAAAACAGGTATAAACAGTCAGAAACATCTAAAGAGAGACAAACAGGAACAGATAAACAGAGACAAACAGGTAGAAAACAAATGGAATTTATCCCAACTGAGCAAGCCACTGAGTGGCGATGGTGGCAAGGAAAAACTCCCTAAGATGTTTTTTGAGGAAGAAACCTTGAGAGGAACCCGACTCAGAAGGGAAACCCATCCTCATCTGGGTAACACAGAATGTGAAGGTAAAACAGATAGTGTGAAAAATGAGAAGTATGGCCTTAGGAGCAGCTGTAGTCCCAGCAGAAGATTTGGGCTCATCCAGAGGCAGAGGGGATCTGGATCTCCAATATCTCCATAAATTCGTGTGGGGCTCGGCAAAAAGAGAGAGAGAGGGAGAAAAACGATTAGGATTGTGAGGTAGTGCGATATAATCTAGTCAGGGTAAGCTTGAGTAAACAAATACGTTTTAAGCCTAGATTTAAACACTGAGACTGTGTCTGAGTCCCGAACACTAATAGGAAGACTGTTCCATAACTGTGGGGCTCTATAAGCGAAGGCTCTTCCCCCTGCTGTAGACTTCACTATTCTAGGTAATATCAAATAGCCTGCATCTTTTGATCTGAGTAGGCGTGGCGGATCATATAAAACCAGAAGGTCGCTTAGATATTGTGGTGCAAGACCGTGTAGTGCTTTATAGGTTATTAGAAGTATTTTAAACTTAATGCGAAATTTTACAGGGAGCCAATGCAGTGTGGATAAGATCGGGGTGATATGGTCGTATCTTCTAGTTCTAGTTAGGACTCTAGCAGCTGCATTCTGGACTAACTGGAGTTTATTTATATTCTTACTGGAACATCCAGACAGTAAGGCATTACAGTAATCTAATCTAGAGGTGATGAATGCATGAACCAGTATTTCTGCATCATGTAGTGACAATATGTTTCTTATCTTAGAGATATTTCTGAGATGAAAGAACGCTATTCTAGTAATATTATCTACATGAGCATCAAATGATAGACTGGAGTCAATAATCACTCCGAGGTCTTTAACTGCTGTACATGATGAAACAGAAAGACCATCCAGAGTTACTGTGTAGTCAGGAAGATTACTTCTAGCTACACGTGGGCCTAATAAAAGTATTTCTGTTTTATCAGAATTAAGTAAAAGGAAGTTAGTTAACATCCAACGTCTAATGTCATGTACACAATCCTCAACTTTACTAAGCTTCTGTCTGTCCTCTGGCTTCGCTGACACATACAGCTGTGTATCATCAGCATAACAGTGGAAGCTAATTCCATGTTTACGAATCATTTGTCCTAGGGGTAACATATATAAAGTAAAAAGCAGTGGGCCTAAAACAGAACCCTGGGGAACTCCAAAAGTAACCTGAGTACGCATGGAGAAATCACCATTTATATCTACAAACTGATAACGATCGGTCAGATAAGACCTGAGCCAGGAGAGGACTGTTCCCTTAATGCCAACAACATTTTCTAATCTATCAAGGAGAATAGTGTGATCTATGGTATCAAAAGCTGCACTAAGGTCGAGTAACACAAGCAGCGAGACACAACCCTGATCAGAGGTCAGAAGAAGGTCATTTACTACTTTATATATCATATGATCATATTCCATGGATTTTTTTTTTAGCAAAGGGCCCATGAAATCAAGCAAAAATATTGAACATACTCTGCAGTATGTAATTCTGAAAAACTATCTGGAAAAATTCTTGAAAAAGTATTTTATTTCTCACCAGAATGCTTTTATGAGTAGTTGGAATAAGTACAATTATTGAAACAATCTCTCTAAAATGTAAGTGCAGTACAGGGTCAGGTATTCTACATACAATGCCATTGATCTAGTCCAGTGGTGTCCAATCTTATCCGGAAAGGGCAGGTGTGGGTGCAGGTTTTCATTTCAAGCAAGCAGAAGCTACACCTTAATCTATTGAAAGCCAAGATCAACTGAGTAAACAGGTGGAATCAGGTGTGGCTCCTGCTTGGTTGGAATGAAAACCCGCACCCACACCGGCCCCATCCAGATAAGATTGGACACCCCTCCTCTAGTCATTATGTGTTGGGTCACTGGCTTCTCTTTTAATCCCAGATTAAGTTATGCAGGTCATCCTGGCTAGTATTAGTGTTAGTGTTAGTGCCTGGCTGTTGTAACAGTGCTGCTACAGGCTTTCTCCTTAGCTGCTTTATGCAGTCTGTCACTAGCTCAGTTTATGCTTATACCCAAGCTTTTAGCATTGATTTATGAACACATTGATTTGCACAAATATATGTTTAAATGTGTTCATCAGGGTCTACTATCAGATTGACAGTAATAACTTTTGATGCATGCTTTTGCTTGTATCTAGGATGGACATTTTGAGAACACATACTACAGCGACTTCATCAATAACCTGGAAAAAGTCAAATATGCAGGTACCTAATGAATGCTATGACAAAGGTTTTAATTCAACACTCAGACCTCATACATTTTCTATCTATAACTTTTCTCAGGGCAGACCATGAATATTTCCACTCTAAATGTACGTTCCATGCTCCCTGAGAACCTTGCCCATTTCTTCAGATATGAGGGCTCTCTCACGACACCACCGTGCTATGAGAGCATCCTGTGGACTGTGTTTGATACCCCCATCACCCTGTCCCATAACCAGGTATTTCATGCTTATAATGCTTTTCAAACATAACAACAGTCTCGAAAATCAATCTCTAATTAGTGACTATGACAATCCAGATCAGGAAGCTGGAGAGCACACTTATGGACCTGGAAAATAAGACCCTGTGGAATGACTATCGCATGGCACAACCTCTCAATGACAGAGTGGTAGAGTCCTCATTCCTCCCTCGCCTGGGCAAAGGCAGTATGTACACGGTCTCACAGCTCTTTCTGTTAACAAACAGTGGTTAAATATAATTTTGTGTGCCGCAACATTTTGTTTTATTTTCATCTGTTGTCAGCATTTTGTAGGCAAGAGGAGATTGAGTCAAAGCTTTTAAATATTGAAAACATGATTACCTCTCTTGGAAAACATATAAACTCAGGTATGATTTATTTGTACCTAAATTAACATTATTCTAGCTAAATTTATTTATAAATTTAACTATAGATAGAAAGCTAATCATTGTACAAATCATTATTTTACGTTGCGTGCTGTTTAGATGGTGGATATAGGCCTCCCAACAAAGGTAAGCATGAATTACATTTTTTTTCATGGTTCCAAATAGTGAATGTCCCAGAAAAATCTAACAATGCTATCTTCTTTTTTCCCCCTGTAAGAGCCACAGGTAATATTCCCTCTAGTACTTAATTTCCCTGCAAGCAAGCTAGAGAGTTATGCTCTGATGAACCTGGCTCAACCAATGAACCTGCACTCCTTTACCGTGTGCATGAACCTGCGTATGCACGACCGCCCTGTGCACACCGTGCTCTCCTACTCCACCTCTGCTAACGAAAACGAGCTCACAATCACCATGGGCTATGAGGTGGGGCTCTGGATCGGAAATGAGTTTGTCAACCTTCCCCATGAGCTGAGCCCGCGTGCCTGGACACATTACTGTCTGACCTGGGCTTCACACACTGGAGGGGCAGAACTTTGGGTGAATGGTGCTCTTGGAAAGGAGCAGTACCTGCGAGCGGGCTACACCGTTCCTCCCGGTGGTGACCTCATCCTGGGAAAGGACCAGGATGGCTTCCTGGGAATCTCTGATTCGGATGCATTCGTGGGCTATATGACTGATGTGAACATATGGGATTATGTGCTGGGTCCTGAGGAGATCCAAAAGGTGATGAATTGTGAGAGAAACTCAGAGAAAGGCAACGTGCTGAATTGGGGAGTCACACGCATGAGTCTGTATGGAGGAGTCCAACTGGAGACTGAACACAAGTGCTCATAATTCAACATATTTAACTTCTCTAAATGGCCTGCATAACATTATGTTGCTTCTCTCTCTCTCTCTCTCTCTCTCTCTAACTCTCTCTCTCTGATATCAGTTTTGATTTCTATGTAAGACAAATATACACATCTACATATCTAAAAGCATTCAATACAATTTATACAAATTATTTGCATATTTTAATCGAACATGTTTTTTAAATAAAGTAACATACAAGATATTTTTTTTTTCCAAAATTTAAAACTGATTTTATATATCAGACTCTCCAGGATTGTATGATTTTGTGATTGCTTAAATGAATGCAAAATAAAACAAACACTCTATATCAGTGGTGTCAAACTCATTTTAGGTCAGAGGCCACATAGATCCTAATTAGATGTCAAGTGGGCCGGGCCAGTAAAATCATAGTATAATCACCTATAAATAACAAGAAGTCCATGTTTTCACCTTTGTTTTCATGCAAAGACATTTATATTTAATGAAATATCCTTTTATAAAATATGTCATGAGCAACCTCAGATTTCTTAAGACAAACATGTGCAATTTGCTTCTGATTATCATTCACATATATGTGCATGACAACTGCTCACCGTGTTTTTGCGAATGCAAAAAAAAAATCTTCACAGGTATTGAAAAATATTATATTTCACTTTAAAATTGATGGCATTGCATGAACAATAGGATTCCACCAAACCAAACTCTTTTGTACTGAAGCTGTTGACTAACATTAAATTGCACTTTTTTTTAACTATTACCCATTCATCTCTTTGAATAAATAGGAAGCGGTCCATTTTTTCAGGGAAAACTATACACTCTGTATCCACTTTTCTGCTTTTTGGCAGACATTTTGGCTAATGAGGGTGTGGGGACGAGTAGAAAATTGAGTAGACTACTCCGTAATAATAAACAGCAGACGTCGCATTGCTGCCATCTGCTGTTCAGTCCCAGAGATGTGCCGCGTCTTTTACCCCCTAGCGGATTATTCAGGAATAGCATTTTTTTTTCACTTTCAAAATTCGTCCTGCGGGCCGGATTGAACCCTCTAGGGGGCCGGTTTTGACACGTTTTGACATACCAAATTTAATGTTAGTACGTTTGACACCCATGCTCTATATTATAGAGCTTGCAATTTTTCAAAATTATCAAAGATTTTCTGCAGATTTGGGCCAAGATGCATCATGTGACATCATCACAATGCTCAATCAGCCAAAGACCTCTTCAATTCACGTGTTGAAAATTAGTTCAGTTAAAACATCTCATTTACCAACAAACATCACTTTGAAATTTCATGCAATTGCAATTTCACCATTTCAAGTAGTTTTCCCATAAAAAAGCACAAAAAACTGTACAATCTGCATCACAAATTTTGAAAAAAGGCCGCTCAAAACCAATCATTTTTGGCTGCAGCAATCATAAAAGAACTCGAGAAAATAGTAAATTTTTGTCAAGATTTCTAAACCTACACTCATAGAAAACTGTTCTTTAAGGGTCATTTAATTACTTACACGGTATTAGTTTCCTTGAAGGGTTTTACATGGAGTATCAATGAAACTACAGTGTGTACTAAATCATTGTGTTTGCAGGACTTAGCTGAACGCATTTTTAAGTTCACTTAATAAGTAAACAGCATGTAAACAGAATGGAAACTTCTTGCCGATTCATTCAAATGTCGCTACACCAGATGTTAGAACTTGCCTTGTTCTGATCTCAGTTTCCAAGACAGACAGCTTGTAAAATTGCAGTGCACACATGCAATACTAGCAGAGCCAGGATTTGTTCTACTATAATTATGCTGGCTATTTAACATGAACACTAGGTGCAGTCTGACAATGTCAGACATATAATTACGCTTTCAGCTGATGTATGATGTATGTTCCTTCTGAAGCAGACCAACTTTTTTCAACACCTGATGCCCTTTATGGTTAGTCTGCAGTCTGCGTTCTAGTCAAAGTGCCATCAAGTGAAAGGAGACACAACATACAGTGGGGGAAATAAGTATTGAATGCATCACTGAATGCAACATTTTTTTCACTAAATATATTTCCAATGAGGTTATACATGAAATTTTCACCAGACTTTGGTATTCACTCAAAAAATCCACACATAAAGAAATCCAAACATTAAAATCCATAAATAAAGTTATGTGTTATAAGGAGAAATGACAGAGGAAAAAGTATTGAACACATTAATTGAAATTTATTTAATACTTAGTGGAGAAACCTTTGTTTGTAATGACAGCTTCAAGACACTTCCTGCATGAAGACATTAATCGGCTGCAGTATTCAGGAGTGGTTTTGGCCCATTCTTCTAAACATATTGATTTTTCTCTGAAACCGTTTGAGAGTTTCCTTTGCAGAATGCTTTGGATCATTGTCCTGCTGGAACGTCCACCTACGTCTCATCTTCATCATCCTAGTGGATGGCAGCAGATTCTTTGCAAGAATCTCCTGGTAAAGGGCTCCATTCATCGTTCCTTAAATTATATGAAGTCTGCCAATACCATGCAATGAAAAACCACCCCACATCATGATGCTTCCACCTCCAAACTTCACTGTTGGTACATTTTTTAAAGGGTGATTTGCAGTGCCATTTCTTCTCCAAACATGGTGTGTAGTATGACAGTCAAAATTTTCAATTTTGCTCTCATCTGACCAGACTACACTCTCCCAGTATTTCACAGGCTTGTTCAAATGAGTTGTAGCAAACTTTAAACGAGCTTTGACATGCCTTTTCTTTAGTAATGGAGTCTTGCGGGGTGAGCGTGAGCACTGGAGTGCATTGCCTATTGTTTTCTCTGTGATGATGGTACCTGCTGCCTGAAGTTTTTCTGGAGCTCTTTCCGAGTGGTCCTTGGCTCTTGGGCTACTCTTCTGATTATTCTTCTGACTCCCTGGTCAGAAATCTTGTGAGGAGCTCCTGTGCGTGGTCAGTTGATGACGGAGTGATGTTGCTTCCACTTGCGGAATTGGAATTCCACATTGGCCCCAATGGTGCTTAGTGGAAGATTAAAAAGTTTTGAAATACGTCTGTATCCAATTCCATCAATATGTTTGCAACAATAAAATTTTGAAGGTCTTGGGAGAGGTCTTTGCTTTTACCCATCATGAGACACCGTGGTAATGAAAAGCCTTTTTACAAACCATCTCTTTACTAACCGAGCAGATATTAATTTGCACAGATTAGGAGGTATAATTACTTTCTAATTACTTCAGCTGGTTCCTTGCCTTACCTTGCCTTAGAAAACTGCTTTTTCTTAGCGTGTTCAATACTTTTTTCCTGTGTCATTACACTTTATTACACATAACTTTATTTATGGACTTATATGTTGTGAATTCTTAATACTGGTTAATACTGATGTCTGGTGAAAATGTGAATAGCCTCATTGCAAATATATTTACTGAAGAAAATGTTGATGCGTTCAATACTTATTTCCCCCACTGTATCAGTATGATTTCAAACCAAAGTGTACTGAGCTTCAGACCTAGACTAAAGGTCTGATATATACATACAAAAACACTCATACTGTGTTTAGAAGGTTGTAATTGCTTCCTTTTCATTGTCTGTCATGCCAGCCTCTTGCATCTTACAATCTTCACCCTCCACCGCAATCTCCACTTTGTTCATCTTAGCAAACAGCTTGCTGATCTCCAAGAAGGTGGAACCCTTGGTTTCTGGGATGACCACCCAAATGTAGATGAATGTGGCAAGGCAAATGGAACCAAAGATGAGGAAGCTGTAGTCCCCCAGGCCTTTCTGTAGAAAGCACACATGAAAAACATAAGTAATGCAGTCCTGCTCATTAGATGTTGTGTTGACTATTATGAGGTCCTATGGGTGTATTCAATCAGAAACCATAAAACTCTCAAACAAGACTGGAAGGAATACAAACTACCAATTACCAGTGAATTTACTTAAAATGATCAATGATTTGACCAGTTCAGGTACTTCTTAGATATAATCAAAACAGTATCTTTAGTGTGTTTGCATTTTGAATTGTGGGTGAACTCTGACCTCTAGAAAGGGGAACACCAGGCCTACGGTGAAGTTTGAAAGCCAGTGCACAGAGCCTGCCACCATAAAAGCTGCAGGTCTTGAGGACTGGCGGAAAATTTCAGTGGTAATCACGGTAGGAATTGGACCTGTAGGAGAAAGTAAGCACCAGAAGCCTTTTACTTAATTTTCAGAACACTTTTTTTTAAGAAGCAAGGTTCACCAAGAAAGCAAAGGACTGAATTTAAGAGTCAACTTTATGTTTGTCATGCAATTACACTTACTATCCAAAAAGGAGGCTTTAGATAAAATAAACTGAGAAGCACTGCATTAAATGAGATAAAATTTGCACTTACTTGGGCCTATGGCGTGGCCAATGACATAAATGATGACACAGGCGATGCTGACATAGGGCATCCAATGCAGGCGCTCCTAGGATAGTCCAGCAGACGATTAATGCACTGTAACTTTTTCACATTTATGAACATCCTTCTGACAATGACTAGACAAAGAACTGCTGCAACAGCATATTCTCCATCCTAGTTCCAGGCCTCTATTTATGACATCTATCACACTCCACTAATGATATTTATTAGAGCGCTAAGCCCTCGGGCACTTCCAATGAAACTGAAAATGATTTTGAGTGTTATACTAGGAGATTAGTGTTATGGGCTGTACCTGCAGACTGAGAGCTACAGTGAGGACCACACAGGATACACAGCAGATCCCGAACCCAATCAGAAGAAGCAGCTTCCTGCCAGCAGCTTCCACTATAAACACCTGTTCAATGCCAAAACACACTCATGAATGACAAGTCATGTGAGACAGCTTGGTCATGGTTTGATTAAGCACTTACTGCAACAAAGGTCATGACGACATTCACTGCCCCTGTTCCAACAGTCACATACTGAACGTCGTTTTCATTCACTCCGGCTGAAGAAAAGATGCTGTCCGCATAGTAATAAATCTGCGGATAGACTTTGGATTCAATCTCAGTAAAGTCACATATTAAACCAGCTGCAACAAAACCATTCTGGCATGCATTAAAAGGACATGGAAAGATGTAACAGGAAAGAATGGCGTTCTGAGCAGCTTGCAGTCTGTGTGGCGTGGCTTACGGCGTTCACTCCTGACAACTGCTGGCCCATGTTCATGAAGATTATGGACAACAGCTGCCAGCGCAGAGAGCGGAAGGTGAAGAGCTTGAACACAGAAAGCTGGCCCTCAGCTCTTTCTGACTGCTCTTCAAGTCGCATCTCTGTTATCTCCTCTTCTACATCCTTCCATCCTCTCAGACGCTGCAGTGCTGCAACACAGCACAACACACTCTATTCTATATAAGGTTTGACATTATTTAGCTGATAGAGACATGAAGTAAATTAAATGTTATAAAAATTTGTAAGCATATGATACATTTGTACTGTGGTGGATGTTAAGCCTTTTCCAAAAATCATTCCACCCTTAGAGGTTTTATATAGAATCCTACCCAGTAGTGGTTCAACCCAATACATGAAAGTGGGGCACCACCATATATATCAGCGGTTCAAATAAAGTCCTAATTACCACCCCCATAAATTGCATATTTCATTACCTTACAAATGTAAGCTGATGTTTCACTGATCGTGGGGTAGTGAGTTCACTACTCCCATTTAGCTCCATAGAGTAATTATTGCACCTAATGGTGAAAAATGGGAACTAACAAGCACTAATAGAAGTCCACTGGGGTAGGAATTATGCTGCCCCATGTTTGGAGAAGAAGTAGTAGATAGGACAGTTAATAGCCAGATTGAGCTAGTCGAAAAATACTCTATGGCTACCGAGATATTGTTTATTGGCAAACAATCTGTATTAAATAAGTTGTGTGTCAATAATGTACAAAATCATTTCTGTTTTAAAATATATTACAAAGATTGGGAGAAGGAATGGTGGGATTATGGAGTGGATATCAGCAATGTATTTGTACCACAGTGACCTTGTTTCCCATGCAAATGTTGAGAAAAGGTCTAGATCTAAAGGTCTAAAGGTATCCAACTATTCAACTGCCTATTCAAAGACTGCCTACTAAATCTTCCCAAATTTATTAGCTCACATACTTCTCTACTTCATGTCAGAAAAAAAACCTTAACTGTACCAGTCCTGGCATTATTGTCGTCACCCCTCTGAATGAGCATGTAGCGGGGACTCTCAGGGAAGAAGGGCAACAGAATCAGCTCTATGAGGGCAGGAACGCCAGTGAGACCCAGCATGATGGGCCAGCCTACAGAAAAGACAGAACACCACAAGTTCTCTACACCAATATTTGGCTAGCACTCCTGAATACATAATCCACATTATATTTATGTTAGACAGCAGCAATGATAATATAACAATGGCCCAGATCCACAAATACTGAGTGGGAGATCTATATCAGAGAATTTGTTTGGTTTGCAAAGCTAGGAAATCTAATTTGATCTGCTATCATATCTACCATACCACATATTATATCTTGCAATGGAAAATAGTCACTGTATTATAATAATTTATTCAGTTACATTTACTTACGATAGAGGGTTCTATCCATTACAGCAATTTGATTTAATAATCTACTAGAGAAAAACCTTAACAGCTTGTGTAACTACTTTACCTTCAGCGTTGCCAAGAATATTTCGGATACCAAACACCTGGGCAGTGAGGATGCCTACAGTAATGAAAAGCTGAGGCACGATCCCGATAGCTCCTCTCAGGTTCCTTGGGGCCAGTTCTCCCAAATACATTGGCACCACATTGGATGAAAGGCCTGGAAAAAAGGCATAAAAACTTGATATTGTCATAAGCAATATCAATTTAATATGTATCTGTGAGTACAGATCTACCCACCAGCACAGATGCCCACTAAGAAGCGGCCCATGATAATGATCTCAAAAGAGCCTAGCACCTCACTCACACCCATCATTAAAGCAGGAACAATTGAGAAGATGTTGTTGAACAGCAAGGTCCCTTTCCTATGAACAAATATGACATGTATAATGGTGTAACCCTGTAACTTTATATAGAGCTCACATTCTAAAAAATAAAATGTAAATTTTTTAACTGGTAAAACATTGTTAATCATATTTTCAATGTTAAAAGTAACTTGTATTACTTATCTAAAACTGTAAGATTACTTTTGTTGTAAAAGGCTACAAGCTTGAAAATATAATTCAGCGTCTATAAATTTGTTGGTCATATATATGACTAATGCTACTTTGTTTGCTAATGAATTAATAAAATAAAAATAAAATATCAGGAAAATATACGATATTTACCATTAGCTAGAATTTGACTTGCTGCATAGATCTTAGCTACTTGTCATTTAATGGAGGTTGAAGACGAATGCAGTTGCAGTTAAAGGCTTTATTGAGAGGCAGGCAGACAAATCCAAATCAAGTAACAAAAACATGGTCAAAAATCAGGCACAGAGTCAAGTGATCAGCAAACAGGCAAAACTATGCGCAACAAGAATCAAACACGAAGACAAAACAGGATAAAAAATAACATGAAACGAAGAACAGGGATAAAAGGCTTGGTCAATCAAAAATCAAATATTAGGCTGAGGTCAGGCGATCTGCATACATGATATATGAGTGCTTTTTCCTCACAAAAAGAGTACATACTTTTAGTGCATAGTATAAGTAGGCGAATTGGGATTCAACCAAAGTCAAGGTCAAGGTCAAACTGGGGAAATATGTGATAAAGATAAACAGGCTTGGTAACGTTAGAAACACAGGTAAGCTGAGTGTGTACTTCACCCAAAACAAGGAGGCACGAGGGTTATAAATGCACCAATTTTTCAAGGGCAAACTGAACACTGGTGAGTATGAACATTACACATAAGGGAGACAACCAATGACAAAACAAGGGAGGAGACAGGACATGAATAAAAATAAAACACACGGCCAAATAAACAAGGACATGACAATACAAAAGTGCATGCTGTTGCATTACGAGCAAAGAACGCATCTGGGAGCACTCTGTGTGAGTGGGAAATACCGGACGCTACTCTAATTAATGCTTGTCTAATCTGGCATTAGTAAAGATTAAAGACAGGCTAACTTAGGTAACTACATCTAGTTAACTCAAGCAAATTTGTGAAATTTACCTCAACATGCTTTTTCAAAGTAAATGGAGTTCATACCTTCTATGGAAATAAAGGCTACATAATTTTCTGTATTTGCTAACTCTAGCATATTGAAACATTTTACTGAGGTAGTGTCAATGATTAGAATGATTACGTGTTATAAAATGATTAGAAACTTATAATGAATTGGGAGCTGATTAGAAGCTGATTGGATGAGATGCTAATCTGAGCCAATTAGATTGATATATAGCATATAGTCATGACTAGATGAGGGAAGAAGTGACCACTGAGATTTGTAACGAATACTTTGAAGGTATTCAATACAAATGTAAGGTGTAAAAGTATTTTTTGTTGGACATAATAGTAAGTAAGTAAGTATTCAATTTCACTAATATTCCAGTAAAGTATAAATACGACAAAATATTACCTAAGTACACTATACAGTATGTCCAAACGTTTGTGGAAATCTGATCATCACACCCATATGTGATTCTTTCCCAAACTGTTGCCACAAAGTTGGAAGCACACAATTAGAGGACATCTTTGTATGCTGTGGCTTTACATTTTCCCTTCACTGGAACTAAAAGGGCTCAAACCTGACCAGCATTCGAATGCCCCTGTGCACAAAACGAGGTCATGATTTGTTAAGGTTGGACTGGAAGAACGTGAGTAGGCTGCACAGAGCCCTGACCCCAACCACCATTGGGATGAACTGGAACACGGACTACGTCCCAGACCTCCTCACCTGACATCAGTGTCTGACCTCACTAATGCTCTTGTGGCTGAATGAGCACAAATCTCAACAGCCACATTCCAAAATCTAGTGAAGTCTTCCCAGAAGTATAGAGGTTATTATAACAGCAAATGGGGACTTAATTAACAAAGTACAATTTCTTAGTAACTAAGTATTTCATGCAATTTTGTCCTCATTTAAATGTGAAGTATAGTACACCAAAAACTATGATATTTTAGACTATCATGGTTTTATTACATTTTACTTTGATAGCAAAATTCTATAAGGTAAATTAGAGTACACTTTTAAAAGAGTGGTTAAATATAGAATGATTAAATGGATTAGTTTGTCCCTCTGGTAGAACTATGTCCAGAAGAGACGATTCCAAGTAGAACCCTATTAAGTTAAAAATCCTCAACTATACAAGGAGACTGCTTTTACTAAGAGTGTGTAATAAATAAGCTTGCAGAATATCATTGTTATGACCTCAGGAGAAAGGAAATGAGAAAATAAACAGGTCACTAAGGGAACAAAAATGTCACTCAATGATTCGTTTAATAGTTGAGGTTTTTTGGTTCCTAATAGGGGTCTACTTTGAACCCTGTCTGATAGGAGACAGACAGAAAAAAACCCTTAAGAATTCTAGAGTATTTTTTTAGTCGAAGCATTATGTGAATTAAAAGATCTGGTTACCTTCCTAAATTATTAACCAGTGGTCCCACCATGAGAGAGCCGAAGAACCCCCCCAGTGGGTACACAGACACAGTCAGAGACCACAGCAGAGTTAGCACACTTTCGGTGACTGTGCTATTGCGACTCTCAGACACATTGGTGTAGAACATCTGCATGTCCTGAAAATCCATTTATTTGCATGCATTGGATTACACTGGATTACAAGTACCAATACACAAATATAGTAAATATGTAAACTCAGAACAAGTACCCGGGCTGGGGAGTTGATAACAGCTACATTGTAGCCATACTGAAAAGACGAGCCAAATGCAGAGATCAGGGTGGCAAAAGCCAACAGCAGAGTAAGTTTCTGGAAGAGAAGCACTTGTTTAAAAAAGCTTCCAATTAAACTACACAACTTTGACAGATCATGTAGAAAAATGTTCTAAAGCACAACACAAAAGCTCAGAGACACAGTCATAGGTTTACAGAGCGGCTCAAGTAATGATAACGAGGTCTTCTTTGGTTGCAACATGAGACACAAATAAAGAAAGTAACATATGTGAATAATAACAAGTGACTCACCCCTTTTCTTTCCACCAGGTTCTCCATATGGATGTCTTTTGACAATGACAAAGACAGTGACAATGTGTTTTAAATAACTCCTAATATAAGCTCTGATCATGAGATAAATGCATGCAATTTTTTTTTAAATGCACTTTGGACATTGCGTCAGTGCTTGGGTGCTATTACAGACTTGTTGATCACTGATAAATGCCCCGTGAACACCGCAATAAAGTTACAAGCTTGGGGTGAGACCTATCCATGATAACATAACAATGAATAATAATAGTAGTAATTAAAAAAATCTCAGAATATCAATCATTTTTAGTTTCACTTTTGTGTAAAACAAATATATAATTCTTTTGCTGTCCATTTATGAATCAAAATGGTGTAGCCCTGTATTTGAAGCCTATAGTAGTAAGAGAGGATAAAAGGTTTTGTTCAATGTCTTGCTGAACATGTGACTTATTCCAAGTATTTCATAGATGTGCATGTATTAAAGGTAACAGGGGTGAGTGAATGTTGTGAGAACTAAAATGTAGTAACCTAAAATAAATATTTTTGAAGACTATTTCAAGGTAAAGTGCAGTTATAGTGAACTGGATGGACATGTGATGGGCTGATTGACATTTTACTTATGGATATAATATCTTTTACTTTACATACAAATTTGTACATATAATATCAGTGGGTCACAGATGGCACCCCAATCTTGCACGCCCATAAGCAGTGTGTACAGTAGACTGTTGAACTCAGGTTTATCAGATGAGGTATTAGAGGTATGTTTCTGGAGTAAATATGGAGTACATTCTCACTTTGTGTACTGCCTTTCTTTAATAGATGGTGTAAAAAAAGAACAAACAGACAGAGGAAAGAAACATGAGAGATCTCTGCCTGCTTATAGCATTTACGGTGCATTTTTTTAAATCCTTGACTGGCTAGACTTGTGAGTTGGTTGTAACAGACAAACCATGTATGGACATATGTAAGGGTGTTTTTTTCTCTCCTGAATCATGGCCTTTGTGTTTCAATACTATCCTGTTTTGCATCTCAGAAACAGACTTAAATGTAGCCTGAGGCCAGTGTTTGAGAGAAGACAAGAGCACTCAATAATGTACTTGATTTCATCTAAAAGTACATCTATGTGCTGATTGCTCCTTGATAGATCTAGCTGATGCTATCTATACAGGTAAATTAAATTTGACTTGAACCAGGTATGCATTTTGTAGGCTTAAAGTAAGCCCTGCTTTTTCTGATTCATGCACTAATCTGATGCTAAATTAGACCTTGCCAAACCCTGACCTTATTCTGTCTTTGTCCGAAGAGAGCTATGCGAGCTCGGTTGACAGCTGAAGCGTGTAGGCAGTGTAAAGGCTTTTCGTCTGACATGGCAAGAGAGGAAACACTGAAGGCTGTTGGTAACTGGTTCGAATCTTTTGTCAGGTCTGGTTTAACCCCCCAACTTTGATCACTGTAACATGAAGTTGGCAGGAAAAGGAGGTCATGAACAGGCCATTTCCACTGCCTTTGGGGCAGTGTCTAAAAGAAACCATTCTTGTCTGAGTAGGTTTTATTTCTCCTGGTGTGAAAGATGGATACTGAATATGCAAAGCACGCCAGCTCCCCCTACAGACACTAATGTAGATGAACAGGGCTTTGAGAGTCACTAGAAATGTATAGATCTATGAAGCATCTTACTGACTGGCATTGTGACTCCATGACTCAGACTCATATTTCTGCAGTTTCTGCACTGGCTAAAGGAAGCAAACATAACATATTATCATAAATTTGAATAAGCCTGCTAATTTTGGTTTAACCTCAAATTGCATCCTGAATTATTATAGCTTTCATTGCTTTTAGGCAGTTGGAAATAATTTATAGTACTACTTATGTTACAATAAAATAAAGAAATAATGTATCACACTTATTTATCACTCATACACTGTGTGCTTGTGCTCTCTTTACACACTGTGCAAACTCTTAATGAACACATCTACTGTTCCCTATTTCACTCACACTCGCACAACAATGGTAGCCTGGTAACCAAAGGTCATTATCATCTATCCACATGAGGTAGGATATGACCTCTGGTTTTCATATACAAAAGAATGTAAAGAACTCCTGGAAAGGGTAACAGAAGGATGTCTCAATGTCAGGAGATGCAGAAAAACCTTTAACGCAGTGTAGAGTAGGGTTTTTAGGAGGAATGCACAATGTAGGTGTCTTCTGATGATAATAACAGTGCTACAATTCTTGTGGATTTACTAACCACCATTATTATGGGTGGCTGTGGTTCAGGTGGTAGAGCGGGTTGTCCACTAATTGTAGGGTTGGCAGTTCGATTCCTGGCCCAGATGACTCCACATTCTGAAGTGTCCTTGGACAAGGCACTGAACCCTAAGTTGCTCCTATTGGCAAGCTAGCGCCTTGCATGGCAGCTCTGCTACCATTGGTGTGTGAGAGTGTGTGTGTGTCTGTGTGTGAATGGGTCAACGAGAACCAGTGTAAAGCACTTTGTAGAACCGTTAAGATTAAAAAAACGCTATGTAAGTGCAGACCATTTACCATATATCCAGCTGGACTGCCTAACCAGCATTATCTAACATGATCCACTTTTGGTAGGATTGTAGACAAATTCTCCAATCAGAAATGTGTAAACTCGTAGCATGACCACTGTTTCAGCATACAGTTGAGTATAAATGTTTGTATCTATGTATTTCATCATGATGAAACAAAAATGTTTAATCTGAACCAGAGTTCTTTCATTATCAAGTGATCAAAATGGTCTGAAAAAAGATATCTTTAGATATCTTTGTTCAGGGGTGCAGTAGCTTAGTGGTTAGCTCATTTGCCTCGCACCTCCGAGGTCTAATCCTGCTTCCACTCTGTGTGCATGGAGGTTGCATTCTCTCCCTGTGTTTTGGGCTTACCTCCTGGTTTCCTCATCCAGTCCAAAGACATGTGTTGTATCCTGACTGGCATTTCCAGATATTCCGTAGTGTGAATATGTGAGCGATTGTGCCCTGCGATGGGTTGGCACCCCATCTAGGCTATCCCCTGCCTTGCCCTTCCACCTGGGATAGGCCCAGGCTCCACCACGACACTGTGTAGGATAGGTGGTATGGAAAATGGATGGATGGATATTAATGGTCCATTCAGTCATCTTCAGTAACCACTTTGTCAGGGTTGCAGTGGATCTGGAGGCCATCTTAGGAACACTGATGCAAATCCATCACAAGGAATGATGCACGCACTCACAAACTGGTTTGTTTTAGGGAGGTGGGAGGAAACCAGTGTTACCTTTAGGAAACCAACACAAACACAGGGAGAACATGTGCATCTCCACACCCAAGGTGAGAATTTGAATTTTTTTTTCTTCTTCACTCATTGGTAGTATCTTTGTGGCTATATTCCTTTTATTTCTGAGTTCCCTAATATATATTTTTATACCCTTTTCCGACTCTTGTGATAATTAATTTTCCCACTGACTCTGGACTTGAGACTTTAAGCCTTGTTAATTTTTTTTGTTTTAAAATTAACACATTAACACATATCAATGGGGATATGTTACCACTGATGTAGACTCGGTTGCTATAATATTTCAGCTGTATATTATAACTGGTTATCAATAGAGAAACTACTGAGACCACAAACTTTCAGTGACAATTAAATTAACATGGAAATTCTTTTGTAATTCAAATGTAAAATAAGGTTATATACATATATTTCTTTATCAAGAAACCAAGGGGGATGCACACTCTTATATCTAGTGTCTACTAGGTGTGTATACCTTAAGTTTTCACAATTTGATTTTGATTCTTCGATCAGTAATGCAATATTTGATGATATCACGGAATTTGCTATAATCCAGTACAATACTATATGATCTGATGTACTAACCTTCATAATAATAATAATAATAATAATAACACATTTATGATTAACGTCTCAATTCATTTCAGTCATTTGCCTTTTAGACTGACACATCAGTCCAAATTGTCCAATCACTGCACCCCTATAATGTATAACGTGTCAGTAGCGGTGTTTGAGAAGTAAAGTAGCATCTGTTTAAGGAATAGCATCAGAGCCTTTTCTGCCAATTTTACCAATTCTGGATAGGAATCTTTTCTAACCCCCTTTATAAACACATTTTAATTAATCAGTAATTCTCACTGCTCTGGAAATGTTCTTTTTAACCTTCAAGCAGTGGTGCTCTATAGCATTAGCTCAAGCAGCTGTCATTGCATAATCAACAATCTCCTATCTGAATAAAGAAGTTGTGGTAATGTATTTTACCTCTGTGCTTTGCGCCTAGCTCCCCTGTCGCAGACTTAATGAATTAAGTGGGCAGACAGCCAAAACACCAAGAGGGAAAGTACAAGAACTCTAGAAGAGAGTGCATTGAATGACATAATTCGCTTGGTGTAGAAAGCTGCCAAAATGCTGTGCTCATGCTAGTAGAAAGGAATGATAAAACATTCCTTGTACAACATCTCAACAATTATTATTGTAGAATGTGCTTCTGTTAAGAGTTTATAGGGCTTAGATTCACAATTAATCACAGTAACACTGAATTTACAGTACATCAGCATTGTTTTTTTCTTCTTCTTTAATTTCCAAATGATTACAATCTACAGTACATCAGACATGAAAATATTTGGAGAGACTCAATTATCATATGCAATAATCTGGAGATTACACAATTCATAAATTAAAAGGAAAAAAAATATTGCATCAGCACAGGCTTATTCAAGTTGTTCTGATGTTAGAGAGTTTAAACTTAATGGCAGATGGGCTAGTAAGGAAAAACTGTTTTTACCCTTGAAAATAGGGTACAAATAATTGAAAACAACAATCAAATAATTTTCATCTATTATCCGTCATCTAAAGGTCACAATACTACAATATGGTGAACTTGCAAGAATATTAACAATGAACATACAGTCACAGTTGAATGATTGTTAATGAATGATCAAATCATTTTCCATCTCTGTACGTTTACATTTATGGTATTTGCGAGACAGCCTTATACAGAGCGACTTACATTCATCTCATTTATACATTTGAGAAGCTGAGAGTTGAGGGTTAAGGGCCTTGCTCAAGGGCCCAGCAGTGGCAGCTTGGCAGTGCTGGGATTTCATCTCATGACCTTCTGGTGAAATGTCCAACGTCTTAACCACTGAGCTACCACTACCCGGATACCACTATAACACCCAGATAATTTCTGAGAAAGTCTGAAGAATTGCTCAGTCGACGGTAGGGGTCTCTGTGCGACTGGGATTGACTCCCTCCTGCAGTGCAGCATTGCAGACTGCCTCATTCCTATTCCTCCCTGAACAACTCATTAATCTTATTGATTGTAGCGTACCTCGTCAGCTTAAACAGGAGGGACTTGGCTCTTTTATTTCTGCAGTGCACGGGACAAACGCTGAGCTGAGGTTTGAAAAGAATAGTGTGACCACACAGCATGGTCTTTAAAGGCATTTTTTTATGTGTGGGATGTTCCTCTGCAGTGTCATAAAGCATTAGTATGAGAGAATACTAACCGGACAGTGAGAGAGAGAAAAAAAGGATAGTGCAAGTTTACAGTATTCAATAAATTTTATTGAGAGCACAACCATGAGGTGTAGTGATACAGGCTAGGTCAAGGTCAACAGCACTGTCGCAAAAGTGGAGGTGGCTGAGGGAAATGTGATAAGGTTGTAATATATGGTGTACACACCGAACATGAAAATGAGCCTTAATAAGGGAATTAAGATATTAAACACTTAGACATCAATTCATCTTGGTGAATTAGATTCTAGATCTCCAGGATCTGGAGATTGGTGGATCTGGAATTTATTCTGGGAACACTTGGCACAATGCAGGAATACACCCTAGATCGGACACCAGTCCAACGCAGGGCACCATGCACACACTGGTTCACAGGGAAATAAAGAGTTGCTAATCCATCTGCAGGCGTGTAAACCCAGAGGAGAACTCCACACAGTCAGTAACCTGAACCCAGGATCGAACCTGGGACCCTAGAGCTAATAGGCAGCAAAAGTATCCTCTGCACCATGCTGCATGATACTAAATATTTTATATTTTTTTAACACAGTAATATTTAATGTTTGCTTATAGACATAATCCATATGTGCACAACTCCAGTCTTAGAGGAGTACAGTTTGACGATTTCTCTGCTCCAACATGCTCCAAATAAAATGCTAAATTTACTTTTTTGTGAAAAGAGGACTTTGGACCACTGAGCAATGGTCCTGTTCTTTTTTTCCTTAGCGCAGTTAAGACACATATGCCTAAATTAACAAATTTTTCAGAAGGTCGACATTTCTGTATTATAAATTCTTTATTCTAATATATTGAAATACTGGATTGTTGCTTTCCATGAGCTGTAAGCTGTAATCATCAAGATTAAAACAAAACAAAAAAAAAAACTTTTCACTTTATGTGTAATGAATCTAGAATATATGAAAGTTCCACTTTTTGAATTAAATTATGTAAAAAATATTCAGATTTTTTGCAATGCACCTGTATATATGTATATATGTATGTATGTGTGTATATATATACACACACACACACACACACACATACCCAGACACATCAGCCGGACATTTGAAATGCACAGTTTGCAACATTTCTGCCCTGCACGATATGCCCCAGTCAACTGTGATAACTTTAAAGAGCTCAGCTATGAAGCGGTACACTACACAAACTCACAGAATGGAGCCACTAGGTCCTGAAGTGTGTAGCACTACAAAAATCACCTATGCTCTGTTGCATCCCTCACTAGAGTTCCAAACTGACTCTGGAAGCAACCCCAGCACACCCCAGATTTGTGCATCTGGAGCTTTATGAAATTTTTCGTTTAAGGTTTCCGTGGCCAAGCAACTGCACACAAGCCTTAGATCCTTATGTGCAATGCCAAATGTGGTTGAAGTGGTGTAAAGCATTGGTGTCACTGAACTCTGGAGCAGTGCAGACTAGTTCTCTGGAATGATGAATCACTCTTTATTGTCTGGCTGAACGAATCTGATCTTGGGGGATGCCAGAACGCTACCTACTAGAATGCATAGTGCCAAGAGTAAAATTGATAATGGTCTGGGGCTGTTTTTCAGAGTTTGGACAAGGCCCCTTAGTTCAAGTAAAGGGCAATGTTAATGCTACAGCATACAAAAAACGTTGTAGACAATTGTACGCTTCAAACATTGTGGCCACAGTTTTGGGAAGGCCCTTTCCTGTTCCAGAATGACTGTGCCCCTGTGCTCAACAGGAGGTCCATAAAGCCATGGTTTGAGCACTGGGCGACTGATTACAAGATCATGTGTTCACATAGTGGCACCGCCAACCTGCTACTGCTGTGCCCTTGAGCAAAGCCCTTAACCATCAACTGTGCAGTTGTATAAATTGATAAATCTAAGTCACTCTGAATAAGGGTGTCTGCCAAATGCTGTAAATGTAATTGAGGAACTCCAGTGGCCTGCGCAGAGCCCTGACGTCACCCTCACTGAACACTGAAACGTTGATTGTGAGCCAGGTCTTCTCATCCAACATCACTGCCCGATCACACAGTCTTCACGCAGTCAAATTACCAAACTCCGCTGGACTCTGGCCCTCCTGGACAGGATTTTTACACCACTGATAGCAGTATGTAGATAAGCTCTTGACTAGACCGTTAAATAAATTCATCATAAAACCATGGTTAGCATATCTCAAGTTAAGTAAACTGTAGCACACGTAATATGTTGTTAGTACTAAGCAATCATAAGATTTGCTTGTCAATAGCTGTTGCCTCCGGAGTAGATCCGGCATGGCATTTTGTCACATGCTTAAATGAATTTTTTTTCGAACAGACACTTCCTCTTGTCTGCTCTCTAGCTCTGCCTCTAGCTCCAAGAATGGTAAGCATTAACTTGGGGTTGAATGTGTTTTTTAGTGAGTTTTACCAGCTACACTAGTACTGACTAGGCTGGATATGAAATGTTGAGACTATGACTGACTTCATGAAGAATTATCAAAGGGGATCATGTTTCAGTGTGCTAAGCATCACAAACACCGATAACATAATTAAACACAATGACACTGGAATATATTCAAATGACTCTTGGTCAATGTAATTTTACTAAACAAAACTAAAAACAAAAACAAACCATATATTCATAAAAAACAATATTTGCAAATCAATATAGTGTACTATGCAAAAGCCACAAATTCCCCTTTTTGACTGAATCCTATTCAAATAACATATTTGACTATAAAGATGAATGATCTGGAGCAGTAATGTTTTTCCAGATATCCTGCAGATTTCACCATTACGTTTAGTAGAAAACAGTCTGGTTACAGTTAAATAAAAAAAAAAAAAAAGACAAGCTACATATCCAACTTTGTTTCAAACAGAATTTCAAACACAAAGTTAGTCCATTTCAAGGCACTCTGTTCTGGGAGATGTGTTTAGTCAGGTAAATTGACTGAGGTATTTGAATAGTGTGTTCACAGTATGTACAGTGTTTTGGTCACTAAATTATAAATGACCTCTAAACCCTCACATCCCTGAGCTGAAGATTAAGTGGAGAAAAAAAAAAAAAAGTGCCAGCATACAAAAACGGTACTGCTGCACTGTGAATATAAAGCGCACTTGGACTCTACGGACTGCAGCATGTGACTGTAGTCTTCTTTAATCCTCGCAGGCACTCCACACACACACACACACACACACACACACACACACACACACACACACACACACACACACACACACACACGCTCCTCCGTGTAGAAAGCATGGCGGTCTTCACTTTACAGTTTATTGACTTTTCTGCAAAAGGACACTTTTCTAGAAGCTGCAGATCTGCTCGATTGAGCGTGGTGCTCTAGCTGAGGTGCTGAAGGTCAACAAGCCGCAGGGTTTTCACTTTAACACTTACTACTCCTCATCCTCGCTTTCGTCCACCTCCGTCTGGGAGCCACTGCGCCCGTCTGAGTGAGAAAGTGAGCGTGTGCGAGCTGTGAATTGGGATTGCATGTCTGAGTTGCTCAGTGCTTCATGGCTTCGGCAGCACAGCCAAGCCACTAGTCTTGCGCGTACTGGCCGAGTGCACAGAACGAACATGATGCAGTTTGCGGCTCCTTGAAACGTGTTCCCGATTCCCTGTACAAAAAAAAACAACCACCAAACAAACAAAACAGAACACATTTGAATTTCACCTTCATATTAACTGCTAATCTTAGAGGTTCACATACTTTTTCCACTCACAGATATGTAATATTAGAACATTTTCCTCAAGAAATAATTTACCAAGTGTGATATATTTGTCTCATTTGTTTAATGAGACAAAGATTGTCTACTTTTATGACTTGATGTTTAATGTCGTATTTATGTAGAAGGGTTCAGAAACTTTCAAGCGCCACTGTATAGAACACGAGGAGGAACTCATGCTTAAACACAAGTAGGTTCAGTTTTGTGAGACTAAGCTACATTTAGAATCTTCTCCATGATAAAGCTCACAATACCTCAGAACATAACACTTCTTTACAATACATAAACAAAGCTAGTTTTTCTGAAACGTCATGATCTTGTGTCATGTTTCGTGTTGTTGTCCTGTTGCAGGGTACAAGCAAAGTAATCTTTGTAGATCACTTCTTTTTTTTTACCGTGAATTGTTTGTATATTTTCTTTTTTGCACTCAGCTTTACACACTGCGTTCTACCTCACTAGTAACTCACACTGAAAAAAAAAACTATTCCAATATGAATAAATGTAAATCTTGAATCTTTACACAATTTTTATTTGTATTTTATTTGGTGGAGCTGTGTGGGTCTTGCTTACGTGTAAGGTGACCAGCACAGGGTTCTGTCCGACAGGAGAGCGAGCGAGCAGTAGCACGAAGCGAACAGTGCTCCATATGCGCAGTGCGATGAAGATGATGGGGATGAGGGTGAGCTTTCTGTCTGCCATTGCAGGAATTGAATGGGAAAGTCGGTTACAGGCCAAGATGGGTCGGTACTCTGAGAGGGCTGCATGCTGAAAATAAAAGTGAGAGATATTTACTACAAATAAGAAACAGCAACTGCAACTGTGAAGGTTTATTTTCTGGGATCTTGAAGCCAATGTCATGGATTTATGATTGGCTGTAATAAAAGAACACACCCAGTTACTGAAACAATAAAAGGAAAATGAATACCAATTTCAGTCAGCTATATGATGAGAGAGCAAAGCTGGATTTAGCACTGGGTAACTGGTTTATATGGTGTCATAATACAGAAAATGGGGGTGAATTATGAAGCTTGTGTCCAGATCCTGTTCTCTACTAAACTCCATTTATCCCATAAAGCAAAATACAAGCAGAAAATTAAGAGCCGATAAAAAAAAAGACCTTAATGTATCGTGCTCAATTTTCCAACTTTAAAGCACATAAGAACAAGAATATGGCAAACCTAAGACGAATGTATAGTATATAATTAGAAACCCTCAATAGTTCCACATGGTGCAGTATCTATACTGAAAGCACAAGCACAGACAGTTTCACAATGTGACATATCTATAATGAAAGCACAAGCATAGACACCAGTGGCTTACCGCTTTGTGGATGTGCCTCTTGATGAGGATGTAAAGCAAAGGCAGTATCACATAAGCAAGCAGTTCCCATATCTTGCCAGTCAGTAGCATCCACAGCACGTGATCGTCTTCCTCAATGCTGATCCAGCACCATCCGACAGACACCTCGGACGCATCGTAGCCTATCTTCTGCAGGGACACAGCTGCTACTGTGATGGCCAGGGGAACACCCCAACTATAACAAACAGTATTAGATGAAAACACACAGCAGTCGGTTATGCAGTGTTGGACAAATTGGTGGTGGCGGCATTTACTGACCTTCAGCTACAGCGCTTCAAACAGTTGGATACTCTCATTGAAACATGTTAAATAATTTATTGTGAACCTGTTATGTACAGAGTTCTGTCTTGATGGTTTTATAACTTATCTCCACCAGTAATAAGGACTTGCCTTCTGTGGGGTTTCCTGAGATTTAAATGAAGAAAGATTTACCTGAATAAAATATAGCCACAAGTGATGATAAGTGGGGTCCAAGCACCCTTCACAAATAGCACCCCAAGTGGCTGGTTCTTGTCAATGTAAACAGTTTAAATCATAAACACTTATGAGATGACAGTTTATCATACTACTCAATGCTAACCTTGTAAAAGGTCTGCTGATTGGCTGCTGGCTGTGTTATTTAAAAACATGGCTGCCATCATTAAAAATCCACTTACAGATTGGCACAAAGACACAGCACACAATTTAAGATCAATCAAAATGTAATTAAATATATCGATCACCAGATTCAAGGGTTAGATTGAATCGGATTCAATGTATTTTGAATGACCTTAAGAATTTGGTTGATGAACCTGTAGAGCAAATCAATAGTGATGTTGAGGAATCTATCGAGTCTTTGTAACAAATATTTAGAACATGGTAGAAAAGTTACTCTTACAAAGCGCCTACACAGGAGACTCCTTACAGAAATACTGTAAAGGCATGTTTACAGAAAACATCACCGCATCAACTATTAGACAGTTTTCTTTGTTAAAAAAAAGCATGCTTTTCAAAAATATTATTATTAGACTCGTCAACAACACAAGTTCACGCGAATGAGTTTGACAGTAGTCACTACCGTCAGAGCTGCTGTTAAAGAAAATTCATCAACACCCTCTGACCAATGAGAATCACTAAATGGTTAGACAATACAAACTCCTTTATTGTTGATGTACCAGCATGTGGGATATAAATCAAAATGAGGATGTGAAACTCTGAAGCTCAATGAAACTATCACTCTTACGCAGTGTACAGTTTACGTCTATTTTAAAAGATGTAGGAGGAGACTGACAGAAATGACACAGGGTGTCCCTGGGGAATTAAAACTTTTTTTTATTATTATTATTATTTTTTTTTTTTAGCAAAAATGTCTTCCAAAATTTTTCCTACTATAGCCTTCAAGAATGCCTTTGACAAAAGTCAGCACTGCCAAGCTATCACTGTTAGCCCTTGGGCATGGCTCTTATCCCTTAATTGCTCAGATGTATAAATGAATATGATAAATGCAAGTCGCTCCGTTTAATGCCGTTAACGTAAAGGAAGAACGTATTGAAATCATTCTCGTGGCTGGATTTGGAAGCTGTTGTGATGGACTTCAAAAGGAACATCACACACACACACACTGTTGCCAAACTTATAAACAAATTCAAAAAGCCTGGAAGCGTTGAGCACCGACAGAGTAGTGGACGTCCACGAACTGGCGTCTCCCTGTGTATGGAGACTTTTGGGACAGCCTGCAGCTTCAGTGGACGGTTTGTTAGGCACACCTTGTCCAGGAGTACGCTCAGAAAAAGGGTCCTAATCTAATCTACCTAGAAAGGTGCACGTGTATGTTTAAAACTCGACTTCAAAAGCAAATTACAGTCTAATGATTACACTCCATCCATACCTACATGTGAAAGATAAATATTCAAAGCTGCAGAAGATAAGGGACTAACCTCAGAGACAAGGAAAGGAACAGATTAGTAGGCCTAACATTTTCTCCCTCTTGTCTGAAAGCACACAGAGTGTACACACTGTATGTGTGTCAGGTTGTGCTACAGTGACGCACCATGATGATCAAACACATTTCTGCTAACCAGAAACAGAGGAACAGACTGTAAACACAGGTCTCCAAAGTGGGAAGTTGTTGTTTGAATAATGAAGCTCATGCAGCCTGGGAAACAAGCCGCCATGCTACCTGATGAGATGAAAATACAAGACCAGACTGTCGGCTTGTCTCTGACTGGACTGCACGATGAAGATGTACAGGTACACAGCAATGGCCACGGTCCAGAAGAAGGAGCTCGTGTTGGAGAACGTGGATACGGCTCCTTGCGTCACGCAGTCCCAAGTGCTCGCGTTAAAAACCTTATAAACTCCATAAGAGTAGGAGACGGCGGAGAGGAAATCAGCCACAGAGAGGAAGAGTAAAAGCTGCCTCGGTGTGGTTCTCAGGTCGGGCCACAACGCGTACGTGCTCACAACCAACACAGAGCCCAACGCCGACAGAGCACACGACAACAGCACCACAACCTGCTCGTACACAGCCACGTCCGTCTGCTCCAACACCGCCATGACTTCCTCAAACAAGTCCTCGGAGGCGTTCAGTCCGGATTAGGAACTGATTTAATGTGTGAGGAAAGTCAGGCGTCTCCAGTTCACTTGGATTCGGCGACGCGTCGCAGTGTTTTAACGGACAGGAGACTTTTCAGTCCTGGTGAACTACAAAATGGCCTTCGTTTTATTCTCACACAAACACAAACACCGTAATAAATCAGGTCAGGAAAGTTTCGTCACTTGGAAAACCACGAAAGTTTGTGTGTGTGTGAGAGCGAAAGCTTCTCCGTGTCACTTTTAACTCCTCCCAGTATCTCCCTATGAGAGAAAGTCAAGCTGAATTTATATAAAGAAATCAACCCTTAATATACAAACAAAAACTAATGTAGTACTGGGTTCTGTTTGGTTTATCTATCTATCTATCTATTTATTTATTTATTTATTTATTTAAATCTCACATTTGATCAGTCTGCTGAAATACTCTTCCTTTCTTTCCCATGGTTTGATTTTTTTCTATTTTCATAATCTCATATAATATTAAAAGTAGCCGATTTATATATTCCTTCGTATATAAAAGGAATAAACGAAACAATTAACCGCAAGTGATTATACTGTACATGTTAATATATTTATTATTGATGATTTAAATTCTAATAATAATAATAAAAAAGATTTTTCCATATGTAGTAATACCCAGTGGACAGTAGATGGCGCCATAAACCATGAGGCTAAATCAACAGCGCTTTTACTGCGCCGAAGAGAATGTACGCAGTAACTGAATGAGATAAATATATTACTTTTCATGACTGATTAATTTTAGAGTTATTTAAAGGGGAAGAAAATGTAAACATAACTATACATGTAGTCTATATATATTTTTTAAGGACAGACAGTGATTTCCCTGCTGAATAAACAAAAAAACAAACATTATAAACCCTTATATTGTTTATAATGGGTTTAATGGTCATAATAGGAATTGTATTGGTTTTAATGGAAACTGCAATGGTCCATGTGGGTCTCTACTGGTAATTTCTTACCTTCTATTGGTGGCATGTTATGTCTAGTGGATACCATTAAGGACCTACGTCCTTAATACTTTATACTACGTAATGGAAACCATTTGATAATGGTTAACAGCTGATGGTTTGTAATGGTGCCTGTAGTGGAACAATTAGATTTTCTGTAATGTTTTTATATATATTTTTTTTACTCTAGTTGTCCTACTGTTCTTGGCTTTCAATCCCGTATCACTAAATTGTGTGATGATATTCAGCTAATACAGATGCAGGCTAATAAATAAATAAATAAATAAAATATAGTAAACTGTCCCTTTCTGTGTACATCTTTTGTACCTGTATTTTCCACCTAAGTGAATATAGTGTATGTTTGAAACTCACTGAACCGACATAATTGCACCAAAAGCGTCACATGAACATTTACTTTGTAATTTTGGAAACAGTTTGTACATTAATTATTTTTCCCTAAAGGTGACTAGACCAGATATCTTTTTTCCCCCAGATGTAACAAGCAGTTGAACATTGTTTTAATTTAATATAATCTATTTTTGTTAATAAAAAAAAAAATTAGTAATAAGATGAATACATACAGTGAACATGGATATGTGCAAATATAGAAATGCAGAAAAAGAAACACAAGAGAAAAGAGTTAGACTAGGTTATAGAGAGTATCCAATATCTCTTTTTTTTATCAGTATCAGTATCAGTCTAGCCTCATAAGTCTTTTGTGAGCTAATGAAAATTGATATGGAGATATCCAACCATCCATCTTCTATACCCCTTATCCTTCAGAGTCACAAGGAACCTGGGGCCTATCCCAGGGAGCATCGGTACACCCTGGACAGGGTGATATGGAGATATGAACTTTAAAATTATTTGACACAGTATGTTGCTTTTTATTATCTTTTGTGTGGTTTATGCACTTTTACTTTTGTATTTAGTTGTACATTATGCTTCGGAAGAGTTTATTTTTAAACTCTTTTGCATGTCTTTTCAATTATCTTGCCTAACTGTAGGCTATAGCAGTTCTGCTTTATGAATTAACTTGACATGACCTACATTTGTTGTTTTATTAGTATGAATAAATGATACATTCTGCTCAGGAAGATCAGCTTTATATTACATTCATTTGGGTAACTGTGCTGCTATTATTATTATTATTATTATTATTATTATTATTATTTAAATGGTTTCATAAAGAATGAAAAAAGTATTTCCAGGCTTTCTGCATTCGGAAATAAGCAGGTATAAATGCCCTTGTATTCTATCATAAATGTAAAAAATCTGAATTTTTTTTGCTTGCTATATAAGAAGGATAGTGAGCAGAGTTTCAGTGGCCAGATCACTGAGTTTGCAGATTCACTGATGCATTGAAGGTGAGATCACCCCCTCCTCATTTAGTTATCTTCAGTGCAGAGCCTCGCCTCCTGAAGAGCTGCAGTGTTTCATTGTGCTGTACTCTGCAGCAAATGCATCATCTCATCGAGAGTAGAGAGAGAGAGAGAGAGAGAGAGATATTTTTTGTAAACATGCACCAACATATGTTAGGCCTGTTTTACTGTACGATTTTCCCTGTGTGGGTGTCATGCTGCGGCTCATTGTCATTCTCCAAAGCTGTACATACATAGCTATAGGAAGAATCATCGTATTTTGCATGTGAATTCTACACCAGAAATATCCACATCAGACCTATTGCTACAGTGGCCTGAGAATCAGCTATCTCTGTGTCTTAACCTTTTATACACTACCATATTGTGTCTTGCATAATTGTGTGTTTCCACAAAAAGAAGTCAAAACAGACTAATTATAGTCGTTTTATAGGTTCTTCAAGCCGAGAGCCGTGCTTTGTCCTCTCATTCTGGCACAGATTTTCCACTGGAAGCATGCTGCATGACATATGTTGTACTATATAGAGAACTACATATTCTGTACGCTTAAAATAAGAACTAGATCTATTGTGATATTATAGTTCTACTATGAATCAGTGATTAAAGAAATGCATTACTTTACATTTGTTATTTCTTAAATAGTATATACTTTTTACTCCATGAATAGTCCTAACGTATTTATGTGTGTATGGAATTAGTATTACAATATTGTATTAGTTGCCTATAATATTATTAGATACATAGATTTATGCAGTCTGTAAATCCAGACATGTGAGCAAACTAATATATTTCATTGTAGACAATTCACAAAATAAAATCGGAATTAGGTTCAGCCATTAAACTGGGATTGCTGTTAATTAGAGAAATCAGACTATATGTCTACTCTGTGTATACTCTGTACAACATATCATACTGTATATACCACCGTCGCATTTAGTTAACCAATACACATTAAGTACATGTTTTTATATGTATGTATTTGGTGGCATTGTCTGTTCAAACATTTATATTTGTATAAAATGATGCTAAAGACCTCAGATATTACTTTACTGTAATAATTTCCATTGTAAATGTATATTTTTATAAAAGTGACATTATTTTATTGTATGTGTTTAAATTGCATTATACATATTTGACATAAAGTATAAATAACAAACACAAAAGCAACCATATATGGCTTATAAATCTCAGTATATATTTAAGAAATTAATGGATTTTATATAGTATGTCACTATGAAATCTGGTCTGTTGGGTATAATTTTTTTTCTTCACAAGCTTGTACATTTTCTGCATTCAAGGTAATGTTAAACAACATTAGAGTATTTTTTTAGTTCAATATATATTTTGATTTGAGTGACATTAACAAGTTTCTCTCATTGTATATAGAAATGATCTCACCTTTAGTGAAGGTCTTCTTAAACAAATGAACTGATTTATTGCTTCAAATATAGGAGAAATTCAGTCATCTTTGACACAGATTTGAATGCGAGCTTCCTTTATTTCAAGCACAGGCACATCAGTACCATAAAATGATTTCACCACCAAAAGCCCCTTCTGACTCACAGTCAGGAGATACTTCTCACACTTACAAAACCTGCTGTTCGTAAGGAAAACCAAGCAAATCACTGAACACAATCGAAAAAAAATTTCCACTTTACTGCACACATCACTGAACACACTCATAACTCATATTATATACTTTATACTTGATATATATTTTTTATCTTCAGTGATATACAAGATTTTGTATTGAAATTCAGATTTTTTATTTTACTTTATTTTTTTTTTATATTTTAGTCTAAACTTCTTTCACTGACATGTTGATCTATTTTCACTTTGCCTAATAGTTTCCTATATTACTCATAAGGCACTTTTTTGGCTTGCTCATAGTGCCACCAGTGGGATTCAACACTTGCCACATCTCTACCTAAAGAGACCAATGCAGCAGCACATTAATCTTTTAATCTGTCCAGCTCTCTCAGCTCTTCCACCTGTGACACTGAATATCACGGAAAAAAGATGAGTAAGAAAAGAAACTCTAGCTCTTTTCAGGAGTGTTCTTTCTACGAAAGTTGTGGAAACTTAACACTTCTCAAAAGGTTCTGTTTTAGTACAACTGATCCATCACTGAGACCTTAACCTCATCCATAACTGTGTGGCTCAGCTCAGCCTCCTCTTGTTTAAAGACAGAAAGCACAGCAGAAATGCTCAATTCTGGAGCTGCATGACATCAGGTTGAAGAACTGAGCTGCAAACAACAACAACAACAACAACCAACAAAAACAGTTTCAGAAACTCCCAGGTAAATGGTAAATGGTTCTTCTCCATCAAAATCAGTACCCCACAACATCTGAACCAAAAAAAATAAAAAATGGTCATCAATTCTCTCAACAAGCCATATGTAACAAATACAAATCAATCAAAATTATTCAGCCCCCATTGCAAATCAGGTTTATTGTCAAAATGTACAGACTTTCAGCTGTTTGCAATGAACAAATCAAACAAGAGCAATTGAACACAACGAATGCTTCAAGTGGTTTCCCCAAATTCAACTGAAAATGCAACTTAATTATTAACAAAATGATTCAACCTCTATGGCGAGCATCATTAGTACATAGAGTGCCCTTTAGCTGTTATGACCTGCTGCAAACAAAATGCATAGCTTCTGGCTGCATTCCTGAGGAATCTTAGCCCATTCCTCATGAGCAATGGCCTCCAGTTCAGTAATATTCTTGGGTTTGCATGCTGCAACCGCATTCTTCAAATCCCACCAGAGATTTTCTATGGGATTCAAGTCAGGTGACTGTGATTGCCCTGTAGAATGTTCCAGGACTTCATCTGCAACCAAGCCTCTGTGAAATTTGAGGTATGCCTAGGATCACTGTCTTGTAGGATGGTCCACTGACACCCAAGCTTCAGCTTCCTCACAGACGGCATGACGTTTTCATGAGGTTTTCTTGATATTTCAACAAATCCATTTTGCCTTCCACATGCTGCAATGCCAAATGTTGCAAAGCAGCCCCAGAGCATCACCGAGCCACCATCATGCTTGACTGTGGACAGACTGTTCTTTCTTCATTCTTCTTCCTCCAGACATACTGCTGATCCATCGTGCCGAAAAGTTCCAGTTTTGTTTCATTCATTTCATTTGTTTCATTCCAGTTTTGTTTTCATTGGGTCAGTAGTGGTGTACGTCTTGGAGTTCTTGCATGGAAACCTTCTGCATTTAGTATGCGCCATACTGTACTGACTGAAACCTGCAGTTTTCATTTCTGCTGCAGGTCTTTTGCAGTCACTGGAGGGTTTTTCACAACCTGCCTTCTCAGAAATTTGGTTGCAGCCATTTATAGCTTCCTTTTTCTGCCCCGTCCAGGTATTTCATGTGTTCCAGCTCAAGCACATGTGGTGCAACAAATTAAGCCCTCGATTAGCTGCAACAGATATGCTTGGGACATCATCTGTTTTGCATATTTTTGCTGTTGTGAGGGATTCTATTCAGGGGATTGAATAGATTTGAGACTGGAGAAGTCATTATAATTTTGCATTTTCAGTTGAATTTGGGGAAACTACTTGAAGCATTCATTGTGTTGAAGTATTTCTTGTGTTGTAATTTTGATTGCAACTGTAAAAAAAGTAATTTTGATTGCAACTGTAAGCAGAACTGTTTCTTAGGCTTATCTTCATCTTCAGTGTATATTCAAGGACGTCCACTTCTTGGTTAGTCCACAACACTTTTGTTAATTGTTTGACAATCTTTGTTAAAATGGACTTGTTAATAAGTTTGGCAACAGCGTCGTGTGTAATGTGTTTGCCATGTTTCCAGATAAAATCCTTCGCAACTTTGTGTCAGCTTCCTGATCTAGTCATCTAGTTCTTCTTTTGTCAAAGGCGTTCTTAAAGGTTATCTGAATAATAATAATAAAAAACATAATCTAAGTATGGAACTTTTTAGAACGCATTTTGCTAAAAAGCCTTAATCTCCTCTATGTATATAGACTTTTTAGAAACCCTGTTTTTTATAATCCACATTTTTGTAGGTCTGTCTGATACTTAACTATTCTCTTATGTTTCATATCGCTGAATTATTTCTCCTATTGAAGACCATTGTAACTGCACTATCAATGCTCCTGAGACAATGTCTCATGGCGATAACATAAATACGGCGTCGACTGACAAATCAGCAACAGAATTGCTAAGCGCATCACAAATATTTCAATATACAGTAAGCATCTTTATTGTGTTGCAGTGTTTTCCTTTAAGAATCACATCATTATAATCTGCTGAAGCAGACTTTGGAACAGACTTAACATCTTTAAAAATAAATAAATAAAATGGCTCTCTGGAACAGCCAAATGGATGTCTGGCTTCTTTACTATGTTTCAGTAAAGTGGTGCACTTAACGCAATCACAGCTTAAAAGGAGAGACGTGTTACATAGCAGCTACTTTATTAAGACCTAAGTGTCGACAGTCGCAGTGAAACAACTGCAGATGTTCAGCATGACAGGATGCCATTGAACCCACATTATCGCCAGGTTGCCACTGTCAAAAGGTGTTATAAAAAAGGATTAATTAAAAAAAGCAGTTTCTGTTTATTGCAACAGGTGACTGAGACCTTACTGGTCAAAGAGCAAAATCGAGCAGCATGTTTCAGCTGATTTTATTATAAGAGAGACTCATAGAAATGACAAAACACAATACAAAATAACAATACGTTACAGAATGATACACTACAAATACACAAGAAATGAGGAACTGAAGTGCAAATATTAAGAAATATATCAATGTGCTGAACAGTCCTGAAATGGAGGCTGATGGGATAAGATGGAGATCGTTCTTTCTCTAGGTGAACGTGTTGCAGATGCGACTGGATGGGCTTTGCATGGTGACGAGTTTCTGCGGCAGTATACTTGCTGATTGCTTCGTTCTCACTCCTCACAACAACCAGCTAAGACACTGCCAGAGAAACACTCACAGTAAACCACTTTTCTTGACACACCTCTTCTCGTCTCCTCCTTCTCCTCAACTCTTTTACTTCTCCTCTTTACTTTCCTCATGCTTGTACCTTAAGAACGGATATACTGTACACGTCCTACTTCCTGGAAGCCTTTGTGTCAGCAAGCAGGAGTTTTTATGAGCTGTTTCTTGACTGTCCAAATATTTTGCTATAGCAGCTGATGACGGACAAGTGCAGAAATTTCACACTAAGGTGTAACAGTCTTGAAGGATGTCTTGAAGGATGAAGAGTTCATTCTGTGTAAAAAAAAAATTGATTTCATGATTCATTTTAACTTTTGGGGGAACACAGCGCTTGTGGCACATAATATAACAGATATATGTTATATATGAGATAAGAACTATAAAGCTATTTTAGCTCAGGATATACTACACTAATTAGGGAGCCTAATTGAGTGTCACTCAATATGCAAAAATATGGGTACTTTAAACACTTCAAATGACTGTCATTATATTTTCAGCAAGCATGCTTCACTGTCACACTCTCTTTTATCTGTTTACAGTTATAAAGAGGTACCATGGTAGTCCAGAGTCTTACATATTCCTTTTTATATACATTTATCTGACACCATTAGCAATGTCAATGCACAGAATCAAAAGGAACCAGTATATAATCAAATTTAATACAATACATTTAATACAAGACAACCAGTCCAGGGAACATGATGTAAATATTCCTCAGAATTTGTTTGATTTGTATGTGTGTGTGTGTGTGTGTGTGTCCAATGCCCATGTCACATGTACAGTCACTCCTTAGTTACACAGTCCACAAAACATTCTGACCCCCTAGATACAAAAGGATGTGATCTTAACAAAAAGAAAAAAAATGATAGAAACTAGAGAGTTTAAAAAAAAGTTTTTCAAAGGCTCCAAAAGAGACTCCGGTGACTGTGTGTAGGTAAGAGCAGTCCTTTTCCAATGTGTCTCTCTAGGCTATAAACTATGATCGCCTTCTCAACCTCATAAAAATGGGTGACTCACTTGTTCGCAAATAAATGCTGAATCCAGGTTCATCAGGTTCAGACTATATTTGTCTTAAAGAACTTATTACATGAGGGAGTATGATTTTGTGTGTGTGTGTGTGTGTGTGTGTGTGTGTGTGTTCATGTGTTGGTGTTTCTAAGAAAGGTGGCTGACATGAACATGCTGTAGGAGTGTGAGAGGGAGGAAAGTGGTAGAGCCCAGGCTATGATTTGCTGAGCACCCACAGAGACAGCGTTCAGGTTTATCAGCTGGTATTCCCCACCGCTGGGTTATTTTAGGTTACTTGCCCCTCTCTCTGTCTCTCTCTCTCTCTCTCTCTCTCTCTCTCGCAATCTCTCTTTACTGCTATGACAAAGACCCAGGTCTCACAGCTGACAGAAGCTGGCCTGCTCCTCTCACTTACAATAGAGAAGGAAAGAGAAGGATGAACAAAAAAATAGAGAGAGAGAGAGAGAGAGAGAGAGAAATCAGGGCCTGCCAAGGACAATGTAGCCAAGCTTTATTCATTACCCTCACAGTCAGCAACTGCAAGCTCATAAATCCCAGTCTGAAACAGTGACCCTCATTCATCACAGTTGTGTATGGTCAAATCTAACCACCAAATGGGAGTACACAAATTCTATCAATATCTGTACCAGCAAATATCTATACAGAGGGTGTAAATTTTCAACATCCTGAACTAATACCAATATTATCAATAACAATAGGAAATATAGCAAACAGTGTCAAATAAGTAATAAAATATAAAATGAAATCATGTTACTAACCACAGTTACCTTGTACCTATATAGGTAATGGGGTTTAGTGTCACCATTTGTAAATATGAATCAGAATGAGCGGAGGCGGATCTTTATCAGCTGATTAGCTCTTGAGTTGAGTAATTTGTGGTGCATTTGTGTTCAGGAGGCACCATGAAACACTGACCTGGGCGCAGAGGTTTGGACATATTGGATATTGTGGTGGGATTTTTTTGAGGTTAAAACATAATCTAATTTCAACACTAAAATACATCATGCACAGTTTATTCATTTTGTTAGTCCGGTTTTCACCGTTTCATTTTATTCAGGATTATTTACAGGAAACTGAATGGAAACTCAACTCAACTATATTTATAGGGGAAAAAAATATAAAATAAATAAATTCAAATAAAAAAGGTTAAAAATAAAAACCAGCTATAAATAGTTCACATTTCTACCTGATTTTGACCGTAAACAGCTTTATCAAAAAACGAAAAAGGCTTTGGAAAGGCCAAACCTTTCAGATGTTCAGACGTTAATTTATTGATCATTTTATTTTAAGGTCTCATTCTGTGCTTAATGTCTATGCCGTTTCTGAGGCCTTCGATAAGTCCACTAACACCTCTAACTCAGCTTCACTCAAATTTTTTTCTCCTCTCCATTCACCTCTTTCTTCAGATCCTGAATAACCGCTGAATGCTTTCCTTTTATCGGCTTAATATCGCAATTTTTTAGGGTGTATTTCACGTGAATTAGATGTATATGAGATTAAACTGTGGCTTGTCGTATTCATATGACATTCAAATTGTGGGTGGGAGCTTGCATCCCTGCAGCTGTAGGGCTCGAATCATGCTTGTTTTTCATGTTGCATGACAGTTTCATAAATCAGACACCGATGCCCTATGTCTCAGATCTGTGCTAGTCAGTTCAATTAATTCATAGAAATGTATTAATATTAAAATAAATTAATAGAAAACGTCCCCATTTTGTAAAGTAATCTCTCTTTATTACATCTGTATAGTAGATGTTATGTGATTACCACAGATGAGATTTTCCATGTTTGCATGGAGAAAAGAATGAAAAACCTGAAAAACCCCAAATTCACTTATAATTATGAAAGCAGTTGTTGGGATATAGAATGTGTTAATGAATGCTATCTCATGTTTTTTATAGTGTAAGCAAGTGTAATATATAATTACATAATTATATGTCCCAGTATTGAAAAGCTGGATAAAACTCTATAAGGCATTTATTGATTATTGGATTGTAAACATGTATTGATGTAATTGAACAACTGCCTTCAAATGTCCATTATGAGTGAATTTCAAGTAAACAGGTTGTCTGTTTTTTTTCTTACCCATGGTAATTACACATATATTACAGAAACAGTTCTTAGAGAATAGTTTGAAATATTGATTGAATATTGACCGGCTCGGATTAAAGAGACTAAATATTTATCATGCTAAAGAAAAAAACCCCTCTATACTTCAAAACCACTGTGATTGTGATTATACAGCAATTGGAATATGTTTAAATGAATTGGTCAAGCAACATGGTTAATGATTGTTCTGTAATTGTTTTTAACCTACATTATTTACGTCGTTGAATCACATGATAGCCGTGATTCATCAAAATACTCATCTAATCACTCAGTTTAGACTCTACGGGATGCTCAGCACAGGTAGTAAAATGTGTATAATCATTGCAAAGGACAATAATGTACTGATAAGAAACAAACGGTAACTTTATCCACCACTGTGGCTGGTTGTGCTGGCTCCCTGTATCGGACAGTCAGGCACCATTTATGACGTTTTATCATAGCTGCTGACACAACATTCCAGGGGCCAGATGTGTTATCAGTGCTTGAGCAAACATACTTGTAATTAGCAGGCTATTTTAGTTCCTTCTCTGCTTACTGCCTTATTCAAGAGTCATTTCAGCCAAGGACTGTAGGAGATTGGATGAATCAAACTGAAACTGATCTTGAATTGAGCAATGCACCAAGTAAGCGTAAACTCTCTTTATGTATAATGCCATGGCCAATGTTTTGTTCTCCTCACGACAATTTCAAGCTCTGTTAAATAAATATTAAACTATTAGACACACTTCGTCTATGTTTCATTTCCATATTTCACACACCCTGTCGGTTGTGCAGTGCCGGGTGTGCTGCTGCTGCGTCATTGTACATCACCTCTGTACACGCCTGCTTGAGGTGGAGAACTCTTTTGACTAGAAAAATATGGGAGCTGACATACTACTTGTCTGATCACATATTACAGGTGGATCCAGCCACCAGGGCCACTGAATAGATCTTGAAACAGGTCGAGGTAAGGGTGGAGTGAAACACATCATGCTCATAAACACAACCTTATAAACATATTGTGGCCATAAAACAATCATTCTTTGCCAGATAACACGTACATGAAATCTTTCCACCTTTCCTCACAGCAAAGGGAAAAATAAGTGTGACGGTTTTGGACTAGACTATGCAAGACTTACACCCTCACAACCACCACAGCACCACCCCCCACCCCCAAGACACACACACACGCACATACACAGGCGTTAACACAATCAAAAACCTTGTGATCCCCTTTCTGCTGCACTTGCCAAAATACAGCGTCGTGTTCGTGCGCGTGTCTCATGAGGCAGACGAGGGCACATGATGACAGGAATTCCATGCTGCCTTAACCCTGATGTAATCCCTAATACCGGCCTTCAGGAAGCAGGGGAAAAGCATGCGACTTCCAGCTGGCACTCCCCAGCCCTGCTACCGGTGTATGTGTGTGTGGGCGTGTCCACACACCTCTGACACATGACTTCTTCACTGATTCCTATTTTTATTCTCAAAAATAGGGTGATATAAAGGATGTGACATTCCTAACATGCTGAGTCATTGTCTATAACTCTAAATTTTACAGTGTGAAAGTGACGCTATAGGAGGCTAATCTTCCGTCTGGTGGTTGAAAACGAAACCCTCAGGAATAATAATAATAAAAAAAATTATCTTTTTAAACACAGTTTACGCCCTTTTTTGGTGTAAAAATATTACTGCCTTTTTCTTTCGTTCTTTCTTTTTTTTTTCTTTTTTCTTTTTAAAGTTCCTGTTTAGTAAAAAAAGTTAACATCAGGCACCCAAGTCACATGTGGTCATGACTAGAAGGTCTGCAGAAAACTGAACAAGCTAGTGCATATGGAATACTGAAGTAAGGTTGGAAAGATGGAGAAATTAATAGAGACACAAAGAGGCACAAATAATAATGCGTAAATGAGCTCACCCTTTTGCCTGCTTTAGTTTCTCAGTCACTGCAAGGACATCTGGTGAAGCTGCTGTGAAAGAAGAGTATGGCAGTAATAGTTATTTTCTCTCTCTCTCTCTCTCTCTCTCACACACACACACATATATTGTATTATCACTCGGTCCATTCTACCACAGCGTACACCAGACATTCCACAAGCCTAATCATCTTAAAGGGAAAGTACTTGTCACCTGAGGCATGTGTTGTATTAACCCTACGTTCATTTCAAAATGCTGAATGTTTATGTTTCATATATTTATTTTAACGATATATGATAAAAACATTTATTGACCCTGGGTATGGACCTAAATCTCACTGTAGGGATTAGAACACATTTTTTTTTAAATCATACTGCAAAATATCTGCTGTCTGGGTTGCCCAAAAAACAGTGTCACTCACAAAGCTGGCTGTAAAGCAGTACATTCGGTGTCACTAAAATTGATCTTAATGTCTAAGATTTTGTGATTTGATGAGACAGATCAGGAGGACAAAGTGGCACTCTAAATACAAATGCCTGAAAAGAAGAACGCTCTAAAGTGAAATAAAATCGTATCCCAGTTTTTTCCAAAACATGTCATTCTTAAAAAATGAACACGGGAATGAAAAATCTCTTGTGGGAACTCCGGCAGTAGCCTGCGCACTCTCGTGCCTGAAATGACTGACAAGGAAGAAATTCGCTACCGTTCCTCCCCAAAAAACAGGAGACAGTAAGGAACAATCTGGGAAGACAAAGTGCAAACACTGCATTCCTAAACAGTATCAGTTACCTCAAGAGATTGGTGATCAATGCAAGCTCTATTTATGGAACTGGAGAGCATTAAAAATTTAATACCTCACCTTTCAGCCAGAAAAATACACTACTAACATCAGCACATTGCTCCTGGTGACATAAAACTGATATAAGCATACACACACTAACATAATATAGCCTCGTTTTCAATACTGACACAGAAAGCCGCAGTATGCAAATGAGCCTTCTAAAAAATCACCCATGTTTATGGTGTGCTGTGACCATCCTGACCAATCTCATGTGATTCAACAGACAATAACTGTTTTTGGTTGAAATAATATGTTAAATCTCAACACATAGTAATGTAATCACAGTATGATATTTTAGCAACATCAGGCAGTATATATATTTTTTCAATATTTTGTTTATCACCACTTTCAGATTATATCTTATTTTGCGTCCAAAATATTAATGCACATAAATATTATATATCCCACTATTACCTTTTGTTGTCTTGTAAAGGTCTTAATAGGAAAACAGTTTTAAATTTATATTATGGGATATTGAATTGCACATTTTTCCAAATAATGGACTGCATTACAATTTTAACATCAAATCCTTAAAATGTCAAATATAATTATATACATTAATACATACTGTATATAAATTCATTTCTGGGACACATTTATAAAGATTGACATTTTTCCTGCTTTGAAACTCCTGAATTTCAATTGAAATCCATTTAAAAGAACATATTTTAGAATATTAAATTGTTCTACAATTATACACACAAAAAATCCAAATAAATTGCCTATCTGTGTTAAAATATCTGCTAACTTACCTAATGTCTCTTTGGGTCGCAGGAACACATTAACCGTCTCTCTCTGCGTGAAGGAACAGAGTGAATTATGGTAAAGTTGGGGTTTTCCAGTGAAGGGACAACCACCGACAATGTTGCTGTTGAATAAAAAACACAAACCACATTCTATGATCACACACACACATGCGTACACACACACACACACACACACACACACACACACACACACACACACACACACACACACAGAACCACACACACACATAGTGATCTCAGTGACTGGCAATTCCTTCACTTTGTTAAGCCCTGAGTGCTAAAAAAAAGTTTTAGATGGACTTTTCCAGTAAGCAAATTGATTTCCTCTGTTCCTCAAATGGGTGCTATTTGTTCAGGGAAGGGGCTGAGGCTGGTGGAGGTGACAGTGGGTGTAAACTCACACTTCAATGAACATGGCGGCCATGAAAGAAACATAAGCCTTAACTGAAGTGCTGAGTTCAGCATGAACACCTCAGACTTACTAAAAACTATTACGGCTGCTGTGATTAACATTATTACATGCCTGCAAACAATACATTTACCGATACATTCTCAGTTTCAATGTATATGATATATATGAGTTCCATACACACGTACTGTACTGAATTACAGTGTCATTTCAACACCTTATACAGAGTTTAATTAACACGTACATCACAGAGTGAACTCTTCTAACATTTAATAAACTTAAATGATCTCAGACAGTGTTCAACTCTCCTATTACAGTATAGATTTAACACCTACCATATTGCCTCAACTCCTACAGAGAACAAATATAAGATATTACTGTGTTCACATGTACTTATTACAGTGTAGAATTGACACCCACAGTGTTGAATGAACTATTTCGAAATGTAAACAAACTAAAACCTGGTGTTAGATTACCTCCTACAGTTTTAACACCTATAAAGTGTTGAAGGAACACCTACTCTGTTGATTTGAGACATATGACACAAATGAACATGTTTGGGGTTGATTCCACACTGTAGGTGGTAAGGAAGACACTAAAAAGCAGTTGTAGAGAGAAAAGGGTGTTCACACTACCTGTGAAATGACACACACACACACCCCAAAAGTCTCTTACCTAGTCCAGGGCTTAAAGCTGTAAATCCACTGCACAGAGCAGACACACAAACACCGGTAGAAACGAGTGTCTGTGTAGTTGTCTTCAACCTAGTCAGGGTCAGTTTGTAGAGGGAAGAAACACACACACACACACACACACACACACACACACACACACACACACACACACACACAGCTGCTGTGTTGACCACAAACCCGAGCTGTCTTCAGACAAGCCGGTACAAGTCAAGGCATGTTCCTGTAGAGCAGAGAGCGCCCCCTAGAATGAAAGAGGAAAGGGTGAGAGAGAAAGGGAAAGGGAAAGGAAAGAGAGAGAGAGAGAAATGGAAAGGGAGAGGGGCAACAAGAGGAAAGACAGGAGAGATGTAGAAAGAATGAAAAAGAAAGAGTAAAGAGATAAAGGTAAGGCAGTTTGGTCCATCAGTACGAGAGTATCAGAGGTAACAGGAAAATTGAAATATTAATTTTATGTAATACTGTGTAGTCAAAAAGCAAATATTCACTTATACATACCAAATGTGCACTGTAACTGACTAACCATCCAACCAACCAAATAAATAAATAAATAAAGTGATAATTTTATATCAGTGCTTAAAGTAAACCTACAGCTAAACCATAAAATGTAAAAAAAATAATGACATTTACCAAATTAATAATGATAACAACAACAACAAAAACAACAACAACAATAATGATAATAATAATAAAAATAATAATAATATTTACTTTACACTACCATTATCATTCTCTGGCCATAAATAATTGTGCACAATTATATAATTTAAAATATGATTATTATGAATCACATTAATTACTATGAATAATAATTGAACCATTTGCATGTTTTGTATTATGTAGGAATGGAATAGTCTGATTTTAATTGCACTGAATTATTGATCATTTCTACTCTAGTAATTAATGCTGGGTAATACATGATCATGTTTTAATACTGGAATGAATTGTAAAATCTTTAAAAACTGACGTGCGTCGATTGCGCCCCCTGTTGGAGGAGCTTTATAAATTGACATTGAACCTTACTACTGTCTCCTTTATTCATCTTTTCAAGTGTCTTTTTTTTTTAAATAAGCCTTATAAATGAGATTTTATTCAAAAACCATGTGAGGTATCTGACCTACACACTGTTAGCACTAAATCAAGAAGCTTTTCAACCATGATCCTAAAGGAATATAACTCAAACATATTAAACATTAAACAGCTTAATATTAAATATACAATACCATCTTGTGCTCATTTGTGTGTATAAACTGTGAAGTCCTACAGCCTTAGCGTTCCAACTGATGTATTCCCCATTGATGATAGGAATGAGCTTTTTGTGGTTTAAGCCTAATTAAGTTTGAACCAATTGGACGTCTCTGCAGGAGGCGGGTGTAATGGATGGTTACAGTATGCAGGTTTACAAGCGCAGCATCCTGGAGTTAGAGCGTAGCTCAGCAGTCTCTCTGTCTTCGACTCTCTGCAGTCTGGGCTACTGTACAGTAGCTGTACGGTGACTGCACTCCACTCTACTGAGTCCAAGCACTTTCATACTGATGACCTTATCAATAAACGGAACAAAGTCACAAAAGCCGGCATTTCCCATTTCCGCCACAGCGCACTGTTCTGCACCTTGACATTTTCTCCCCATGTTGTGGTTTCGCCCCACTCTGATAGAGTTCCGTGCCTAGTCGGCTGTTTTATTTATTTAATTTTTTGACTTTTCCTATTTGCACAAATCATGTTTTTCAGTGTTTATTTACCTCAAGCTATAACCTGCATGTGTATTGAACTTTCATGGATTGGAGTGTGAGTCTGGTAAGAGTGAGGGTTCATGATCTGCATGAGTGTGTCCCACTGCAGAGAGCCTCCTTGCACATGTGGCTGAGTGAGCCAGAAGCTGCAGTGGCCATTAAGACAGTGATAGGTGAATGGCCTACTGCATTGGAGTCCCATTTCTCTTGAGTCATCAGAATCCATAAAGCAAGTCCCCTATATGAGGCCGAAACACTCGACTGATTCCCTCCATCTGAATTGTATATAGGGAACAGTCTCAGTGAAGTGTGCTTCCTTAAATCTGGCACCATTTTGTAATGAAACTGCGTTTATTGGTGGCAAATGATCTGTGTCTTCATTTTTATACAGCAGATATGACTGAAAGGAGGATAGGAAAAAATATGAATGGCATGTGCCGTGAAGGGGACAAAGTGTCTTCACAAGGATATCTATAGGAATTCTTAGTGGAGCAAGTTCAAAGCTTGCTGCATTGATTACATCATCGGGAGGACTAGAGCACTTGTACGGGACTATGCACCATTGGCAGAAAGTGTATGTGTGAAGGGGGTGGGGGGTCGGTAAGACTGGTGGTGGTCAGGCTAATCTGTCTGTTTCTTTAGAGTCTCCTGTATACACAGAGGGCACATTGACGCTCATAGCTGCCAAACTCAGCAGCAGAGTCATTCTTCTCTCTCTCTCTCTCTCTCTCTCTCTCTCTCTCACTCATTCCCTCCATGTGACTGCATTGCTGCTCCAGGCTAACCCAATACTGCAGGAGCTGTGCTGCAGGACACTGCAGGAGAGTCTCTGCTTCTCTCTCTCTCTCCTTCTCTCTCTCGCTCTCTCTCTCTATCTCTGTCTTTCACTCTCATCTGCTCACATGGGATGGAGATCAGGAAAAGCGCTGCATGCTTTGCTGAGTTTTTTAATGTCCCACAGAAAAAAAAAAAGATGCTCACATTGCACTATACCGGGCAGCTGCTCTCTGGGGAGCTAGAGAAAGGTAAAGAAAGAGAGAAGGAGATCAGGAAGAGATGGAAAGGGAGAGGGAAGGAGGAAGAAAGATGGGACAGAATAGTGGCGGTGGGGGGAGGGTGGGGGATGGGGTGCACAGAGTGTCAGGTGAGTGCGGCAATTTGCAGCAACAGCAAAACCCCAATAACCCCCATCTATACCCCCATCTATCCCCCCCCACTTATACCCCCCACCATCCCTTCCCATCTCACCACCATTCAGCAAGGAGCTGCAGAAAACTGCAGTTTCTGCTAATGATGTCAAGCTGGGAAATCTGACAGTGATGTATCACTCCTCACTTCATCCTGAATAAAGTATAAAAACCTAAATCTCTTGCAAGGCCCTGGATATGAATGTTGAGCAACGCCTGAAGCTCACTGTGCTACCTTATCAGTGAGCGTATACATAATATTTTACCACAAGGAAACTAATTGAATGAAGTCCAAGAAAGAGCTTTTACTATAGGCTATTGTTTATTTTAATTGTCTAGATTCCAAGGGCACACGTGGACACGATGCACACTTTAAAAGAGGGAAAATACAGTATAAGCCTGCACCACAGGAAGAGTTATGAGTCTGTAGATAACCTGCCATTATCACCCCACCTCTACATTTTTCTTGATCTGTGTGCACTTCTGTGGTCAAGTAGTGGACAAACGGTGGCTAAAACCTGTGTGTTCAATTGCAGAATAAATGAAATGAATTACAGAAACACTGAATCCAGTCTTCTAATCACCCAAATATGAGCGTATTAGCAGCTCCTTTTCCATTTACAAAGCCGCACACTTATACACACTAAGGGGTGGGGGGGTGGGGCTCTTGCGCACCTGGTCAGTTTAGACTTAATGTCAAAATCTTCTGTCTCAGCTGTAGGGTTTTTGTGGATGTGACACTGCTAGATGACATGCACCGAGCATTCAGTTCCGCAGTGGAAACCGTCTGTCCCAGCTAGGCCGCCCTCGAAAACTTGTCTCCACTTTCACTTCTGCTGCAAACTGCTTAACTCTTTCGCTCTTGGTACACACATACTAAACATATAGATAGGAAGAGGCAGCATGCAAAATAGAGAGAGAAACGAACGCTTCAACATTTCAGAATACTAAAGCTGCATCTAGCATACTGCTGACTAAGATGGACTGATATCTTATATTTGTGCCTGCATGCATAGACCCTGCACCCACACGGCGCCTAATTCCCTCCTACATCCGGCCTCTCTGCCTGTCAGGCAGACTTTCTCTGCTATTTAAAAATCATGCCATGTGTTAGCTCACACACGGGAATCATTCGCTGAGCCGGCTGGTGCAAAGCAGTCAGCCACGCTTTGCCAGAAACAGGAGGTTGACTGCAGAAGAGCACTCATCGTGTAGGTCGATACATCCTTTACCCGGCATCCCGTAGAGCCTGGGCCAGGCAGGAGAATTTATCCTTGCTTCCTAGGATAATTCTCAAGCACCTGATCTACACCATAAGGTGAAAAGTTGTACATGCACCCTTAGCCTTTGAGAGATAAGCAAAGTTCTATATACTCACTCAGCCTTGCGTTCACTTCCCAGGACGTGGAGTCTCTGCCGTGTCTCTGGTTGACTTCAGCAGCAAAGTTGACTGCAGCATTGCCTGCTGAACGGAATGACATTGTTTGCGCTCGCTCCCTCTCTTTCTCTCCGCCTCGTTCTGCTGTCTCCCTCTATCTCTCCCTCCCTCTCCCGCTCCCTCTCCCTCTCCCTCTCCGTATTCCTCAGTGCGTGCTTGCTGGCTCTTCAAACTGCACAGCTCAGCAGTGTTCCCCTTCTGCCGCAGCAGCTCCTGCATGAGCGAGTGTGCCGTGACTTTTAAAGGGGAACGCAACCTGGAGGGTCAGCGTGCACCTCAGCTCCCTCCCACTGCCACCACCGTTACCCTCCACCCCCTCGGCTGCATCAGCTGGACAAGACGCTCCTAAAAAAGGGGGGTTGAAAGTGTGCATGTATAGGAGGGGGGCACCAAATCCAAATCCCCTGCTCTCCATAAGTGCTCCGGATAAAGGGGTGACCCTTTTTAAGAGTGAAGTGTGCAGGGAGCATCCGTCCTTACAGCTGACACTGGCCTAAATCCACATAATGCGTCTACACTTAGAGTGGTTTGGCAATGAGGGCTTAATTATATGGAACTACATTCAAAGCCACATGCTTCATCCATCCTGTTTCTTTCTCTGCTGTACTACTGGCAAAGCAGTGAAGCAATAGGAGGAAAAGGAACGCGGAAATACGAAACTTCATTTTACCAGCATCTTAAGAAACTGGATCCTGGTACGTCCAAGGTGTATCAGGAACCAGCAGGTCAATGGTCTGCGAGTGAAAGAGATCTATTACCAGTGGCAATGCAACATAATATCTGACACAGGAAGCTCACAAAGCATTTTGACAATCAAGATGATTGTAGTGTGGTCTCAAGCTGCTTGGCATACAACTGAGATCCTTACAACAACAAAGAAAAAGCAGTGAATGTTATTAATTCGGTCATATTGTGTGAGAGAGTGCAGTTAAAGGTTTGGTCTTATCTGGGGATGGGAAATCAATCTCAACTTCACTGGCTCCACATCAGTAGTGCTGCATCTGCTGCATTCCTGCAGCACAAGCGTTGCCGTTTCCATTTCTCTACACCACTCTCTTAGAACTTACACCTGAACAGAGGAAGGAGGTTTGGATTACGTTAAAGAGACTTCAAGGAATAGGATATGTCTCTGTATGTCTGGTGACCTGCAAGCAAAACTAACGAAACGGGCCGATTCATGCTTGCTGACCTTGGTCTTATAGCCGTTCTGCTCAATTTCTGTTTCCAAATTTCTGCTAAAATAGAATCACAAATAGTGATTTATAGCTTGTTTTATTTTTTATTTTTTTATTATAAATATATAACCACAGAATCACAATATAGTGTTTTATAGACAGTAGATTAGAGTCAAATATGCTTATCAAACAAAGGCTGACCATATATGCTGATCAGAGTCCATCGATTCTTCACTTTCATGGCCTCAGACAAATACACACTCCTTCATATGCCGTGCAGTGCTGGTCAGGCCTTTCAGCATCACTGCACCACTGCAGCTGCACTGTACATGTTCACATCCTGTGCCTATTTTGGCATGTTTTCACCCTTGCATCTCCCTCCTGAGCGACACCCTTTGGTAATGGCATCTCCATTGATAAATAAAACAGAAGCGAAGGCCCTTTTACATGGCTGATCACATTACCGCGCCTCACCTGACACTCTGAGTCAGCTGTTACAGTGTCCTCTCTTGTCTTGCTGCATACACACATGCATTGGCTCTAGGACTGCTCCTGTCTCCATGCAGGTCTACTGTAGCTGTGTGTGTGTGTATGCATTTAATTTGTTTGTATCTGTATGTGCTATATATCTAACAGTGACCAAACCCATTTACACAATAATAAAAATGAACAGTATTACTGCAGCAGTGTGCTGCATGAGGCTCCTGTAAACGCTGCATTCTCTACTGAAGTCATTCTACGCAGGGCGCGATTTATATAAATTAATAATGAGATACACCAGAGTCAGCATGCAGACATGTTCACTGCATGTGCTGCATTGATGCGGTTTATTTCTCCAGCCTAAATTAAGACCGGACCAATAAACATAAAAGCCACATTGATTTTATACACTACCCAGCAGTTCTCTGTCACTTAGCCAGGTTAGTGGTTTAACCGAATCAAAGTGTTTGCTCAGTCTGTCCCCTCTTGGGCCTGACAGAGACAGCTGTCCATGCAAAGAATACGGCTCCAGCATGATCCACTCTCCCTCTCACAACCAGCTGAGAGTGTTACAGGACTGACACAGGTCTGCCGTTAGTCAGTTGGTCAGACTAGCACAATTATTCACGAAGCCGGTGCCTTTTCGATGACCTCATTTTTTGGAAGCAGGGCAAATTGCTCTCTGGGCCAAGACTGTAGCAGAACACTCACACTCACACACACACACACACACACAGACACACACACACAAACACACCGAGGACCTTCCACTGACATAATTATTAATGCAGCTAATTAATGCTTTGCTACTCCTAAATCAAACCCTAACCATAATCTCAGTAACCAGAAGGAAACCTTTTGCCTTTACAAAAACTCACAGTAAAACTGCTAAAATGTCCCAAAAAATTTTGTGGGGACGTTTGACCTTGTGGGGACATTTTGGCTGTTTCCACAGCTATACTCTCCCCCCATTTGATTAAATGTTCAGATATATATACACCCATTTTCCATAGCCTACAGTGCATGTCTTTGTACTGGGGAGGAAAACGGTGTACCCAGAGGAAACCCCTGAGGTACAGGGAGAGCATGCAAGCTTAGTACACACAGGGTGCATGTCCTGTGTAACATGCCCAACATCCTCCCAACCCCCACCCCCCACACCCGTACACGCACACACACACACACACACACACACACACACACACACACATTTGGAATTTTGTGCACTGTTTATATGGCGGATCTTTTATAACCTAGACCTTTCCTTCCAATAAAGAAATAATACTGAACCACTTGAATAAAAAAAAAAAAAACCTCAGCCTTATTCTCGTGTGTGTTACGCCAGATAAAATGCAGAAAACCAAATACTTGCATTCTGTGTTCTCAGTGTTTGTTCATGTACAATGCAGGTGGACGAGACTCAGAGTTGTACGTTTATATGATATTCACTTGCTGCTGCATTGCCTGTAAACTACAGCATTAGAGAGATTAGAGTAAATGCTACATGTTGGATCAGCTGCCTCTGGAGTGGCCATATGTACATGTGAGGCACATAGCTTCATGACTTCATGAGAGGAAATTCGTTTTGACCCCATGAACCCAGGAACCTCATTCCAGTGATCTGTGTGAGCCAAACCCAAAATAACTTGCTCAAGTAACTCGTATTTTCAAAATAAACGTTGCGTGCTTTGCATTCCACTTGTGTTGTTACACATTTCCGTGGCAACTCCTGAAAAAAAAAAACACACTTAATGAAACGGGTGTGCATGGATCATTTAACTCCTCGGTTAAATATTAAGTGGTTCATTGAAGTCTAGAGTGGTCGGTATTCACATGCCCATGGTATTACATGAGATATTAACACAACAACAGAAGAAGAGAAGAGAAGCAGAGATTTCCCATAATGTGCTTGGTTGCACAAAAACAGCATCTTATTGTATCTTTGTGTACAGTAAAGGATAAGGATGCATATATAGATCTTCTGAAGATTCTGATAGTAAGCATGGTTTCTCTCAATCCTGCATTCCTTCCAATAGTGTTTAGCCACAGGGAATGTAAGCTGCCATAGGATTAAAAAAAAAAATTCCATAATAGCATTTCTATGACCTTTCTCTGACCACTGTTGAAACTAAAGGTTCAAGAAATGCATGCAAGCTTCTAAAATGTAGCATTTTATTGCCATTACATTTACACCAAATGTACCAGAACCTCTCTAATGAGAAAAAAAGTTCATGAGATAATGCTAACATTTGGCATCGAATCTCCTTCTGCAGGACAACATTTAATACCAGATTTTCAGCTCTAAGGAATCACAGGACAGATCTGCTGCTTTGCAGAACACATCAACGAAGAACATTTTGCAGTAGCACATTTAAAGAGACAGTACACCGTTGCCTGGTGTGACCTGGGGGGAAACAGATTTGCATAAATATGTCATACAAATGGGCTCTGTTCTAATTTGTGTGTTTAATGAACCTCTCAAGTTCTCTAACGTATACACAAAAACAATTCCTGTACAGATAGACAGTTTTAAGAGTTATACAGCCCCCCCCCATTTTTTTGTTTACTGCTTTATAAAACATTACAGGTTAATATTCAAATAACATACTGCCAGTTAATAGTTCAAAATATTTTTTGTGTTAGTACTGAAACTGTTTTACATATATGGTTATTATTATTATTATTATTATTATTATTATTATTATTATTATTATTATTATTATTATTATTATTATTATTACTACTACTTATTATTATTACTTATTAATACTACTACTATTACTACTAATAATGACAATAATAAACCGAGCCTCAGTATTGTATTGTTAATGTATAAAATAAAAATAATAGGAACAATTTTACAAATGTACAAAAATGTACAAGGACCTTGATAAATTACTGATTTTGTCACAACATTTTAGCCCCAATTTCTCTCTGTATTGTGTTGTTTTTGATTATCTATCTATCTATCTATCTATCTATCTATCTATCTATCTATCTATCTATCTATCTATCTATCTATCTATCTATCTATCTATCTATCTATCTATCTATCTATCTATCTATCTATCTATCTATCTATCTATCTATCTATCTATCTATCTATCTATCTATCTATCTATCTATCTATCTATCTATCTATCTGCCAAAAGTATATAGTGTGGATAGATAAATACACACAGTAGATAGACAGGTTGATCAATAGATAGATAGATACATAGATAGATAGTAGATAGATAGATTACCAAAAACAACACAATACAGAGAGAAATTGGGGCTAAAATGTTGTGTCAAAATCGGTAATTAATCAAGGTCCTTGTACATTTTTGCATTCATAAAATTGTTCCTATTATATTTATTTATTGCAATTTTTCTATTTTTTCTTGTTTTGTGCACTGTTCTATCTGTTCATCTATGCTCGTTATTCCATGGTATAATAAAAACCCACAAGATACGCGAAACCAATTCACATTTCTATATTGGAATTCGATTCACGTCTCCAGAAATTAAGCATGGTTTATCAAATTACAGTGATTACAGTGATTTCTTTTGTTTGTTTCAAATCCCTGTAATTAATGTAATTTGATAAACCATGTTTTTAATAATAATTTCAACAACGGTAAATGATATATACCTATGCCTGAAATGTAGCAGTAGTTATGATTGTTGTTGTTGATTAATTACCGGTACAGGTGTTCCGGTTCAAGCACTTTCCTGTCCTGTTTCCTTTCTTATCCCTGATACTTTACACTTTAGATTCAATCTCCCTCTGCCTCATGAAAGCAGGTGCAGCAGAAAGAAAAGCTTTTCTACAGGGACATTATGTAGTCATGTTTGTGTTGTATATAGATCATTATACACCTATTGGAAGCCATCACAATATTTTAACTGTTCTTGTACAACATCAAAGAGCATATTTACAAATAAAAGCAAAACGAACACCTAAAGCGATATATTTTTTCCTCTTTCACATGTACAATATTTGAGCTTTCTCTACACAATGGCTATTGTGTTATGTCTGAGTGTTTGTCCTGTCCTGGCTTGAATACAACTTTGCCATTTGTTAACGGCAGATATATGGCATGGGTTCCAGAAAACCTCCCTCCGTGAGATCAGGATGTTGAAGCAGCAGTTTGTCATAATGTGATAATCTCATTGGAAAAGCTTTGCTTGAAAATCACTAAGAATGCCTTCAGTATAATGATGTTATTGGACAACAGGCTTATGCACAGGAAAGAGGGGCTTATTACCAGACATAAACATACCACAGAATATGATACACAACTTATAGTGTTTGGATCCTTTTCTATACTGTGTTGAAAATATCCAGTAGTGTCCAATAGAATATTACTCATTGTTTTTAACATACAATACTGCAAATATACAAATAATATCACATGACTAGCATGCCATGTCCTTATTTTGATATTTACTTTACTTAATTACAGCTACCATGCTATCAATTATATTATTTTAGAAATAAAAGAATCCATTCAGAAAACATCACTAGTTTATTTTTTAATGTGCAATATTCACTGAGTTGCCAGTTTGTTGGTCATTACAAATGTATCCCAAATACAGCAATTTGGTGTAGATCTAGTGTTGAGAATTTAAAGCACTGTAGAGAGGAAATGTATCAGCTGCTACAAGGGCCGAAGATAAACTATGACCTGAATAAAGGTACCAAGGGTTTTGTCCTATACACGTCCTTAACTGGCAACATCATGTCCAGTATGCGCTGAGAAAATGCCACTTTTGATAAAGAAAAAAAAGAAAAAAAGAAAAGAAAAACAAAAGCTCTACATGGTAAAATTTATAAAAACATATCTACATAAAAATATATTTTTTTCATTGAACACTTTGTGTGCATTGTACTTCCTTACAGGGTTTATTTCCCTTGCTAGATTCCTTTCCCATGGAGAGCCCAAGGAGACTGCAGCAAATGAACACTGGCTGTCTATGGCCCACATGCGATCCGCCACAGCCATGTTTTAATGCTGATTGCCTCTCTCTTTCAGCAGCAATGCACCATTCAAGTCCTGCAGGCAATTTGACAAATGAGCTGCAATAATAGCAGCGGTGCACGTGCACTGCAGCAAGCGTCCCACACTGCACACCTTCCTAATGACTGAAGATCACTGCATTAAAGTTCATGGCAATGTACAAGATCATACATACACCAACCTTTATGTGTATACAGCATATACTCACACACACACACACACACACACACACACACACACACACACACACACACACACACACACACACACACACACACACAAAACAAAAACAAAAAAAACTACAAAAGCTCACCTTGCTCCCAGCTGTAGTGCACCTGGACTGATGCACTGCATTTTACATAAACCTGTGATGCTTGCAGTAAGCACTCCCATGTTTTCATATGGGTATGTGGAAAGAGGCTTTAGAACAGAATATTGAAATCCCACTCCAACGATTATTTAACTTTAAAGCAGATATTAAATTAACTCAGCTGCAAGACATTTATGACTGCATAGATTGGTCTAGAATAGAACACTTCAATTTCACATTGAGCAATACAATAAGAAATACAATTCAATCCACTGCCAGATGTTTATGAGTGAATAGAATAAGGGTTCCAGGCATAACCCAAAGATATTAAATTAAATTGGTTGCAGTATATTTATAAGAAAATAAATAAATAGAATAGAATAGAATAGAAAAGAATAGAACACTTTGTTTCCATTTTTTTTGTCAATTATACAGTGGGATAATAAATTCAATCCACTGACAGATCTTTATGAGTAAATAAAAAAAATGGAATAGGACAGAATACGTTTTTGATAACTTTCAGCTATACAGTAGGATCTCTGCACGACATTTATGAGTGAATAGAATAAAAGAGAACAGAATAGAATAGAATAGAATAATTCAGTTGCACTTTGATTTTTCAGTTTCTCTGTGTTTTTCAGCAACACAAAAATATACTAAATTCACTTATATTTAATTCTAAATAGAACAGAATAGAATACTTCAATCCTACTTTGATGTTTTTCAGCTATACTTTTAATTTAATAAATATACATTAATTCCATTAGCTAGATTTTTGAGTACATGATAAATGCAATAGAATAGAATACTTCAATATCTATGACGTAGACACATCAATTGACGTGTCTAAAGTGTCCGTAGTGTGTGAGTGTGTGAGTGTGTATGTGATTGTGCCCTGCGATGGACTGGCACCCTGTCCAGGGTGTACCCTGCCTTGTGCCCAATGCTCCCTGGGATAGGCTCCAGGTTCCCCGCGACCCTGAACAAGGAGTAAGCGGTAGAAGATGGATGGATGGATGGATGGATGGATAGAATAGAACAGAATAAAATGCTTTGACCCCACTTCAATATCTTTCAGCTATGCTGTAGAATATTAAAGTCAGTTTATTTGCAATGTATTTATGAGTGAATAGAATAGAATAGAATAGAAATAGAAGAGTACAATCCCACTCTGATGTTTTTCAGCTATAATGTATGATGTTAAATTCCATTAGCTGGCAGATTTTTATGAATAAGTAAAAATGCAATAGAATAGAATACTTCGATCCCACACTGATGATTTTTAGCTTTGCAGTTCGATATTAAATTCAATCAGCTGCAGGGTATTTATGAATAAACAGATTCCCTCTCTTCTGCCAGCAATTTGCTGCCATAGTGAGCTCACCAGCAGCTGTATGCAGAGGAATGTCTGCACTTCCTGACGCATCAGGCACTCACTCACCTTGACGTAAACCGGGGGAGCAGAGCTTTAGCTGCTGTAGGAGAATGCGCAGGCCAGGGGCTGCCTGATGGGACAAGGTATTGATTGCTCTGAGATGGAGAAATTTTAAAAGGCTGGCGGAAAAAGAGGAGGAGTAAGCGAGCCGCTCGCAGCAGCATTTGCATGCCTCCCCCCTGCAGATATCAGCACGCTCAGCATTATTGTGCTGGTGCTGTGCAGGAAAATGTGAATTTCACATACAGACAGCTGAGTGCTGGGTAATTTAATTCTGCACCCAGCTTCTCTGCCAGCAGTGTAAAGTGAGCCACGTTACCTTCAAACAGACTTGACCTTTCATCCTCGCCCCTAATGATGATAGATAAACGCAAAGGGGAAAAAATAAACACGTAACTTAATGCATGGAACTGCCTGAACACAACAGAAAATAAGTGCAGCCATTGACTCAATATTCTATTTATAAACAAAATGGCTGCAATCTAAAACAAAAGTACTACATTATTACTATAATATTTCATGTAATATAATTTGTAATGAAAACCTCTGTGTTAAATGAACTATTTAACTATTAAATAGCATAATTTTCACTAGTGGTCTCAGACTTTTGGACTCCAGTCTGTGTGTGTGTGTGTGTGTATACACACACATACACACAGTACTGTGCAAAAGTCCTATTCACATGCAAAGAAATACTGTAGAGCAAAGATGCCTTCAAATATAATGAAATGTTTCTCTGTTAGAAATATATATATATATATATATATATATATATATATATATATATATATATATATATATATATATATATAAAGAGCAATAAACAGTGTTCAATGAAACAAAGGCAGTATTTGGTATGATGTCCCTTCGCTTTTAAAAAATAGTAGTCTCAGGTACAATTTGTGCAGTTTTGTAAGGAAATGAGCTGCAAGTTTTGCAGAATCAGCCACGGTTCTTCTGGAGACTTTGAGTGTTGCACTTGCTTCTGATTTTTACAGCAAAACCTAGCAGCCTTCATTATGTTTTTTGTTTGATAAGCGACTCTAATCACTTAATATGTTGCTTTCTTTACTGACATACAAACATTTAATTTTGTGCTGAAAAACGAATGTTTGGGAATCTAAAATGTTTTTATACTGACTCAGTGTAGAAGTCATAAAATAAAAAATCTATAACAAAGTTTGTACTAAAATAATAGGGTGCCTAAGACTTTTGCACAGTACTGTAAATCTTTATTAAATATAGGTGTACAACAATTATTGGCACCCTCTAAGATAACAGCTCCCAGTCTTCTCCTATAATGCCTGATGAGGTTGGAGAATACATGGCAAGGGATCTGAGACCATTCCTTCATACAGAGTCTCTCCAGATCCTTCAAATTTCAAGGTCCATGCTGGTGGACTCTCCTCTTCAGTTCACCCAACAGGTTTTCTATGGGTTTCAAGTCAGGGGACTGGTGTGGCCTTGGGAGGATCTTGATTTTGTGGTCAGTAAATCATTTTTGTGTTGATTTTGATGGATGTTTTGGATCATTGTCCTGCTGGAAGATCCAACCACCGCCCATTAAAATCTTTCTGGCAGAGGCAGTCAGGTTTTCATTTAATATCTGTGGATATTTGACAGAGTCCATGATGCCATGTATCCTAACAAAATTTCCAGGTCCTCTGGCAGAAAAACAGCCCCAAAACATTAACGAGCCACCACCATATTTAACTGTGGACGTGAAGTACTCTTCCTAATGGCTACCTCTCTGTGTGCACCAAAACCACTTCTGGTGTTTATTGCCAGAAAACTCTATTTTGGTTTCATCTGACCATATAACTGGATTCCATTTGAAGTACCAGTAGTGTCTGGCAAACGTAAGACGCTTGAGTTTGTTTTTGGATGAGAGTAGAGGCTTTTTTCTTGAAACCCTTCCAAACAACTTGTGGTGATGTAGGTTACTTCGGATTGTAGTTTTGGAGACTTTCTGACCCCAAGAAGCAACTAAATTCTGCAATTCTCCAGCTGTGATCCTTTGAGATTTTTTGGCCACTAGAACCATCCTCTTTACAGTGCATTGAGACAGTATAGACACACGTCCAATTCCAGGTTGATTCATAACATTTCCAATTGACTGGAACTTCTTAATTATTGTCCTGATGGTGGAAATGGACATTTTGTGAAGCTCAACAACCTTTTGCCACACATCACAGCTATATTCCTTGGTCTTACCCGTTGTTATGAATGACTAAGGGAATTTGGCCTGTGTGTTACCTCATATTTATACCTCTCTGAAACAGGAAGTCATGATTGAAGAAATTCCTGTTCCTAGCCACCCAGGTGTACAAATTGTTTATTTATTTATTTTTAAATATTAGTGGGAATATACTTCAAATATATTTGAATTCATAGGGGTGCCAATAATCCTGTGTTGTGTTATCAATTGCTTAATATCCATGAGAGTGAATTTTTTGAACAGAAGATCAAAAGGCTAAACAATAAAGACAATTTTTCACAGCCTTCTTTGCTCATATTTACCAAGGGTGCCAATATTGTCAATATATAGACAAATAGATGGATGAATAGATAGATAGATAGATAGATAGATAGATAGATAGATAGATAGATAGATAGATAGATAGATAGATAGATAGATAGATAGATATAGATAGATAGATAGATAGATAGATAGATAGATAGATGTGGTAATGTTACTTGATCGCCACATTACTCTAAATATCACACCATTATTTAGATCTATTTCACAATTATACAACAAATCCCATGGCATTTTATTAACTATATGAATAAATTAATTTCACTGTCAATATTAATTCACTTCATTCTCATTCATTTTTAAAGCTCAATCAAACTGTATGTGCAATACTAAACACAGGGAGGCAGTAAAGTACTTTCCCTGCAGCATCTCCAAACTTTTCTGAGTGTCTAACTGCAATTTAGAGTTCTAATTTAAGCCACCAATCTTGTGGTTATTGTAGTTCCAATTTTGAGAACATTGCACAATGAAATTAATCAGAATAAGCAAATGACTTGCTATAAGTCTCAGCTTATTATTAGTATGTGCCTTCTTTGCATAAGCAAATGACTTTTGAACAATAATAAATACAATAACTTCTTTTTTTGTTTGTTTTTATTAGGAAACCAGCTAATTATGTGAATACAAACAATCTTTAAAATGATGAAATCTTCAGATTCGCATTAAGCCAGAACTTCTTTGATTGTTGTCGTGTATCAGATGTATGAGTATAATATTGTAGTTATTACAAATGTTTCTTTTTATAGCCTTACAGAAAAGTCACACATGTTATATATAAATTTGACAAGGGCCAAATTGTGATGGCTAGATGACTGGGTCAGAGCATCTATAAAACGGCAGGCCTTGAGGGGTGTTCCCGGTATGTAGTGGTATCACATAAATCCTGCCAGTAGTGAAAAAGTGTGCAAATTATACAATTGCCATTGTACACTAATGGCCCTTATATGAGATGAGTACTGAAAAATTACAAAAACTGTATGTTAAAAATTAAAATCTGTATGTTGAACGGAAAATCATATCTTAGAGATTTAATTTTCAAAACAAACTATTCCTGTATTGTGAAAGATGCATTTCCTATATTGTGAAGGATTTTGTATAAGAAAAAGAAACCTGTTAGTGTTATACAGTCAAATTTGTATAATGTACAATACACAGGGAGTGTGACTACGTAGAATGAAAGAATGGATTAGTCTAAATATCTTAGGTGACTGTGAGATTACCTCATGTTACATTTCCTTTAGACATGACCTAAGGACAGAACAGTGACAAAATTTGCACCCAAATACCTCAAGCCTGACATCCATTTCTGAAAAGAAAGAGGTGCTTGTGCTGAGATCTCTGGAGGTTCTGCTGGGGAAACAGTGAGAGAATGAGTCATCCAGAGCTGAGGTCTGCATGTGTGTGGTAGCAATGAGGTGGCCAAAACCACGGACAACCAAACAGGACTGCACAGAGATGGAGTGTGTCCTCTGAAGGATTAAAGTTCCAAATACATGACTACTGTTCAAAAGCCAGGGTTATGTAAGTAAACTGAAGCAAAAACCTCAGCTTTTCATAGCAAATTATTACTGTACTCTTAGAAGAAAAAAGTTACATCTAGAACCTCTGAAGGTACTTCAGGTTGTCCATCTGGGGAAAACTTTAAAGGTTGTTTGTAGAATCCTACAATAAAGGTAGAAGCTAAGAAGCTACCCAAATACCACTTAAAGAACCCCTTTTACTAAGAGATATTTGTTAGCAATTAATGGTCTGCTTGTGATGAGAATCTTGAAGCCCCTCTATCCTACAGATCAGTGCAAAAGTTTGCACCCCCCATGATTCATTGGAGTAAAAAATCCCAAACATACCTTTATTAAAAACAATAATAATAATAATAATAATAATAATAATAATAATAATAGCAAATGTTACTTAGTATATGTTACTATAGACTGTATATAATTTATGACTTGTTCATTTAATTAGTTACTAATTAAATAATAACATACTAAATGTCTTATTGTTTAACTAAATTGATATCTCATTTATTTCGTCCAAATGAAATGCTGGCTTTTTTGTATTCAGAGTTTTGTAAAACTTAAACTACCGTGTTTGGTACAACTCGTCTCTTTCTTGTACAGTTCCTCTTGATCCTTTCCTAGATGGCTTCCTGAAACGTGTAAAGCAACTGGGTTTTGGTAGCGTTACTCATCATGTGTGTGTGTGTGTGTGTGTGTGTGTGTGTGTGTGTGTGTGTGTGTGTGTGTGTGTGTGTGTGACATCTTTATAGGTGATCAAAAGTGCAACATTGTTCATGTTCCCAGGCATTTTGGAGTCAATAACATTCTAGTATATGTGCTGGAATACCATTATTGTGATACACAGTAACAGATATCAAAGCAAGTGCTGCCAACGAATAAAGCAGACAGTGTGAAATATGGGAATAATCCACCTGCCTGAATAGTGGGCATGCGATTGTTTCTGATGTGTAGTTCCTGATTAGGATGTTCTGTGTCTGAGTTGTGCACAGCCAGTCTGAACACAAGGGGACAGTAAAGCCTTTTTAACACTCCCCACACAGCACCACTGATTCCTATTAATCTCAACATTATTGCAAGAAGACTCCTTGGTCTCTCCGCTGCACAGGCCTCCTCACCAAAGTGCATTTATATAATGCCTCAGACTGACTAAATTATCTTCTGGCAAAAACAGGGTCTCATTTGATTTCTTCCAGAATACGAGACAACAGGCTTTAGCCAGGAAGGTGTGGCAGTCTTGTGAAAGGTTTGAGGATGAGTTCAGCAGGCCTTCAGACGGTTTAGACTGCTGTAATGAGCCTGGCTGCATGTTGAATCATTATGGAAAGCAGCCACTGTATTCAGGGAAATGCAGTGAGTCAACACAAGGGGGGCATGAGAACAGGTGGGCAGAAGTGGTAAAGTATTCATCATAAAAGCGGATGTGTTGATATACAGTACACCTGTATCCCATAGTTCTATTGTTTGCTTTAAATAAACATGTGGGGCTAGAAAACATCATTCCTCCATTTGCACTCTCAGAAGAAAAAAAATGTAATGTGTAATTTAGGGTAAACGCTGTGGATAATACCTGGCCTGTGACAAAGACTTTTTCATTAAAGTAAAATTAGGCCAAATTACTAAAGGCCTCAAACTGGACTGGATCTGGGATAAATTGCCCCTAGCTGATGGTGGTGTTGCTTAATTTTTAGTTACCCAAGAACACAAATAGTATACTTTAAGTCCCCCCCCCTGGTACATCATTTTACTTTGAGGATCTCTGACATGATCTGAATTTGTATTTTTTGGCTACACTTTTTGTACCTTGGGATTAACCGTGCACCTGTCTAGTACCTTTTCTCACAGTGTAACCCAGTGTAATTTTTATTTAACATTTATTTCTAGAGACAATTTCACCTTGATGTTTTTTTTTACGGTCTATTTCTAACCCACGCTCATTACCTGATCTACCGGCTGATGCTTTTAGAGAAACGCGCTATCATCTTGTGCTAAGCGTTGTCCCGAACCGCATCCTAGTAGACTTCAAATACTTCAGTAAAATACTATTAATAGTATACCTATTACACATATGCCATTCTATAGTGGCGTAGATTGTTCCTACTCGCGATATGTACACTGTTAAGCAGGAACGACACACCATTTAGTACAGTAACGCGAGGCTTTGGAGCACTGTTTAGTGAGATAATAGCGATTTGGAACGCAGCCGTAGAGTTTAACGCAGCTGGGTGGGCGGGTCTTAGCAGCTGGGAGCTATTTGACCACGTGACCTTAAGGGCTGGTTCTCTCGTTGTAGCAGCCATCATATCACCCTTAATACAAGTCCTGATTAAAAAATAAAATAAAGAAGCAAGCAGAGGCTCGGAGGAACAGGGCGGACAGCCATGGGTTTGCACAGGAATACTATTTAAAAAAAAACGCTGCTAGACGTCTGTTTCGTTTTCGTGTGTAGGCCACATCAGCTGCAGGTAAGTCAGTGTCTCTGTGTGTTCGTCGCTATGTACACAAATTGCTTGGCTTTTGTTGAACTGGGATGTGTTTGTGTAGCCAAACATTACATGGGTCATGTATCCGGCAAGCAGGCGAAAGCCAGTGTTTTCAATAGACGCGGAACCATGTTAAATCGTCCTGCTGAAAACGGACACCGCAACGCCGTAACGTCACTTTTGTAACCGGGTTGTCTTTAATATAAACAACGTAGTCGAGGGCACGACATGAGCACTTCCTGTAATCGAGGAGGCACATTTCACCGGACCCATATGATTAGAGTAACACCTGGGACATCAGCGACAAGGGAACACTATACAAACCCAGCCCTGACCTCGATTCATTTAAACGATATCAAACCGAGCCCTTTGGCATGGTAACGTCTTTGTTTTATTAGCTAGCTTCCCTGTTAGGACAGGTAAGCGCAACTTGTGCTGCTGTTGAACGCTGCACGGTCGCGTTAAAACACGCCTCCTGTCGCAGGTTTTCTTTATTTTTCTTTTTTAATAAAATCAAGCTCTCTGCCGTGGTAAATCTCACACCTGTTCGGTTAACGAGCTCATTACTAGCCTAGATGTGTGTTTTACAGAGAGGTGTTTTGGCCACGACGGAGTTAAAAAGGAAGGATGTCTAACACACGGTCATTACCTGATCTACCGGCTGATGGGTTTCAAGAAACATGTTGCGTTCAAGTGTTACGTCGAATTCGAATGTCCTCCTTGCATTCGTTGCAAAACGAAAATGCCGGCTTACTGCTTCACTTTCGTTTTGAGTGGAGGGGCTGAGACCCAACCTGTGTAGTCTCACCATAGCCTGGTGTTTACCAAAGCCTGCTGTTTGATAGACTTAGTCAAATATAAAATATATACTTGTGGTTTCAAACTGAGCGTTTGGTATACACTAGAACCTGCTTTCATACACAAAGCATGCTCTCGACTTCAGGGGAAAAATAGTTAACCTCAGGTATGCTGAAGGGTTCTTCAGTTTGGCACGCTCACAGAAACCTATCGGAGGTTTTCCCTTTCGGGAAAGCTTTTTCAAGTATAGCTAGAAACCCTCCTGAACTCTGCAGAGAACCCTTGAGGAATCCTCCCCCCTCTGTCATGAGTGTAGGATGTGCCATTGTGTGTTCAGAGATTTGTCAGTTGCTGGTTCTTTCAGGTTGGACGATTCGTCAGTAATTAAACATCAGCACTATCTGATAAGACCTGATACGATGAGGGTGTTTAGTCTTTCTCATCACTGATGAGATGCTTGGTTTGAAACGGAGCCACTGTCGGCGATGAAGAGTCTGTACATGTTGCAGGTTCTTTCTTTCACACTACAGACTGGGTTAATTTAGTTTACTATCTTGAGTAATAGCCAGTCACTATTTGAGGCGTTTTCTGATTTCAGTCAGTGTTCGAGGTTCCTTCGGGTTTCTGATCATCTCGAATAATGTGGTCCAACATGTTCGCCTGAAAGAGCAGCTCTTGTGACCTGTACTCATGCTGCCATGCTTATCACGCTCCTGGACAAATGCTTTCCAACATGGTATAATGGTACATTTTGTTTTATGATGAATCACGATCTTGGTATTATAATAAAACAATATCGCACGATCAACTGTACATCAGCGAGGTTGTGATTCAGCTGTAGGTGTGAAGCCGCAGGCTGATTAATTCAGGTTAACTGCACAATTTTCGAATGTGAAAGTGCTTTTAAACAACGGGTATATAAACAAGAAATTAACCTCCAGTGACTGACATTTGGTACACAATAATCCCAAACGTTTTGTTTTTCCTCCGCTAGTGGAAATGGATCACAAAGAAGCCACACTCGCTTTATATCACGTTGTCTAGCCGGCTAGCTAGCTCATTGATTTCCCCCTAAAGGTGCTACTGGTAGAATTGCCTTCCTACTTTTTTCCCATCATCGTGATGAGTTTTCATATTTTAATACATAAGTTATATTCATGAAAAATTGTATCGTTTGTCCTGTCTGCTGATGTTACGAACACTACTGTAGTAACGTTTTTTTTGAACTAGCAGGTGGAACACTGACGAGGGGTGTGATGCACTGATGAGTGAAACGTCCCAGTGAGGTGGTACTAAATGTAAGCAAGCACTCCTGGAACATTGCTTGAACCAATCACATTAGTGGAGCAGAACTAACTGTTGTATAATATTGTACCTTTTGTTGAAGAATGAATGGAAGAAACTTGTAACAATAAGGTCCTGAAATGCATCTCCACTTTTTCTCCACTTTCTCCACTTCCACTGTAGAAATAGCATTTGAAAAACTCTACTGGTTAATGAAACGATACATTTGAGGTATAATTTCCACAGCTTTTTCTAGTTAGTGTCTGGACAGTTTCAATGAAACAAACCATGTCCCAGTTCATGGTGACATCATGGCATTTAACTGGAATCTAACATCATGTCAGTTTTTGGGCAATACACTGGTATAGGAACATTTACTTTCATCTGAAAATACAAGCCTGCAGTTGCGTTTTCTTTTTAGTTTCATTCTACGTAGTTTCGTTGGTGTTGCACATAAAGAAAGGACAAGCTTTCTCTTGTCACCCGAGTGAGCAGTCAAACTCTTAAAGGAACATTTATCTTGGACCTCTGCAGTGTGTCAAAGCTTACAGTACGCAAAGTTTCAGGTTTGTTACTGGGTTCACTTGCACAGTGCAGATGACTGCGACATAATTATTATAAAGGGCAATACTGCAGTAATTGTATGCAGTGATTGATCATTTTCAGCATTTTGTTTGATTAAGTGATTCAATCTTAATATGGATTATTGTTCACATTTAACTTATTGGCCAGCTATTAAAGTATCTTGACCTGCCATCAAGTCTCAGCCCTTAGCAGGAAAATTACTGGTATTAGTAATTAGTGTACTGTATTACTGGAAAATTACTGGTATTAGTATGCTGCAGGATTAGGTTTGAGCAATGTGACAGTAGTGGATCCTGTTGGTGCTATTTCTAGGACTATTTACAATGCAATAACTTGTTGTATTATATATTTTTTTAAATGACAAGGCACCTTGGCTGCCTTAATACCCATACAATAATATTGATTATAATGACAGTACTTTTTAAAATCATCTCAGAGGTGGTAGTAAAAAATTGCAAAATACTAATAAAAAAAATAAACATTATAAGAGAAATATTTTTTTCACAACAAAACTAGGCAATGGCTGTTTTACTTTAATTAACTTGACTCATGAGGGAGGGGGAAAAGAAGTGCACCTGTCTCGCTGCTCTCCGGACTGAAGTGCTCTGCTTTGTGTTAGCAATTTTTAAAATTATTTAATTAATATTTTTTTATGTTCGCATAATCTACTTTAGACTGTAACATGCTTTTTGTATAAGCCAGGCATGATGTCTGCATACAGCAAGGGCTCATAGTGCCTTGTCCCACCCACCAAGCTCTTTCAACCAGCACAGCTCATCATCTGTGTTTTAGAACAATCTAAACTACAATAAATGTTCAATTCATGTGGGATATCACATCACCCAACAAAATATAAAGGTTCAGTTCTTTTAACATGTTGGAATACTTGAGTCTTGATACAATTTGCGTGAAATAAATCAATAAATGCATGTACATCCTGTGTACACGCATGCATGTACATACTGTATACACTGCTAATTTATGCAGTTATCCAGACGGCCAATCATGTGGCAGCAGCACAATACACAAATGCAGATGAAGCAGGTACAGTGCAAGCGCTTCAATTAATGTTCACATCAAACATCAGAATGGAGAAAAAAAGTGTGCTCTGTGATTTTTAACCATGGTATGGCTGGTTTGAGAGTTTCAGAAATTGCTGATCTCCTGGGAATTTCACACATACCTGTCTGTAGAGTTTACACAGAATGTTTGATGTGAACATTACCTGAAGCTCTTGGCCTATATCTGCATGATTTTATGCATTGTGCTGCTACCACATAATTGGCTGATTGGATAACTGCATAAATGAGCAGGTGTTCCTATTAAAGTGGATGGTGAGTGTATTCACAGGGAGTAACTGCAGTGTACTTCATAAGTCTGTTATCTGTTGAAGCTAAGTGCTATATAATATAAAATTCAAAACATAATAGGAAAAGGTCTTTTTTTCTAGATGTACAATTATTACTGAAGTGCACTTCCTGTATTATATATATATATATATATATATATATATGTGTGTGTGTGTGTGTGTGTGTGTGTGTGTGTGTGGAGGAGCTGGATTGGTTAGCAGTTGTTTTGTAATGTTACTTTGTTTACTGTGTCTGAGGTTTTGGTTTCTGATGCCAGGCCTGCCTTTCTGAGTTATGTAACTGGATTAAATTAGTGAAAACTCATTAGGTTAACAAGATTTTGGGGTTCAGTATTCAGGACTCACTGAAGCCTATTGAGTGTTGATCTAAGCTGATTTGAGCTCTAGTGCAGTCACGTGTGCTTGTAGCCTGAACTGGTTGACTTTATATGGTGGAAGCTTTTGTGTGTGTGTGTTAAACAAAGGTAAGCAGACTTTCTCTCCAATGTTTAGTCCACATTTTAATGAGTGTTGATCCTCTGGAAGTCTAATACAGTGAAATTGTGCGGTGAGGCATGTGATGTCTGCTCTGATGATATGTTGGTACCACAGGCTTTGCTGGAACGTGAACCACAGAGCCATTGAGGACGGGTGTAACCAGCACACCTTTTACTGTAATGAATATATGACAAAGGTATTGTATGCTTGCATATTTGCTCTGCTTTTAATTCTGTTTTTCTGAAGCTAAGATTACAACACAACAAGAGAATAACGAATAATAAAACATTTTTTGCAAGATGCTTCTATGCTCAGGACAAGATTACATGCTCAGGCCCATATAATATAACAGGCTCATACAACATTCTTCTCCATCAAAAAACTTATGTAATTTATCTAAATAAACTGTTTCCATGCATTTGTTTTGTTCTTGCATGTAAATGCTAATTGCAAAACAAATGTGGAAGTTGGATTTATCATAAAGCTTGCCTTGGGTGTTAACACTTTTTGCAGGACTAACAGACCGGTAAAATATAAGACTTTTTGGCTAGCTAACATGAGACTAGGCTAGTTTGGTGTTTGTAGCCAAGGGGAGGCACAACTAAGCTATCATTGTATGGGTTTAGCTGCTAGTGTCATGCAGAGAATGTTAGCTGTCCTTATGCTCTGCTTGTATCATGGTCACGTAACTTGGAACATTTACACACCTTGTTTTCCTGCACAGCATGAAAGGATGTTAGTGGTTGTTTCAACCTCTTTACTCGAAAAATAAATAAATAAATCAGTGGAGATCCATCTTCCCCCTCACATGAACTGCCTGAGCTAGCATTTGGCAGAATTGAGACTTGTCCGCCAATAAGATGCGAGTATTTCCACGTATTATCCTGTAAATCCTGCCTGATCTGTCTTGCCTTCATTCACAGAGGATAAAATACAACACTCCGTTCACTGAAAATACAACACCGCCATTTTCTTTTACTGCTGTTCAGTTATGCAATCTATTGACAAACCACTCCAAGTGGAGAATTATTCGGGGCTAAATAAAAAAAATCTTTGGGGCTACAGCTCAGAATACCCAGGCCAGGTTACACCCCTACTCAGGCAAACTATTGCTTAGTTATTACTGTACAAAAATGTGTTGGTCTGTACAGATGGGAGCTGGAAGCAAAGGCAGTGCAAATGGCTGCATTAGTATTACTGGAGGAGTCTGCGTATGACGCCCTTAGGAGGAAACCGATATTTAGAGACCAGTATGACTTAAAAAAACAAACAAACAAAAAAAACCTTTCCAGAGTGGGTGAATATGTCTGGTCCACTTGTCACAGCATCTGGTCAGTTTTAATAAGCTTTGTCATGGTTTAGCCTCTCCCATTAGCAGACAAATGGTAATACACGTGACAAAGGTGCTTCAACCTCTGCCGCTGGGAAATTCTTCTGTTTTGGCTAATAATAATAATAATAAAAAAAACTTTTTATATAGTGCCTTTTAAAGCAGCTTCTCAAGGTACTTTACACAATAAAAAACAAAAACCAACACAACATACAAAAAGCAGAGTGGAATACAAACTATATAAAGCTATTAAGAAAAAGATAACCTAAAATGTTGTTTTTAGGTTAGATTTAAAAATGCTCAAATTTGGTGCATCTCTAATATGAGCAGGGAGTCTAGGAGCATAGGACGAGAAAGCCCTGTCCTCTACAGATCGCAGTCGTGTCTCTGGGACAGCCAGTAAACCAGCTTGAGAGGCGCGCCATTGATGCTTGGGAGCATCATTAATTTATTGTCTGTTTTGCGCTTTCTTCTCTGTGAACTTGGCCTTTTTATTGAGTTTTGTGGGCCTCACTGAATGCTAATCAGTGGTGGAGTGCATGCTTCTGATCATTTACGTGTGACTGGCAATTATTAACATATGTGAATGCGAAAGAAAATTGTTCTTGTGTTCACTAAACTTTTTAGTTCGATTTTGTCTCATGCAAACTTTCACACACAACTTTAATCAAAGGTTCAAGACTGAGGCCAGTTGCTGTTACATTTCACCATCACATACATTTTTTTTTTCTTTTTTTCCCCCCTTCACCTTAATCATAAGCACTTTTTAATGACATTCACTGTAAAACTGTTGACAGAAGTTCCTATACCGTATCTTGTGTGAAATTCTGAAGGCTTCTTGAGGCTGTTGTAGTTCATTTGATGGCATTTGGTCAAGTTAAATACTGACCTCACCTCTTTATCTCGGCACTGATCTGCATATCTGTTGCTAGAATTATTAGGAAATGAGAGTTTCAGACCAGGTTCTTCTTATCTGCAGCTGCTTTTTGGCTGTGTGATGATTAATATAACAGACTTGAGGAGAACTGTTACTTGCGCTCTGGGAAATATTTGCGGGATTTCACGCAGGAAGTTTTGTAACTATACGTGTGTGTGTATAGATGAATATGGAAATAACAATGTTGGTTATAAGCTGTTTGTTTTTGAATCTGTTACAGTGCTGGTTGGATTTCGATAGTTATTTTGAGAAACTGCTGACCTTGCCTGACTGAGACAGCGTGTCTGAAGATCCAGACATCGATCTCATTATGTTTCCAAATTTTAGCAAAGTTTATAGCGGATGTGGGTGGGAAAAGCATCCCGTAGGGTAGGTAGCATGTATCTAAAGGTGTTATTGAGTTATTCTGCTTATTATCCTGTTTTACTCGTCGCTCATATAATGTATTAAATCAAAGACTAAAAAAAACAACAAAAAAATAGTGGGTCTATAAATATCTTCTCGGACCTGATGTGTTTTCTCGGTTTCTTTTTCCGGAAGAAAAAGCTCTAGGGCTTCAATAAGGATCCGGGATATTATTGCCCACATTTAAATAATCAGTCTAATATCTGAATAGTTTCCTGTTCCCTGAATAAGTCCCTGGCTGCAAGAAGTTTTAGACTGTACTAAAAAGTAGTGATTTGTGTTGTAGATGTGCATAATTTAATTTAATTTGTGTAGTGTTTTTCAATAACTCCAACGGTCACGATGCGTAACAAGTATTGCATGCAAGAAGCTGAGATTAAAGTTGGGGATATTTTACACTTGAGCACTGATCTGAGATGGAAGTTAAAAAACCCATTATATAAGTATATGATTGTAACTGTTATACGGTGTTAACTGTTTATGTAATCGAACGGTTTACATTTTAAACACAAGATCACTCGTCTTTATTGCACTAGGAGTATTGTGACTTTGTGGAATTTTCCATTCTTTAATGGCATCACTTTCATAAATGTACACGTGTTGAAGCTAATGCTGCTTTGGGATTCGGTTAGGAAGACTGCCCAGTGTTTCCAGCTTTTTGAGCGACTGTGTAGAAATATTGCTCCATCCTTTACAAATAACTTAACTTTAAGTAAAACGGTGTATGAGGTGAAACTAATAGGAAATGTAGTAGCATGCTGGGTTAATATAAGGCATTGACCTTTTTTTTTTCTGGCACCTGTTCTGAGAAACTTCACTGTGGTGATTAGGGTTAGGTGATAAGATCTACTATTCTTATGGCAAGCAATAATGTCATAATATGGTAAAAGATTAGAAGAAGATGCATGTTTCAGAAAGTTCTAGATGCATTTAAAAAAAAAAAAAATTCTTTCTGTATTTCTGTCTTTGTCTTTCTTTCCTTTGTAGAAGAAGCCTATAAAACAACCAGTTGTTATTGTCTCTAAGCTCAGTTCAGGATGGTGTGATGGCAAAAATGATCATTAAGATTTTTTATTCATCGTATTTTAAATCAAGAGACAAAAACAAAATCCTTTAAATTCCACCTACACAGTTTTAAATGAAATGCAGTTAGACTCAAATCTATGTTTACCGTTTCAGCAGACAAGCAAATCTGGGGGGACTAAACAAATGAATAGTTTATGATTCAATGCATTTGTGTCAGTAAAAGTGGTCTCTTATGTTGGGAAGTCAACTAACTTGGTGTGGTTGCACTATTTCAGTCAGTGGCTTTAAACACCTAGGTCAGTGTCATTTTGTGCCACATCTAGGACGTCTATATTCTTCCTTTTAGCCTTAGCCATTTTTCTGGTACAGCTGCATGCTGGTTTGTCCAAATACTCCACAGTGTAGGATTTAGTCATTATTCTTTATAATCTTGTTCTTGAATGTGTTGAATATAAAATGTCATTTTGTGTGTAGTGCCTTCATTATTATGTCTCCACCACTAATGATCATGGATGGCTGCACTATTCACTGCCTGGGAGTGTACGGGTTTGGACTTGCTCTTTTGTGTTGTGTGTGTGTGTGTGTGTGTGTGTGTGTGGGGTGTTTTTGGGTCCTCATTCAGTTCAAGCTAAATGACTTGATGCCAATGCTTTTGTGGTTTGCAGCTGGTGTTACCGCTTTGCATGTTCTCTGTGGTTGTGAGCAAGTTGACTGCTGAGCATCAAGAGTATTTTTGAATGCTTGGTAAAAGTTCACCTATGGACCATTAGACCTTGTGGAACATGACTTCAGAATGAAATGAGTAATATGATTGGTTATATACAATAGATATTTGATGATGGAATGTGTATGTGATATATACCCCAATAATTTTATGTACATGCTTCCTATTACGAGTGAGCGATATGGCAGATATGTTATCACATTACTTAGACATTCAGTCCCTCCAGGTTTACACGATCACAGAAATTAATGCAAAATTTAGCAAACTCTGCAATATTCAGAGAAGATTGCAATTTTTCAAAACTACAACAGATTTGGGCCAAGACGCGTCATTCAGCCAAAGCCCTCTTTGATTCACGTGCATCGAACAAGTACAGCTAAAAGGTCTACCAATAAACATCACTGTGAAAGACCGTGCAAAACAACTTCGTACAATTACAGTTTCACCAATTCAATTAGTTTTTCTGCATAAAAGCACAAACCCTGCCTCAAAAATCTACGGAAAAAGCCGCAGCAAAATCAAGCATTTTTTAGCTGCAACAATCGACAAAATTTTTATTTCCTCAAAATCCTGTAAGGAATGGACATTTTGTCAGTACGTGATTTACGTCTATTACAATTATTTTACAATTTTACAATTATTTACAGTACGTGATTTACAATGATTTTTGTTTGCAAATTAAGTCTGGCAAATCTATAACGTTACATTTTTATAATTTTCTCCTTTATTTCATAAAGAGTTTAGTAAAGGTCGTAAAAAAGCATCAACAAAAACATTTAGTATCACAAAGGAGGAAATAGATTGAATTAGTTAATTGCATTTCATGTCAGAAGGTGGAAGTGTCTTTTTAAAGCAGGCAGCTTCTAAAAGTTGAAATGTATTCTGACTGTGTACTGGAGATGAACACTACTTTTTGTTTCCTTTAATTTTCACTATATTCTGCATGTTTTGACTTGATGGAGAAGATGAAACTGTTCAGTTTCTGCTCCTTTCTCAAGTGCATGCAGTTGAGATGTTTGTACAGTGTTTATTCATGTTAGGATTAGATCGTCCAGTCACCTTTAAATCATAAGGGGACAAATTGGAGATGACTCATGCAAGCACTTCACTTTAATCCATCTCTGGGGAAAAGTTCAAAAGCTGCAAATGTTTCCCAGACAGTGCAATTCTGTATAATCTTCCACAGATGAGGCCATAGCTAAAATAGCAACATGCTTATCCCAGTCAAAGCATACCCTTTTATTTATATGGACAATAATAAAATATGCACGTTCGCACATCATGGTGTTCTGTCTCCTAACTAACCCTTACAGCTGAGGTCTGGCTAATGTTCGGAAAACCTCTGAAGTTCTGAAGTTTCTTTCAGTCAGCCCTTGGAAACAGTTCTGATGACATGTAATGATTTGGTGCTAAAGATATAAAGCAAGAATTACTGCAGCAAAAATACGAATGCGTGTTCACCTTTTTAAAGTTCCGATATTGTTTGTCTAAGGTTCGACAGATTTCTTGAAATGTGATGTGCAGCAGCTTAGGCACTTTTTTTTTTAATTATTATTATTTTTAATATAAATAAAGTCTGCTCCACTGATTTGATTGACTGACTTGCAAGCAATTATGTTGCAACAGTTTAACCAGTCACTTCATTTTTAGGAGCTGTATAGAGGCATCAAAGAGCTCTGAGTGGTGATTCAGCAGCAATGTGCTCGGTGCGTCTTGTCAGGATGTGAGTCCTGCAACTGTCACTTCTTTATAGCAAGTGAAGACGCTTCATCACTTTGGGTGTGTGCCGGGGGGGGAGTGGAGTGGAGTGAGCGTGCCCTTTCAGAGTTTGATTTGACAGTTGTGCGTGTATGTGTTTGCTCAGTGTGATGGAATGGGTTCATTATGACTGCACCCGTTTTGGAGCTGTTGGACTTGTCTAGTGAGGGACTGTGCTTGCGCAGCGTGTGCTTTTCTCACGGCTGCTGTGTAGGCAGCTGTGTGCCCCAGCAAGTATGCTGGTATGTGACTGAATTGCGTTATTGCTTTAATCCAGGGTGAGCCCAAGTTCATCTGACGTTCAGTGAAAGGACTCCTCGCCTTCAAAAAGCATTCTCATGTTTCAACCCCCCCCAAAACCACCACCATTTAATAAACAACCTCTTTTTTTTTTTCTTTTTTCTTTCTTGTTCTTCTTCTTCTTGCCACTGTTCAGGCATGATTGCGTCTTTTTCTTAAAAAAATAAATGGAGCCTGTATTTCAAAAGCAAACTTTATTTATTTATTTTATTTATTTATTTTATTTGAACTGAGCTAAAGGTCAGCCATTGTTCCATTAATCACCAGGCTGATTTTTATAACTATTCAGCAAAAGTAGATGCTCTTTTCAGCGACGATTGTGAAAATGCACAGATGTGCCAGACGTTGTTCTAGGATTTAGACATTTAGCTTGAGGTTGTTATAAATGTATTCTGCGAGGACTCTTAAAACTGATGTGCATTCACCGTGAAATGTAATAAAACTAGTTTGACTGGAGCACATATGATTTGAGGAGGACGGCGAAGCTCACTTCGAGTTAATCCGAATATTTTGAACGGTTTTGTGTTGCATCACACTTCACAGAATGCTTCTAATATGGAATCTGTGGTTAAGCTAATCGACTTGGGCAGGTAGATGCGAGACCTATGAGGAAGTGAGTCAGCAAAACTTGATGCTCTGGTAGAATTGCTCTGCACGGTTTTATTCTATTTATTTTCATCCTCATGAGCATGGCTTAAAGTCTATTTTTTTTTTTTTTTTTTTTTAAATTGGATTATGCAATGCAACTCCTACATGCAAAAAAGAAAGAAAGAAATGCATTAAAATGCAGTTGTCTAAAAGCGCTTATACCAAAATTAATAGTTTTGGTTTGTTGGTTATTTGGCATAATTAACTGAAATGCATAAAAAAAAATGGCTGTGGGGTGCAGGTATAGTGTTTCGGGGGTTTTTCTCTCCTTTGTTAATTGCTCCAAATATCCAGAGCATAACTGAGCCAAAGGACTGTCTAGTAGCTTTTTGAATGAATCAAAAGTTTGATTCACTCCCTGCCCTTGGTTTGGTTCAGATTCAAATCCCTTTCTTGCTGCAGAGTTCACTTGGAAGGGGACCGAGATCACCTCACTCAGACGGTCTCTAACCAGTTGTTTTGTTCCGCACCAGAGTGCGATTTGTGTTTTTGCCTGACCAAACAAACCACACTGATGGAGAAAATACACCCCACTCTTGCTTCACACAAACCTCCAAATGAGGGACTTTGTGTTTTCTGTTCATTATGTGATCAATCTGTAATTAAACTTTAGAATTTTTGCATGTGCTTCTACTATTTTCCCATCTATTGCAGTCAGTCTCTCATTTGCATAAACTGAAGTGAGGTGTTCTCAGCTGATGGACTGTAACTGAAATGCCCTTTACTAAGCATTTCCCTTAAAGTGGTTTGGGCAAGTTTGTACCAGACTCCAATTGTGTTATTGAAAAACATCTTACACACATTTTATTTGCACAGATTTGGTATATTTGGCATTGATTTTGATTTTATATTCCGTTGGAGTTTGGAAATAGGTAAAACCTCTAAGACAAAAAAAAAACAAGCGCTTTAGCAGTTGCTATAGCAACTGCAAGTGTATAAACACCCCTCCTTTTCCCCTGTAAAACAGACTTGTTTAGGCTCCAGTGTAAAGGAAATCAAACTTGAGGAAATGTGCTGTTTGCTTGCCACTTTACCATGTCTGTCCAGGTGAGACATTTCTGTTTTCACTATGATTTGCCATCCTCTACCTTCCCAGTCTCGCACTCGCAGATATCTGTAAGATGCCTAGAGTGTGTGACTGCAACCTGTCTGTGTTACGGAACCCGTTTCAGCTTTGTGCTGCATTGTTGGAAAGGCAGTATGTTGCCACAGCTGTTAATTTATAATAATTTGGTCTGATTTAGCTTAGCACTCTTCCTCCAGTCCCATTCTTTGCCCAGTTGGTCTTCAGTTCTATTACTGTATTAAAGGCATGGCCAATAGACTGCTTTATAGAGGAAAGTGGCACCAATTTGGCACGTCACACTTTTAATTTAGTTCCAGGAAAGCCCCTATTAGCATCAGTATTAAAATGTGGTCTTGGTGGTTAAGACAAAAGCTGCCAGTGTTCCCCAGACCCTGCAAATCCACACAACGTCCTGTGCATTTCAATCAGTCCCCCACATACGAGGCCAGGCACCGTGACCAGCAGCAGGATCCGCAGCCCTCAGGTACCAAAATAGACCTGCCGAAGTGACTCCACAGCATGGTGTCACTTCCATGTGTCGTGCTCTCTTAATCCAACAATCTCCTTGGCCACAATACTTCTGGCGTGTTGTCATTTTGGGGGAATCTTCTTTCAGAATTGTTTTATAGTTCATATAGTTGATGGACTTTTTTTGTTTTGTTTTGTATGTTTTCATGTAGCTGTAGTGGAAGGGAATGTTTAAACCGTTGTGTTGTAAATTAACTTGTTTCTTACTTTTTAAAGGTTGGACAGCCATTAAAAAACGCTATTGTCTGTATTTGCAAATTCGCCACCCACCCACTCGCTTGCTTGTTTTTTCCCTCGCTCGGTCAGACCATCACCGGAGAGGCATGACCCATTTAAATGGTTGTTTACTTGTATCAGAACAAGGACCAAGACACTCCTCAATGAACTCTTGTCTACAATTCAATTAGGACTTGGCGCCTTGGGTTGTCCCGTATTTAACATAGAAGGACTTGGTTCTCTTTATGTCCTTGCTTTCACATAGAACTATTATGAACAGTGTGAAAAAATTCTGCTGTGTGTGTGTGTGTGTGTGTGTGTGTGTAATATATATATGTGTATGTATGAGAGAGTAGGACAGCAGATAAAGATATCACAGCCTGCACTGGTAAATGTAGACTCCCTATATAATGAGGTTTTGTCATCTTTTTCTGCCACGGCCTGTCTGGGAGCCAGACAGAATATTGCTGCTTGTGGCTTTTCCTGAAAACAACACCGCTGCATATTATATATTTTTAAAGCCAGACATGTTATTGCTTTTCCCATTATCTTCTGCCTAGACAAGCTGGAAAGAAGAAATGGCTTGCCTTCTCTCCGTCCTCCTTATTTCCGTATTTATTGAAAAATTGTTGTGACTGTGCTGAATGTTGTAAGGAGTAGTGGTTTGTGTGCATTGCCTCATGATGTGAAGTGATGTAATGTTACAGTGAGAAATCCCCCAGATGCAGTAACTGTAGTGGAATATTCAAAGGAGGACATGTGAAAAGCAAGATTCTCTGAGGCTACATTGCTTTCACTGGATCTTTTTTGTGAATGAAGTCTCAAAGGAGTGTGAATATGAATCTCTTGGTAACTTATTAGTAGCCAGGCATAGAATCCAAATCCGAACACCTCTGTGTCGATTGTAATTGGGATTTTACAGATGTACATAATAAGACTTTGCAATGGGACTAGCAGAATGCAACTGACACCGTTATGAAACCACGTTGTTTATACAACACCTGCATAACACACATTTGCACGTGTGGCTCAGTGGAAGAGACCGTTTGCGTTCCATGTTTAAAATTTGTTTGACTTTGAATGTGAACATCAGTAATGTTTGCCTTGTTCTTTCTTGCTTCTTACAGGTGAGGAAATTGGTGCCGCCTTTGCCCTGTTTTTGTGGCACCTCTTGATCCAGAACCATCACGACTCTTGAGGTCTGTGGTGGGGCTGAGGTAAAGGAGCGGAACCCCGACCGTCTTTGCTGCTTGCCACTCCTTGCTTTGTTTTGAGGCGGGAAGGAGACTCCAGGTACCAACTGAACCACCCAGAGCATGGGGCAAAAGGTTCCAGGGGGCATCAAGACCGTGGACATGCGGGATCCCACGAGCCGGCCGCTCAAGCTACAGCTGCAGGCCCTGGACTACAGCAAACCACCACGGTTGGACATGCTACTGGACATGCCACCTGCCTCCAGCACAGTGCAGATGCAACACTCGTGGAACAATGACGACCGCTCACTTAACATCTTCGTCAAAGAGGACAACAAGCTCATTTTCCATCGGCACCCGGTGGCGCAGAGTACGGACGCCATACGCGGTCGTGTCGGCTACACACGTGGCCTTCACGTCTGGGAGATCTCCTGGGCCCTGCGTCAGCGTGGCACTCATGCTGTAGTGGGCGTGGCCTCCGGGGAGGCCCCTCTGCACTCAGTAGGATACACCGCACTGGTCGGGAACAACAATGAGTCCTGGGGCTGGGACCTAGGCCGAAACAAACTCTACCATGATGGCAAAAATCAGCCCAGCAAGACGTACCCAGCCTTCCTGGAGCCGGACGAGACGTTTGTTGTCCCAGATTCATTTCTGGTGGTGCTGGACATGGATGAGGGCACTTTAAGTTACATCGTAGATGGACAGTATTTGGGAGTGGCTTTCCAAGGACTGAAGGGCAGGAAATTGTACCCTGTTGTAAGTGCAGTTTGGGGACACTGTGAAATCAGAATCCGGTACATCAATGGACTTGATCGTAAGTACTGTTTTTTTGGTATTTTTTTTGGTTGGGGGGGTTACAATTTTGATGTAGCTCTACATTGTTCGTTTTGTTACACCGTGTTATTTTCTATCGGTGCTGTCTGTCTATAGAAACTTGCACTGTTAATGCTCGCAAGTAATTTTGGCAAGTAATTCTGTCACAGCTGTGAAGGGTTAGGAATTAATCATATTCTGGTATTTGACATCATTATTTAAATGAAGCTCAAGGCTATTTCTTTTATGTCTGTAGTGAACCCACCACATGCAAAATTCATGCTAAGCCAGTTCTCATGTGTCTCATACTACTTCATGTCAACTGCTCTAGGAAGCTTCTGAAACAGGACTTTACCCAATGACCCACATACAGCTCTGTATAAATAAATAGCTTAATAGCTCAACTCTGAGGTAACAGGGGAAACATTTCAAGTGGGTGGTGTGATGACGTGTTTTTCATTTATAAGAGCTGTAATATAAAATGCAGCTTGTAATGAGATCCTGTAAATGTACAGTGGCGCTGCCGTCTTTGATTAACCGGGATGGAAGCCCTCAAATCGAAGCTGTAATGCGTCTGAGGAATTAATACTAGAAATAAAACTGCATGCAATGAGCTTGTGTCTTCAGTGCTTTAGCAGTTACCTAACCTCATGAGCTAGGGGAAATTAACTGAACTGGTAAAAACATGCCTGGCTGAGGGGGGAAAAAACCCCATTTAGACTTGGTTGAGAAGTCCAGTGTTTTCTCAAGGGTGTGGATTGACCTGTCTGTGGACTCCTGTTGCCTGAGTTTAGATAGAACTCCTTTGTTTGTAATTATTGTAATAATGTAACCCTAAATTTGAAAGTTTAAAAAAATATATGAATGAATGTTCTTGTAATTACTATTAAGGTGCTTTTGTTTTTCACTAAATGACTTTTAAAGTGGTACAAAAAACCCTTGTGTTCAGTCAAGCTTTGCACGATGATATTTGATGTCATCGCAGTGTGGTCCAACAACGTGAGCGACGCAGCTGAGTACGAGCAGTCTAGCCAGTTCTTAGCAGTCTCCCCATAAACACCCTGTTTTGCAAAGGAAATGGCCTCCTGACCACCAATTGCGTCCTGTCTAATCAAACCCATGCCCGTCATCCCACCGGTGCTTTGTGCGTCCTCAGATGGTGAAAAGGCTCTTAAACGGCCTCCCTTCAGGGGATCGAGTGAGTCGATTGTTTTGTAAGAACATTTTAATGATCGTCTGACTTCAGGAATATGCTTTTAATGCAGCCTTAATGTGCCACATCAGCTCAGGATGCAGGTGTTGGTGTGTTTTTCGTCCTCTCCCGTGAGATTAGCTGGCTGAGAGAACACAGCCAGTGCATTACTCAGCCTCTAGAGTCACCGGCCTTGGCTGACGGCGAATCCGGGCCCTCAGTCATAGCATTTGTAATGCGTTTCCTTCAGTACAGAGTGAATTGGACGAAAGCCTAAACATGCCGCTGCTTATATATAATGTTTCCCTCTCTGGAGTGCAGTTTGAGAGGTTATGAAGTAAGTGCAGTGTAGCAGGTGGTACAGTGAGAACCGAGATGAAACACCGGTGATGTAGCGGAAACAGACTGAAAGCCTTATTTTGCGGGAGTTTGTTCTTATCGTGAATATGTGTGGGTTTTGCGTGTTTGGTTTGTAACATTTGTTGTTGTTTTTTTCTTCTGTTTGTCCCTACAGCTGAGCCCCTGCCTCTTATGGACCTGTGCAGACGTTCAGTGAGATTAGCATTGGGCCGCGAGCGACTGACCGAAATACATGGACTTCCTTTACCTGCCTCTCTCAAGAACTACCTACTCTATCAATGATAATAGGAGTGCCTTTGCTTATTGTAAGGCAGAGTGGCAATTCTCTCTGGGATGCGTTTAATATTATTATTATTTTTTTTCTTTTTCCTGACGGACTCATTTTCTTAACTGCTTTTCTCTTCACTTTGGATTTTGGTACTTTTGGGACGTTTTTTTGTTTTTTACACCAAGGACGCCTCGGTCTCACATTTGAAGTGTTTATGGTCAAGTTTTGTGTCCACTTCTTAAAACCCTTGTTTCTGTGGCTTGCTTCAGTCATGTCGTGTTGTCGTATACTAGATACATAATGGGAGATGCACTGAACCCTGTGACACGAACTGTCCCAGAAAAGAACATGACTAGATGGAGAAGTGCAGCGAGTTTGAAACCTCAGATGTTTGCCATAATGCTTGCCTCGTTTTGTAGTATTGTGTGTGTGGGGTTTTTTTTTTTTTTTTTTTTTTTTTAATAATTAGAACTACATGGAGATGTGACCGGTTTAGCTTTTTGAATGCTGGAAATATAGAATTGCAATTGGTCTACTTGGGCATCAGTGATGTACCTGCAAACCTTTATGAATTTAGAGCTGTTTTTAAAGTATACTATTTTTAATCTCCTATTCAGCTCTGTCCCTCTCAGATTTGGCAGTAGAGATGCAACTGAATGCAAAGTTCAAGACGGATGGCTTTTTTTTTTTTTTTTTTTTTATTAAAAGCAAGATGCAAATATAAGTTGACTCATTGTAGCAGATTGAGTGCGTGGCAATGGCTTTCCCCCTTTCCTCTTGGTGGGTTAAATATAGCCTGGTGTTAGCTCTAGCAGCCCTAGCTGTCTGGCTTGTGGAAATGGGATTTGACCTCTGTGTGTATATATTGGAGGTTGAAAGACTAGCACTTGCACGACATTACACAGCTAGCATGTTCTAATAGCCTGCCTCGTTGCTCCTACAGCCAACATGTCCTTTCCACAGTTAACACTGTAATATCTGAAGTGCCTGCCCATGGGAATTTAGAGAAAGAGCCATGATTTTAACTGAAAAGAAGTATGGCATCACTGTGAAACTCTGCAACATTCACAAACAATAGTAAAATCAGTTGGCTGTTTGGCGGCTGGTCTTTTTTCCCTTTTCTTTTAATAATTGCTTCCCAGTCAGTTTCTCTATAGTTGCACCCAACCTTTAATTTTGCCATATTTGTGAGGAATGGTTTTTAATCTGAGTCAGTGCTGAGAAGAAGGGGTAATGGTCCGGAAGTGAGTTAAAGTGCATATGTTGTGACACTACTGTAACGTGCCTTGCCCATGAGCTAACCATTGACTCCCCTGTTGTCGGGGGGTGTGTGTGTGTGTGTGTGTGGGGGGGGGGGTGTTGATATACTGAAGCGGAAACGTTAAAGTTTCTTTGCCCAGCCCACTCTCAGTTTACTGCGTAATCTCGTTTTTAGATGTGCATATGTAGTTTCCTGTCTGGCATCCAGCTTGCTGGGTGATCAGCTTTCTGTTCTTGTGTCCTTCCTGCCTGCAGACCACCACCCTCTTTATTAAGTGTTGTAGATAATGTTGATGACTGTCTAATAAAGTTTATTATGAATGAACAGTTTCTGTCTCTTTATTTATTTATTTTTATAAAGGATTCATGAAAAGTCAATAAAAGGCCAACATGATTTTTTTTTTCCACATTAAATGTTTGTTTTATTACTATTATTTTTTTTAATTAGTCTTTTAAAAAGAGCTGGTTAGAAAGATACTTAAAAATGTTAGTATAGCTCCGTTCTAATTGGTCTACATTTGGAACAGATCATTGCATTAATGACCCAGCAGGAAAGTATCTGGTATACTGCAGTGAAGTGTCTGGTATCAGGGAGTTAGCAGGGCAAAGCCCTGCCTTTCACTGATAAAGACCTCAACATAAGGTATCATTATTGGCAACCACATCAATTTATTTGCTGTTTAAAATGAATATGTATGTACAATATCTCACAAAAGTGAGTACACCCCTCACATTTTTGTAAATATTTGATTAAATCTTTTCATGTGACAACACTGAAGAAATGACACTTTGCTACAATGTAAAGTAGTGAGTGTACAGCTTGTGTAACAGTGTAAATTTGCTGTCTCCTCATAATAACTCAACACACAGCCATTAATGTCTAAACCACTACATTTACATTGAGGGAACCACGAATGCTAACATGTACTGTGACATACTAAAGCAGGGCATGATCCCCTGCCTTCTTAGGCTGGGCCGCAGGGCAGTATTCCAGCATGATGACGACCCCAAACACACCTCCAAGACGACCAGTGACTTGCTAAAGAAGCTGAGGGTGAAGGTGATGGACTAAACCCTATTGGGCATCTGTGGGGAATCCTCAAATGGAAGATGGAAGAGCACAAGGTCTCTAACACCCACCAGCTCCATGATGTCATGGAGGAGTGGAAGAGGACTTCAGTGGCAACCTGTGAAGATACCCAACAAGGTTAAGGCAGTGCTGGAAAATAATGGTGGTCACACAATATTGACACTTTGGGCCCAATTTGGACCTTTTTACTTAGGGGTGTAACTCACTTTTGTTTAGACATTGATGGCTGTGTGTTGAGTTATTTTGAGGGGACAGCAAATTTACACTGTTACACAAGCTGTACACTCACTAATTTACATTGTAGCAAAGTGTCATTTCTGCATTGTTGTCACATGAAAAGCTATAATCAAATATTAAAAAAAAAAATGAGGGGTGTACTCACTTTTGTGAGATACTGTATGTATAAAAAAAGCTGGAGCTGCTTCCCCCGCGACCCGATAATGGAGAAGTGGTTGAGGATGTATGGAGATTTATTAATATATATATATATATATATATATATATATATATATGAGAGATATATATATAGATATATAGATAGATAGATAGATAGATAGATAGATAAAGAAAAACAAAGCATGGTATGAAGAAGTAAGGGTGGGGCTGATTTCTTCATAGGCCCGACTAGATTCATGCAGCTAATCGATTAGGTCACGTGATTACACAGAGGGTTGATGTTTTTTATGGCCAACTGTGACACATGGGCTACATAATGTCATCAGCATTGATTGAGACTGTACATGTAAAATACAGAGTCTGGTGTAATGAACGTAAAAAAAGTTCATTATTTTCTGTCATATTTTCTTGGAGGAAGAAACTTAAAATAGATGGACTAAGTAGACATTGTCCACAAATGACACAAAAGGGCAAAATGATGGAACCATAAGTTTAGTATTACTGCCTATCAGTCTGTAAGTGTGTGTGAGATGATAGTTTGCTTAACATCGTTCTTATTGCACCATTTGATGAGACCCTGTGATAGCAGTTTTAACAGTCAGTGCCTGTTTCCTTCCTGAAGTCTTGTTCCTCTGTTGAAAAGCTGCTATCTTAACACTCGTCCTTTGTTCTTGAGCTTGTCTCTAAACATTTCGTCCACATCTCACACACACGTAGCGGAAACTTTATCTCTAGACATAACATTTCAGAAGCCTTGTAAGAGGAACAGGACCGCGCCGCTCCGTGGTCACACCGTGTCATTTGATTGGTTCCCGCTTGCTTTGCGGCAGCTCTGATGTAATTGAGCTCTTACGGTGAGCTCATTCCTGACTCTTAAGGCAAATGAAATGCTGTGGGTCATGGAGAGGAGTTCGTATCATGTTCCTGACGTCACTTTGGTTGCCATGGGTGTGTGTTTTGCATACACAGAGCATGCTGCTGCCTCAGTATGAAGTCACTCATCTGAAGTATGCAGCTTGGCGGGAACACTGCACTGTTTGGGTGTCTGGAACAGTACATTCCTGCCTGTGCTATTCTCCCAGAGTGCTGAAGGCCAGGAGCATCTGCACACACTTTGAGGAGAAAGTACTTCTTTGTGATTTAATTGTGTCTATTCAAGACTTAACCTAGCTGTTCTAACTTCAGTGGACAGGTGAAGTGCTTATTTGTGTGAAAAAATATTTATTATGTCTGGTATAAATGTTTGGACTTTGTATAGCAGTTTGAAACATATGGCATGTTATTGTCTGATGCAGATCATCAGAACTAAATGAACAGCTGAAACCCTAAAACAGGGCTTAGAGCTAGAGCATCCAGTTGTGCTCTTCTGTAACAATAAAAGGTTTTATGGCATGACCTGTATCTCTCACTGTGCGTTACAATGGTGGTCAAGACAAATGTGTCAGAGCTGAAATTTTGCTATTGCATCTGGCCTAGAGTCTGTGCTATGTTCCTTAAATCAAAACCTTTCATCCCCTCGATTATCTCTCCCAAAGCTCCCAAAAGTATCCTTCCCAGAGCTTGTGTGGGTGATCAAGGAAAAATGTAATTCAAGGGCCCAAATATAGCCTGTAACCTGGCACAGGATTGATGTGAATTTGTTCCTCCTTTACTATTTGGGCATGCAGCTATTTTCTTGTCCATGGTAAGAAGGTTCAGATTGTGTGGTTTCCAGATTAGCAAATTCCCTCATTTTAGATAAATCGTGGCCATGTTGTACCAGTTCATGCCCACAATTTCATAATTCCATCATCCTTTTACTGTATGGTGATGACAGCTATAGCTGCTGTTATTGATGGAGACAATTTGATTGAGTTTTATTTTGAGTTATAGAGACATTTTCAAAAGCCTTGCATTGGTTGGAATCTTTTTAAGTGAGAGGCACCTACATTGTATTTTCAGAGTCAGGGCTTTACCGGCAATGGGATAGTGTCTTGGGGGCTGGGCTTGAGCGTCAGCTCTGCTGAGCCCGGGAGTTAAAGGGGTCACGCATAGAGAGAATGATCCTTATTCCTTACGAAATCCATGTTCTTTTCCAGGACCTTGCAGCTGATCAACAATGAAGTCAATACCAGCCCCCAGGTCACCATATCGTCGCTGGTAAAGCCCCCTGTCTCTCATTATGCGATGTAGGCACGAATTGGTAAAACATGGTCACGATTTACCTAAAACGAGGGAATGAAATGATGAACTGTGATCATGTATTAATAAATTGTGGGAACAAATTCTTAGTTTGTGCCCATGATATATTGTTTTTTACCTGCATGTCATGTGCGGAGCTCTGTAGGCATGTGGATGAATGTAAAGAACACGGACACTCTCATTTTCCAGGATGGCTTCTCTAAGGTGCGTATTGTTTGATGAACATGATTGAAGACTGAAACACATCCACTAGCTTGCCAGACCTCTATCCCAAAGAAAACTTGTGGGATTAATTGCAACATAGCAAGTGAAATACCAACATAGACACCATGAATTCTAGTGAACTGCTGATCCATTCAGTGAGAGAGTGGGCTTTCACTTGAAGTATTATGGGTAAGAAATGACAAAATGTTTCAGTCTGACCGCAGTGTCAACATATTATTGCTCCCATAATGACAGTCCATGTTTGGGTGTCTACAAGCACAAAAAGAAAGAAAAAAAAATGTGAATTTGTCACCTATCCATCAGATCTCCTGGGTAATGCTTGTCCAGTAGATTATGATTAGCTTCAGTAATTACACACTGTCCCTGCCACAAGCTTCAAGTGAAAAGTATATCTAATAGTAGGGTGACCAGACATTCTATTTCTTTATGAAACCGAAATTATTGGTCAGGCTGCGGTTTACACAATCTTATTTAACTTGTTACTATGGTATCAAACATAGTCTACCTGACAGGATTAGCACTGTTATTATGGTGAAGGGAAGTGGAACGAGGTGTTAGGAAAGAAATGACAATGTTTTTTCAGCAGAGCTTAGTTAACTCCATCCATTAACCCGTCGTCACTGCAAAATCGTTTGTATACACACCAGGATCTCCAATGGACTTGTTCGCACTGTCCCTGATTCAGCTCGAAGTAACTGATCCATCTAGATGTGTTTCTATAGCACACCCCAACACAACGTCTTTCTACAGCATTTTCACCAATCAAAAACTCAAAGGGAATGTTTTACACTGCAACTGTCTCCTGTTTAGTCTGCTGAGAAGAAATCAAATCTTGTTTACATTCAGATGAAAAAACGTCTGGGTCAAGAGCAGCCTCCCAACCAGCAGTTACCGAGTTGCACTGTACAACAAGCTGTATAAGCTTGTAAATGTTTGTACAAAGACATACCTAGCTGAGCTGCTTTACATGTGGTCTTTCCTGGGCCTCACACACATCAAGAAGAATGAATCTGCCTTGGTGTACTGGGGAACGCTGTTTTGTTTAAACACACTTCTGGCTTTTACCATTCCATTGCACAGCCATAAAAAGAGCACGAGTCTAAACTCTAAAGCACAAGTATACAGGAAGTGTACAGTTGAAAATCTATCCATTTATCAACTCTTTTTGCAGCGTATCCTTACAAAAGTCATAATAAGGGCTAGCGGGTATAATCTAATGCTAATATTGTCGAAAGGAAGTAAAGATAGACTCATGAGATCACACAGGATGCCATCTAAAGTGAGAGCACTGCAGGCAGACGTGCTCTGGCAGTCCAGCTAAGTTTAGCTACCTGACCTGACATGTAAGCGTGATGGGAGAGCAATACGACATCCTTTTTAAGGGCTTACTGTGACTGAACACCGGAGGTGCTATTTCAGACACTAATCTCATGGGTTCTGTGGTTGTATGTGTAAATATGTTATTGGTCATCTGAGCAAAAGGACCTCCAGAAGAAAATGTAAATGACTTACAGGAAAACAAGCAAGAAAAGGACATCTCGACTGGGCTGCTTAATTTACAGTGGATAGTTTGAACATGATGGAATAAAATGTTAAGTCAATATTGCTTCCAGCTGTAAATAACATTAATGCTCTTAATGTGAAAGTTTTAGGAGCTCAAGTAGGGTCAAGGACACACACACACACACACACACAACCAATAACCACTTCAAGGTGCTGAGAAACAGGAATTGAGGCGTAACAGAAAATTTCTGCACAGAAACTGCCAGGAGAGTGCTTTTTTTTTTTTTAATGTACTGCCAACAATGATGATCTATGTGCCTTGATTGAGATCTAAAAGCACAAGAGAGTGGGAATGTGGGAAAGGTTTGTGTGAACAGGCTGTCCCAGCTGTAGACATAATGCCAAAGCTGACCTGGAACTGCTGGCGGGGAATGTGGTGCACGGATGAAGGGTAATAAGTTACCCAGAATTCAGTAGTCCAGAGGGGAGCATGAAAGGGTCATCAGCTTCGAGAAGCCTTATACCCAATAGAGACCAGTAAATTCACATGTACACTTTGTTGTTCTATAGTAGGTGTAAATTATACCCAATAATATGACAACAGCTAGTTCTACAGTCTGCTTCAGTCCAGCCGTGGTGTCTGACCACCTCAAATTAAAAGCTTTTGTAAGGAATTGCTCCATGTGGAGCTTCACTAAGTGCACTGATATTTCACAAAACCACAGTGTCAACACCTTATTGCTCCTATAATGGCAATCTGTGTTTGGGTGTCTGCAGGCAAAAAAAGATTTTTGATACCACATATCCATCGTGTGTCCAAGCTATTATTAGTACTGGTTATTATCTTCTGTCTATGCTGTAAGCTCTGAGTGAGAAATCTGTGTAATACTAGGATGACAAAATGTTCTGTATTTTTTGGACATGTTCTCTCTATGAGACACATGAGAGGTCCAGCTGGGGATTATGTTTTACACACATGACAGGTCAAAGATATATTTTTGTTGATTAAATGCACGGCTCGTATAACAACAACAAAAATAACAATAATAATCCATCCATCCATCTTCTACCACTTACTCCTTGTTCAGGGTTGCGGGGGAACCTGGAGCCTATCCCAGGGAGCATTGGTCACAAGGCGGGGTACACCCTGGACAGGGTGCCAGTCCTAATAATAATAATAATAATAATAATAATAATAATAATAATAATAATAATAATAATAAAGGAACAAAAGATTGTGTATACCATGCATGGGAATAGGATGGGAATTCAGATGCAGACAAATTTTAGGCAAGGTGCTCAATAAAATTTATAATTTAAACAGAGTACAGTGCAAAAGTTTTTATGCCCCTAGGATTCTTTATGATCACAAAGTAACAAAATGGTGTAATAATGTAAGTCATGACATGCACTAGTACAGAAATCAAAGCAATATAATTTAAAAAGTTTGTAGCTCCCTTTAAATATTCAGATGTGATCTAAATATTTTCAAATAACTTGTATGTCTACACTTTGGCTCTCCAACCTGTTTTGTATTCTCCTTTGGATACTCTTGGACCTATGTTGATTTAACCTTCTGTTTTAGATTGTAGTCTTGTTGCAGGATACACCCACATGTAATTTTTAACTGCCTGGAAAATTATTTGTTAGGTATGAATTGCAAAAAAAAAAAAAAAAAAAAAAAAAAAACGTCCTGTGGGGTGCACACTTTTGCACTTAACTCTACATTACTCAGCAGGGAGAATCTACAGCAAATAGCTGAATAACTATAAATCTAATGAAGGTTTAAGTTGCTTGCTTACTTAATCCCCCAACACCCCCCCCCCCTTACCGAGAAAATGAAAAAAAAGAAAAAGCTCACTGACCTCCTATGGTCTTAGAATAGTCAATGTATTCTCTGTAGCTTTATTGGCATAGATAGATATACTGTACTTGATTGATCCCACAAGAAAAAATGTTAAAATTAATATTAGAGTAATGGCATAATTTTATATCTTGTTTTAAGCTAAATAGAATGAACAAACGTATTAGAACAACACAACAAAGGTAATAACAGAACATAATAAACAAGCCAGTGAGTACTACTGAACATTTTATGGGACTCTGATAAGGTTCAGTGAGGTCAGAATGATGAGTTTAAGGTTAGGATGGTCGTTAGACTTTCTCTTGGCATGTCAGCACACTTGAATCACACTCTGTGTTATTGGCTGGCTTTTTGGACCTCTGTGTCCAGAACAAGGAGAGTCTCAGCTCTTAAAACTCATCATTGCAGCTAGTTCCCCATATAACTTCCTACAACAGCTTGATTTGTCCATTATATTTATATGCCCTTGTGCTCTTGTAATACAAACCTCAGAAGTTTATATTGTAAATAAGGATAAAAGAATGGAAATTGAAAGTTGTTATTGAACCTACTTCAGGTCATATAATAAAATTTTATTGCTTCCTGTGAATAAAGCCTGAACTGACATGGTACCTTATTGAAAAGGTTAACAGTAAAGCTTTTTGTAGAGAATATGTCCTCTTTGGTAATGTTCCCATAACCATGGCATATAAACAGAATCCTGCTGGAAACTGGGGGAAATCCAGAGTGCTCACCTCACCTCCAGAATTTGTCTACCGCTGCCACGGGCCAGCTGAGAGAAGTCTGTCTGAAACACTTTTCCAACACTGCACATGCCTGGGTTTGGTCAGATTATCGCCTGTCTTTGCTGTCTAGACGACACATTATAGTCAGGTTCGGAGAGTATTTTGTCTAAGACGTTACACAGGATAAAAAGAGAATTACAGTAAACCATATTTCAACACTCATCCTGCTAAGCTCAGACTGATAAATGTCCAGCAGGTTCCCCCCCTCTGTCTGCTTATCTGGGCAAAGTGACAAAAGATATTTCTATTAGTTTGCTATGATTGTGTATGAAACAGGAGAATCTCCTAGATTTTTGCAAGTAAGGGGTACAGCGAGATCAGACATGTCTGATGTTGCTGGCATTTAGTAAATCATAAAAATGTGTGTATGTGTCACCTTTCATACTTGTGCATATTGTATATGTATAATACTGTACATTCACATGCAAGACTTTAAATATACAGTGTAACCTATAATTTGTGGTAAGAGTATTGTATAGGGCAGCGATTCTGCCAACTGGAATTACAAATGAGTTTAAGAGGAAGGATTGGTGTATTTTTGTCAGGCATGAGTATGTAAAAAGTGCAGGAATGGCAGAATTGGATTTGTGTGGGAGAGCCACGGCGGTGTGGATCCCCATGGCTGTGCTGGAAGTAAGGAGTCAGGTTTTTTTTAAACAGCACTCTGTGTCTAGTGCCAGAAGGGAAGCAAGGACTCACATGTCAGCAGGGTCTCACGACTATTTCTCTCTTTCTCCCCCATGTCCAACAACAAGCTGTCCAAGAACCTGTGGTAAATTAGCTGCTCCAAACCTATGACCTGAAGACTAATCCTCTTAAGACACTTGGCACACAGAATGGAGCAGAAATATAATTCTTTGGATAATGTACCAAATTCATCCTCAGCATGCTTTCCAAAACCCAAAACACGGCAGCTTAAGCTTGAACTTTCACAGCCTCTAATGACAGAAGCACCATTTTGCTGTGTTCTGTTAAGTATTAGTCACATTTATTTTACTAGCTTGTAGAAAAAAAGAAGAATGCTTGGCTCCACTGTTATTCCACTGTATTACACTATGTAGAATAAACCATAAGAATGTTTCAGCCATAAATAAAAGTAATTTAGACTCATAAAAGCACAATAGTTGAAAGGGGGTTTAAGAGGCTGTAACATTGGCCATTTATTACCTTTCCAGCAAATACATAATCAGCATGGCCACCTGTTCTGTGAAGCTTAGGATTCATACGTTTGAGTGCAGTTTATTATGGCACAATGAAACCAACACGACATTTAATGCAAGCTAGACTTTACCAGTCCCTACAGCTTTTCCCTGCAGCTTTTCCGCAGATTCGGGCCAAGACGCACCATGTGACGTCATCACAAGGCACATTCAGCCAAAGTCCTCTTTGATTCATGTGCATCGAACATAGTACAGCTAAATGGTTGCATTTACCAACAAACTTCACTGTCACAAAAGACTGTGACAATTGCACAAAATTTTGTATTCCACAAAAAACACACAAAATTTTAATTGCACATTTTGAAGAAAAAAAATAAAATAAAACACACCAAAATCAAACATTTTTGGCAGCAACAATTACAAAAAATGCTGCAAAATCCTGTATGGACTGCTTTACAGATGATCACAATGAGAAAAATAGTTTCACAATTAATTTAGATATTAATTGTGAAACAAATAAAATGGCATTTCTGAAAGTGATATGTTTCTGGTCTTTTATTAGATTTAATGGATTATTTCATATCTGTCTAGCCATTTTAAATAATAATTCTTAATATTATCCTTAAACACTCTGATATCTTGTTGTGCTCTATGAAAAGTCATATCTTATGTCTTAGGTTTTGTTGTAGATCTGTTTTCATGCTCTAACTTCCTGCTCTAGATGAAAGTTTGAGCCTTAAGACTTACCATAGTAAATATGTGACTATTTTAATCCATTAGCTACCATAATTGGGCAAATTAACATAAATGAATTATGCTGTGGCAAAGGTTGAGTCTGCTAAAATAGATAATTATTGATCTAAACTCAAGTGCTGTAATATACAGACTATGCTGTTATAAGGATTGTGCAATAGAATTTTGTTTTGTAGATAAACTGTAAAATAGTGGAACATTTTTCATATTTTCACCCAAGAGGCAAGCAGGTTGCAAACCTTTTCACAGATTTGTAAACAAGCTTATAAGAATAGATTATTTTCAAGTATAAATATTGTGTGTCACTGCTTTGTGTACACTCCTTTACCAGCTTGCACAAGTGTGGGGGATAATTTTGTCCATATGTCTCCCAAACTCGAGGGCATCAGTGCTGTACCACCCAAGAGAGGGCAGGAGGACAGGAGGTGCACTTCTGAGGAGTAACTGAGGCCAGTCATGGAAAAGAGTGTAATTGCTGCAAATGGCTGCCAAAGGCTATTTGAAAGTGGAAAAATGGCAAACTAGACTGATTAACGAAGACGCAGTTTGTTTAAGTGTCCCATTTAATTAGGCAGTCAATTCATTACAGTGAGCAGCAGTAATTACTTCAGTCCTCCATCATGCGTAAAAGAGGAGGAGGGCTAAGGGTGTAGCTGGGGTCAGGATGGCTGATTCAGGTGGGGGGGAGGTTGTGGTATAGACTGCTGAAACTTCTGCATGGAATCAAAAAAACATTGAGACTGACTCAAGTACTGCAACTCAGCAGTCAGATTACATCATCAGTACCTCTTCCTCATATTGGAGTTTCAGGTCAGATGCTGTGGTTTTCTTTGTGTCTAAATATAACTGTCTGTCTGGTAAAAGTGCAGATACAATCTACACAGACGATGGCAAAACGTTTTATGCAATGGTGGGTCATTATGCGATTTTATTTTTCCTATTTCATTTTAGATTAATGTTAACAACATGTCTTCATGAAACAACCAAAAAGAACTTCTGAAGCTACATTCAATAGAATAAATATGGCTCTAGAGTAACAATTGTGCTACTTCAAATCTTGACAGAAGATTTAAAGAAGCAAGGCTGGGGCTGGTTTCTTGCTAGCCCAGGCTGCATATTGATGCAGGGGGTTTGGGTTCTGATATTTTTGGCCTCCTTCTCTGACACATCTGTATCACATCATTAGATGCATGGAAAATACAGTCGAAGGTGTAACTAATATGATTCAGGTGGATTATTTACACTATCATCAATCATTTCCCCCAAAATCCCTTTGGAGGAGAAACTAAAAGTAGATAGACTAAACACACATTGTCCAATTAAAGTACAAATTATACACATGGAGAGATGGCAGACGTTTGATGTGTTTTGGTTTGAATGAAAGGGATACAATTTTTCTATTTACCATGTTGGGTATTCAGAGGAAACACGCCATGAACCCAGGAAAGCATTATGGAAATTAGTCATCAATGCAGCTGCTTATCTGTCTAAGTCTGTTTGTGGGTGTGTTATAATTTGCTCCACATCATCTTATTATACCATCTTGTGATGTGATATAATGCGTTGCTCAACCCTAATAGTTTAATTGTCAAGCGTTTGATAGATATTGACAGACATTTTAACCCTCCCATCTAATATCATGACTTGCGTTCCCCACCAGAATCATTAACTTTATAAACTAAAGTTGCACTACTAAGGCCTGTGCCCTACTACAAAATGTATTGCTGTATTCTTAAAATACACAGCATTTATATGTTGTAGTTCATACTACGCCCTGGTATAGTCATGTGTCTGTAACACCTTTATGTACGAAGGTGAGTGTATGAATCACTGTCCTTTGTACCAACATAAATTATGTCATTCTGCATAGGGCTACTGGAATAACAGGCCGATCTAGTTACATTTGAGATACATTTACAACACATTCATGACTGATATCGACTATATATAGCTAAGCAAACTTGCAAGACATGCAACCATGTTGGTAGCACACTATTTATGTCCTTATATACCCCCTAACCCCTGCAGAGAGGGCTCACCATTTTTCACATTTTGTTCCATTGTTCAAGGAAAGCGTTTCAGGCATGGACTGAGAATATCCCGTAGGAATGCTTGTCACAAGCAGATTTTAAGTGTCCTTTGGTCTGTGTTTGCGAATGGTGATTAAAGCCATGTGGGCGAGAACATGAGGGAGCGCCCAGTGCCGGGAGCTCATGTGAGCAGGCCACTTCCTGTGGAGAAATTATTCGCAGGCCTCTGCGGTTCACAGCTCTCCCTGTTGGCTAGACATCACAAGCCCCCAGCCAGACACCACAACACACTGTTTTCTTTTTTCCTTGCTTTTTTCATGGCCTTGACCACACACGGAAATTTAGCTGTGCTGATCAGCTGTGGAAGATGGGCACAGCTGAAGGCGCTAGAGAACAGGCATGCTGGATTGCTTGTCTCTGGCCTGGCTGGGCATGTGTGGCTGGTTCAGGGGCATTTCCTGAGTTCTGGGATGCTGGAGGTGAGAGAGGACAAGGCTGACCTCAGGCTCTGCAGGAATGATGGACTGCATGCTGAGACAATTAGCTGTCTGGATGTCATGTTGAAATCAAACCGTTTGTGACAGACCATAGTGGCCAGCGAATTCTGAAAATTTGCTCACACTGAACGATGCATAGCACAGCTTATTGGTGTGGAACTAGTTTAGCACTACAATTTTTATGAAGCAGCAGGGTCTATAAACCCAAAATAGACTACAGATGGTGAATTTATCAGTCTGCTGATCTCTGTTCAAGGAGCGGAGGGATGAATTATTTTCAGACTTTCATGGTGTAGAACTTATCTCTGATGTAATCTGAGCCCAATTAGAGCTCCCAAACTTTTGAGTGAGATTACTTAAGAGCTCTGCAAACTCTAGATTTACAGCTGAACATTGAGAATAGAAAGGATATCTACAGACAGTGCAAGGGAGACCCTTCTGCATGCAGAAAGATGAATGTGTGAGTAATGTAATGATAACAGTATGCAGGTGGCTTCCTTTAATGTACTCATGACTATGGCATTTGTCTTTAAAGCAAAACCTTGAACCAGACAATCTCTGCCAAAGAGCTCTTGTTCAAAGCAACAGAAGAATCTTATGTCATAGACATTATACAATCTGCTTAAGTGGAGTAACATTATGAGCATGAACATACGAGCTAGATAACATGTTAATACTGCTAACTACCCTTACCTAGAATTCTGAAAATGCCTGTATAGATGTGCCAATCTTCACATCTATAACTAGCCTATTGCTAATGTGTTCCCTATTTAACCAGGATTTATATTTATAGAACGTTGTACTGAAGACCTATAGCTATCTAATATTAATGACCTATGTTGATTACCTTGAACATGGGGTTCGTAGGCATGGACAGTCTGGCTCAGAGCTCCACCTCATCTCATAATAAACTAATGATAGTAGGTGATCTCAGATCTCAGATAATCAGGGAAATATACGTAACTGCATACTTTGATCCTCTACTCTTGACAAATGTGGCACACAGGTTTAATGTGAAAACAGATTAGTGCATTGGTTCCCAAAGTGGAGTCTGGTGATTTACTATCTGTTTTTTTTATTTTAGTTAAAGCAGTGAAAATCACAATGCACCATTATCAAAGTTATTATATTTAATATTAACTTCTTAAATTAACTTTTTTGACTGGTGACTGGTCCCTTAAATTGAAAAGGTTTTCATTCACACCTGAAAAGCTCAAAATAAGTAGCACATTAAATAATATCAACTTGGAGCCAATGTATTCAGGACAAGAAGGCTCTACAGCCAATATAAATAGACAAATATTACTATACACACTGAAATGCTTATGTGCTTTTATTATGTTCTTTTTTTTTTTTTTTTTTTTTTTTTTACAGTTAAAGGGGTGCCTGGCTACAAAATGTTTGAGAACTTCCAGATTAGTGCATACATTTAACTATCAAAACTCCAAGACACTGTGGGTGGTTCCACATTTATTACTTACTTTAAGAACATAATACTATATACTATATAATAGTTTTTAATGTTAGTCACACTTTACTCTAAAGTAAATCTGCGATCGACTAGCGACCGACGTTTAGTAGTTTCCACTCAGCGAGGCGTAAGGTCCCTTTCCAGAACCTTCACGCATACCGTTCCACAGTGGTGGAATGCTCTTCCGATCTCAATCCGGACTGTAGAATCTCTCACTATCTTCAAAAAACAGCTAAAGACCCACCTTTTCCGTGAACACCTAACCAACTCCTAAAAAAACAAACAAAAAAAACCAAACAAACCACAGACAATGCACTTACACCTCTACTCTGTACACTTTGCTTCCTCTGGTAATCAATTAATGGATCTTGTATAGTAGCACTACTTGTATTGTTCCCTGCTTGATATATCGCTTTGCTTATTTGTAAGTCGCTTTGGATAAAAGCGTCTGCTAAGTGAATAAATGTAAATGTAAAGTCTATACACAGAGATTTTTTTTTAATGCTAATACAAACAAACAAACAAACAAACAGACATACAGACAGACAGACAAATAACTATGTAAAATGCAAATGTTGCTATTTGTTAATTACTTCCAAGGAAGATTACAGTGTGAATAAAGGAGATTATTGGAGAGATGTCAAAACAGAACTAAATAGATAGAGGTGGTAGAGTTCTAGCAATAGTTCTAGTTCTAGTGGCAGAGTTCTAGCAATACCTGTGTACATTTCAAAAAACTCATACATACTAGCTAGACTAAGCTGGTGCCCTGAAAGCATCATACTAATTTTAAACCCTTAGACAATACCTCAAAATCTTTGAGCACAAATATGTGGATAAACTGTGATGCCGTCTATGGAAAAAAAAAATCACAAGAATTTCCAACATGTGTTTGTCTTAAAGCAGCACTAGAGGTTGTTAAAAAATTGTTCGAATGCTTAGATGTGAAATGAAAAGCAAATGTAGAAAAGGTTCAAATACAGGATAAAATGGCTGGTGCCATAGAAAGGAGCTGCGGGCTGTTAATGTGAAAACTATTTATCACAACGTCTGTGTGTCAATAAAATCCAACCGGCATAGACAGACATCATAAACCGTGTTTCCTGTTAAGGTGACAGAGCTGTAAAATGGGGTTACTTGGTGTTGATGATTGTATTTACAAGCAGCATAAGTGAACTATTGTGAAAATTGTACCTGTCGAGGTTACCAGCTATAATATATTTGCTAGGGTGGGTTATTAACTGTTTTCCTATTAAGTATCTGTAATGGTGTGTAGGAAATAGTTCAATCCATATTCTCATTGTTCAATGTTTTTTTTTTTTTTAAATTATACATATATATATATATATATATATATATATATATATATATATATATATATATATATATATATATATATATGTATATATAAAACATAAAATAGATATATTATCAAGATATGATTTTACAATACTCCTAAGATATGATCATGCTAAAACTCCTATGTCTCTTCTTGTCCTAAGTATCATAATATCATGCTTTTGAGTACAGATACTCCTATGAGTGATGAGATTTTCCTTGATTACAGGTAATTTTAATATTGCTCACAGCTACAAAGCCCTTGGACCAGGCTGCTTGAGGCTTTTCATGTTCAGTGGACTCAAAAATCCTTTTCCATTGACTATAAGAAAATAGTGCCATGTTGAAAATGAGTAATTAATGTATGATCATTTAGAAGAAATTGAATTCACTTGCACTTCATGGAATGACATTTCCTGAAAGTTAAAATTTGCCTACTTTTCTGGGATGAAACAGAGGGAAAAACATTATTGTATCGTACTGTGAGTGTTTTTCTGATCAAAGACCACTAGATAATCTTTACCACTAGATAGCTGCTGTCATATTTATGACTGTCCTACAGTAACCCTCATGAGATCAGGCAGGAGACAGCCATCCTGAGTCAGAAACAGATTTTCATCATTGTCCTTACATAAAATCGAATACACTCAGTCCATTATACATTCCTCCCTTATATGACACAATCATCACAACCGTGTCACTACAGGTTATTCCTCATTCAGCAAAGCCATGAACCTGAACCTACAAATAAATAGAATTCCATGAAGTTCAAAAAATAACATGTGATTATTTCCTGTAACAACCTAAAACAAATTAAAAAAAAAAAGAAAGAATGAACTGAATAATCATTTTAAAATAACCTAAAGCAAGAGGTTAAACTTTTGTAGACTCACAATATGACTGGAAGAAGGCTCTCTATGACAGCTGTTCCAGTTAGAACAGATATTCCAAGAAGAATGTACAGAGAATGAAACTGACTGTGGTTACTCAATAAGTTTTAGTAAGAAAAAAAGGTGGGTGTAAGAGTCAGATATGTATGATGTATGTATGATATTATACTTTCATCCAGATTAGTTGGTTATGCTTTACATTAAGATTCCATAATTAATAGTATTTACAGAATTAGCTAAGAAATCATGAACTTTAGCATTAATACACCGTAAGCAATGTTACAAAGTAGCAAAGTTATTTAATTGCATTTGTATCAAGGTTAGCGAATTCAATATGTAACCCAAAAACAATTCCATATTAATGATCAAAAACATTCTATTACAGCATAGTCCTACATATTGATAACTTTTAGTGAACTCCGGGTGTAAATATTGCTCTGAATTTTATTATTTTACAACGTCAAACATGTACCTTTAGGCGTGGTTCACACTGGTCATTGTGGGTGTTGCTTGCCTCATTTATAGAATAAACATTGGTTAATGTACGTAGGTGCTGAACTGATTTTTTTTGGGGGTTGTTTGGTTCATCATTAAAAACACAGAGTTGATTTGTTCATGGTATTAATGGTACATTAATGCTGAAGTTCATGGTTTGTTCATGTTAAATACTGTCAGTTAAGGGAATCCTTATACAGAGTGCAACCAATGTTTTAATTGTTAATATTTTAACATGCACTATATGATCACTTCTCTTACTTGTGATAATGAAGGAAAACCTAACATTTTAATTGTCTTGGTAAACATAAATGACTTCTTTACTTTTTTTTCCTGAGGGTATGTAAACTTATGCACTTAACTGTATTTATAGACAATCTGTTTTTATTACTTTTCCTTTCCTGAAGGAATATTCTGTTGTTGTTAACCTCTTAATTTGTTTTCAGACTCTGAACTTTGGCCCTAATTATATTACCGTAAGTTAGAATTCAAGATTTATTAACCGTGACAGGACAGATGATTCAGATCTTAAATTAATTTTCTTCGCTCCGGAATTGTTCACAGAAAACAAATGATGGCATATCATATGGTTGAGGGAATAAGAGACTTTATCTGTTGAGCTGGCAGGGTGATGGTAAACAAGTCATCTACCTCACAGTGTCCACAGAAAGAGTGAGCAGAAAATAAGGCTTTCTCTGTGCTGTGTCTGATAAGGATAATGATCAGCCCAACCTAATCAGAAATTATTACCAAGAACAATTACAAGCATTTTCAAACAAACACGTGATTGGTGTAAAGGGAATGAACTGTGCCGTGGCTCTACGGCAAGAAATATATTCTGGCAATAATTTGGTGATATTTAATTGGGATGAATTTCAAGTCTTGAACTTGGTGAGTGTACAGGGTACTTCTACATTCTTTCCTTGGTGAAGTATCCAGACAAATAGGCAATTGTTTGTGGTTGTAGCCACATGAATCTGTCTGCAGGGCCTTGCATTCGTTCACAGAAAAGACAAAAGATGCTTTATTGAATGATGGGAAGAAATATAGATCAGTATATTATTTACAGGAGGAAGCAAAACATTCATGAATGGAAGCCATTGTGACAGTCATCCGAAAGTGCATATGTGGCTGAGACACGATTATGTTTCCTGTGGTGGAGAGGCCATATTTTGTGCTTCAAATGGACCCGTTTTAAGGTTCCTGAAGCCTTCAATGTAACTGGAGACCATATGTGTAATAGGTAAGAATTTTAATAAAATGACAAAACCATCACTGTGTGTGAATTTGCAGTAAGTCAGGCATATTAACAGCACTTAGACACACTTGGTATAGAGGGTCATTTGACTCCTGAGTGTGGTTTTTGTCATGCTTTTTATTCCTTGTGTCAGGGTTGAAGTATGAGCGAGAGAAAATGGTAAAGCAATCATGCAGCTGGGTTCCCTTCTGTATGTCAAGCTATAGAGATTTACCTCAGAAAATGTCTCCACTACACATAAACCTCAAAGGGAAGAAAGCTGGGTGGTAGAAGAGTCCTTATAAGACATGTGAGAGCATGTTGTGTGTTTTTTTTTTTGTCTTGGGGACAGTTTTGAAATAGTGGGGACATTTGGATATCCCCATGATAAAAGAAAAAAAAGAAAAACACTACAAAACTAAAAAATTTCATTTTGGTTACTGATGATAAGTTTAGGGTTAGATTAGGCACAGCATTAATTAGCTACATTAATAATTATGTCAATGGAAGTAAGACAAATATGTGTGTGTTTGTATGTGTGACCTGGATGCCACAATAGCAGCTTTATAGGCATATGGCCTGGTTCATATAGGAACATAAACAGCTATATTAACACAGTCATTAAGGCATGAAGGCTGTTTTTGTATCTCGTGTAGTTTTCAGTGAACACTAAACATCAACATTTTGTAACTGTGGTATGTGCTTCTAATTCATTCCAATGTCTTAATAAATGGCTGAATAAAGAGCTAATTCTTTCAATGTTACAAGGAAATGTATGAGGAGTGAGAAGTTTCTTTTGGGATGGTTGTTTCCCAGAAGTCCTGCTGTGGGTTTGCGACTAGCTGTGAGAAACAGCTGGATTTTCCTCTCTTTCTCAGTGAGAGAGAAAGAGAAAGAGAGAGAGAGAGAGAGAGAGAGAAAGAGAGAGAGAGAGAGAGAGACATTATGGGCACTTAAATCACTCTATATAATTTATTTACTCTTTGTTTATTTAAACCATCTTAAAAAGCCACTCTGGAATGTTACGAGTACAAAGCCAAGAGCACTGCGAGGATAAATTTGCATTGTTTTACAGGGTCTGTCTGCAGATCATACACCACAAACACTGTGTCCCTGTGAGGAAACCTTCAATTTGGAGGAAGCAGTTTGCTGGCATTCATAGGTATACGTGTAATTTTGGTAGTAATCTATCTAAGAACAGTGTATCTGACAGGATTTCTTAGAGAACTTTAGGTAATGTTCATAAATATGTTCATAATTTATAGCTACTGCTAGCCAGCTAGGTAACATGAGCAAATCTAAATATGTTTTTTGAGAGAAATATTATCATCTTCATCAATGGTCACACTTAAAGCCAGACAGCTAACTAGCTAACCCAAGCTGACATGTTAGGGTTTCTGTGAAGATCGTTAAGGCATATTCATGAATGTTTATACAATCTTTCACTAGCACAAGCCAGTAAGGTAACATGAGCTAATCTGACAGGATTTCTGAGGGGAATTTAAGTCACATTCATAAATGTTTAAAATCTTCACTGCATGCTTCTATGTGACTAGGACAAGCTAACATCACAGGATATTTCTGACAGTGATAAAATGTAAGCCTGTTCAGAAATGTTTAATAGGCGTATCTTTGAGGCACATATTGTCTTAAGGATTCATCCACTGTGTTATCCCTGCTGAAAAATCCAGCTTGGTCTGATCAGCTGCAGAGCTAATCAAGCTGGTAGACCACCTTTGCCATTATTAGTCTAAATAGTTCAATAAATTAAAATTTCTTGATCTCAATTGTTGTGTTATTTTTTCAAAAACACCCTTTCTGCGATCACTAGTAGCAATAATTTCAAAAACGGTTTCCATCTACCTATTAATGGAACATGCAGTGTGCCCTGGGCAATGCAGGCTGTGCAGATGTACTTTCTGAACCAATCACTCTCTGGTCTGTCAGTGCTCATGGCTGGAGAACGTGATTCAGTCTGAAGAGTAAACTCTAGAGGCTTGTCAACCTGGCTGTGTTTAACAAGCAGGTGTTCTTGTTTGCCCATTCAAAGAAAATAAATAAATAAATAATAGTACAAAAAAAAAAAAAATAGACCACTGTCACTGCCTCTTTGCCCTAACTGTCTCTTGGCAACCAGTTGCTAAAAGACTTTCAGTTCACTTATAAAAAAAAAACAAAGACAATGGCAGACCACAGTTTTTATTATAGTCTATTATGACACTTGGAAAAGCAGCCAGCATTGCTCTATAAGTACACCAAATAACTCCCTGTCACTCGCGCAGCCAATTCCATGCCTGTTTTATGAAACAGTGAGTCATTCTCAACCATTTGATTCATGGGTAATTCCCACTGTGTTTTCCTGAAAGCATTTACTTAGACAAAGTTATTTGATTTATTAGATCACATGAGTAATATTTAAGGGAGGTAAACAACAGAAGCCTTTATTTGTCCTTGTATCCATGTTTGAAGATGTACTTGTTCCTACAATCTTATTATGAGCTTGGGGTTGTTTAGGAAGATAGTTACTGAGTTTGGGAAAGGGAAGGATATTTAACACAGGCAGATGTTGTTCTCTGATGTACATACACCAAGCTGATGCAGACTGGACATCTTGTCCATTTAGTAATGATGTCTAAAAAAAAACACTGGCGTCAACAAGGGCCTTGGCAGCCATGACCTACTAAGGGTCTATTACTATGTCATGGAGTGAGCTGTGTTTTTCCTTCACTAGGTGGCATAATTCATGGTGAAGTAGAGCAGAATGGAAATTAACCCTATCCTTTACCCTGTAATACGATTGCTGACAAAGCATGTTGTTTACATTGTTTACATTAAAAGCTAAATGTAAAGTCAATGCCCTGAATGTGTTTAAGAATTACCTTGAGGTGAGAACCGAACAGACAAGGCAACATACAGATACACATGATACCCTCTTGCGGTTAATTATGGTTTTGTTGTTATAATCTAAATGCCACAGTAGTGGCACACTGTGGGAGTATTTTTTAAAACTTCTGCATTCATGCAATCCAGGCGCCAAAACACAGCCTCACATACATGCCAAAAACACCAAAGAGGCCATGATCCAAACTGGTAGAAGCTGAGTGTGTGAGAGTGTATCCAAACTACAAGAGGCTTTTTCAGTCTCATACTTTATTGGCCATGTGCTAAGGTGTTAAGTTAACTTTTTTTTTTTTACTTGAGAGATTGATTGTGATACAATGAACAAAACTCTTTGATTCATTTTCAAACCAATATCTGCTGGCGAACAATTGGCAAAGCATTAAGGATTTTGTGCATTTCTGTTCCAAAATTTCATAGCTTAAATAGTAATATTCATAAACCATATGCACATTCTGGAGAGTATGGAATAGTTTCTGAACCAAGGTGAACCTGTAATTGAATTCAATGCAGAAATTTGGTAATGTTATGATAAATTGGTGCCAAGGCAGCAATTGTCAGTAGCACATCAAATGAGACTGATGTACATCTCCAGGTTATTGTGAGTTATTCTTGCAAACTCTCTTCTCTGACAATATTTACAGAGAATAAATCAGCCTGGGTGAACATACACACTAAAAAAAGGTTACACTGCTGACAGTCTGAGAGTCTATGTCTATGATGGCTAATTGAATGTAGTTCATGTTGGTAAGATGAACAAAACATCTTGTTCACTTCGAGATCTGAGATTTATAGGCTTAATTCGGTTTGAAATCTAATGCAAATGAATTATAATTATTCCCCCAGTTTATTCTTGTGGTCTGTAGTAATAAGCCATAAGTTCTCAAAAGAATGTAAACTGATAAATCACACAATAGCAAGTTATCTCAGTCATTTATGTATATGTATGTACAGTACATGTATATAAAACTTATGTACATAGTTCCAGTTTACCTTAATTACGTCTTAGAAAACTCATTTTTAGACTTCATTCACATTGTGGGTATAGGGGTTATATGATAAATTGATGCATGTTATGATTAACCAATTGCAAATTGAACCCAGTAACATAAGGTTTGTTTATTTTAAAGAGACCCCAGTCACTGGGAGTCAGAACTTTGGCAGTGAGTCTAGTCTGTATAATTCCTAGACAATATAATGTTGAGGGACATCTTTTACATATTCCCAAAAATGGTTCCTCAATCTCCATCAGCTATATGATATTCCTGGAGAAAAGAGAGTATGTGAAGAGTATGTGAGACGATGATGTGCTAAGTGACTTCTGATCCAGTGTAGGGAGAATTACATCCAGTGTTTATCGTGGAGGACTGTGCCCAGTGGCATGCATCTCGCTGTCGCTCTGTGCACAAAGAGTCTTGTCTAATCCCACGCCTCTTGCCAGACACTCCCAGTGCCCTTAGTGCCACAAAAAACATAATTTTTTCCCCTCAGACTACATCACTTTTGCTTTCTGTTGTAATCAGCTGGCTCACTTTTCCTGTCTGTGATGGTCTCATTATGGATAGAGTCTAGACACTCTACAATGTGAACATGATGCCCACGTGGAAGTGACAAGGCCAAAATCCCAGCCAGATATTATAAAAGTGTCTTTTGTGAGTTGCAGTGGCAGAATTTTAGACAGAGATTGCTGCTTTAATGTCTCAGACAAGGTGGGTGTGCCAAATCTCTTGGCTTTTGTACCGCAGTCTGAGTAGGTTTCTTATGAGAAGCAACACTGTTGACACATAAAAAATCAGGCTGAGGTGGGCTCTGAGCTTGTTATTCATTGACATTCATAATACAATTCAGAAATAATTTGCCGTTCAGTTCAAAGTGGAGGCCTGCCAGAATGAAAATAAAAATCATAATTTGGAGCTGTCCTCAACTTCAAACTTGACTATTTTCGGACTTCCCTGGCTGTGATGACCTGATACCCATATCTCCTGGACACAGAAGAAGATTATAGCCTAGTGTATATGGTTCTCTCCTAGTGCCATTCACAAGTATTAAAAGACACTTAATCACCAACCGACCAGACATTCTGAGGTGCTATCAAAATAACATTTCCAAAATGTCCAGAAAGATCAGGGTCATTTGTCTCTTCCGATGCCTGTGCTATTAATAGCTTAATAAGGCTAGTTTGTCCTTGGGCATATGTCTACCCTCTGTTGTTGACTGAGGCATAGGAAATGGAGGTTCATCCAGTTTTCTACCCTTAGAGCAGCAGTGAGTTTCTTCATTTTTTAAATAGACTACACTCATGTTTTAATTATTTCTGCCTATTCATCTCAGTTAAAAACATTGAAAACTTTTTTTTTTACACCACTTGGTTAATAAAATACTTTCAATAGTTACAATCTTCTTGATTTAAAAGCAACACCCTTTCCACATCACTATGGGAAATGTAGTTAAATTATGACCCAACATTGTGCTGATAAACACATTAGGATGAGGAGAGATTCTCAGGCAGGAGGCGCCACTGTTGTTTTCGCTTCTTTTACCATAATTTGCATATCTCTACTGATCAATCACTGAGGAGATAGATGGGAAGTTGGTACCCTCCCATTTTGGACAGTAACTTTTGAAAACTGCTGTGCTCCACCCAATCTGAAGTGCTTTTGTATGGAATCATAAAATAAGCTTAATTGCTGTAACTAAACTATCACTACCATTTCCAACTTGTTCCAGATGCTTTGGAACGTCTGCAAGGTGTTGTGCACTTTACCAAGATCTATTCAATGTCTACAGTCTAGTGCCTATAAGGGAGGAGCTCAAATGAAAAATAATGTTTTTTTAAAATTATATCTAAGCACTATGATTAAACTGTGCTGCTGTATGGCCTCTCTAATTCCTGTCTTACTTATGAAGCATTTTTTTCTGTAACACTTAATATTGTTCTAGAAAACTAATGTTTGAGAATGTAAAATGTTTTTTTGTACTGACTCGATAATGTTGAAATCATAAAATAAAAAAATCTTTAACAAAGTTTGTACTAAAAAAATAGGGTGCCTAAAACTTTTGCACAGTACTATATATATGTATGTGTGTATGTGTAATATAATATATTATACATAATATATATAATAAAAAATACAAGCTTTTTTCCTCATTCATCACAATGTTCTGTTCTTCCCATTCATACAGGAAAACTACCAATAACATGCAAGGTAGTCACACAGAAGGGAGGAAGTGGAAATATTGTTTGGTAAATGCTTTGATGATCGTTTATAATAGCGTTGTTTTTGTTAACAAAAACTTTTTTTTAATCATTCAATTATAAGTGTATCATTTAACTTTTTTCACCTTTCTCTGAAAATCCCTTATAGAAAATGCCTGTTCAATCCAACCTGTGCCATGGTGGTATTTCTGCAATCTAGCAGACTGGGATTTCAGTGCAAGAGAGCAGTTTGGCCCTGGTGTTCCTTCACACTCATTGTGGACTTCCATCAATGTTTCCTGGACTGACAGATCTTCAGACCAGACAGAGGTTGTTAAAATCAAAGGGGTTTCTATCACAGATCCTCTGTCAACAGCAGCCCTTTTCTCGGGGGTCAATTTTTTGCTTTCTGACTTACTCAGAATTTACACAGCTAAGATGTTTCAGTTGTCTAACACACCACTGACTTTATTTATAAGTAGTAGTGGAATATAATGCCTTTGCAAATATATTGATGTTTTCAATATCTGTCCAATTTGCTACAGGCATGTTTCACCTAAAACTAGATTTGAACCTTTTTATTCCACACATTTAAAATTCAGAGTTCTCCGGAACGGCTTCCTTTACCACATATTTAAGATATATACATAATTTAATACATGAGTCAGCACATTTACTCTGTCAATGCTAATGTCTAATGCCTTAAGCTAGGAGCTGGGCTGGCAGACGTTATTCATCAGTTCAAATGTAGATGCTGACCTCTGTTTTATGACTTCATTGAGTCATGGTCAAAAGAGATTTACAGACTATGATAAAAAGAAGCAGGCTTTTAAAACATGGTAATGGGTATGTAAAACTGCTTAATTAGCTCAATCAGACCCCCAGGCATAGTGAGGTGATGAGGAGTGTGTTAAGTGGGTGGCAAGCAGTAAATGAAGTGCTAAATGGGAGTTGATAAGATCTGCGTGAATTATACATCACATTATGTTATGGAAAGTGAAGTCATCAGCTCCACATTGCAGACTCTTTTCACTGAAGTCCACTTGCACAAACATCAACACCCTTAAACACCTCCTGATATATTTTTCCCTTTCTCCCATATTCTCGCTGTCCCTCTATTTAGCTATAATCAAAATTAAATTTACTCCACAGGGAAAGAAAAATAAAGAACAAAGACAGAAACAAAACGTAAATCTATTTATTTCTAAGAGTTGTGGCTGATTCACAGACATTTCATATGACAGAAAAACACTTCCTTGAGACCAAAGACTTCCATATGTTACTCAGGCCTTTACATCCATCTTGAATCACACATGAAAGCAGCAGTGAATTTAGCTATAGAAACATGTGTTGGGATATATAACACTGCAAGTTTGTTGCTACATTTTGGAATGTCCATCAAGTGCAACACATGTGGAATTACATATTAAGTGCTTATTGTTAAACAACTTGTTTTTTTTTTTAGCACCAACTAATTCCAGATATTCTCCCATTTACATATTAATCATTAAACCCTGATATGAGCCCAAGTTGAGGAGAGGTGCCATAAATTATCCACCTGGAAAAAATGTCCACCTTCACTGATTTAATAGGATTAATCATTAATATTATTTAACATGACTATTATTGAAGATTTACACACCAAAGGGCAAAGACCCGTGAGAGGATGCCGTGGATTGTATTAATATCTAATTGTGCTTTATGACAATATTTATGGGTTTTTAATATGATTATTTAAATTCTGTTGCTATGTTTTTGGGTGAGACTGTTGGATCTCATCTTTTAAACTCACCATATTATTATTATTATTATTATTATTATTATTATTATTATTATTATTAATCATCATCATCATTATACTACTACTACTACTACTACTACCACAACTAATAATAATAATAACAAAAACAACAATAACAACCATCATCATCATCATCATATTACTACTGCTACTGCTACTACTACTACTAATTATTATTATTATTATTATTATTATTATTATTATTATTATTTATTAAAACAATTATAAAAAAAATCTGGTGTATTGCATTAACACTGAATGGACGTCTATTTAATGTTCCTGCATTGTACAATAATGAACAATAGGGATGTCTTGTGCATATGGCCAACATCTGTCATGCTTACATTTACTTTCAGTTTTCCTTTGATTTATCAAAAGCAACCATTCATGAATGAGTTTACTTGCATGTTTGCTTTGAGCCAACTGGAACTGGATTGTGGTGAAGAAAGTGGCCATGTGACAAGTGGTAGTGAGGATACACACTTCTATCACACACTATCTCCCTCTAGTGTTCACTCAGTTAACATGCTTATAAAACTCTTATAGGATTTAAGTTTTATACTCACTGTTTGCTTTATTAGGAACACCTGTACACCTGCACATTCATGTAGTTATTCAGTCAGCCAATCATGTGGCTGCAGGGCGAGATAAAAAAAAATGCAGATACAGCTGAAGAGCCTCAGTTAATGAACACATCAAACATCATAATGGAGAAAAAGTGTGATCTCTGATTTTAAATGTGTCGTTGTTGATGGTGCCAGATGGATGGTTTGAGTATTTCAGAAACTGCTGATCTTCTGGGATTTTCACACACAAAAGTCTCTGAACACATCACATGAGTGGTCGTCATTTGGGTGGAAATGCCTTGGAGATGAAAAGGACCAGAGGAAAATGGTCAGAGCTCTGATACCTCAAATAACCACTGTTCACTACCATGGTGAGCAGAAAAGCATCTCATAGCACACATCAGACCTTGAGGTGGATGGATTACAACAGCAGAACATTGCATTGGGTTTCCTTCTTGTTATTCACGAACAAGAATAGAGGCTCACCTTAATTGGACAGTTGAAGAATGGTCTTTTTCCAATGTCCACTGGTCCAGTTTGTGAGCCTGTGCCATCTGTAGCCTCAGATTCCTGTGCCATCTGTAGCCTCAGATTCCTGTGCCACCTGTAGCCTCAGATTCCTGTTGTTTGTGCATTTCTTCTCACCATGTTTGTATAGAGTATAACAGTAAACAGTAACTCAAGCGCTTGACCAGTATCTGCATGACTTTACTCATTGTGCTGGTGCCACATGATTGGCACATGTGGTCCTATTAAAGTAGAATATTTTCTGAGTCTGGGAAAGCAGAAGAGTCCATGAGCTTAACTTTGGTATGGAAGCACAACCCCAATTCTGAAAAAGTTGGGACAGTATGGAAAATGCTAATAAAAACAATGATATGCTAATAAAATGCTAATAAAAAACAAAAATATATAAAGATGCTTAATAAGTGTAATTAAACGAAAAGGTGATGTTACACAGTGGTAAACCGTCGACTGTCCCACATTTTTGGAGTGTGTTGTGGCCATCAGATTTGAAATGTGTGTACATTTTCAAAAGTAAATTCATTTCACAAAGTAAAACATAAAATAATGTGTAAATAATGTGTTTTCAATATAGTACAGGGTGAACTGAATTTTCAAATGACTTCTTTTTTTTTTTTGCATTTTCCTACTGTCCCAACTTTTTCAACTCTGAGCCTTATTTGCTGAGCAAAGTACAGTTAGGAATCTATGTGTTTTTTTTTCAAAACTGCCTATAAAACAGCAGCAGTGAAATTGTTATTAAAATTATTTATAATTCATGCTGTTGAAAAAATGAAAATTGGTTAAGATAAACACAGATTATTGCATGTGTATAAATCACACAGTCAAATCTCAGAGAAATATTCCACCCAAATATCTTTATTTCATTTTTTTGGGCAGTAGGACTATGTACAAAACAGCTGTATTTACACAAATGAGCCCACCAAAGCATGAAGAGGTCACACTAACAGTCATAGCAATGCTTGATCTGTACCCTGTTTTGAGCAGCACACATTTCCTGCTCGATTTTTTGTTACCTAATTTGACTTTTAAAATGAAACTACAACATGGATGCTTCTAGCTTAAAAAGACCAGAACTGACCACAGAGGGGCACAAAAGCACTAAGCAGGGTTGACAAAGGCAATTCATTTGATTAAAAAATAAAAAATAAAAATCATAAAAAAAGAGAAAATTATATATATATATATATATATATATATATATATATATATATATATATATATATATATATATATATATATATATATTTTTATACATTTCATTCAAGGTATTTCTATGAACTTTGAAATTGTCATTCATCTTCACACAGTAATAACCTGCATTATAGAGCAAGACTGATATGAAAGTCAGTCAGGGAGATGTGTATAAAAACTTCCTTTATACTCCCGGGACCCCACACATTTACAGTATATCTCAGTCATAATGATATACTTAAACGAATTGTGGGTTTAATGGACTGATTCATAATCCTCATTTTAACTTGTTTTTAGCATCGGCCACTGGGGACAAATAAAAATTCTTATTTCTTTTAAATAAATATGAATATATACTTGAATATTTACTCAACATTTATACCTTCAGCTACATCACATCCTCCCTGATTTCCACTGTTCCTTACAGTAAAGCAACCACATGCACTCTAATCCTTTCTCAGTGATTCTCGGTGATATCTACATTTTACATAAGGACACATGATCAGTGAATTTGGCATTACTGAGGTACAAAGACAGGGTCAGGTTTAGGCTTATGCTCATATAGAGATGATCTAAATAGACTAATCTTTATGTTTGGAGAAAAAAATAAATATATTTTACAACACATTCACTTCGGTTGAAATGAAAATTCTCACCATTTCTGACAATTTGTGCAGTGGCCCGGATTTGAACAGGAAGGCTTGAATATTTTAGGCAGATGTTAAACCTTAAAGTGGCATTCTTCGAAGATCTAGGGTCCAAACACATTAACCAAGGACCAAGACACCATTTTATACTCAAGTGAGCATGTTACAAAAGGAACTCACAGTTTGTTGTATATAATGTTTTCTGTGCTGTATATAATTAAGGTGACGGTCTCTTGCACAAACATAACCGAGACTCAATGAAGGAGTTTTTCTCACTATAGACAGGACATATGAAGTTTATAACACCACAGTTAATCACATTTGATGAATGCTCTGTAGTTTTATATAGAAATGTATGTTTTTCTGGAGTTGTCACACAATATCAGTATCAGTAGTGATTATGCAGAGGCAAAAATCAGACAATAACAATAATAATCAAAATAAAATATAATAATATAAAACAAAACAGCATGCCCATGCCAGTGTCTGAGAAACATTCCAGTCAGCTTTACCTGATGAACAAGCTCCTGCTGCATGCTGCTTTTTTTTTTCTTTCTTTTTTTTTTTTTTCTTTTTCAATATTTGGCACTCAACATGGCACCGCTTTAAGAGACATTCGCCAAGATGAGAAAAGGATAGCAGTCTATGCTTAACAGGCAAAAATAGCACTTGATTTTCTACATGGACTAGAAGCGGTACTGAGGACAGAACAGAACCGGCCAGATTCAGCGGAGTGGAAAGCAGATGAGAAATTGACCATGAAAAGGAAAGTGATGCAGTGCAAATGAGGTCTCTCCATGCAGCCTGTGACCCCTATTCCTGCCTCTCTCTCTCACCCGGTCCTGCACCGGGCCACCAGTAAAGCAGCAGTCTGATGCAGGGCATAGTCACTATTATGTACATAAAAACAATCCTGTCACTGTGGTGCAGGGTGGAGCTATTTTCTTTATCTTCATCATCATCTTCAGCAGCAGTAGCAGTCACGGTGAAAACCCGAGCTTGTGAGTTTTATAGGAATGCTATAATGGTAGCTGCGAAGAGAGATGTATAGAGACAATGGTATGAATAAATAAATATTAACCACACATTTGGATTGACTGTTTAATAGACTTTAAGGTAAAATTAATTCTGTCCATGTTTTCAATTTTAATTTCACCCTCTATGTTGGGAAAATGCTATCTCAAGCTGGAACAATTTGATCTGTGGGTTGTGCTGCTTCCTTTTCCACCAGACAGCATACAATAATCTCACAGCTGTGAGAGGCAAGTAATAGGCATATACTTTAAATGAGAGCCATGTTGTGTCCAAAACTGAATTCCATCCAGTTTCTGTATCGTTTATCCTACACAAGGTCACAGGGAACCTGGCGCCTACTTGCAACTTGGGGACACTCTGGACGGGGGTGCCAATCCATCACAGAGCACAATAACATACACATTCAAACACTATGGAGAATTATTAAATGACAGTACCCGGACTGTACTGGATTACTCAGAGGAAACCCTTGTAGTGCAGGGAGACCATGCTGGCTTCGAGCACACAAAGTGGAGCTGGTATTCGAGCCCAAGCCCTGGAGGTGCAAGGCAAACGTGCTAACCACTAAGATAATGTGCAACCCCCCACCCCACAAACTGACTTCCATTCAGTAAATATGATGCCTAATTTGCAATTATGCTAATAATAAAGCAAAAACCCTTGTTGTAGGGAAAAGGGTTCTTCATGTGGCTCTAAGACAGACATTGCCAATATCACCTGACTATCTTTATTTAGCTGTTTAGATAAAAGGCAGTGTGGGGAACTGTGGTCACGTTTGGTGTTTGTCTTTATTACCTGATCTATACCTGTTATGATCTGGGTTTTCACAGCAGCTCAAAGACATCATATATTAAACTATATTGTGTTCTTTCATGACTGATTTTTTTTCCAACCCAAAATCCTATGTACTGTAGTTTTAAAATGAATATGTTTAAAAGTTTTTTGAGGATGGTTTTACAGTGTCTGTTTTAAGTCATCTTAAGAAACCTTGATTTAATTTAACAGTACCTTTCCTTAACAGTCACGGTAAATCAATGTTCCTTTGATTACTCCTTCAGATATGTGTTAATTAACTACTAAGTTCAGTAGTTGAATGAAGCTCTGACCTGTTGATGGAGATCCATGATGTAATCAGATTGGCGAGGCTAGCAGCTCTGCACAGGACACACAGACATACACACACACAGCACAATGGTTATGCAGGGAAGAGAGAGTCGCCTAAATACTGCATTTCTTTGTTTCTTAACATTTCTTCTTCACTTTCATGTCTTTATCTTACAGCAGATGCAACATCCAAGATAATATTTTATGTTTTTAATTGTTTCAGACCTTTGAGTTGTTCTTTACGCAAGTGTAATATTGCAAGCTGATATTAAATGTGCATCTCTTTATTAGAAGTAGTCACTGGTGACATCACAAAAACATTTAAAAAAAATCTTCATGCTTTAGAACCACTCAGAGATAAACAAAAGTATAAACAAGTATAACATATTATATTATGAGTCATGCCCTATGAGTGTGTGTGTATATATATATACATACACACACACACACACATACATATATATATATATATATATATGTATGTATGTATGTATGTATATATTGCATAGTATATTCAGGGCCTAGATGTTGTTTTTTTCTCTATGAAGAAAAATTTAAGAAGAATTTAATTAATCAAGAAATTAATCAAGAAAACCACAATAGTTTTGTAATTCTGTAAGGGTGAATTAAAAATGTGGGGAATTAGTGTAAATTAGGGGAATATATTATGTCCAATACTTACACTTACCCTATGTCTTTCGCTCTCTCTTCAACAACAAAGTCAAACAACCTGTTAAATGTTTTACACTAACAGAGAATGCCTCTCACCGATGTAGACTTGTGGTCAAGCGGTCGATCTAGTTTGAAGCGGATGTCCGTCCGGTTCTGCTCATGACCTTTACCACCGTCGGGAGGTTTGCCTGTACCTGTTGCATGAACAGTCTGCAGTGAGCTTTCACACACTTGACATGACTCACCTGACAGGGATACACACATCAGAATGTACAACTGTAGTGAATTGTTTCTTATTTATGGATAAACATTATCACCCTGTGCTAGTGTTTTTAACTCACCAGGAGAACTTTCCCTTCTGGTGGTGTTGATGTTGTTTGCATTGTCCTCCAGCCATGTGCTGTAGGTGAACGAGTCCCGCTTGTGTGGTGTCCCTGCTGATGACAGACTTTCCTAAACACAGAATGACACACAATTTTACTCTGCTCAAATGTATCCACACACTCTATACATACCAAAAGAGATGCAATTTAGGATCCCTTTTAGCTACAAGGACCAAATTTAGATTATTTTGTCAGCTATTATTAGTGTGTCAGTTGCTTTGAGCAGAGAATTATAAAACACTCACCATGCCTGTATCGTAGTCCTCAGTGGCCTCGGTCACGTTCTCCTCAACCACACTTGCAAAGCTGCTGGCATTTGAGGAGGAACGTGACAAGTCATGAGCTTCAGGGATGGAAGGAACTCTGAAGCACATGGCCGAGCTACACACACACACACACACGCACACACACACTTTTTAATATCAATACAACCTTACTGCTTCATTCCAAATTCATATTTTCAGGTTCATATCCCTCACTTGTTCTTAGTGACAAGGACCTCAGGTGAGCTCTGATTGGATGAGTTTTCAGACTTGGGTTCCTGTGAAATGTGTCCACTGTCAGGAGTCTTCTGTGTACTCGGCGAACTGTCCCTGCTGCTGCACATAAACACACTAACCATTAGAGGGCAGCAGGAGAATTCTCTTCCACATTGTAGCTGAATATAGTGCTCCAGTTAGGCGCAGGTGAAGACCAAGCTGCACGCTACATCTCCTTGTTAGTCATGAGAGACATTAGACATGTATATTTGGAACAAAGCATGCTGAATCACTACAGTATCTGCTGAACAACGGGAATTCCAGAAGAGCAGCTGCGAGTGAAAGTTGTGCTCTGAGGTTTAACATGAATCATAAACAAGCTCTATTTTAGTGATCGTAACTCAAGTGCTAAAATAAGGCACCTTGTCATGGCACGGTGCAGGTGGCAGAAATATTTTGGGTTTTCTTGAGGGAACATAGTAGAAGAACTTTAGAAGAGCTTTAGTTAGAAAGAATTATTTAAAAACTGATGTGGATAGACAAGCTACTACAACATCCAAATTCAAACAGTTCCTTTAAACAGTCCGTCCAATATTTTGTAATCACAGAAATGAAGAAGAAATCTAAGAAACGGCACGATATTCGGAGGAGCTTGCATTAAAAAAAAATTACCACAGATTTCGGCCAAGACGGTATGACGTCATTTCATTTACCAACAAACATCACTGCAATTTCATACATTTCACCAGTTCAAGTAGTTTTCCGCAAAAAAAGCACAGAAAACTCTGCAAATTGCATCGCAAATTAAAAAAAAAAAAGCCGTAGAAAAATAAAGCATTTTTGGCCACAACAATCGCAAAGAAACAAACAAACAAACAAAAATTAAATACCCTTTAAAAACTGAGTACAGGATTCAGTGCAGTGACATTTCCTTAATGGCTATAAGAATTTACTTATACACTTTGCAAAAATATACAGCATGCTTTCTGATAGATATTCTGTTACTTGTATGGAATATACTATGAGATTCAGTGTTTGATGAACTATAATTCGCATTTAGCTACCACCATAACATGCTGAATTCTTATTTGCTAAGAATAAAATGAATTTTTGGTTTCATATAATTCACTTCTTTTATATTGAAAGTGTGAAAACATTTACAAAACAGATGGTTGATCTACTCCGATCAATGCTTTAATTTCTCACCACAAAAATTCAAACCGGACAGTGATACGTCTGTTATACCACTGATGCCAGAATGAAAGTAGAGCTCATAAACAGATACAGTACAAAGCTCTTTAAGTTTATGTTAAGCAGACTTTCACTGTCAGTGAGGCAAAGTTTTAGTGCTCTGACTCTGCCATGGAATTCTTATTATTTGGAAGCACTCTGCATTTCAGCAGCATTTCTTCTCTTTTGTTCATCACAGATACTTCAGCAGGGCAAGACGCTTTAAGTATGAGTTACTAAGATTTTGAGCACATATAACAGAGGTCAATTAAGCTGCATCATTAAACACACAATCAGAACCTGTTATCACTCAGTGCTCATTTCACACGCGTAACTAATTTTATCATGCACACAAAAGCTTATAATCTTATCCACTCTATTTCACTATGTTATATCTAAAGAGACCAAGCAGTTCTGCAGTTAATAAGGCGATTCTAAGGTGGCATCTCTACTTTGAGGAATCCATGATGAGTCTGCCGTTCCTGAGACTGACGCTGGGTAGAGAGACACAGAGCACTGTCCTGTCCTCTGACAAGAGAGCGGCAATCCTTGAGTAACCACACAAACACAAATACAATGGCACACAATCAGTGACCTTTTACTTTGTTTGTCACTACATCTAAATCAAAGGGTTAAAATATATAATTTAATAGGAACAAATGTATACCCACTCATTCATGCAGTTATACAGACCAGACGATGTTTTTCCAACCTTTACCTGACTGGTTTCTGAAAGCATGTGCCCACTGTGGCCTCAGATTCCTGGTCTTGACTGACAGGAGAGGAACCATGAGCCAATCCACCACAAGGATTGGCGTTTTTTGTGCATTCTGATATGTTTTTCTGCTCACCGCATTTGTAAACAGTGGTTATTTGTGATACTACAGTCTTCCTGTTAGCTTGCACAAGTCTGGTCATTTTCCTCACTAGATGTTTGATTCTGTGCAAATCCCAGGAGAAAAGCAATTTTTGAAATAATCAAACCAGTCTGTCTGGCAGCAACATTCATGCCACAAAGTCACTGAGATCATATTTCTCCCCTTTCTGAGGTTTGATGTGAACATTAATTAGAGCTCTTCACCTGTATCTGCATGATTGTATTCATTACACTGCTTCACTGCACATGATTGACTGATTGCATAATTACATGACTGTGCAGCGTTCCTGGTTTTCCTACTAAAGTTGCTGATGACTGTAAAGACACACATACGATGTCTTTCTTTCCCACACAGCACAACAAACATCAGTGTACCAAGTAACAACATGACCTAAAACATTACAGATGCTTCTGCTTTCTGACTCAAAAAGAGTCACTGAGCTCCTCACCTTTTCTCCTGCACCTCCTGGATGTTCTCGATGCCAATAGCACTGCTCCGGCGAGAGTTGAATGGGCCAGACTTTTTCCTTGTTGGACTTTTCCCAGGAATGATCAGAGACTGGTGGAGAGAGATGACAGCTGTGAGCTTTTAATAATAAAAAATACTATACTATACCATCAGCCTCCCACATTTTGTAGTACACATAGTTTTGTTATATTCTGCTGCATGTCACGGAATGATTAGGTTGGACAGCGTTGTCATTTTTTATTTTACTCTCCAAATATGCCTGAGAACTATAGCTTTTTACAACGCCCGCTTGTAGTTTTATTGTGACATGATGCACTTTGACATGTCTGGGAGATTGAAAGCTATTGATGTGATCCAGAACTGGCTAGAGGCGACATGCTGGTCCACAGGCATCACTAAAGTGGCTTCAGCACCAGGCTTTATACATTACTGCAAGATAAAAGACAGGCTGAACTACAGAGCTTTGATGAGGTTTACTTTACTGAGGCCACATTGTTCTCTTGGTCTGTTTACTGGGTTTTACTACTCCCACTTTACAGTTTTAAAAATATGACTTGAAAAAGCACTTTATCTAGAATGACTTCAAAATCAATGGGAGAACTGACACGGAATGCCACCCCCCACTTTGTAGTGCAATGCTAGCAAGCTATTAAATACCAATGAATATCCAGACAAGAGCAAAGAAATACACTGAGCTATATACACCACAACAACCAGGGAGGGACACATTGGGAACGTAACGATACAGGACATAACATGGAAGGATATTTGAAAGGGCAGGACACTGGAAAGGTGAATTGAAAGTACGTAAAATGCAAAATGATAAAAATGCTTTTGGCAGCTACATAGCCTAAAGTGGTGTGACAGAATGCTGTCATTAAAAAAAAATCAAAAGTCCATGCATTATTAGTGAAACAATCATGAGCTGCAGGTCATGAAGAGTGTCCCTATGCTGAATACAATTCTATAGAGGGCTAATTCGTATAGGGGTTACAAAAAAATGGCTGCTAATGGTAATAAGTAATTATGTTTTCAACATGGGAAGGTGAACACAATAGCTTTTCTATTCAAATGGTTCATGTCATGGGAACACTGTTTTTAGGCAGCTGAGAAATTAGCTACAGAAGCTAATGACCGAGGTAAGCATTTCGCTGTTGTCTTTTACACATTTACATCAATGTAAATGCATATTGACAATAAAAACAAAACCAAATTGTCTAGAATATCAACATTTTCCTCATATGTGTTGACACATTCTTAAGACAAGACTGTGGAAGACTAAAATCTTGGTATGATGAGACAAAACACACAGTACATTCACTGCTAGAGTGTTTAATATAATAAGAACACTGTTGCTTGGCAACTGAGAAATAAGCTAGCTAATAGGCTAAAATGTTAAGTCTTTATATAGTCAATGTAGAAGCATAGTGATTGAAAAAAATGATGACAGATGTGTTTGAAAAGTCTTAGAAAATCTATATGACCATACTTCCATGGATTCCGCAATTTAAAAAAACAACAACAAACAAACAAACAAACAAACAAACAAACTTAAATAATAAATTTCTCTTGTGAAATCTTGTAAACACAAGGAACATAACCCAATGTGAAAGCAGCATATATTATTCTAAATATAAAACTAAGGGAAACCAATCTACTCCATACTGTTTCCTCTGAGATCGGATGTTTGGCTGTAAAGTGTAATGGTAGTGCAGCGAATGAGAGTCGGTCATGCAGTGGAAGCAATAGATGGAGAAAAGAGTGAGAGTTTTACATGAACCTCTTCTATCGTTCCTATCCCTATGGCACTGCCGCGACGTCCGTATTTACTGGGACTTTTCCCTGGGACAAGCAATGACTGCAGAGGGGCCACACAAACAGAGAGACACAAAGAAAGAGATAGAAGGGGGGGAGGGAAGAGACCATGAGCTGTCATGCAGCAGGTTGTTAAAAAAACACACAGGCCAGTTGTCGGGCTTAATAATTCTACAGTAAAAGGGTTATTATGGAAACAACAGAGCAGCCAGATGAGGAGCCTGAGGAGCCATGGTTGGATACGGAGGCCTGTGAGGAACAAGAGAGCAGGGCTGAGAAAAAGGAGCACACACAGCAGACTGTTAGAAACAACCAAGACAGTGCGGACACATATACATTCATACTTCGCACAGTCTTTGATTAAGATAACCTAACCAATACAAGCTAGTTTTATGCTAAGAAATTAATGTAATCATACATATGGTTAGCAAAGTTATTGTATGTCCTGCATTTTTATTAATTATTTATCTTCGTGATATGACCCTGAAGGACTAGTGTTATAGAAAATGGATGGATGGATAGATATCTGAATTTTGGGTGGGATTTCTCAAGAGTATTCCAAGCCCTGTTTTGCACCCTGGACTTTCATTACAGTTGATATATGCACAATACAGGAACCTACAGCCATCTGTAAACTTCAACTGTCAAAGTCAGAATATCCATACAACTGACACAGCATTTAAATACACAGACGAGAAAAACAACAACAACAACAACAATGGGATCCCTAACAAACCAGCAGATACACAATAGTTTGATCCAGCATGTTTGCTCCTTGTGGACAAAACCCTGTGATTGTTAGGAGGGGAATGGGGGTGGGGGGTGACGGGGTCTCAGAGCAAACATGGTAAGAAAGGGCAGTGACGTAATTCATGTGGTGTCAGACAGCTGCAACAATCCCCAGGGCTGGCAGGATCTCCATTAGAGCAGCTGTGCTTGGCAAAAAGAAACTGATATAAAGAGGAGCAGGCAGCCGGGTGAGCTGGCTGACTGAAGAAGGCCAGTTTTGCCCTCAAGCAGTGTGACCCAGGCCTGCTGTGTACACATATACTCACCACACACACAGCAAAGCACAGCTCAGCTCATCGTCAGCTCATGCCTGTGGATAAAACACCAGAACAGCAAAAAAAAAAAAAAACATCAAGCACACACACACACACACACACACACACACAGCTCACTCAGCAAGTTGTGATGCACACTTCACTCATGCCACATATTCGCATAGGTCTTCTTTCCAACACTGCCAGCACAAACTGAAAGCATGTTTCTATATTCTGGTAAAAATTCACCCCAAAACCATATACAGCTGTAAGAAAATTGAAGGCTTGCCAAGAACTCAAACAAAATGGACAGAACTGAATAACTGTAGGAGTGAATAACACTGTATTGGGATTTGACCATTTCTCTGAGTCATAAGACATGCCTTTAGTATAGCAGGTGGCCATTTGAACCTCTGCTATGGTTCAAATGTCATTATCATCCAGCTTACCATGAGATGAGATGAGCAAGGACTGAGAATGCACCCTAGTGAGTATGTTTTAAGGAGCTGCTTGAGGCAGCATATCATTAGTAAGAGAAAAGAAGTAGTAGAGTATGGATATGGCAAAAAGTTCTATCCATACGCGAGCAAATAGTGTTAAATATGAATTTATACAGCTGGCCTCTCATGTTGTGTTTTTGTGTTGATTAGCTGTTGAACAGTAGTTTCCTTTTGCTTGTACTTATACTAACAGAGATATGTTTACAAAAAATAGAAGTGGGCAGAGAAAGAAAAACTTTGTGAGGGTGGGACTTGGAGGAGGCACAATATTGGGATTCAGGGTGGTGGGAATGGGGGTGAGGGCTTCTTTTGGCTCAAGTGGAGGCCGGAGGGAGTGTTACTTACTATCCCAGCGTATTTGGGGGTCTCTGGTGAGTGCAGCTGATCGTTGTTGTTGTTGTGGGTAAAACTGCCGCTGTGACTAGAGGAGACCACGCGCTTCCCAATACTGAAACTCATGGCATCCAGAGAGTGGCTCCTGTTGCGGATCACCCGCTAGGGGTCAGAGAGAAACACTGTGAGCCAGGGGGCATAGTGGGCACTGGGACCATGAACAGAGAAGTGAGGAGGTGGGAAACCCGTTGATTTGAATGCCAATTACATGGGAAACCCTGGGTCATTGAGGAGGCCGGGAGGATTCTACAGATAAGAAGAGAATCAGAAATGAACACAGAGATGGAGGCATGAAGCAGAGCAGAGGTCCATGACTGTAGAGAAACTGAATGGGCAAGGTGCACACAGAGAGGTCAAGCAAGGCTAGCTCAAGCCAATGGGAAGCCACCGAGATATGTACCAGGCACTGCTGAAGCCAGTTCACAGAGAAGGACAGACTGTCCATAATCCTAACAGGAGTTAATTAAACAATTACAATCAATTATACTCTCTTAGAATTTCCGTACATAGGGATGCATCAATGCAATTTATTTCACAATGAGTACATGTTTTTTGTACTTGTTTATATCAATACTGATGTCGAAATCAGCTTTTATTAACTTACTTTGCATTAATCAACCAGTGGCACTGTGGAGCATGTTATTTAGCTCTGTTTTTTTGTTCATGGTAAAAATGAGTGCAAGGTGCTGTGAACTGCACATTGACAAGAGGCCCTGGTGAAAGCGGGCAAAGAAAGCATGCGTGTCTCAGTGCTCAGTGCTCGTAGAACTGAACTGCTCTTATCTGCGACACTTTCTCTGCTCCGCTCTTGAAAATACCTCAGTGTGCATGCAATTCATGCACAGCACTTATTTTTAAAGACCACGCTCGCTGATACTACTCTATACGTTCAGGTCAACAATCCTGTTGTAGTTCCTCCTGTTGATATTTTTGCAGAGCACAGTTTGCTGTAAATTTTGCTTGATTGCCATTGTTAATTGTGAAATAAATCCAGATCACTGTCAGTACAGTGTGTAGTAAATGAGTATTGAATGGATAACCAATTAATGTATTGATGTATCCCTATCACCAAAAATGATCAGTGCCCTTGATAACACCAAAGTCAATGCGATGAAGGAGCTTTTTATATCAAATCTTTCTATATCAAATCCAATGCTCAGGTAAACTTGGACCATACGAATAGGTAGTGTTACCATATGTACTGTAAATTGTTACAAGGGTGTCTATTCGGCTAAATAATGGACAAATGGTTAACACTTTAGACTTCTAGCTAGTTATACATAGTAACGCATATCATTCAGTAACTACTATGAATTATTTGATAATTACCCAGACACCAATATGAATGATTTGTCGTTATGAGAATGAGGAAATGGTAAACATGCTAATGAGGCCTGAGTGTTAAGGGGCTCAACTATTTTAGGAGCTAAAATAAAGGGATTAAGCTAAGCAAATATTGTATCTACACATTTGTTTACGAGGCTTTAAGAAAGTAAAGAATATGAATTGTACTACACATTAATAACAGTCTGATCTATATATTAGAGTAACCATAAATTCACACCTAATCTAATTATATTTTTGGTTGTTGATTTTTGAGTACCAGTGTAGCAAATATGGATGCACTTTTACTGCATGTGCGATCAGTCAATTTAGGGTTATTAAGCATGTGTAACTGTAATCATCAGATGACAGGCTTGAGTACTGCTATTTCTTCATCTGCTAAGTGAAGTAATTAAGGCTAATTAATGTTTGAATGATTTCATTACATCACTGTAAAATCTGCGGAGCATCTGTTGATACTTAACAGTTGCTGTAATAAGCACGCTGACTTAATATCTCCATCCTGGAAGATGACAGGACCTGGCATTTACATATTTCACAAAAGTGGTACTAAGCTGCTAGAAAAAAAAAAGTGGAGGAATAGGATATGATCGGATCTGATATAGTCTCATAGAGGTACTGTGTGAAACCAGCACAAAAGCTACAGACTCTGTGAAGCACACCCACACCCGCACCTGTAATGAAGAGCACCGTGGGAGCCCACACAAAAGCAGTGCAGGTTTATTATTAGGAGCACTCAGACAGACCCAGCCACCCATAAATCACTGCCCGTCTAGATTATCATTAGGAGCACTTTGGGAGACTAGTAACAAGGTCCTACCTTAAAAGACTCGAAGAAGCCCCCTCCGCCACCTCCTCCATTCTCGAGCTTCTCCTCATCCCCACCGAGCCCCATCATGGCCTGACTGTGGATATGCAACTCTTCATATAGTGTCTCCAGCAGGGCTCCCCGAGTGCGCTCCTGACAACCACATACAACAGACAATTCAATCCATGAGATACATTAATGTTGTTAAAATATTTTCTATATATAACCTTCATACTTCGACAATTGAAATGTAACCAAACACGAATGCATTATTCAGAATGAACAAATAATGTGTTCTAAACAGATAAAAAAACCTGTCCAATAGGAGGCACACAATTTGTATTCTTCTTTCTATTTTGTTTATTCTATTTGTCCGTACTACCTGCATGGTCAGGTGGTTTAAATCTAGGCTACTAGTTTGTTTATATTTTGGGAAACAGAATCAGCAAAATTTGTTCGAAAATATCACAGCCAGGTACAAAAAAATATGCATGGTCAGGATTTAAAAACAGTCCTGTGCACATCTATAAGAGAAATGAGGTTGAGGAACTGTCACAGCCAGAATTCACACACCATGCTGACAGTGTTTTTTTTCCCTAATGTACTTTTCCAAAGTGACATACTGTAGCTAAAAGTCTCAAAATTAATTTAGTTAAAAATGGATCTTTTGCTATGCAAATTAGCATAACTGAATGATACACAAATCAGCCATAATATTAAAACCATCTGCCTAATATTGTGTAGGTCCCCCTTGTACAGCCAAAACAGCTCTAACTCGTCGAGGCATGGACACCAGAACCTCTGAAGGTGTGCTATGGTTTTTGGCACTAAGACCTTAGCATCATATCCTTTAAGTCCTACAAGTGGTGAGGTCTGTCCTCCATGGATCGGAATTGTTTGCCCAACACATACCACAGATGCGCGATTGGATTGAGATCTGTGGAATTTGGAGGCCAAGTCAACACCTTGAACTCTTTGTCATGTTCTTCAAACCATTCCTGAACAATTTTACAGTGTGGCAGGGAGCATTATCCTGCTGTAAAAGGCCACTGCTATTAGGGAATACCATTGCCATGAAGAGGTGTACAAGGTCTGCACCATTGTTTAGGTAGGTGGTTCATGTCAACGTAACATCTACTTGAATGCCAGGACCCAAGGCATTGGGTCCTGCAGAACATTGCCCAGAGCATCATACTGCCAACTTGCCTTTTTCACATATTGCATTCTGGTGCCATCTCTTCCCCAGGTAAGTGCCATATGAGCACCCAGCCATCCACATGATATAAAAGAAAATGTCATTCATCAGACAAGGCCACCTTCTTTCATTGCTTCATGATCCAGTTCTGATGCCCGCGCTTTCTGCAGTGGATAGAGGTCAGCATGTGCACTCTGTAGCTAGGAAGCCCCATACGCAGCAAGCTACTATGCACTGTGTGTTCTGCCACCTTTCTATCATAGTTAGCATTGACGTTTTCAGCAACTTGTGCTACAGTAACTCTTCTGTGGGATCGAATCAGACAGACTAGCCTTCACTCCCCATGCACATCTATGAGCCTTGGACGCCCATGGCCCTGTCGCCGGTTCACCGGCTGTCCTTCCTTGGACCACTTTTGATAGGTACTAAGCACTGCATACTAGGAACACCCCACAAGGCCTGCCATTTTGGAGATGATCTGACCCAGTAGTCTAGCCATCACAATTTGGCCCTTGTGAAAATCGCTCAGTTGCTTTTTCCTGTTTCCGACACTTCAACTTTGAGAACTGACTGTTCACTTGCTGCCTAATATATCCTACTCCTTGACAGGTGCCACTGTAACGAGATGTTATTCACTTCACCTGTCAGTGGCTTTACTGTTATGGCTGATCAGTGTATGTTGATATGCATTTGAATACAGTATATGTATATTTTCAACAGTTCTAAATTGAGTAAAGATAAACTAAAATATTATGTGGAAAAAAAAAGTACACCCCATGGAAACTGTTGGCTTTTTTGACATATTTAGACAAGCAAACATTTGATCATCTTTGAAACAGTGTCTATTAATAAAGTTGATATACAAAATCAAAAAGAAAATTAACTTCTTCAATCATTTATTCAACAGAAATATCAACAGACGTGATATTCTTCTGTGGAAAAAGTAAGTACACCCTTGACCTCAGAAGCTAGTATTGCCCCCTTCAGCAGAAATAACTTCTTGTATGAGTTTTGCATCAACGTCCACCAGTCTCTGACATCGGCTTGCTGGAATTTTTGACCACTCTTCATGCAATATTCTTTGCAAGAAGAATATTATTTGCAAGATGTTTGAGGGTTTTCTTGCATGTACTGCCGATTTCAAATCCATAGGGTGTGCCTATTTTTTCACATGACTGTATGTGTAGTACATTGCCTTAAATATGAGTCTCACCTCGAGTCTGGAAAACTTCTCAGCTTTGTAACAGGCGTGCTCAGCGTTGATAAGCTTTGTATATAAAAACTCATGGAACTCTGATCCCTAAGAGAGAAACAGAATACAAACCATGGTTTAATGCTGAACTGTCTAAAAAACAAATGAGGATAGTTTAAATTTGCCACAACTTCTTTCAGCTTACTTTCTTGAATATGGCAGGATCAGGAAGGGTCGGTCCAAAGAATGGGACATCATCTCTCGCAGTCACTGACACCTGTAGAATGACACAAATTTTTTGTTGTTGTAAATCTTTAAATAATGGTAATAGAAGATATTAATTTAGGTAAGTAATTTAAACACAACTCAAGCATAATGATGATTATTATGAAAGAAATTATTATTGGGTTGCTAAAGTTCTTAATTAGCATTTAAAAATATATACTACATATATATTTGTGAACATTCTGCTATAACACTATAACTTCTTTTAAGATGAATAAAGTTGACAGTTCTATAACCAGTGAAGTAATAAAAAGATGTCGGTTGTTTCAGGATGCTCTACCTTGTACAGGACATTGTCAGAACACGCATTCTCCACTTGTACCACAATGTAGGCATGCAGGAAGTTTGATGCAATCATGTCTGGCACAAATGGAGTGTTCTCTTCTTGGAACACAATGGCCACAATGTCATTTCCTATATGTCTCTTTCTCTGCAGCTAAAACATAGAGAGGGAGGGACAGAAATAATAATGAAAACACACTATATACTATACTACCCTGATCTATAATCCGTCTCGTTTCTCTACTTTTTTTTTTATCCCATTCTCATACCTGTCATATTTGCTTTCTTTAAATTACAAAAATATCTGCTTTTCAAAATGTACTTATCTCACATCAGAGCAAATGTTGCAAACATTTGCAAACAATATAACAAAGCGTTATAAGTAGCCAGAACAAATGCATGAAATGCGGGGGCTGGGGGGTGATATAATCCTGATTGCAAAACACTTTCATGCACAATACTACACTAATAACATAGCACTGTATTAAAACCAGGCATGATTCCGTAATGGAAATCACTGCATGGGCTCAGAAACACCTCCAGAACTCATTGTCCGTGAACACAGTTCACCGTGCCATCCACAAATGCTGGTTAAAGCTCTATCATGCATAAAAAAAGCCATATTTGAACGTGATCCAGAAACGTGATGTCTTCTCCGGGCCAAAGCTAATTTAAAATGGACTGAGGCAAAGTGAAAAACTGTTCTGTGGTTAGACGTATCGAAATTTGAAATTCTTTTTTGGAAACCATGGACGCTGTGCCCTCTAAACTAAACAGGACTAAAGAGGAGAGGGACCATCTGGCTTTTTATCAGCGCTCAGTTCAAAAGCCTGCATCTCTGATGGTATGGGGGTGCATTAATGCCTATGGAATGGACAGCTTGCACATCTGGAAAGGCACCATCATTGCTGAAAGTATATACAGTTTTTAGAGCAACATATGCTTCCATCCAGATTCCCTCTCATCTTTACTTCTGAGAAACTCTGCCTCTCTAAGATACTCTTTTTTTTATACAAATCATGTTACTGACCTGTTGCCATTTAACCTAATTAATTGCAAAATGTTCCTCCAGCTGTTTCTTTTTAGTAACACTTATTTTTCCAGTCTTTTGTTGCCCCGTCCCAACTTTTTTGAGACTTGTTGCAGCCATCAATTTCAAAATTACCAAATTTTTCCTTAAAATGGTATATTTCCTCAGTTTAAAAATTTTAAATGTTTCCAATGTTCCATTGTGAATAACATATGGGTTTATGAAATTTGCAAATCATTGCATTCTGCTTTTTTTTTACACAGCGTAACTTTTTTGGAATTGGGGTTGTAATCATAGTGATTTTAGAATATGGGATGCAAAATTATCTTTTTCAAAACTTGGTGCTCCTAAAGTAAACTGCAGGTCACGTGATGCTATGCAGAATCTACAGGAATAACATGTTACCAATTATAAACTAATCAGAGATGATTTCAGATGGTTAATTCATGGTCAATAAATTACATAACAGAGCTTTATCAAAGCATTTGTTGCACATTGTCACATAATAGCTCACCAAATATGAAACAATACGAGTGTTGATGAATAAAGTCGAATTTCTATTGGATAAACCCTTTATAAGTGTCTAATTTGGGGTTTACTGAACAAATAACAAAACCATATGTAACCCGTAATATGTGTCCCTTAAAATAAAGTGTTACCACAAAATAAGTTAGAATTAGACAATGTATTTGAAATGTATTAATTACCATTTGTAAACAAAAATGAACACAACTGATCCATCGATCCATTTTCTGTACCGCTTATCCTACATAGTCTCACAGAGAGACTGGAGCCTATCGCAGGGGACTAGGGGCATGAGGTGGGGGACACTCTGGATGGGGTGCCAACCCATAACAAGGCATAATCACACATACATTTACGCACCCATTCACACAGTATGTACAATATAGAGATGACAATCAGCCTACAACACGTCTTTGGACTGGGGGAGGAAACCGGAGTACCCCAAGGAAACCCCCAAAGCATGGGGAGAACATGGAAACTCTGTGCATATAGGATAGAGGTGGGAATCAAACCCCCAACCCCAGAAGTGAGAGGCAAACATGACTCCATGACATGAAACACTAAGCCACCATGCCCTCCAACACAACTGATGAAATCGAATATCGTCAAATGTTCTGTCCACCATTTTCCTACGCCCCTGACGCTTTTCCTGAATTATGGGAGTAACATCCATTAAGAACGTAAACAAATCTTTCACCGCGGTGTCGCTAGTCATTAATTCGTAGTAAGATGTGGATCCCACGCTAACAGAGCTTATAAAGGATATCAGCATACCTGTTCCTTCCTTAATACAGGAATGTGAAGACGATTTAAAACGTGACCATGGATAATTTACAGTAGCATATTTAGCTAATTTGTTGATTCAGTTGTAATGGTAAGGCAATAAGCAATTTTAAGAGCTTGGAGACTTACCAGTACCTTCACAGTAATAAAGTTGGTCGTGTGTTACTGAAGGATGTGGGAAATTATTTTCTATACTTAAAAGCAGAAATAGAGCCATGTCAAAGCCTGAACCTGTCACACCATAAAGCTTGGATTTTAGTGTCAATGTCAGATGTCATACAGACATCGTATATATCGTATGTACAGCCGGTCCAGCGCGCTCTTGTAGTCATGCAGCTGGAAGATCATTAAATTAAGGGGAAAAAAATCTGATGATGATTATTATTATTTATATTTATTTTTAGCATTATTACTTTTATTAGTATTAGGCTAGTAGTATTAGCATTATCTGAGCTCTAATAGTGTTTTATAGCTACAGCCTTAGGGAGGTAAGTTAATAAAGATTAAGAAAGACTTTCTTCTTACTTTTCTTATTGTTTCTTCTATAAAGGTAGAGAATGCAATCAGGCAAAGCAAGACAGGCATGAATGTACAATCGCTCACAGGAACAGTCCGTCTTAACTTTAGGTCTGTGTATTTAGCACTTTTCTTTAAGCCACAAATTAAGTTTTGCCAAGTTGTAAGTGTAGCCACGAACAGTTCCTGAGCATCATAATGACATTCTGTAATGTTATTCCCACCTGAAGCAAAAAACAATATTAGTTTTTAACTCACCCGAATCTCAACATAAACAACACCTACTGCCATCAGAGCAAGCCAGTTAATGTGGTGCTACTACGTCTGCGGAAGTTATACTCATAATCCTTTTTAGAGGAGCGCCCTCAGGAAAAAGGTGGATAGATCAGAATTAAGAATATGCCTCATGAGTGGCTCTAATATATTAAAACCCTTTGGTGCAATGCACAATGACCAGACCAGTGTACCACTTGCGTTATGGCTGGAAGTGAAGGGAAGCCTGAATGTGCAACCTCCTGCAGCTTGAAGACTGCTGAAGTCATGATAATCTCCCTCAGCAGACGGTTGGCAACGATAATGCAAACTGGAGAGTTTGGATGGGCTGAGTGGAAAAGCGGTGCTGCTGATGTTTAAATTTTTATTTTTTTTTACCTAGAACTCAGTTCTATAATGGTGCTCTTCAGAAAGCACCCTATGGTCTGTTAACCGGCAACAGCTGCTATTGGTCTGTGTGTGAGTGTGTATAAACATGGCTGAATCCCTAAGGAGCGTCTAGAAAAACACTACTCCTCAGAGAAAGCTTTTGGCACCGGGAGACAAGAAGGTCACTTAGCACAGCACATCATCTGCCAGCATGACAGCAGAGGACAGCTGGATGAGAGATCTGCCGCTCACGCCTGTCCTGTCTGATCTAATAGGTTATTTATCATCTTAAATAAGGATGTTGTAACAACGGACCAACTGGTTGGGAGCAATTCTGCTGCTCACAAAAGAGATAATTGGCAGGCAGTTTAGTCCGCTAATAATGAAGAACACAGCAGCACAGACGTTTACTGAAGCAGATGATAAACCTGATGGATGCTTGTACCTGCTGCATGTCACCTTCTGTGTAGGGGAGCTTGGTGGATACGTGGAACATGACCTCTTTGTTATGGAAGTTGTAGTAGACTGATTCTGTGCCCGTTTGCCCATGTGTCACGTCCAAGCCTCCCCGAAATCTAGAGAAAATACAAGAGAACAGGTGGTGAGATTCCATTTTCAAGCATAATGGCAATACATTTTCAAAACAACTAAATTCAAGTCCACTTTTACATTCCTCACACTTCTCACCAAATATTAGGTTTAGGCTTAGGTTTACTGTATTTACAAAATATTTAATAGCTGTTCCTGAATACTGTAGAGTCACGAGTCCACCTACTGGCATGTTTTTGGACATGATGATGTCATGATTGTGCAGGTTTTGTGCAATTAGGTTACTTATGGAACATCATAATAAAAGCATTCATTGGCTTATTGAATGTCCCAGACTTAAGTCAGGGTTTTAATTAACTTTGTTGTCCATCCCCCATGTTATGTTTTACTGACGTTACTGTATGTATGCTGTTGCACAAGTGGTAACAATATGTTGTTCATGCAACAGAGAACCATGAAGAAGATATGACTTGTCTGTGTTCTAGGTGATATTGCTCCAGTATGAAATTATTGGGTTTTAGTGAACTGCAGGGTCAAGTTCACACTGCCCAGATGAAATGAGGCAGAGGGCTGTATTGTCCTGTGAGCATTGAATTCGATACTGGTGCATTACTACATGACAACTATCATTCTAAGTAACTGTTCACATAAGGTACAAAACGTATCAGTGGGTAGCATGTTCAGTATCTTACCCTTTAAAATCATGGAGCTCGATCTTCTGACCCAAAAACTCTAAAAACTCCACAAACGCTGGACTTTCCTCATTATTTCCAAACAGCTCCTCCTCAACAGTCTACAATGACAAAGACATTACATTTCAACTTAGAAATAAATTCAGATCACTTCAAAAAGGATCTTATTCAATTTATTACAGCTGAAGTCCTATGAAAAAATGTACGAACGCTAACCTTGGCCTTAACTCTAACCTTTGAAACCTTTCATACAAATCGAAACTTTGGATGAACAAATTGTTATGAATCCACGTTGAACATTTACATGCACGACATTTGCATTTACGTTCTTGGCTGTTCTTGACTGTACAAAAGCACCTACATGGAAAGTCAATATAATTCATTGTTCGAATCAGTGCTTACAATAACATGAAAATGTAATGACAACGCTTTTGTTATACAGAACAAAGCTTAAAATTCAAAAGATGCTAAATAATATGAAGAGCTTCAACAAACAACTGACAAAGACAAAGACCCTGGCACACGCTCATATTAGCAAAACCTACAGAGCTAGTTCATTATGATTCCCTATGGGGCAATTAGGCTGATGAAAATGCTAATTGCTTTCCTGAATAAACATCATGGCTTTTTTGAGTGAAGCTGTGGGTGCTGAGTGCACAGCGGTAGAGAGAGCTGTCTTGATGCTATGATAAGGTGTGGGTAAAACAGTTGTGTTGGTTTCCTGATAGGTTCAGTAGAGAAGAAGAGGACGAGAACAGAGCATATTGTATGTCATAACAGACAGAGATGTGACAGGAAGAGGCTCTTTGTGTGCCTGCGTCATTAGGAGCCTCTCTATGCTAATGCTGCGAGTGGACGCTTTCATAGTCTCTCATCCTCCCTGCCCACTGCTCATCTAAAGTTAAAGGTCAAGGAGCTGTGTGAGCAAACCTCTCTACCAAGCCCTAATCACATAAAAGCGTTATAATTTAAAGAAGTGATAAGCAGAAGTAATGATCCAGGTGCTGTAACTTCTCATTCAGAGGAGGCATTACAATGTGTAGAGGACTTTTCAATACTGTATGAGCTGCTTTTGTTATTTAGAGAGTCTGTGTGTCTATGGGCCAGGCACCTGGGTGCTGTTTGAAGATTTAAAATAGACTACAAAAATGATATAGCGTGTCAGACCTGGATAGAGACGCTCCTATGGGACTCACCTGTCCAAACTTCTGATATATTACTCCGAACTTGAAGTTGTTATTGATGACATGCTCATCAAAAGCCACAATAAGCCTTGAAGCCTATAAATAAATTAAAGGTTAAATAAACAAAAGCAAATTTTTGCACCAGAACTGTTGCATGCTAGAAGTGAGAGACACCGTGTCATTTGTATTACAAGCTACTGGGGTGAAGAAAGATTTTTGAGATATGGGACATCAAGTCTTTGACATTTTAGCTAGCAAAACTTTAAAACTTCTTGGGCAATTTGAGAGTAAACATTTGAACAGTGATCAAAGATTATGATTTTAAAAAGGGGTCTGTCTGGCTGTTTCTCTTTAACTATTAAAGTTTAAATATAGTTTTAATAAACTCAGATGAGAAAGACATTTTGAGTCTATTAAGTCTATTTTTCTGAATGGCTTATCTGAGATCAAAAATACAACATAATTAAAATATAACATTTCACTTTTTAAGATTGATAGAAAATGTACTTTCCCCAGGGAAAAATCAGAAGTTGTTCCTAAACAAGATAGTTTACATTAACATTTAATTGTGAAATATTTAACTTTACAACACACCTGTGTATCCTACACAGGGTCACAATGAGCCTGGAGCCTATCCCAGAGAACTGGCGGCACAAGGCGGGGGACACCCATCGCATGAACACTGACACTTCAATTCACACACCAATTCACATACTACAGACAATTTGGAAATGCCAATCAACCTACAACACATGTCTATGGACTGGTGGAGTAAACTGGAGCAAAGAGAGGAAACTGGTTAGCAAGCAGTTAACCACTAAGGTACTGAGCACAACCCCCCCCCCCCCCGCCCCTCCCCCACATAAAAAAACATTATTTTTTATAATACACACTCAACAATTCATTATATGGACAAAGGTCTGTGGACACATAACCATTACACCCATATGTGTTTGTTCAAAATCCCATTCCAAAACCATGGACATTAATATGGAGTTGGTTTCTCCTTTGTTGCTGAAATAGGTTCCACTGTTCTAGGAAGGCTTTCCACTAGATTCTGGAATATGGAATTGTGCCCTTTTCTACAAGAGAATGAATGAGGTCGGGAGAGCAGGCCTGGTGTGCAGTCGACATTCCACTTGATCCCAAAGGTATTCAGTGAGGTTGAGGTCAGGGCTCTGTGCAGGCCACTCAAGTTCTTCCACACTAACCTTGGCAAACCAAGTCTATGCTTATGGACCTTGATATGTGCACAGATGCATTGTTATACTGGAACAGGTTTGAGCCCCTAAGTTCCAGTGAAGGGAAATTTTAATGATGCAGCATACAAAGACATACTAGATACTTGTGTGCTAACAATTTGTGGCAATACTTTAGGAAAGCCCTACAAATCGGATGGTCACGTGGCCACATACTTTTGTCCATATAAATATACTTTGAGGTGCATTTTAAATGTATTAATGATACTATATAAATATATAAAAAACAAAGGTTTTAATTATATTAACTGAAGGTAGGTGGAGAACTGCATACCTTTGGGTAAAGCACTGGGAAGAAGCGATCCACGTTCACCTCCTCAAACACAAGCTAAGAAAATAAGAAAGCTGAATTATTTTTTTTGCTCTTCTTGTTTGCTCTTCCCCATTGCTTTTGTCAGGACTGGTCAGATGAGGCTATCTATCAGTCATGATATTGAGCATGATAAATGACAATGGTAGAAAAGAACAAGACTGAATCATACTCTCACCTTGGCCATCTGGACAACGTTGGGGAATTCAGTCAGACATGATATCGGGATCACATCGTGATATGTCTTCAATTTGCTCCTGGAAAAACCCAAAAGGGATTATGCAGTGTTTACCTGATTCAATTTTAATCTTACATTTTAAGTGATGGATATACAGATTCATACATTCATTCGGTTTATTTGGTGTCAGATTGGATGCTGTGCAGTAATTATAGCACATGGGTGAGATGTCAGCAATGTCCTACAGTTGTCTCTTTCCACCCACACACTGGCCCAAATTGTCCATCTGGTGTCTAATTTGGAAACGATGGTGCTGTGAAGGTGCTGCCCATGTAATCTCAGGAGAGAAATGTGTGACTGAATGGGATATTCTGATACATACTGTCTCCGGATATGACTCATGGTTCAGAGAATGGATACCGCCACGTCTAGAATAATCTTTAATCCAAATGAAAGTGCAAAGCAAAGCAGCTCAGGAGGAGAATATTTGTCAAAGACTAATCCCTCACTCAAAAAGACATTAGGAAGGTTTAATATGAAAAGGTATGGATGAGATATTAGAAGTGACGATGCATACCTTAACATCAGACGGAGGTGCTCCTGGTCCCCAATCACTTCGTATTTAACTGAGAAGACCAGGTGGCCCAGAGCGCTGTCCATTGTGTAGTAATTAAAATGCTCCTAATGACAGGAAGGGAAGAAAGAGTGTGAGAACACATTTATCACACACACACACACACACATACACACACAATTGAATAAATGCACACAGACATGTGTCTGCTACAAGGTCACACTATGAGACTCATCCATTATGAGGATTTCATTAGCTAAACACATTATGTCAAATTAAGGGCAAAACTAATATGTCTTCTTTAGAGCTAAGCTCTAAAATGCATACAGGGACATGCATAAACCTTCTTGGTGTGACACTAGTCATGCGTCTTACTTTGGTAAAATGGATTTTCCAAATCCCCAGTGGAAGGTTTTTTTGTTCAAATGCAAATGTTGTTGCACAAATGCAAAATACAAGCCTGATACTTAGGACTCAACACAGAGAAAAGTTACAAAACAGTGTTCTTGTCTTTTATCTTTTTTATATGGATTGAAAATAGTGCAGTACAGTGTAGTACAGTCTTACCTTTCCCATGAAATGTTTCCGGAAGATCCTGGCTGTAGTGTTGGTTTCCAGCTTTATGTGGGACGTAGGAGACAGCAATTGATCCAAGTCATTTCCGTTGCTCAGCTCGTGGTTGGTGCCTTCGATCCAGTAACCTCCAAACTGAGGCAGCAGGATCAGAGGAAAAGGGCTTTTCCTGCCTAACACCTAACCGAGAGAGCAATCACACTTGTGAAGCTGTGCAACAGATTTATAAAAAAAAAAAAAAAAAAAAAAAAGGAAATGTGACTGAGACCTGTCCCTGGGTTATACCGTACCTCATGAACACTGGGGTATGGGATGTAGTCCTCCTCAGTCTGTTAAAATGAACCAAACACACACACACACACACACATGCTATTGTAGTTTACACTAATAACATTTTAACAATATAATATTCAGAAATTGGTGACAAAGTTGGACTTAACAATCAAGTGTGAATAATTTCATACAAAACTGCCACAGGACAGAAACTATTGCTCAGCACCAACACATTTCATCTGATTGCAACTCTATTAGTTGGTGTCTGAGAGAAGGCTTATTGCTGTAGGAACTCAATGCTTATCAGTCTGCCTGATAACTCGCTTTCCATCTGAAGATGTCTGAGCACCAACAATAGGGGCTGGAAACAATAGGGGCTGTGTGAGAGGTGAGTATGTGTGTGTGTGTGTGTGAAGGGCATACTTTAAGGGGTGGAGGAAGGGTACACCGCTGTTCATCCATTCTGTTGCTCTGAAACATAGCAAAAAACATACAACACATCAACATCCTCTTTGCCACAATCTGTTCACATCTCATTCACTACTTAAAAAAATATATCTAATAGATTAGATATGTTATTAGCTGTAAAGGGTAATAAATATGAATTTGATGTCATATTAATGACAGCATTAACAGTAGGGTGATGTAACAGATAACATTTAGTCTGTCACTGTCAACATAACACATGTATGAATACTGAACAACATATGGAAATATTCTTTTGTGTCATTCTACAGGACAAAGAACCAGTATGTTTAAAAATATTTTTTCAAAAAGTCTAAATATGAAAAGGTTAAGCTTTATTAAACTGTAATTAAGTACAAGTAAATATATAGGTAAAATGACTTGCATTGATGGATTTAGAGAAAATAGTGATGTCATAACACCTATTTAAAGGCAGTGATGGAGCATTTTGTGAGCCACCTAATGTCAGTTATCAGGATTGTGTGAGATGCTTTATGAAGTCAATAGCCTTGTATAAATGAAAAAAAACCCTGATAATGTCACTTATGTAACACATACATAAAACCTTTTTTTTTTTGCCTGTTTTTAAATTTTGTTTGCATTCATTATTCTTTTTGTCCTCACTATAGGTATGATGTTTATGAATTATTGGTCCCCCTCCAGTGTACGCTCATCAGCTTTATGAATCAATTATCATAATTACAAGTCACAGACTTTTAACTCTTTCATTTATTTTAATGCCTTTGGCATGGTGATCATGGTGATCAATTAACTTTAATTACGTTCAAGGCAGTGAATGATAATATCATCTGTTCATATAACCCAATGGATTTTTCTATAAATGTAATTCAATACTTATGCATGTTATACGTTTTTATGGAGATACCTTTCAAATATTGTATAGACATACCCAAATGTTATAAAAAGCAACCACAAGTAGATATGAGATTAAAAGTGTATTGCAAGGAGAAGTGAATATCAGTAAGTGTAGAAAAGAGTGAAACAATGAAAGAAATTACACAATTAATACAGAACTGTCAGTGTTAGATATTAAGAAAAATTGATCACCGAAAGTATAGAAAATCTTTGACCTGACAAATTTGACATACTTTCATACACTTTCATACATTGGGGACTTGCACACGTGCGTACTGTATATCCAGTCCAAACCATCATGCTGTGTGTGTGTATTTGTATGGGCTCAGATGCTACTGATATGTCTGATATGCTGGTGTGTCTGTGTTTGAAAAGCACAAGGTCGATATTCAGATTACTGGATTTTTGGTTTATCTGATGACACTGCAAACAGGTATTTTTCTCATTTTGTGATAACAGCTGTTTTTTGTTGGAGTGGAATGTCTATGATGTGCTTTCTTCTTTGCAGTCCCATTCTTAATTTTTTTTTCACTGGAATGCATTCTAGCATTACAGCTGCACTATCCATCAGCCCTGTTCGGATGGTATTACAGTCCCTCCAGGATTTTGCAATCACAGAAAATAACGCAAAATCAAGGAATCTCCTTGCTTGCAATTTTTCAAAATTACCGCAGATTTGGGACAAGATGTGTCATATGACATCATCACAGTGTGCCATGTGACATCATCACAATTCGCATTCAGCCAAAGCTCTCTTCAGTTCACATGTGTTGAACATAAATACAGCTAAAAGGTTTAATTTACCAACAAACATCATTGCGAAAGTCCGTGCAAAACTATTTTCTGTGATTGCGATTTCGCCAATTCAAGCACAAAAACTCAGTTGCAAAGTTTCAAAAAGTATTTTTGGCCATAACTCAACAAAATCCTTTATGGGCTGGTGTTAGTTTCCCAAGATGATGTCTACCATCATAATACTCACACATCTAAATTTAGGCAATAGAAAGATTTTGTTGCAGGTTTGTGTCACACATGGTGATACAATCATATACTGGATGAAATTATTAACAAAACACTACAGTCATGATACTGTGGCATACTGTAAGTGAATACAAAATGTGGCCTGTAGCAATCATTTTTTTGATTGACTTCAAATGAAATAACACTCTTCCAAAGCATACATTATTTTTGGACACTGGAAGTATAAACACTTTCTTCATGTAACAACTTCAAATATGACTAAATATGATGTGTCATTATTTCTGCTCTGATCCAAAACAATTGATTGTATAATCAAAAAGATGTGGGTAAATTTATCAGACCAAATCTTATACCAGTCTTCTATCCAGACAAAACTAAAATGATCAGACAATTATTTGACCAGATGTTTATCCAATTGGGACTCAAATTTTCAGATCGTTATTAGACCAGATGTCTACCCAATTGGTACTAAAATAACACAAGTGTTTTTAAAAGCCAGTTACAATATATTGTAGGTTGGAATTTTCTCAAAGGTGGATGGATTAAAAAATTAACGGAAATGAAATCACTGAGTACAGTGCCTGTAATAGATGCAGAACTACAACCATCCAAATGGGGTTATAATATATCATGCAAAATAAAGTTATTGTTATGCAAATGTCTATCACCTATTTGTGAGCGATGAATAATGAAAATGAGTAACTGCTTTCATAAGTCATAAGTTTATCATAAGTTTATTACTCAGCCGTGTTACACAAAGCTGTCTGCAATGATGACCAATTTGGTCTTCTTCTAAGTGTACAGATAAACTTATTGATGAAGAACCAAAATCTTGCACATTAGAAAGCATAAGACAACGTAATGAAACAGGGTTTTCTCATTATCTACAAATCTTTCCTTTACAAGAAGTGGAAAGTAAACATGTCGTGTCTAGAAAACCAGTTCTGAGAGCTGGTTCTGAGGTTAGTGGAAGACATCTAAGATGAAGAACCGAAGAGCGAGATTTAAATAATAAAAGCAATACTTTACCTGTATTCTTTCAATCATTTCAAATAAATCAGTAGTCTGAAAAAGGGGGGAGAGGAAATGAGATGAGTGAGGACTTTGATGATAAAACTCACATATGAGAGCTGAACCCAAGAGTGAAGACAGTGAACACACTGCAGCTCTTTTAATCAGCTACCTGCACTGAACTCTGCTTCACCTGATTACGCCACTATAGCTCTGCTGTATTAAGGTGACCTTACTGGCCTTCATTTCTACAAATGACATCAAAAGATTATATTTTTTATTTAATGAAGCACAGAAGTGTCTAAGAACAGGAGGAGCTGGTGCTGAGGTTGTTGGAGAGCGATGTTAGTAGCAATAAGTCAGCATTAGTGGTCAGCAAAGCCCCTTGCTTATCTTTAGTGTTAAAACACTGATTCGATGTTAAATCACTTGTGTTATATAACCATAATCACATCATTATACTACAATGTTTTGTAAAGTTAGGGCATGTACACTACCGGTCAAAAGTTTGGACACATTAGGTTGGTTATTTCTGCCCTGCTGTTTTTGCTTCTCCTTTTAAAATTTTATCATGTATTTCTGGCATGAACTCCAAGCTTTGTTTCCCAGTGCCTTATTACTGCTTCTTTGTTTTACTGTCTTTAACCCATACCAGTGTGTTCCTTTCTGTAATATTAATTATCCTAGAATTTATATCGTTATCCTAACACTTGTCTCAATCACCCCAGTATTCCAATATGAGTTACTTTATATTATGATATCTATATATATATATATATATATGATATATATTATCATTATAGAATAATAAAAAAATGAAATAACAAAAAGAAAACTCTTCTATACACAGGCATGTTCAAACTTATAAGAGAACAAGCTGAAGTATAGGGGCTTCATGGGTTTGAGTTCATTTCCTCATTCCACACTCTGAGGGGAATTGTTTAGACTTTTTCACATTAGATTCACTGAATGTCATAGTGCATGACACTGCACAACCCTCACGTTTACGCACAGCAATGCGTAGACAGCTGACACGATACCAGTGTGTTTCCGGGAGGGATGTGTCGAATGAATTCTGCATGAATTTCTTCCCATTCGCCCAGGCAAACAGATTGTGTACCGTCTCACATTGTTTGGGTACATTGTGCTAGTCCTCCTCCATATGCAAACAGACCCTACTGCCTTGAAAACAAACACCTGAGAAATTCAACTCAGCAAAATAACAATTTCATAACCTCGCTGGTAGAGAAAAAGAAGGAAACATAGAGAGTGTGTGTGTGTGTGATGAGAAGCTGATGATCTATTTAGTGTATTGATCTATGGAGGGTTCTCATACCTCTCAGCTATCAAACAACAAACTGAAACAGCAGGCAGTGAGGCTTTATCAAAGACTAATAGTAAAACTCTGCACCATATGCTGTTCCTGATCCTCAGCTCAGGTGATCCTCCTTCAGCAAACAGTGCCTGAGTCATGAATACTGGTGGCTTTAAAATAATACAAAGCAAATACAAAGCTAAGAACACAACAATAAAAAGTGGTCCCGGACACAACTATTACATGGTAACCATTACTTTATTGCTCTGGATAATTTTGCAGACTGTAAAATAGTGCAAAAATTGTGATATGTCACAATTACTTCTCTCTATGTACAGCAGAGATGCTATGGGACGAAATGCTTTTTTAATCAACCTGACTAATCAGAAATTGATCTTTAGCCTGCAGTGGTCAGAGTCTGATATAATTCAACACATTTTCTCAGATCAACATCACTTCTTATTCCCTATTTTTGCTCTCTGACTGCTGTCAGCTTCAAAGATTTACTTACAGTTCCAGGTCTTTTCCAGTGTCCCACTGTCACGTGGACTGAACTTTTTATATCCATTCTGAAATGATGTCCAGTGTCTCTTACACACCCACAGACAAAAAAAAATACTTTACATCCAGTCCAGACTAGTTCAGAGCCTCCAATAAGACCTCCTGTTTCCGTCCGATTGAGAAGAAAAGTCCAAAGTGAGAACCAGCAGAGTGTCCCATCACAGCAGCGTGAGAAAGCCTCTGATAGAGAACGTTGCACTGCTCTGTGAGGTGTGTGTACCTTGTATGTGTGTTTGTGTGTATGAGCATGAGGTTAGGGCCAATATTTCTCTTTTCCTCTCTCCAGACTGGTGTGGGAATTGGCAAGGCAAGTCTTGCATTCCTTTCTCACAGAGCAGCTCTTTTTATACTCTCTCTCTGAGGTGTAGAGGTGGAGCTGAGACTCTGGTTATACTTCAACAAGCCTGCGCGAAACCCACCCAACGGAGCTCTAATACTCTGTGCCACACCAACAGGTGCTGGGCATTTTCTTTATATCAGTTTTTGGAGCTGCATATGAAAAACCGGTGCACGATGAGATATTATCTTTACGGCTAATGAGCTCAGATTCTTACTCTGAGACACTCAATCAAAACACTTTCTGTTCTGTTCAGGTCAAAATGACCCATTTTGAAGTCTTTCTAAAAGTGGAACATTATATGAATAAATCACTACTTAACCACTTTCCCACTATAAACCTTGCTTGAGATTACTATTAGCTCATTTTATCCTGAAGGCAAGAATGTCAACAAGTGAAAATGAGTGCTACATAGAGGGAAAATAGAGTCCTCCAAGGGCTGTTTGCGTCAATACTGGCTGTATTGTGCATATAGTGTATAATGGTGATAAGGTAAAATGGTTATTTTAAAATAAATTTTACATTTATATTGCTATCAAAGCAGAATAAATGACACGAGACTCACAGTTAAGCCAAGAATTAATGTTCTTGGCAGAGAATCCTGACTTTGAATCTTGAGAGAGAATCCTGACTTTGAATCCTGACAGAGAATCCTGACTTTGAATCCTGACAGAGAATCCTGACTTTGAATCCTGACAGAGAATCCTGACTTTGAATCCTGACTTTGAATCCTGAAAATGAAGATGATGATGAATTTTGAAAACCAATGCCAGGCTTCTGGCAGATATGAGTATATACTGAAATCCAAAACTGTAAGACTATAACAACCCCAATAAATGGTTAAAAAAACAAAAAACATTGATGTAGAAAGCCATTTTACATTGGGGGTGCTGGAATTTCAAGCAGCACGCATGTGGTGTGTGCTATCTATATATTATTATTATTAATTTCGAAGGTGCAGTTAAAAGAATACTGAAAGTGAAGGATGCTGCAGCTTCCTCAGCACCCCCACTTCCTGTGTCCTTGCAAAAAAAAAAAACCAAAAAAGTCACCAGAACAGCTTCAATGTTTCAAATGCTTCAAAGCTTTATGATGGTAGTATAGAGCATGGTCTAACATACCGTTCCAAAATCTCCCATATTTGTTCAATTGGGTTGAGATGAAGGCCATAGGTGACCAATCATTATAGTTCTGTATTGCTTTGTTTGTATTTGTATTTGCTGTGACTCTTTCCTAATAAGGGCACAAGTGAATTCAAAACCTGCCAGCACAATGCCTCTACAACATAGCAGAGCCACTGGTTTTCCATTAATTTGTCACCTGTCTATGTTTAGATAACTAATGTTAGAAAGTAATGCTAGTTGTGGAAACTGTACAATAGCTATGCCTACTCGTTATGCCGCTATGTTGGCTACATAAGTAGGTATCTATATAATTATAAAGACAAAACATATGTATGCAACACTTATACTGTATGTAGAGCTATGGCTAATATTTACATTGATGTAGTGTAGAAATGCACATCCCCCCAGTACGAAACAGTGTACGAATCAGTATGGAATACATATGAATGAAGAAATCAGATGGACTCCTTTGGTGGTTACTTTTGGCAGAAGTTAGCAAGAATTGCTAACATTTCTTACAGCCACGTTAAATGAATGATTCCACTGGTGATGTGGCTGAGACATTGCATAAAAAAAGAAATGGCCACTAATGAGGAATTAGCACTGCAGCTCTTTCTCCTGATTACAGGTTTGCCTGCACCACCCAAGTTAATCCCTTTTTTTGCGTTTCAAATTCAAATGCAAATAAAATGCAGAAAGAAAAAAGAACACCAACATGGAACAACGACAGAGCAGAACAGAACCCAGTGTCTGCTTATTGATTCTCCACAATGAGATGGTGCTCCACCTGCAGCTGAACATATCTTTTTAATAAGACCATAATAAACATAATGTTGATGTCTATCGTGGGCCATCTAGTTCCGTGGAAACAAGGAACTGCAATCATCTCATAAAAGGATTTAGGATGAGAGTATCCTGTGTTGTAGATATGCTCAGAAAGTACACACAGACACACATTATTGCACTGTACAAACAGTGATGACTAGGTGCAGCTCAATATCAGGCTCATCACTGGTACACGATAGCCATCTAATCCACTCTTAATTGATAACACAGAGCCATTTTTTCTGTACACACAGTCATTTGTGGTGTATACAGCCCATTCCTTACTTCATTGACCAACATGGGTAGTGCATAACATAAAAACCCTGCAATATGTAAACCAATAAGCATGTACAATTTAAACTGTTTGTAGTATAAAAGATCAAGCCCCCCCCCCCAAAGAAAATCTTGCATAAGTTTAGCATCAAGTACGCCCTTCTAACGTTAATAACTTATACTAAACTAGCATGACTTAGACATGATATAGTTTCCATCATATGGAGTATACAGAACTAATCCTACCATGTACCATGGAGAAGTCTCATTACCTCACTTTCTTATTGGGGGGAGTTCCTCAGAGATCAGTACTTTGTCCACTCTTGTTTTTCTTATATACTAAATCACAGGACTTAGTGTTCTCATCTCATAACTCCTACCACTGCTACACTCATGTCATGCAATATTATTTCTCTTTTCATCCATCCATTCCCAAATCTTGAATTTACGTATGGGTATAGATCATGGGATCAACTTGCACAATCACATCAACTAGCACATCCTGCATATTTTTTGTTGGTCACATCACTAGAATACAGAATAATACAGAAGCCATTTAAATTCTCACACAACTCTAAATCTACCACAGGACCTCTCCCCTAATAATTCCTAGTAGTTATTAGTAGAAATGGTAGGCCTACTTATTTAAAAAAAACAAAACATTGCATTGGCATGGAAAATAAATTTCATACAGTGGTTTAGTATATATAGTATAAGATGCAAATATCAGTAAATATTATAAACATATCACCACTATAATACAGTGTAATACAGTGATCATAACATTTCATTTCATGGTGTTACTAGCAAGAAAACATGAACATGCCATGCCACAAATATGCTTATTTGTGTTTTAAATAGGTGCCAATATAAAAGCCACATTGATCAACATGACAGCATGATGGATGCGGTGTAATATGAGCTTGAGATAAGTTCCAAATTGAAATGCTAACAAATGTAAATAATGCTAATAATCTGACAGTTTTGTTTATTATAAAATATTCCACAAGTCTAAATTATATATACAGAGCTACATTACAAATAACAAATAAGAAAAAGGGAGAACTCCATCTTTTTCTGAGTCCATTCCAAGTGGGGGTGAGACCCCAAGTTTCAGAACCTATGGTCTAGAGAGAGAGAAGCCCATGGTTTCATGGTATGATGAAATTAACATGTGACTGTGAGGAGTCTGGGTACTGTCTCAAAGACACAGCAAACCTCCTCGGCTGTGATATAGCTGTCTTAAAGATGCATTGCTTAGCCTTCTGGATCATGTGCAAAGTGGTAGAATGCATCACAGGTCCTGCTAACCCTAACCCTAACTCAAAGTGTCATGCTAATTGCTATGTTGCTCCATTTGTCTCGCAGCTCCTGAAATCTTTCCTGCAAATCACTGTCTATTGTTCTGACTTCTATCTAAACCTGAATCCACAGCCTTAATTAAACTCTATATTGTTAATAATGAGTCCTAATGTGTCAGAGGTTATACAATTGCTGCTGTCCTTATAGTGCATTCACCCTAATTCATCAGTGTGTAGTCAGATTACATCAGCAGTACAAATCAGCATACAGGATAGCCATGAATGCCATTTGAGATAATAAAGCCGACTGTCTGTATTTAACTAGATAAAGGTAATCCACGGAGACGTGCTCTGATAAATGGCATTACTTAACGCCAGGAGAATGACGTAATTCTCAGGCTCATAATTTGATCAAAGTTATATTCATTGGTGGCTTGTCCCTAGTGGCAGCCAATATTAATCTTCATAAAGTCCTCATTCACAACTCCATATATTTTTAATTCTGTTGAAATACTAATGACCTCTTTTGAGTGACCAACTATCTAAAAAATGGTAGCTATTTGACAGATATAAGAGGATGTTCCACTGATTTGGTCACCTTTCTACAGATGTTGTGCAATCATGAGGCAGCATGCTTACTGCCCCACTTAACTCCATAGAGTTATTATTGTACCTTGTGAGCAAAAATGGGAAAAAAGGGGAAAAAATCATGTTGCCCCATGCTCAGAAGAGGAACAGAGGGTAGGATAGAGTTGCTAAATTGGGTTAGTTTAAAAATATGGTCTCCAAGATCCAAGATCTTGGATCCATATAGCCAATGCTTGGAATTAACTAATTCATATATATATATACATATATATATATATATATATATATATATATATATATATATATATATATATATATATATATATATATATATATATATATAAACATGGTATGATGTATTGCAAAGATTGATTGACAAAAAGAGGGATTATGGAGTGGATAATATCTGTCCAACAGAAATTCATATCTGCACAGTGGTGCAAAGGCTGAGAAAGAAAAAGGCAAATGTGTCTCTATTTTGCAATGCCCACATTTTTGGGCTAGTTTCATGACTTTTGTGTAGTTTCACTAGATGGCAGCCTGTACCATAAGTCAAGTATGATAGCCTCTCAAATTAATGTCATTATTGTTGTCCAAACCAAAATCGATAGTCACAAGACGCTGAGAGTTATGGTGCTAGAACAAGTAACACTGATCGGGGAGGAAACTTACGAAATCTTTACTTTTAAGATTAAGATTTACAAATCCAAGGAGATTATTCTGCAATTATTCCCCAATTAGTCTTACAATATTCTCAGATTACTCACCAATTATTATATGTCATAAATCCAATATTATAATTATAAGAAAGCAATATAGCTTTCACATTCCTTGGGCTTTTAATGTTTTGCAACCCCCTCTGCTCTGTGCCAGATTTTAAGATCTGGACTTGTTGTTGTCTTTGATGCTTGGGAGCCAATTTCTAGCAGTTTGTCATAACTTCAAAAACTGCTGAGCTGCTAAATACAGGTACTCCAGGCCTAGATGTCTGGGTGCAAAACAGAAAATCAATTTAGCCATGAAAGCTCGTTCTGAAGTGGGCATTTTGGCTGCTTGAATTTCGAAGGAATATGACACTAAATACTTCTTAAAAATAAAACAAATCACATAATCTGTCACATCCTTCACTCAAATAGTATAATGACTACCAAAAACCAAAAAGTCTTTTCTCTGTAAGTTTTTCAGTCATAAAAGTCAACAATAGTTCAGCAGAGTAAACAAATGCTCTTCAGAGAGTGAGAGAATGAAGAAACCTTTGTTTTTTTGTATATAATTACACAGACTGGGAATAAAGAATTACATGAAAGGAATCATTAATTAAGGATGGACCTGATTTCAGAATGAAGATTATCAGTCCCCTCTCTGACTTTAAGTCTTTCTCTCTTTCTCACACACTCCCTCCTCCATGGCCTTCCATGGCTCAGCATTAATTAAATCAGTGATACCATAGCACTGTCCTTTGGACCTCCTTTATCCTAATCATGGCTAAAGTGTCTGGTGGAGTGAAGGCCTGAGAGCTCAGGCTGAAAATAGTGAGTCAAACTCCATCTTACCTCCAGCCACAGACAGGCCCATGGGCACCGGGTCCTGGTCTGAGCTCTCTCGCCACTAATTAACGTGTTTACAGCCTACGCTCTCTGCTTGTTTATTGATATTAGACATTATTATTCTCCATGCACTCCTGTTAGCATACTGGCCCTGACCATGCCAGTCTAGCAATTCGTGTTATCTTTCCAGAGCAGGTGGGGATGAATAAGTGAGAAATTCCCTTCGCGTGAAGAACAACAGGGGCTCACAGATAGGCATCACAGCCATGTGGTGTGTACTGACCGCAGAGAAAGGAAAGCAGAAAGCAAATAGGACTGTTAAATTCTCTTTCGCGAGAGCTTAATAGCAGCTGTCCATACATGACTTACATTTAACTGACTGATTAAAATTACAATCAGAGGCACGGCTGATTCAGTTCTGCAGAGTGATATAATGTTGAATGTCGAAACAAAGTAGAATAAATGCAAAACACTTCATTGAGTAGTTAAATAGAGAAATGCATGGTCTATATTTTAAAGAATGAGTGATTTATCCAGTAGCTCACTGACATCATCTATGTTCTCTCCTGTTAATTTTCAGGCTCAATTCCCTTAGTCTAGGAGTCACATGCATCAGATTACATGTAGATATTTCGGTCTCTGCACTTCAGTCATAATGCCGTATCCTCTTCCGTATAGTCTCGCAGAGCAGAATTCCAACTATTGTTAGAGAGTCTCCCTCAACATAGTTGAGGCTATTTGACTGGCATTGCAAATGACCAGCCACACCCTTTGTTTTTCCCTACCAGGACATCAGACATACAGGCAACATCCTGGAAACAGCATGGTTTGCCACAGCCTCACATCTAAAGAGTCTGAGGCTAGGATTCAGTGAGCCAGTGGAGGTTGAGGAGACCCCCCATACAATGTAAAGGACTTTGAGTGTCTAGAAAAGTGCCATATAAATGTAACTACATAACATGTAAATACATTCTGGTCACTTGCATTGGAAACATTTGGAAATATAAAGACACCTGAATACAAGGAATGGATAATGACGTTCGAGTCAGTATTAGATAACTGCCTGCATATTTTGTTTTGTTTTGGGGTTGCATAGTCTATATTACCCAAATTCCTTCATGTTTAGTAATCGCTTTATCCTGGTCATGGATATAGTAGATAGTGGGAACACTGGGAATGAGGCAAGTATACATCAAGGATGGAACAGCAGTTTGTTGCAAAGCACCGTGCAAACACACACTATGACTTACACCTAGGGCCAATTTGGAATAGGCAATCCACCTACTATCATGGTTTTGGGAGATGGGGGAGGTACCTCACATAGACAGTAATCTGAGTTCAGGATCGAACCCTGGAGCTGTGAGGCAGCGCTGCCCTCTGTGCCTAAACACAGCCAGTAAATAAAACTGTATGAAATATTTGAACCCACAGCACTTCTGTGAGCAGATGATATAAAAAATAAACAGTTGTGTGTAACCCATAGGACAAAATGGCTAAGAGAGAGAATATTAACATATACCAACAAGACAATAAAGCCCTGATTTCCTAAAGGCCTGTCTGTGTAAGCCTGTGCAAACCTGACAACATCCGTCTTTTCTGTTTGACATGTTTGCTTAATGCATATGCAATCTGGGGCGTGTCGACCTAAAATTGCAAAATGAAACAGATTAAGTTAGCACCTGAAAATACAGTTGAAGTCAAAATTGCACCATTCTTAATTTGTTATCAGTATTATGCCTCAGAACAGAGCTGTCAAGGATAGCCTCATATTAGGATTTTGCAGTATGTTTGCACATCCGATACCAACAGCACTTAAATACAGCCTGTGAAAAAGGTTTCATTGGCACATACCTTCTAAACAAAAAAGACACTTGGATATTCTAAATAATGGTGTATTATTAACAATTTTCAATAGACCTCACCGCCTGTAATTGCTTTTTATATTGGATATGCGTATGCTGACATTCAGTTTCTATTTCATCTCCCTGGATCTCTCTTTGAGATCTGAACTTGCCATGACTACCAAGAGTAACTAGCCTAAGGAAAAGGAAAAAAAAATAAAAATCAATTCATCCCATTGCCATGCAGATTTTTTGGGATCTTAGTAATTCCTACCTAAGCGCAAAAGTGTGTTCAGTTTCACAGATGTTCTTTCTTACATTACCAAAAGTAACTAAATTGTGAATGTTAAGCTACAAATCAGTTTTGTATCCCCTTTACACTCCCATTTTAATCTGACTGTTTATTTGTATAGAAGTTTATTTAGTTTAGTTTATACTGTTTATTTTCCTTCTTTAACCCACAGACCATGCACAAACTTTGCACTCCAATGTGTGCAGATGAGAGCACAAGCTTTTGAGTTTTTGTTTTGTTCTAACATGTGCAAGGGTGAAAAACCATTTTAACTTCTTTATTGCCCTCTTATTTAAACACATACAATGCACTGTATACAGTAAAATAATTAGTAGATCTCTTGCAGGGCCTTGAGTTAGTGAGCAGGAAATGTGTTTTATGACACAGCCAGAACCCTAGAGCTTTGAGCAAATTGCCAAGCCATTGGTGTGAAATAAAGAAGCTTTATAATGTAAATTATTTCAACAATTACATGTTTGTCTCAAAGAACAAATAGTGTGTCTGAGGAACTGAATAAAACCAGGACAGATGTTTTAAAAAAAGAAATCATACAGCACTGGATTAACTCACTCTCATGTCAGTAATTTGTATCAGTTGTTAGTACCATGCTAGCAAAGTTAATACAATTCATGCCATGGCAAAGGTTGTCCTCAAAAGCTGAGCCATCTGTAGGAAGACTTTTGGTAATGTTGCAGGCAATAGATTAAAGTTCAATGGGGAAAGGCAAAGCTAAAGGCATCAGGGAGGATTTAAGGCTTAGTGTTAAAGGCAGCGGTGTGTGTGTGTGTGTGTGTGTGTATGTGTGTGTGTGTACTTGAGTACCTTTAGGAATGCAGGGGCAGTGTAGGGCAGCGGAGCCTGGAGCAGTGTGGCGTCTAGAGTGCTAGAGATACGTGGCTCTCCTCCATCCTGTTTCCTGAAAACAGAGAGCGACAGATGCAGTGCTGTTCAGTGCTGCATCACATCTCACGCACAAACGCACACACAGTGTATACATAGATAGACACAAAGACTGTGAGGTCACAGGAGGGGAAGCTTTATCAATGTAGCAGCCTGGGGGATGACATTTGTATTACTCCATGCAGCTGTGTTGGAAGCACCTCCCAGCAGTCTTTGCTCTTTCGTTAGCAGATTCCAGGATCTGTATGAGTTCTTCACATGGGGAGGATGAGCAAGAGGTATCTGCTGCAGGGGAGAGATGAGTAATTCAATTCGGTTCTTCTCTCTTCTGCCTTTTTTTTTTAATTTTATTTATTATTATTTTTTTTTTTTACATCTGGTCATAATTAGATTTTCAATTATTCTGAGACTGAGACAAAACAGGTTGTATTACAATGATGTATGATTCAGTAGCCATGTGAGTGAGCTGCTGAAGCATGACCTTCAATTTCCCATCAGAAAACAACAGTGGTATGATCCTCAGGCTGAAAGATATCCCTCTAATTCAGCAGGAACCTAAAGAACTGGACGTCCTCTTCAAGGGATCAAGTCTTTTCCACATCAAGCAGCACAAATGAGGTTACTACAAAAACACTGATTGAGGTAATATAAATCGAATACAAATGCATACCATTCATCTCATCAGACACCGTGGATTTAAATGCAGAACTTCTGACTCCAACTTAAATATATAAATATTTTTCCAAACTTTATGTAGTATAGAAAGGAACAAATGAACACTGCAGGCTGTTACCAGAGCCAGTACTGAATAAAACAGACTGAAAAGAGCAACATTCTACCTAAGATCTTCTGAGAGCTCTTGAACTATGATGATGCAGCACTTTCCCTCTGAGTGCATGTAAGTGTATATGTCTATTTAGACATAAAATGTTCAAGCTGATTTGCTAACAGGGTCTGAAGAGGATAATTTTTTTTACATGAGTAAAATAGCATGTCTTGTCAGTGATTTGTGTGTGTGTGTGTGTTTGCCTTAATGAAGATGTTATATTTTTGAAAGTGACTTCATGACCTCAGTCTGAATTTATTGTGTGTGTATATAATAAGACAACATGAGCTGGTATTACATTTGTGTAAATCAGTTTCTTTCATTTTAATGATTGAATTAAACTATTATATCTCAAACTATCAAATAAATAATAAGAATATTCCTTGAAATGATGACTTAATCTTACCACTGACTTTATATTTAGTATTCACTGAACATTCACACCTCCAAAACAACAGCATTTAAACACGGCCTGTGAAAGAGGTTTCATTTACATATGTTTTGATCAGGTCTACTTTCTTTCATTTTGCATTCATATAATATTTTATATAGCAGCTTTTTAGTCATCTGAGCCTTTAAGTAGCGCTATACTCAATGTGCAATTATGCATATGTATGATATGTAAGTTTCAGTTTTACTCTTCTGCAAGTCCTTGAAATCAAGCTTACCCAGGCATGTAAAAAAATCATTTAAATATTGTTTCCCCCCCTACCTGTGAAATTAGCATTTTTTTGGTAAATTGCCTGCAAATGCACGCAAAATTTATCAGACTGCACAAGCAAATTTGTGCTTTATTTTTTATTTTATTTGGGATCTTATTATATCACGTGCATTCACTTAAGTCCAAATGGAAAAAATGCATATGAAAAAATGCATGTTAAAATGCGGCCATTTTATAGCGTGTATGCATATATTTTTAGTTGGAACACTTTCTCTTCTTTCCACAGCCATTTGGCACTTGTTTTTGGCTAGTTGCTTGAAATATAGTATTGCAGCACTTGTCAGTGTCACTGTTGACTCCTCAAACAGCTCTATGATTATATTTGATTCCCATTTTCAACCTGAAACAACCTTAAAATGATTTAAAATCTCAAATAAACCAATTTAAAACACTATTATCATTTTTTCCCCCACTTTCACATATTAAAGTTATCTGATCCTCTTTGCTGTGCTCTGCAGCACTGAAATCCATCTTGGAAACAAACCTTAAGGAAGCTATCTCTGGCGATCAGGTCTTGACTAGGATGTTGCACGTCCTTCATCAGTTACATTAGACCTTCCCTGCCTGGCAAATCCATTCATCATGGAGCAGACAGGCATTTTCGTGTGAAATACGGTTATTCTCTGAAATGCCTCCTTTGGGTTGTATCCTCCTGAACCTTCATTATCATAAACAGCAGTGGAAATGCCAAGCAGAATAGAATGCAATACAGATCTCATTGACTTTCAAGTTCCCTTATAATGCACATAAGGGGGTTTCTATTAAATAATACTGTCTTTCTGCTTTCAGAGCCTTCACAGCACTTTCATAGAACTTCATGTAAAACAATGTAAAATCTGTAAGGCACGCTGAGCTAAAACAGACTGACAGAAAGCGGCATGACCTTGAGTAAACTTCAGGCAGGAGCCAAAACAAACTCTTCAGGTTGCCTCCATCCTTCATAATGCTGTCTGAAAGTCTGAATCGTAAACCAGAGCCTGCCAAATGGATCATCATTTACTGATCATCTCTATGACTAATGATGAAATAAATGTATTATGGTTGAGGCTCAGTACCATGGTGTTAACTCCAAAATTAACCCTCAAAGGATAATACATACAGTTCCCTTCATTAATATTGGCACCCTTGGTAAATAAGAAGGCTGTGAAAAATTGTCTTTATTGTTTAACCTTTTGATCTTTTGTTAAAAAAAAATAAAATAAAATTACACTGCGCTCATGGATATCAAACACAACACAGTTTTATAAAAAAAGTACCTTTGTTAAATATAGGTGTGCAACAATTTTTGGCAGCCATACGCATTCATATGAGAAAAATATATTTGAATTATATTCTCTGTTTCACAGTGATATAAATATGAGGTAACACATAGGCCAACTTCTCTTAGTCATTCGTCACAATGCGTAAGACCAAGGAATATAGCTGTGATGTGCAGCAAAAGGTTGTTGAGCTTCACAAAATGGGAAGTGGCTATAAGAAAATAGCACAGCATCGACAATGTCCACTTCCACCATTAGGGCAATAATTAAGAAGTTCCAGTCAATGGGAAATGTTATGAATCAACCTGGAAATGGACGTGTGTCTATATTGTATCTGTGAAGAGGATGGTTTGAGTGGCCAAAAAATCTCCAAGGATCACAGCTGGAGAATTGCAGAATTTAGTTACATCGTGGGGTCAGAAAGTCACCAAAACTACAATCCAATATTGAGTTAAGATCAAAAGGTTAAACAATAAAGACAATTTTTCACAGCCTTCTTTGCTCATATTTACCAAGAGTGCCAATATTAGTGGAGGGCACTCTAAATACAAAATGTATGGCTCATGAATCAGTGTTGTAGCTGATATACTACCAAATGCACACTTGAGAACATGCATTACTGTAGTAGAAGAGGGTTATTAATTTCTCCTTGTTCATCCTGATATGACATAGTAGAAATTCCCATTAGGCTCCCAATAGCCGCTTTTCCACTGCTACTTTTCTACAGCCTATAACACCCTACTGTGGGAAGGGATAAGGTGTCTTTGTAGCACACAGTCCACTGAAAAAGTAATTACTGGAGAACGGCTTCAGCTGCTCCTCTCTCTGTGGGATACAATTCTTTACTCTATTCTTTATTCTTTACTGATCTTCATAATGTGACTTCAGTTCTTTCACTATTAGCACTATTATAAATTGATTATGACATGATATGATATGCTGAATTAAAACAAAGCATAAAAATCAAGGTTATGAAGAATATGTAAAATTTTAATTATATACAGCACGTGTCACATTAAATAATCTTGTATTTTTTCTATTGTGTATTTATTAAACTGTAATTTTCACCAGTGATTTTTCCATCTTTTGAACTATGGGTAAGATTTGAATAATTTAAATATGAATTTAATTCCAAATTACATGGTTATTATATAGTTATAGTTTTGAGATTAAAAAAATCTGAGCCATAAATATACAAAATCTTAAATAATTAAAAAAATTCAAAAATACAGAATGTATGCAAATTTGGCCAAAGGGAAAGCATCCGGGATTCCCAAGGAAATTGGCTATTTAAAGTGGTAGCCTATCACAGCTGTCTGCCGTGCTTCTGTCCATGAAGTAAAGATTAGAGTTATGTGGAGTCAAAATGGAAAATAGGAATCAGGAATAATTAGGTAAATGTATTTAATCTTTTTACTGTATGTTGTATACTTTATATTCTGTACCAGTAAAATTCATATTAAGTGTCTAACGTTGCCTATTAGCTAGCAAATTTTTCGACTGAACCTGTTATTTCAAATGTATATTTTTTAAGGCAAGTATTGTTAAATATTAAATAGTATTATCCCTAGCAAGTTCAAAACAAACAAACAAAAACTTTGGTAAAATGTTGGTAAAAGGTCATATTCAAAACTTCTGTCAGCTTCCATGCTCCATAGACAATGAGCTGCACTGAGGAAAAGCACATTGCATTCATTAAACACACACTTCACAGCTATTATCAACATCAACAGTGTTCAACAGCGTATATAATACACAGCCAATGAGATGGAAACGTGAGGTGATCAGCCCTCTCGATTTGTTATTTGTTATGCCGCCGTAATTGAAGGCGTGCATATATTAGGAGTGCTCATGGCAGTAAACAGGTGTTACTAAATGACAAATTCTCTTGTGATGAACATGTCAGCATCCTCTGCCAATGAAATTAGACATGCTCTTGTATGATTAATACACTTTTGTAAGCTGGCATTAATATCAGATGAAGGATTTCCTTTAAAAAAAATACCTTTATTCGTAAATATATAACATGTTTCAATGACAGTTTTTGATGTACAATTAATAAAAACATACAGAATAGCCAATAATAAATAATAATGGTGCACAAGCCCTCAACTGAAGCATAATTAGGTAACTATCTATTTGTAACTATTTTTGATTTATTTTTTTACTTAAATGTGCCAATAGAGATTTTTCAGCAGGCAAGCCATTAATCAGAGCCCTGCTAATCAGGAACCACTAATCTATACCAATTAATTAGGATTTGACTAAATAATCCTGATCTTTCCTCTCTCCTGGGAGTCCAAAAGTCCAAACACGTAAGTGGCACATGTGTACGTGACTCAGTCCTCTTCCTTGTGTGCAATGGACATTAATAGAACAACAGCCTGTTTTGTTTTTATCAAGTGGTTTGACTGACCAAATGTACAATAATATTAATAGAACACGGAGGAGTTGATTCTGGAGAAGTTAATTCAGCTGTCGAATGCAGGAATATTCTGTATATTGTAATTAGAGTGTAATGAAATAAAGTTCATATAAAAGAGTAAAAAACTGAAACGGTGTGATTTGACTGGATCTCTAAGGGGTTTCTTCTTCACGTATGCACATAAATTAAAGAAATATACTTTGGACCTGCGATTTTGAGTTGCATGAGCATCATGCATTATGGAGGTGCTCAATAAAACTGAGATAATAATGATGAGTCTTTATTGGTCATGAATACATTACAGCACAGTGATATTCTTTTCTTTGCATACCCCAGCATGTCAGGAAGTTGGGGTCAGAGCATAGGGTCAGCTATGATACAGTGCCCCTGGAGCAGAGAGGGTTAAGGCCCTTGCACAAGGGCCCAACAGTGGCAGCTCCGGGGCTTGAGCCCCCAAATTTCTGATCTGTAACCCAACGCCTTAACTACCATTTCCCAAATAATGATGACTGAAGTAGGACAAAGTACTGACTAACAGAGTGCCAATAATTGTTGCACACCTATATTTAACAAAGATTAATGAGAGATGACTGAGAGAAGCTTTTAAATCGACAGCAACTTGTTGAACCGAATACATCTTTTTTTTATCTATAATATTTCAGCTAAACGGGTTCTGACAGCATATTAATGAACTGTTTACCTTGCTTAGAGAGTGCAAGACTCGCTACAATACTCTCCAGATCCAAATAAATAATTGCTATCGCTCAGTCTTCCTCCTTCTCTCATTTTCCTCTGAGTAGACAAGCTCAGCTTTCTGGAAGAGACTTCAACTGAGAGCAAATGAGATATTAAAAGCTCTCCAGAGCAGAATGAAAATGAGACAGAGTGACTCACATTTTGTATGCGATGCACCCATCGCTACTGATCTACCCCCCCACCTTCCCACCCCCCAACTGAATGTGTCTGGAAGTAAATGTGATGCAGATAGAAATTCTGGAGTTAGGGGTAGAAGGTTGACAGCTGCACCTTGTGGTGGCTGAAAGTCCTAAAATAACACTTCTGAGACAGAAGTCTGACAGAAACTCTGATATAGCACGTCATTATCTGAGTACTTAATTACAGCTAATGAGGCTTGAACAGAACCTTGTTATTGCTCACCGATCTGTCTGTCCCACTGGAACCGAGTAATACTGCTGCTATGGAAAATCTGCCAGCCTCCTTCTATGTAGGGATGTGTGTGTGTGTGTGTGTGAGAGAAAGAGAAAGAGAGAGAGAGAGAGAGAGAGAGAGAGAGAGAGAGAGAGAGAGAGAGAGAGAAAGAGAGAGAGAGAGAGCAATGTCAGTGGGGACTACATAAAAAAAACCCACTGAATTGAATTGAACTGTGCAAGGTCACTGAGCGCAACACAGGGTTAGGAGTGTAAGGGCTATCTGGTTACACATCATGCTCCAAACAGGCACCAGACTCATGCGTATGATCTCAGCCTGTGCTGCATAAAACCCTGCAACAGCTGTCATCAACAAAAAATGAACCTCAATAACTAGTTTTGCAACAATCTGCTCCGAGCCTGTGCGTTGCTTCTCTGTTCGCTCAGTTACCCCAAAACTGAAAATTACAACCTCACCCAAACAATATAACAGCAGCAATACAAGCATCATCTCAGTGCGCCAGATGTTGACGCTCAAACATAAAAGCAAAAGGGGTGAAGAAGTTACTCACCGTGTTGCAGCAGTAGCAGTGCTTGTATGTTTCCCCAGCCAAGTCAGTGCAATCTCTGGTGCTGCTTTCAACTCTGCCACACACCTGCTAGCTGCTCGGTGCTCATCCTCCCTTCACTACGCCCCCTCTCCTCTCTTCTTTCCTCCACTCCACTGCTAGCTCCTCCTCCTGCCTCCCTCCCTTTTTCCTCTCTCGCTTTCTCTCTCTCCCCCCCAGAATGCCGCTGAGAGACTGAGTGGTGCCCGTACAAACTGTTTGATGCAGCCGTACTTTGCATTTAATTATGCTCTGCCATAATTAAACGCATCTCCCTATCAGCAACTGTTGCTTAGGTAACTGGAATCGGTAATGAAAATTAAACTCGCTCCTAAACACGTCTTTCACTTAATATACATGCGTCTCTGTCCGTCTTTCAGACACCCACATGCCTACATCTGTTTATATCTACTACATCCATCTGTTTCTCCTCTAAGGTTTAACCTGTCCTATTAGGATGAACAGAAAACCATGGAAACACTGCTGTTTACTAGATTACCTCACAAATATAGTACATACATTTTTTTTTGTTCAAGTCAACACCAACTGTGTTATCTCTTAGAAACAAACATTCTCCTATTAATATGTAGTGTAAGTTAGAGCAGCCTGTTCCTTTACCTTGAGTGCAAACGCAGCTGACCTGCGTCAAAACAAATGGAAGCGTAGGTCAATAAGCTACACAAAGAGAGTTTTTGGCTTGCAAATTGTGCCCTGCCCAAAACTGAGCTCTGAGAGTGGAAAAAGGCCATGTACCCCTTCCTGACCTTTTCAAGGCAAAACAACCTACAACAATCAATATGCAGTGCATGGGAGCGAGGTTGAGCTGGATATGCCACATTCATACAAATAAGATAGGATTAATGAGCAATCCTCAAACCAAGTAAGACGCATGTTGTAATCACTGTAATCCCTGATCTTAATACCATGTCGTGGATGTTCTACATTCATATTTATTCTCATTCAGAAATGAATGCTGAGAGGACTCTGAGTAGCTTAACAGAAAATCAATTGCCCTCTTGCCGTGAGATCATGTGTTAGAATCCCAGCAGTGCCATAGCCTTTCATGATCCATGGTAATTGCCCCTGCTATGTAGGTGGTTAGAAGGAGATTCCTTTCTCCTCTGTCAATTACAGCTACACTAGGCAATCATGGGTGTCTGTGAGCTCATGTATACAGAACAGTGTAGTTAACTTCTCCTCCAAGTGTGTTCAGCTACCATGTTGCATGAGCTTGTGATAGCAAAGTTGCACGGCTCACAGAGGCATGTGTTAGGCCTCACTGTCTTACAGTTCGTATAGGTGCCAGTGCTTATCATATCCTGGCTGACTTGAATATTTCTAGATGGGCCCATCCCTGGCTCGCTGGGAGTTGAACTCACAACCTTCTGATCACTAGACAAGAACCAGAGAATATGAACCAGAACCAGAGCTACCCATGCCTTAATAAAGTAAATCAATTCAATTAAAAAAAAACAAACTGTTCAATACTTCCATTTATAGATGTCTGGCATCTCTGTATCTATAATCCGAGCTGAATAAATCAGTGGCCCAGGTTTTGAAAGCAGCTTTTATGTCTGGGATATACCTAGGTTCAAGTTTCATTTAGTGTGCATGTCTAATCTTAAAGAGATTCATGGTGGTGCAGCTTACCTGCGATGCTGTAACTACAGAACCTACTTCCAAATTCCCCAACATGTGATCTGACTAATGGCAGAATAATTCTTACTAGATGAACATGTGACATATGATCCTTTCACAATCAGAAACATGCAGGTATTGCAAAAACTGTGCAAAAAAATTGGAAACTGTGGAATTGCAAACTATAAAGATGTCCAGCTACAAGTAACAGCCATCTCACTGTCAAATAATACAATGTATGTGCAATATACGGAAAGCACACCGCAGCTCATGGCTGCCTAATAGCTTGTGCTACATGAGAAGATTCATCAAAAGTGGATAAGGACTCTGGCTACACAGTTGTCCCATCCCTTGGAATAAATCTACTCCTCTGTTAGTGTGTATTAATGCACTTAATTAGCTACCTAGCTTATCATATTTTAGAGTGTTCCAGTAGATAACATTGTGTAACCTATTCAATTAGTCCAAAATTAGCTAACGGACTAACTAACAAATGATACATTTGAGCACCCCTGTATAAAAAAAATCCTTGCTGTAGGCATTTGTCTAATAAGTAATTTGTGTTGAAAATGCATATTTAAAATTGATGAAATCCTGTACATCTGAATGTGCCTGGAAATGTTTTTTTTTTTGTTGTTGTTGTTTTTTTATCGTTAGATAACTCTGACTGTGTGAATGTTGCTGAAATAAGTAAAAACAACAACAACAGGTAATGGCAGGAGACTCAAATGCTGCCTGCACTTGAATTTGCATTTAGGACTTTTACACCATATATGGAGAAATCCTGCACATCCGGGTTCCTGTCACTTCATTACCTTTGACACATACAAAAGCTATTTGAGTCATAGCTCCCCATCTGGTGAATCCTGACCTGAATAAAATGTGTGTAAAAATTATATGACAGGTCTAATATAAAGTAGGTCAGTGTGGAATCACATTAGATCACATTCGTTTTGGAAATATTTTGTTGTGAGGGGGAAAAGATTACAGCAAAACAGGTCTAAGTTCCAGACATTGTGAGGAGTTTTAAGTAATGGCCTCCTTAACAACAAACCAGCTAATCAAATTCACTACAAATCTCTAGCCATCAAATGATCACAATGACCACTCCAACTGCTTACAGCCCCACTTAGGGAAAATGTGTGAGTGTCACATTTTTCACCAGCCAAAAGGACAGAATGTCTGATCTATCACATTGTCAATGCCAATGCAAACCTGCTCTAATGGAGGCCAAAGAACCAGAGAATAGCTTAGCAACTTTCAACAACTGAGAGTACATAAAGTCCAAGGACTAGTGGCTAAGTGCGGAGCTAAGCCTCAGAGAAAAAAAATGCTTTTATTTTTTCCCCTAACAAATGGACAGTTAGGAACAAGGACATGGCCAGAAAAGCTAATGGCTTAGACTTTAGTCAACATGGCGAAATACAACAGAAATGAAAATGTCTCTCTGAGTGTTCCATTGAATTATGTTTAAACTGGTTTGGGACTGACAGTCTAAATCTTCTTGCTCAGAAGGCTAGCATGAGGACTTCTTGACCCCCTTTACCTCTCTACCTCAGCTCAATGAGTGCTTCAAAACAGTTTCAGATATACATTAAATGGCCAAACATTTGTGGACACCTGACCCATAAAGTATGTACTGTACTTTTAAAAGAAAATCCCATTGCAGATCTAATCCCCCCTTTGCTATTAGAATGGGAATTTTTCCCATTTAAGCCACAAAAGCATTAGTAAGGTCAAGAACTAATGTCAAGTGAGGAGGCCTGGGGGGCAGACAGCATTCCAGTTCATCCCAAAGGTGTTCAGATCCAGTCCAACCTGAGCAAACAATGTCTTCATGGACATGACAGAAAATTGTCCTACTGGAACAAGTTTGGGCTAGGCATCTTAGCTCTAGTGAAGGGATACTGGAATTCTACAGCATACCAAGATATTCTATACAATAGTGTGCCACCAACTTTCTGGCAAAAGTTTGGGGAAGCCCCACATATGGGCATGATTTACAAGTGACCACAACTTTTGGCCATATAGTGTATTAAAGGAGTCTATGATTATATGAATAATAATGTGACATAAATATAAAACACTGCTTCGTAGATCTTGGTGGCAGCTAAAAAAAAGTAGCTAATGCTCGGCCAATGAAAATTTAAACAGAAGCTTTTGCGACATGTCCTTGGATATTACCTTTCCAGCCCCTAGTTGTCTTGGTGAATCAACCGACTTCAATCCCTGAACCTTCTTTTTCTCCATCACTCTCTCCAACTTCTATTTCCAAGGTTTATGTCATGTAGCAGCAAACGTTCAGTAATCAGTTCAGCTCTAACCATTGCAACGCCACTCTGATTCCCATTTAATACACAGTGACAACTGCTCAAATGGATCCAGCTGATCTCATCTCCTGTGGGGGGAGTGACTCGTATAAACATCTGCAAGCAAACCTTTACCAATTTTATCCATAAAGTCAGTGCATCCAGGGCCTTAGACAGGATTTTTTAAATATCACGGTCATGAGACCCAGTCTCTCCAGTGGGGTTCGGAGACATGTCTACCCAAAAGATTTTTAAAGACTATAGTATTAATCTATCTATTTTAGTGCATGTTGACAGCAACAATAATCACCGTGAAAATGATTTCAGTGGCAAAACACAGCTGAAAATTGTGCTAGGAAATAGTCTGCAATCAAGCATTGGCATTAATTGCTAAAAATGATGACCAAAAATATACCAATATCAAGTAATCTTTACTGTTATGTATTTGTTTAGCAACTAACTGGGGAATATGTTTGATAAATTACTATACATAATGTATAAATTGTGCTATATGAATGAACTTGCCTTGCCTTGTGAACAGACAATATTAACACACCCTGCATTTGTCTGCACCTGCTGGCGTTTGTCTGGACAGTATGTTCGCTGAAACAATGTTATCCTGTCTCTATATTTTCGACAAACATTAGAGGGCATTCCTCCACTAAAACTCTATCGTGCAGATTGCACAAGTTTTTTTTTTTAATACACACACACACACACACACACCTTGTGGAACAGGTTTTTTTTTTAAGAAAATTAATTAGGCTAATTCTAATTGACTGCTGACAACACTATTCACAAGAAATTTGACTCCATGGAATAAACAAACAAACAAATATATATATATATATATATATATATATATATATATATATATATATATATATATATATATATATATATATATATATATATATAAATAAAATACTGGGGACATGACCTCGGTCTTGTCAGTGGTAGTATAAGTACACAACTGTGATAGAGAAAACTTATTTTCCACAACAGGTTTGGTACATACAAACAGCCAAGTATGCACTCAGTAAAGTAGTTATGGCAGCCAAATGCTAATACAGGGAAAACTAAAGCAGCATTTCTCTTTAAATGACCATTCATTACGTCCAAGCCATCATTAAAACCCCTGCCAACCTCTGTATATCATTAGCACTTTACTTTAAGCTGTAGTGTCTGTTCTGCATTAACCGTCGACTGGGAAAGAACACACATGTTGGTATAGTCAGTTAAGCGATGGCTGAATTTCTTTTGCTGTAAAATTCAATTTCAACCAGTTTGAGATGGGCAGGACTTATATTCGGTACTGATCTGAAATAAACAGAGAAACTAAAGTGAAATCGTTGCTCTTCACTCATCCTCATTGTGCTTGTCTGTGAACAAAACTAAATCTGGTGAGTATTTGTACCATTTTATATCCAAAATTTTATTTACCTTAGCAGAGTGGCTGCATTACAACCTAGATGTATTTTTCTCAAATAAACACATTTGTATAATATTCATTACTTAGATTAAATTACAATGCGAACAAAGCATTTGAGAGTAGACAGTTAGGACAATAAAAATCATTTTAATACATTTTTATAAAACCTGATGTGATACTGTATGTGACTGGCCTAAGCATATTGCAATAATATGCTCTGCTGGTTTAAAAATAAATAAATAAATAAAAATAGCTTAGCTAGCTGTAAGAGTGGAGTTAACAGTGAACTGCACCCAAACCTCAATCTTACCTTAATTTGCTGCTTCCATGAGCACAGAGTTGCTATGGGTAAATACAACACACCATACAAAACTCATGACTGTATAAAAACTGGGCTCTGATCTGGCTTGAGGAAGGTAAAACAAAAAACAGAAATGAATGGTATTCTGCTAGGAACAAAATGTGATCATCATTAACTGTTCCCAAATAGAAATCTCTGGTAATAACAGTTTTTTTTTATTCTATGTAGCCTACTAGCTTATTATTTACTTATGTACAAATAGTTTTGGATCAACGTCATGTCTTGTGTGACTGAGTGAACAATACACTCAGTGTATTGTTTTACCAAAAAAACTGAAGAAAGAAAAGAAAACATTACAGCCCCAATGAAACAACTGAAAGAGTTTAAGCAAATATAGCCTATTTATATCATAATAATACATTAAAATGTATGGTATCATATTGTAAATTATATAAGTATTTTGTGGATGATTTTCAAAAGCAACTGCAGACTCCAAATCCCTTTGCATGTGCATTTCTGATGCCTTGCACAGAAACCTGCCAATCAGTGTTGGGGGTGGGAGTATACTATGGGGCGTGTTTGTATTTGGAAGTCACGTCACTCACAGTCAATGGCCAAGAAGGAAAATGTGCTGTACAGACGATTGTGCTGATGCTTTATGTAAAGATAATGAAGGATATATCTGTCGCCATAAAACCATAGATTTGGGAGCAATACAGCTCGCATAAAGTTTTTCTAATAAGTTTCTTGTTTCACTTACAATCTAAGAAATACACTTATAACATCAGGCAAGGTGCTTCTTCCTTTAACTCTGAATATTTTATTGAGGATTTGATAAGATGAAGAAGGTGACATGATTAGGTCATTAATTACCCTTGAAAATTCAACATGTCCCATCAATATTCTTATCCTTTGTCAGTTTTTCATAACTAAGTGGATCCCCAATAAAATCTTTCATGAAAATTATATTCCTCTCAACACATTTTTGTTAAATATGGTCCTGTTTCTATGCAGAATATGCTGCTTATTCCACACGATACAACCATGAGGAGAAAAGCTGTGTTTGCAAGCCAAATTCCATGAGTCTAATGCTTGTTTGTGGAAACTGGCTAGTTTTATGGGTAATTTGATACAGTTAAAAATACATTAAAACAAAAACAGCTGATGCTTTATTTATGGACGTGGCGTTAAAATATGGTCGTGACTGTCAGTGATAATGATAATTTTTTTATGATAATTTTTATTGGTCACATATACATATGCACAGTGAAATTCTTTTCCTTGCATACCCCAGCATATAAGGAAGCTGGGGTCAGAGCGCAGGGTCAGCCATGATACAGCACCACTGGAGCAGAGAGGGGTAAGGTCTTTGCTCAAGGGACCAACAGTGGCAGATTGGCAGTGCTGGGGCTTGAAACCCCGACCTTCCCATCAGTAACCCAGAGCCTTAACCGCTAAACCTCCACTGCCCTACACTGCCCACTGGATGTCACTTCCAAATACACGCCCCATAGTATACTCACACCCCCAACATTGATTAGCAATTTTCTGTGCAAAGCATAGGAAATGCAAATGCAAGGGGATTCGCGATTTTGATTGAATTTTGGTAGGCTCCATATGCGATACCAAGGTGATACCAAGTGAAACAGCAAATGGGGTAATTATTATTTCAATATGACAGGGTCATTATTCATAAGACATGGGAAATGCAATTGCAAATGGACTTTTCATTTGAAATTTGGCAGACACTGTATGTTTGACTAAAGGAAGTGTGAATGGTAATTCACACTTTTCATTTGAATCATGTTACAATTTATGCATCCACAAATAGGAATATACTTCCATTAAAATGGGTAGGTTTTTGCAACTTTGCAAATGTAGGCTCGAGCCAGAAGAGCCATTAAGCTTTACTGTTTTCTACAACTTTTGTTCTACAATTTTGTTCAAAGTTGTTGTTTTTTTGCCAGTATTTGATTACATTATGCATATATCACCATACATGAAAAAGGTAATGCATTTCCTTCATTTGTGGTTAAAAACTTTATGTTGGGGTTGGAACACAAGAAAGAAAAATGTTTATTCTGTTTTTAAGCCAAAAAAAAAAAGCATCGTGGGAGCTTCACTCTGTCATTCCTACACGCTTTTCTAACATTAGCTCTGTATGCTATCTGATACGCCTACACAGTTCTGATCAGGCAGAAAGTAGGGCATTTTGCAGCTTTTAGTTATAATTTAATCTTGGGGATAATGCATATATAATGCATATATATCTTAGTTATGGATGTAATTTTACTAAAAGTAATGTTTAAAAAATAGATCAATTTTATATTATATATACAGTATATTTACAACTGTCGTGCCAAGGGCTTTAACTAGTGTCAGCTGATGTTGTGGGACTAACCCATAACGACAGTATAGAGGGTTTTTGACAGAGAGTCTCATGTATTAAATCTCCACCTGCCAAGTGCTCAGGTGCAGTCAGTCTATTTGTATACTTAATTACCTCCAACGATTGATTTTCCACAAAGAGCTTTTAGTAAAATCTGTCCACTCTGCGGCTGCTTTGGCAATGCTCCTGGGCAGTTATTTTCAGTCTAACAAGATCCATTCACTTAATTGGTTAAATGGGGAGAGATCCAGAATTCGATCAACAAGATGATATTTCAAGCACAAATTTGAAATGGCTGTTTATATACTGACCAAAAAATATCTGACAATTTTTTTCAGGTTGTCAGTTTTGCTCCAGCTGAATAACTAACTGAGTAAAGCACCTTATATCTGCTCACATATCAGTGTAAAAATCTGAAGGCCAGGGATTTTCATCTATCAGCTTAATCAACAAAGCAATTAATTCATGCAGTGACTTCCCCCATTTAGATGTTAAGCAGTGGTCTGCCTTGGAACAGACAGTGGAACATACAGTGGATATAAAAAAAAGTCTACACACTCCTGTTAAAATGGCAGGTTTCTGTAATGTAAAAAATAAATAAATAAATAAATTATAAATCAGGTCAGAAAGGGTTTGACACTCAATGTGAAATTATAACATATAAAAATTAAGTAAAAAACAATGAGTAACAATTTATGGAAAAATGAATATGATAAAAGAAAAGAAGGTATGGGGTGGCTGTGGCGCAGGTGGTAGAGCGGGTTGTCCACTAATCGTAGGGTTGGCAGTTTGATTCCTGGCCCTTATAACTCCACATGCGGAAGTGTCCTTGGGCAAGACACTGAACCCCAAGTTGCTCCCGATGGCAAGTTAGCGCCTTGCATGGCAGCTCTGCTACCGTTAAGTGTGTGGGTGAATGAGACACAGTGTAAAGTGCTTTGGATAAAAGCGCTATAAGTTTACCATTTAGTTATGCCTGGTTGCATAAGTGTGTACATTCTTTTTTTATAATTAGGAACATGAAAACAGGAAAATGAACCAATCATGTTCAATCTCCTGTTCAAAAATAATTATCGTACAGCTGTCTTCAATTAAATTATTCTGATTAAGCCCAAACATAGACTAGCAGTTTCTGTAGGATTTTCTTCACATCTTCTTGGTTTTATCTGAGTGCTGAAGCCATGGTCTGAAAAGAGCTCACAAAGCATGCATGGTATCTCACTTGTCAATAGGAATCATCAGGAGAGGGGTATAAAAGAATTTCCAAAACATTAGATGTACCATTGAATACCATGTAGATGGCCTACATCAACAAATAGAGAAAATGGAGCAGAATGACAAAACCAAGAACAGGATGTCCCTTCATAATTTATAAAAGGACAAGACAAAAACTTACCAGGGAGGCTGTCAAGAGACCTACGGCAACATGGAGCTGAATTAAAGGATATCTTACATGTACTGATTACTCTCTGCATGTGACAACAATCTCTCATTCTTCACATGTCTGGGCTATGGGATAGGGTGGCTAGAGGGAAGCCCTTTCTCACAAAAAACATCCAAGCCCAAATAAATCACTCCAAAACATATGGCAGAATGTGTTATAGTCTGATGAGACCAATTTCAAAAGGTGTAATAATTCCATAATTCCAAATGGTATGTTTGGTGCTAAAAAAGCACATCACCAAAAGAACACCATACCCTTGATGAAGCAAGGTGGTGGCAGCATCATGCTTTAGGACTGGTTTTCTTCAGCCAGAACTGGGGCTTTTATCAAGGTGGAGGGAATCATGAATAGCTACAAATACTAGTCGATTTAAATCTGTGATCCCTAAAAACCCTCACAATTGGATGGATCTGGAATGTTTTTGCAAGGAAGATTGGGAAAATATTGCCAATAAACTCTTATTGCCAATAAACTTGATAAACTCTTACCCAAAAAGACTGAGTGAATCAAAATGTGCTTCAACAAAGCATTAGTTTAGGGGTCTGTACACTTATGTATAGGTTATTGTACGTTATTTATTTTTCCTATTTTTCCCTAAAGTGTTTCTGGTGAGTTATCTTGTTTTTTTTTTTTTCCACATTGCAAAAACCTGCCATTTTAACAGGGGTGTGCAGACTTATATCCACTGTAACAGCAGCAAGGACACAAGCAAATGGCTCTGGTCATGTGACCCAAATTGTGCTTTGAGTTTGTCAGAAAAGCAATATGAACACATTTATTAAAATCTTTTACAAGTATGAATAGGCATATGAGTAAATGAGCATGGTAGCAGACCGATACCAGATCGCTGTATGAGCATCGACGCATTACCAAGTGCAAATAATCAGGTGTGTGCAAAATATTACAAGATGGTCTTTCAAAACTTCCAAAGACATGAACACCCAAAACATCCTCCGCTCATTTTCTTTTCTTCAAAGCACATTGCATTTCGCTTTCTGCTTTGGCCTAATGAGCATGACCAAGAACTGATGCCACGCAGAGAGACTTCCAGTCTTCCAGTGAGCCACTCTAAACCAATACTTACTGCACGGTTGGAGTTCATCTCTCAGACCTCCAACTCTCGGAGACAGCAAACCCAAATGACCCACACTAGCATTCAGAGAGAGAGAAGAAGGATGAAGATAAGTAGAAATCATGTATTAAAAGTCCCAAGCTTGGCTGACAAATTACATGACCTTAACTCCTTCTCCCTCTGGATAGATAGACAGCATTGAAAATGCATGTACTTTGATATTTGTGGTTTTGAATAATGAATTTGTTCAACCCTAAGCCTGGATTATACTAGCTTTTTATACTTGACTGGAGTATTACTTGTGCTCATCTTTAGAAATTAATGCTATGTATCTGCATGGTACAACATCAGCATACATAGTGGGTGCTGTATAGCACCATGTGACACTGACCAAATAAAGTAGTGTTGTGTCTAAATTCCCATCTCATTATGTGTAAGTTGGTTAAGTGTTTGAATTTGAAAAACCTCCCATGTAGCCTTTAAAACCAACAAGAATATCTCTCTTGTGTACAAGTATTGTGAATCATCTAGATTAGTATATATATACAAATGTAAGGTCATGGTCATAGTCATAGAGCTGAGATGTAGATAACAGTCATGATGATGGCTGAAAGTAAGACAGAGCTTGTCAGAGTGTTTAGCATTGCTGTGAATTAAATTGCCAAACAGTGAATAGTTTGACTTAGAAACATAATGGACAGGGATGTTTTGGCTCTGAAAATGTCGCTTTTATTGCCTCAGATATACACAAAGCATGCAGACTTTTATGTGAACAATGCTTCTCGCATTTCATCTCAAGTTTTTTTTGTTCTCTCTAATCTGTTTCTAATCTGTTTGTGCCAACTGTGATCTGCTTCTCGAAGGTCGAACCCCCGCTTACTAATCATACCACCTTGCCATTTCTCTTTCCCTACAACATCACATTCATTAAAACCAGGAGACGGTGTGATCAAACCACCATAATTCTGCCGCCATGCTTCATGCTCCTTTTAGCCATATAAACCCTTGTAGGATTTCAATTAAGAGTGACTGCGAATATTATTAAAGCTAGTTGTGCAAAGTAAAATCCTGAATAAGACTGACTGACTACATCACTTTTTCCTACAGGTTGTCACCACCATTTCCACAAGCAGAAAGGTCAGCTGAACACATGACAACAATAGTGTATGGAGGTCTGCTCTCTGGAAAATGAATTAAATCCGCACAACGCAACAATACATATATTGTATATATGTAACTACCTACTTGTAATTATAATATCAGTAAACACAACACATGGTTTTACACTTTGTGGGTTTTTTTTTTTTAAAGAAGCACATAGCTTCAGACCCACAGATACACACAACCTCACACACACACACACACACACACACATGCTCTCTCTCGCTCTCTCTCTCTCGACTATATGACAGTGCACAGAGCTGCAGGGTAGTAATGATGGATGTTGAACTCTATACCCAAAGGGCATCATTTAAAGCACTCCAACATAAGCCATGAGCACTTGAAGACCACCTACACTACACTCACAACCACCCTTATCTTTATCAAGATATGTGTGAGCCCAATCATAATACCAATTATTTTCTATTAACCTTCAAGAATACGAATAAAACATGGTGGGCACATAATCAACATCAGAGTGGTGTAATGCGAAGCAGAGAGCAATTACCACCCCAAAGTTGATTATTTTCCTATAACAGCATGTCCAGAACTGTTTTATTACTCTTTTACCACGGCAGTTTGCCAATGATTACAATGTTTAATTAATTAGTGAATGACATGTCGTTCTTTTTACCACTTTATAGGTTACATTTAATATGTCTGTAAGACTACTTCCTGCTATTATTACTTTACAGCAGCTATAAACAGTTGTTCTTACATTAGCCTCTCTTTTTTCTCATGTTAATAGGACAAAAACACAGCTTATCTTGTTATTGAGAAACCAAAATGTGCAAAGTCCTCAGTCCTGAACACATGTCAGAAAACTTACTGAGTTTTACACAGCACTGACACTGGAGACTCCTTTCATCCATCCATCCATCCATCCAGTCTCTGTACTGCTTACTCTACACAGGGTCGCAGGAAGCCTGGAGCCTATCCCAAGGGGCTCGGGGTACAAGGCAGGGGCACCATGAACAGGATGCCAACTCATTTCAGGGCACACACACAAACACACACAATGAACAATTCAGATGCCAGTCAGCCTACAACGCATGTCTTTGGACTGGACGAGGAAACCGGAGTACATGGAGGAAACTCCCGAAGCATGGGCAGACCATGCAAATTCTGCACACAGGGTGGAAGCAGGATTCGAACGCCCAACCATGGAGGTGCGAGGCAAATGTGCTAACCACTAAGCCTCCGTGTCCCTCACTCCTTCCATAAATGTTAAATAAACATCTCCTGACAGAAAACTGTCCAGACAAAAATCTGTTTATAGTTATGTTTAAGGTAATAAGACAAAAGAAATTGTGGTTTGTTTTGTTATTAGGAAGTCCTCTGTACAAAAGACTTTCTGGCTTGAAAACGTCCAATTGGAAGTTTCCACATTGGAAAGTTTAAAATAAAAATCTGTTTAAGTTGTTACTACATAATTGGTTAAAATTTTAGAATATAAATCTTTGAGTTGTCTTACAGCCTGCAAATCTGTGACGGGCTGTTATAGAAAACTGATCAACCCCTTCTGACCAATCAGAATTGAGATTTTTATGAATGCTGAGCTTTAGAACTATATGCTCTATAAATAATAGGACAGATCAATCCTATTATTAAATAAACGATCATAACTCATTGATACGCACTGTACATGAGTCGCAAGGGTAGAATTTAGCAACTGCTCTTAGGCTTGAATTATAAGTGAATTTTGAGTCAATGAGTTTTCTGTTCTTTTCCCAGTAAACAGAAATGTGTCAAAGGTTTGGTTCATGCCATAAATATGGTGCACAGAGATACCGGCTGGAGTATTAATTCCAACCAGGTGAAACTGCTGTAATTATCTTTCTAATACTGATGTCCGTATAATGTGGCATATTGTCCAGTTAAAAACTGATTCATTTTCCAGACAATAGTGCCATATGGTCTTAGGCCACAATTATAAGTGTGGGAGTAAGTCACAAAATACGGACAATTATACAAAGAGAGTGACAAGACCTAGAGGTGACCTCTATTATTCCCTTCTTGAAGTGCTAGTGCTGACATTAATTTTCATTTGCATTAATAAAAAATATAGCATCTGGTTTGCCACACACACACGCACACACGCACACACGCACACACGCACACACGCACACACACACACACACACACACACACACGCACACACACACACACACACACACACACACACACACCATCTTCTCAGAACAGATCAATCCTCCTGGTCAACAACCCAATTATTACTGTGCAACACTATTACACTATTTGCTAGTTAATCACTGAGAGAAGTGTGTGTGTGTGTGTGTGTGTGTGTGTGTGTGTGTGTGTGTGTGTGTGTGTGTGAAATGCAATTATTTATTAAGCGGTTTGGTTCAATGCAGTTCCCTGACATACAGTAGCAATCATATCTGAGCTGCAGGTACTTTAATCCTTCCTAGCATAAGAGCACTTTAACAGCCCCATGAGGAAAAAAGAGATAAGACAGAGAGGTTTACACAGAGTTTGTCAGACCTGACTTTAGCTTCATGCTTTTCTACATACGCTTATGGCTGTCATCTGGATGGGGTCATGTTTGGATGTGTAGTGTCTGAGAGTTAGACACTAGCCTGTCACTACATTGCTATATTTAGTCAGATTGTGGCATGTAGGTGACACACGCAGACAGTCGGAGCTGATTGAGTATGACAGCTCTCTGCTCCCTCTGATAAAATCTTTGAACCCAATAAAGCCACACACACACACACACACACACACACACATTTGTCTTGCTATCCCTCATTGTGAAGACCTTCCACTGACATGATTATTACTGCAGCTAATAAATGTGCTACACATAACCTTAACCTCAGTATGTACTATACATGAACACCTGCTCATTTATGCAGTTATCCAATCAGCCCATCATGCGGCAGCAGCACAATGCACAAAATCATCAAGAGTTAATTCTCACATCAAACATCAGAATGACTAAAAATATGGGATCTCTATGCCTTTTAACCATGATATGGATGTTGATGCCAGATGAGTTTTTCAGAAACTGCTGATCTCCTGGGATTTTCACACACACGCACAACAGAAATGTCCTCAGCTAAATGTCCAAACAAGGTCAAAAATGTCAGACATGACAATCTCCAATTTTATTTTTTAGAAATATTAATTAACAAGCCACAATAGTTTACATGCAATTTTATTTTGTTCACTATCCTGACATGCTGCACCAACGTTAGAGTTCAGCAATAAAAAACAAGGATATCAAACGACTAAAAAAAAATGCTGAAACCTTTACTGAACATGGGTTTAGTATCTCTTGCATATCGCTTGAAGCTGGATGTGGCAGCGGAAATTACATGTACTCTTTCAAACACACAAGATACACTTTTTCACACTCCTGACTATGAAAATTCATAATGTCTATTTGGGGTCATTTGCCCAAAATGTTTGGAAACCACCAATATGTTTAAATACATACATACAATATACTGTATATTAGGCAACATCCCCTGATCAGTGTCATGCCTAACCATCAATCAATTCTTTGCCAGAGGCTTATCCAACTGTCAAGATTTGCACATAGCTGCATTATAGTAACAGCTGTAGCTCATGGGCAAGGAAGTCTAAAGTGCAGGAGCACTTTACATTCAAGTCTCTTTGAATGGAAAAAAAGGAATGTATATGGCACAGGAACCCGGTGGTTAAAAAGTGAAAGTATTTTTTTCTGTTGTCATTTGCTTCAGAAGGTGACGAAAACCATTAACAAGAATGACCAACAAAATACCATTCTATACAGCAGCCATTCAGAAATCTGTAGTCATTCTTATGGGGGAAAAAAACTTGGATGCAGGACGTATTTTTCCCCCAGAAACATCCTATGTCTTGAAGGTGAACTCAAGCAAAAACAAACAAATAAATAAATAAATAACCACCACAGAATCAAATAAAATCCCAAATAGCCACACATTACAGCCACACATTACTTTCTTGGACTTATGCATCCTACTGGTCAAGTTCAACATGCCACAGCCATATTGTTATGAAAGCTGGTTACACTGGTTACACTGATAGAGACGTAAGCAATTGATTGTATTTTAAACAGTTATTTGAAACAGTACTCACACAGACCGTTATTTATCAACAATTTTTTAACTAACAAAGTTGAGTATAAAATATACATTTATTTCATTTATTTGAACAAATTCAGAGAGCTTGAATATAACTTGTATACAAATGTAATACTCTCTAGACATCTCTAGAGTAGTATCTGACATTTGAGCAGAAATGCTGAATGTTAAGAAGGTTAGTAACAATTTGACACATGGTCTGAATTTTGTATTATGTCCTAAATAATCTGGACATAACTATTTCTCAGGGGTATTCAGAAGTCAGCTTGAGAAGTACCAAATGTCTTCCGGCTAGAGGACACATGACCTCAGGCATCTTCGCTCTATCTGAAACTCAATAATACATTTGGGACATCTGTCCAAGTCATTAATGAACTAAAGTTCATCTCAGTACAAAACTATGAGTATTGAAGGCTACAGACTGCACTCGTTTCAACTTTAAAAAATCATGGGTGCATTTGTCCACTAGTAAAAATCTTTCACCCCAGTTAGTTTTTTAATGTCCATTTAATGTTCCTGTGGAGTCGTTTGTTCAAAAAAGTATTTGGGAACATAATATATATAAATACATATATTGTAGGCCTGAAACAGCCCAAATCAGTGACAACCATAACCATCAGTTATTTCCTTGCCAGAGTTTTATCCAAACTCTAATTTCCAAATAGCTACATTGCAAGAGGTAACAACAACAGCTGTAGTTCTTTATTCAGTTAGACTCTATTGCCTCCCCTAAAGGCAGTCTGGAACAACAGATTTTTATCTTAATGGCTCACTTTGTCTCATTTAAAAAGTTCCTCAATCATCTCAGTTATGGCTTTAGGCACTGCACATACTAAAGGACTAATACTTACTAGTTGCCGCGGTGAGGATGTTGACTAGTTCGGCATGTGGGGAAAAAAAAACCAGTAAGTCACATTCCAAACCCTCTCAGCTAGTTTAGAGTGGCTCATGACAGCTGACCACGAATGAACCAGATACTAACGAGGCTGGAGTTGAGCATGACAGTTCAACCCCGGGTCATTAAACAAAACACTCCCAGACGCTGCTGTAGACAGTGCACCCTCCATCCAAGGAAAGCCAGCCATTGAACTACAAGCAGAGCTTTGCTAATGAGCTTCTGTATCTGTGTGCTCTTAGTTTTAAGATAAACAATGTCCGCTAAGCCAATTCTGCCTCCAGGCAGACCACACAATTGTGTTTTAAGAATTGGCACATGCTTAATTTGTGTTATATAATACACATACTGCACTGATTTATTTATTTTTAATCAATAACAGTGAAGACTAAAAAATGATGTGGAAACAAAATTTGTAGCCGTATATGGCTTTTAAAAATAAGTGTTTTTAGCTGCTAGTGGTCATCCAGTAAAAATGAATAGTCATGCAACCTTTACTGGAGTAAACGTCACAGTATATCATAGCAGTGTAATATTTTGCACTGTAAAAAAAAGAAAAGTTGACTTAACTTAAAATTTCAAGACATCTTGCTGCACTTTTTTTTTTAGTTGACTCAACTTAACTTCACTTAACTAAATTTTTTAACCTTGAGTTGAGTAAACTCAAAAAAGCTGTGCAGCAAGTTGCATTGACATTTTACATTAAGTCAACTTTTCTTTTTTACGGTGTGTAGACGATTTTGCAATATAAAAAGTGTTATATTGCATGAGCCTAGTTCACAAGTATACAGATCAAGTGCCAACATTTAGACAATCTCATCTGCTACACATATCTGTCAAGGAGAAATGCAAATTTTAAGAACTATCTTTTAAAACTAAGTAAAAGTGGTCATATAGAAGTGCAAATCAGGTGAATACTGATACTGATATCAGTTTTTACCTGTAAATAACAAACTAGTGTAAAGTTTGTAACAAACCTGCTCTAATTGCTACAAAGCCCTGCTGCTGACCTTATTGTTTTTTCCTTATTAAATTATATTCCACATGTCCTGTAAATGTCAGTGTATACAGTAGTACACATAATTTGTTCTTGCTGTGTTGAAAACCAGAGTCTCAAATGACTGCCTTGTATAAATAAATAAATTAAAACAGCAATGGTTCAGTTCAAAGAATCACCTGCACTTCATGATGAGCCAACTTCTTTTTAAGTGGTAATGAACAAGCTGTATCACTCACGCCAGTGCAAGCTAAGCATATCTGGCAGCGTACGGAGCCGAATCAAAGCAGGCCGTATAGCTTTGATGTTGGCGGAAGCAATACAGTAATCAGAGAGACACTTGATTGTTTCCAAATATCACCTCCTAATGTCACAGCTGCCTTTCCATGGCAACAGGTTAGTCATAGTTCAAATATTAATGACAACGCAGACAAAAAAAAAAAGTGCGAAGAAGCATCTCTGTTACGTCCTTTGCTATATGCATGATGAATTAGTGCTTCCATATTTATCGCTGGCCCTGGCTCTGCCTCCGCTTAGACTACTATAATTTATGGAGGAGAACTCTAGATATCACAGCTATAAGTACAACATGCTTTCTGATGCAGATTAGCAGCAGGAGGGGATTAACGGTGAACTTGTTTCCTAGCAAGTCTCAACCTAGAGTTCATACTACTGACCATGAACCTGGCTGTATTGAACTGTGTATGCAGGACATAATTAATAATGATAATAATAAATCCCATACACAAAATATATAAAAATCCAAGAAAAGGCAAATACACTATATTGAAAATTTATTGCTGTTACAAAATTCCTTTGGTTCAGAAAAACAAACTCACATCCACTTTAAACTCACAAACAAATTCACTGTATGCAGCAATTTATTACCACTACAAAGAAAAAAAACTGTGCATTTGCTCTTTAGTGGTGAACAACTGCATTTATTATCCTGTCTGATCTTGTCTTTGTGAAGTGTAATTACTTCCCCTATTTATTCATCCTCACTATTGCCCCCAAACTGTTTCTCGATTCAAACATGACAATGAGAAGCAATTTAGGAGTGCTAAAAAAGGGTCTTGACTGAAACAAATATTGTTCCAATGTCAAAACAGTGTTTAAAATCTAGACCGTGGTTTAGTGGGAAGTCCGTGCAGACTAAATAAGAGTTGTCATGAGTAGGCCACATGGCATCCAAACACTGCACTGTTACCATCATTAATCAAGTTGAACTGGCTTTCCACCATTTTTTTCTTCCCATTTAGCTGACAATTCCCACCCACTGGTTGACATATTTCTTCTTGCTCTTTAGCTACTAATCTACGATGGAGAGAGCTAATACTGACTTCTTGTAGCTATCCACTGGATTTTTTAAAAACACTGCTCATACAATGCCATAGGACTCCCGGACATACTTGGGGGAGTGTTAACTGACCTTTTCCATATACAGTGCAGAGAGAAGGACAGTAATGCCATCTCTCTAAGAGATCAGATCTACTTTCTTGGCCTCCCAGATAGGATTCAAACTTAATGACTCAGTGACAGGGTAAAAACCTTATCACTAGCATTCAGGAGCCTTTCCAATTTACATTTTTACTACTAATACAACAAACTTTTGTAACACTTTATTTATCTATGTTGGACTGGTGTATTATGTCCAAACTTGTGTGGTGAGATTTATATAGATAGATAGATGGATGGATGGATGAATGGATAGATTTTATTGATCCCCGAGGGGAAATCTGGGTATTTATGGGGCATTTGTTAGAAAGAAGAGAGAACAATACTTAATTATAATTATAATTCTGTTGATTGACAGAAGACTGGTTGTTAATTAAAAAAAAAATCTTATCTTGAACGTTATTACCGGTAGTCTGTTTTTATACTAAAAGCACTTTCATTACAGTTTGATTATCACTTCAGTTTGACAGTAGTAAAACACAATAATTTTGCTGCCATGTGCTGAATTTGTATTGGTGTGATGCTTCATCATACTTTTAATGCTTCATAACAGTTGCAAATATATCATCAGCTTTTAAGTAAATATCACCCAATTCCCTGCTACTAAAAGAAGTTGTAGACGCAGTAATCAAATTCTAAAATATTTCTCATTAATTTATGAATTTGCTGCTACTAAAGACAAAATGATAGCTTCCAAGAAAATTATCTTTAAACATGGCTAATGCAACAGCTTTATAAAATTCACAGAAGTTTCTTCTTTTATCTGCCTTTTATGTAACGACAAACCAATACACTTCTTCAGATAAGGAATCGGATTTGTGAATTTAACAGTGTATAAAATGCAAGTCCTTATATAAAACCTCCAGTAGCGCTTTATAAAATATGTATGCAATGCTCATGAATATATATATATATACGATTAATGGCCAATATAGGTTACTCTTTAAGTACATTTTATTTTGTTGGCTCAGTGTTTGTAACGGCATTGAAAAATCTTCTTTTACAATGATTTCATCCAAGTCTATGGAAAATATAACCAGATACTTTTCCTGAGATACCAACATAATTACACTGATGTGTGATTCTGTGTAGCATTCAGCGTGAATTTTGAATACAATTAGCGCTTAATATTAAAAGTGTCTGTCTACATAACACATTCATGGCCTTTAAGGTAACACATGGTTGCCCGTAGATCACATATGATATGTGGTTATAAAGAAGAATGTAATCAGTCCCTGTTTACATTTATTTGTATTTTTTTTTCTAATTCAAATTCCCATCTGTGCACACCTACCTGCCATGTGTTTCCATAAATCCATAAATGTATAAATGGGATTAATGTTAAAAACCCTGTTATTTTGATTATAAAAGCTGCTCATGGTACAAGTAAGTGACCCAAAGAGCAATGACTCTCTTAGTGTCAGTCTCTTAGTGTCATTCATTCATTTGCTAGAAACTAAAAATACATAACCCTTAAAAGCAACAGCTTTGGGTAAAGAGAGAGAGAATAAGAAAGGCAGTAATATGTTATTTTATCATTATACCGTCATAAACATTTAACCCCTTAAACACCAATGATCTGCCAGTTACTCACTCTTGTAACTGTATATCTTTCCTGTTAATTTCCCAGTAGTAACTGAATAATTCATCATACTGAATCATATGCTTTAACTGATCAGCTCATAGTATAAGGAGAGCGTGCCTTTCTTTTTTGTGTTCTGCTTTTTGAGAAACACAGCTGAATTGTTCTGTTTTGTTGACTCTGAAAAGCATATACCCCAATTCCAAGAAAGTTGGGACGCTGTATAAAATGTAAAATAAATGTAAATAAAAACAGAATGCAATGATTTGCAAATCTCATAAACCTGTATGCTATTCACAATAGAACATAGAAAACATATCAAATGTTTATTGTGAGGAAAGATACCATTTTAAGGAAAAATAAGGTAATTTTGAAATTGATGGCTGCAACACGTCTCAAAAAAATTGGGACGGGGGCAACAAAAGACTGGAAACGTAAGTGCTACTAAAAAGAAACAGCTGGAGGAACATTTTGCAATTAGGTAGGTTAATTGACAACAGGTCAGTAACATGAAAGGGTATAAAAGAGAATCTTAGGGAGGCAGAGTCTCTGAGATGTAAAGATGGGAGGGAATCTGGATGGAAGCATAGGTTGCTCTAAAACCTGTATATACCTTTCAGCATTGATGGTGCCTTTCCAGATGTGTGGCCATGAAATTTTAAATTACCTCATTTTTTTTTCTTACAATGGTACATTTACTCGGTTTAAACATTTGATATGTTTTCTATGTTCTATGGTAAATAACATATGGCTTTATGAGATTTGTAAATCATTGCATTGTTTTTATTTACATTTATTGACATTTTACACAGGGTCCCAACTTTTTTGGAATTGGGGTTGTAGATGTTCCAGCAAAAAAAATGTCCTCTGTTCTGCAGCAAAGTTTTTCCCATTCAAATTCAAAAGTAACAACATTTACATGACATTGCTGCATGCAAAACTCACCAGAACTTTTTTGGCCTCCCGATTCGGAATGGAGAGCAAGGCATGTTGGTCCTCTCTTGTCAGACCTATAGAGTTTTTTGTGTTTCTCAAGTCCCAGTGATTAGCACAGTCGACTACTAATCTGGCCTACATCATACATTCAATGAGATACAAGGCCTTGGCTATAGCTTAGTGCTCGACCTCGCAATTGTGAGAAGCTTTTGGAATTGTATACTTCACTTTGGAATGGTTTTCTAAAAAAATATCTGGATTGCATTCGTCCTTGCTTTGGATAAAAGTGTCTTCCAAATGAACACATGAAAATCTAAGATATAAGCTAATCACATTTTGCTAAAGTGAAACAATTTTTTTACATTAAGATCCTTCAGAATTAACACTTAGGGTAAAATTGTGCTCTGCTTATTCAAAACAACGCCTGTGAATTCTTCGGCTCTAATATAACTACTTAAAATTTCCAAATGATATCTTCCATATCAAAATCTTTCCTTCATATCAGACACTGTGGCCACTGTTGGCATCTGACCAGCATCATATTCTGCATGCAAAAAAGGTCATCATGCACTAACAGCAAAAATACTGACAAACCACAGCTACAGCAATAAATCCACTGGTATGCTATGTTATTAGAACTCCCTGTATCCTCTCCGAAGCGGGCGGACAGTCAGTGCGATGAGGAGGAGTCGAGTGTGGTCTGCGGTAGGCTCCTCTTTCCCAGGACAGCTAGAAGCTAGAGAGGCTCAGAGAGGGAAAGACGCCAGTGCCAAGTGCTGCAGAAACCTGATAGAGGCTCTAGCAGGTTGACCTTCAGGGCTGGATGAGCTCACTGTCCATCTGCCTTCACACACTTCCTGTCAGCGTGAGCACACATGCACGCATACAGACTCACACATACACTTTCACGCATACATCCTACTTTGCACCTCAACCGATCTGTCCTGCCAACACTGCAGAACTGTCTACTGTTACTGTGGCAACCAGACAGCGGGGCTGCAGTGTCTCGGCTCGGATTGGGACTGCTCTCTGTCTGACTCTGCCTCACTAGTGCCATACTCACACATGAACAGGGCCATACAAACTAGCTCAGGATGTGGGTAGGTGGTGTGATGTGGTTTCTGCTTTCAGACTTCTGGGGAAATCATGATGAATTAAAAAAAATTGTAAGATATTTAGATTTTCTAGTAGCAGTGCCAAATTACTCTTTAACAAAACCAATACAATTTTAATATTTAATCATTTTAAGATGTTAAGATAAAACATATGGTAAGATAAGATACAATAAGATGAGATAAGATAAGATACAATACTGAATATAAGATAATAGAAAATACAACAGCAGAGGAATATTTAGATATGTTCAAAATAAGCAACTATGTAAAAATACAAAAACTGTAGAGAATATAGCCATCCATCCATTTCCCGCTTATCCTACACAGTGTCGCAAGGTCGCAAGGAGCCTATCCCAGGGAACTTGGGCAACAAGACAGGGGACACCATGGGTGGGGTGCCAACCCATTGGAGGGCACAATCACACACACATTCATACACTATGAACAATTTGGAAATAAAAATCAGCCTACAACACATGTCTGTGGACTGGGGAGGAGACTGGAGTACCCAAAGGAAACCCCCGAAGCACTGAGAGAAAATGCAAACTCTGCACACACATCATAGAGTCGGGAATTGAACCCCCAACCCCAGAATATATATATATATATATATATATATATATATATATATATATATATATATATATATATATATATATATATATATATATATTTGTAAGAAAGTATGGATCAGACAGGCAAGCTCTGGCAAGCAGAAATGCAAGCTTTGCCACTTGCATTAGAGTTGCAACTCTAAGACTAATCAGCAGACAGCCAAACAGCATTATTCACTCCCAATATGTGCAAACAAATTGATTGCAAATAAAGTGCAGATTAAATACTCACCATAAGCTTCGAGCTCTGGAGAATGTCTTGTCAACTCTGAAAGGACATAAAAATTATTAGAGAGCAGGTTAAAAAAAAACCAACATTTATGAAACCTCACATGAGGAAGTATTGATCCCACTCACATCTTCACAGGAACTGAGTCAGTGGAAACTGTGTTCTTTAAGACAAGTTGAGACCTAAAATCCTCTATTCTTGTTTGTGTTGTTGTTGGGGTGATAAAATGGCATGATATCCAAAATCGCACATGTAGTGGAATTTTTTAACAGATTTTGATGCATGGGAAATGTACTGTATATTTTATCGTGCTAATATGAATGTAATACCTTTCAATTATCTTGATATCTGTATATTTAACCTCTTGCATAGTTTAAAATTATTCTGCCTCGGGATTTGTGACACTACCACTACATTTCGCCAATTCAAGTAGTTTACTGTAAAAAAAAAAAAAAAAAAAACTCTGCAAGTTGCATCACAAATTTTGAAAAAATCTGCAGCAAAATCAAGCATTTTTTGCCTCAACAATCACAAAAGAACACAAAATCCTGTACGCACTGCAAGAGACTGACTCAGAACAGATGATCACAATAAGGTAGCAAACCAAAGAAATATATCTATGCAATCCTACAAATCTGTGAGAAACATGGTGGACTACAGTGAGTACACTCACAAATGTAAGTTAGCTCCTTCTTTATTATATATAAAGTGTGATCCAATCTGAATGTAGGCTAATGTAGCTAATATTTTTTACAATATAATATTTTTTAACATATAATATTTATATAATGAAATATTTATATTATATTATATTTGTTGTGCATAACAAATGTAACAATTCCTAGTAAAAATGTTGCCTACTTTCAGATGGGAGTACACCTTATACCGTCAGTTCACTGGATCAGAAATATGTCAGGTCGAATCTGATACTGGTTCAGGCCATTTTTGTCTGTAACATCTCTAAAATCATTTCATTCACACTCTACTTAATATTACAGCTACTCTCACAATGATATCAACAACTTGAACTGCCAGTGTGAGATCAAGAGAGCATGTCTCAGAACTGGGACAGATGCACTCCAGATCTTTCAGTGTGTTGCTGTCTGTAAAGCAAATGGAGTAATTATTGGGGATAAGTCATTTGACTGTACACACAGTGGGGTTCAGTTTGCTAATGTATGACTCAGTACCCTCCCACTCCCTCAGGCCCTGAGCACAGGGACAGCTTTCCCAATTAGAGTGCCAAAAGAGTAGCAGAATTCCCGCTAGACTCTCTAGTCTGATAGACATGTCCTCATTTAAACCTCTGGCTCACCTTTTGAAGTATTTAAACTTTTAATAAAGTTGCTAATGAGCCGTGGGTAGTCATGGATCACTGATGTGTGTAACTGCTCTTCTATGCCCTCTGCCTTAATAATTTTTTTTTTTTTAATTTTCCGCTTTAATCGTGTCACAAAGTTATATGATTACAAATGCAACCGTCCATGTGTTACATAAACATCTCAGCAGCATAAACACATCACAAAAGCCAGAGCATGCACAGCCCACACAGCTGCTGATATTGTGAATAAATCATATTCTGTTCATGCTCATCTGTCTCTTATAAGAGAAGTTGCTTTTGAAGCCAGTAGATGGAGTTGTGGTGCAACACTCGAATAAAGTCAAGTGCAGTCAACACTCAAGTGCAGCTGCAAACATTTCACTACAGACTTCGTAACACGCCAAAGACATCATGATGGTCAGAAATGAAAAGAACGGTGGTTGGATTTTATGGATTTTAGTTCAATCTAAATTGCATGTTATTGTTGGTCAAAGCACAATGACAAATTTGAAGATATGAAGACGTTTGATCAGCTGTATTTTAAGAAATGGTTTATCAAAGATTTATAGACAACTGAAGGTGTGATTTAAGCCATGTAAATCCCTCAAATCTGTCGTGAGAATTTAATTACCGTCTCAGGATTATCATACAACATAAAATGGTGCTCCACACTCAAGCTGAATTAAATAAATAATTCAACAAGTAGTGCTGGCTTGTTTTTTTTTAGCCAAATTTCATTCATTTATTCATTCCTCTTTTGTAACCGCTTTATCCTGGTCAGGTTTGCAGTAAAAGAATGCTGGACACAGAGCAATTCCTTGGATTGAAGTCTGCAGGAAATCCATTTTTGTATTCTCTACGAGTCCTCTGAAAACACCAATAAGACTTCTGTATAGAGATACAAGCGCCCTTGTCTGTCATGTCAACAAAAGTTATCCAGCTGCTCAATATTTCAGCATTCCTGCTGCTAAGTGGTCTCTTTTCATATCAGACCTCTTTTTTTCTCAAGCTTTTTGCTTTGAACAGACATTCCCCTGTTCGTAGGCAGGCCGGAGGCTGGGCTGCTCTGGGAATCCTGTCATCTTACTTATGTTTCTATCCTGGATTAGGCTGTGTATTAACTGGATTCATCTACCACCATCTGACAACAGCTCTGGTATTCCTGTTCCCATGTTAAGTGGGATTTATATGGAACGTGCTTTGGTCTACGTACAGGCTAATAATAGTTGAATGCTATGTTTTGTTAACAAAGACGTATTATTTACTCTGGCCTGTAAGTGCATAGCATGCTGACAAACCAAAAATGCTACATTTACACAACAGCAAAATCCAAAAGAAATCAACATTACCTCAAAACAGACAGTGCAGGTCCTTATTGAACATCACATTCTCGTTCCTGATTGGATATGGCATATCACAAGGAGGGAAATTTCGCACATTTTAAGTCTATCTATTTTATCTAGTTAGCGTAATGAAAACAATTTAATGCAAATTTACTTTATTATAGTATTATAGAAGTTATGTTATTATAGTAAGGAGTCATTCTTTGTTCTGAAAACCCAGCTTCCTTTAAGTGTGTTTTAAAGATCACATCTTACTAGCATACAAAGTTGATAGCGTGTCTAAAATAATACCAATGTAAAATTAAGCAAGAATAAAAGTAGCAATAGGTTTGCAACAAGCAACATCAACAGCTATTGTGTTTTTGTGTGGATTTGCCGGTGTGTTTTTAGTTCTCTTTTTGTCTTTGTTTTGCTATTACGTTTATGTTTAATGCTTTTTGCACTTACAAATCTGGCCTTTAAGAATGCTTGTTTTTCCACGCGGTATCATGCGATTCGTCGTGTGTGATCACGCGGTATATTGTAGGCATGGTTCAAAGAACTTAAATTAATTTGTTGTGCTTCACACAATAACCATAAGGTGACGCATGGAACAACATACTGAAGCTGAAAACAATACAATAAAAATGGAAAGTGTGGTCGATTGGCTCGCATAACTATATTACATTTCTCATCAAAATTTTGATAAACCTAATTTAAACAAGTTTCTAATTACAAGATTATGTAAACTATAAAGTGAGCGTGATTGAGTCTCATAGTACAGGTATAATAACTATAGTATTTAAGTTAAGGAGGTTTTGTATGTGTGCAGGTTTACTGTACCGGCAAACAGGGTTCGAGCCTCAGCTCAATTAACTGTTTTTAAAATGAGCTTGATTTTTTTCCACTGTAGAAAGTTCATTGAGGTAACATTGAATGAACAACACTGACAAGAGCCCCATGCCAATTAAAAAGATTCAGGTGATGGACTATTAATTATTAGTTATCAGTTATTGCCATTCATTCATATAATTCCAACAATTGTTTACCCAATTTACTAATGTCATGTATCTGGGAACTCTGGACTCCATATCCCATCAGCCACTGCACTGCACCACATGACCACATGCACCACAACTGCACCTGATCCACGTTTCTGGTTAATGAGCACCCATGTGTATATATAGTCTTTGTCTGCACTCTCTCCTTGTCTTTCGTTGTCTGAGACTTCTGTCTTTCATGTCAGTGTGTTCTGTTTCTTGCCATAGTATCTTGCCAAGTTATCTTAGTGTTTGTCTTGTAGTCTATTTGTTTACATTAAATGTTTAAAAACTGCGACTGCTTCTGCCTCAACCTCAAATTGTGACAACTAATACATTGAAGTCTTTTAGCAAAGAAATATGAAAGTACAAATCATTAAAAAATATCCAAAATCCAGTATGATTTTATTTCAAAAAATTGATCTATGTCTGTAAGTCTCAGGGGTAAAAGTAATATTTAGGACGTGGAGAAGCTCTACTTCTTTCATAGCTGCCAAGAACGTGAGGAACAGAGCTGTTAACTTCATGTTTTAATAAACACATATCTTCACACTGATATCATGGAAATGTGATTAAAACTATTTCATTGCACATGTTTCTGTTCCAAGGGTTTCATCCAAAAACTAGTTATTGGGTAGGTTCATTGGTCAAACCTTAGATGTTTACTATTCCTCATATGTCAGTTTGAGCATCAGAATCATACTGAAACTATTCATTCAATCATCTACATATTTGTCCTGGTCAGGGTCACAGTAGTCTCACAAGTCAGACTTTTAGCTAAACCATTAAGTGGCATGTTTTCAAGAGGTGGGAGAAAACTGGAGAACCTTTAGGAAACCCACACAGGCCAAGAGGAAGTGTGAAACTCTGCAAAAGCGACCACAGTTCAGCATTGAACCTACAACCCACCCATGGAACATGAAGTAATAACACTACCCTATATGAAGACTCACCACTGCAGCAGGACCAAGATAAATTTTAACTACCTTATCATATGGATTAATTTGCTAAGCAACGTATACCTAATTTACTAATACATAGAAGTTTTTAAGCAAAGAAATATGAAAGTACAAATCAGTAAAATAATATGTACAAATACTAAACAATAAGTATACTAAATATGTATGATTTTTTTTTTTTTAAGTTGTACACAAATTAAGTATGGACACAAAGTTTGTATGCATACTTAAAAAATAAGTAAGTATTCTAGTATGCATTTTTTAAGTATGCATACTAGAATTTAACTATAAATATACATACTTAAAAATCAGTTTGTAAATTAAATACTGTACAGGTTACTGTATTTATTGCTCTTCTACTGTATGTTCAGTATCATTTAGTCAAAATTGTACTGAGCTTTGTTAGCAGTACATAATAATATATGACAAGTGTAGATTCTCCTATGACAGTGCCATGTTTCACAGAGGTCAATAAAAACTCTAACTCAAAGATTACAACTCTAAGCTTTGTATTAGCGTATTTATAATGTGTTCAAGTCTGATCATGTCATTTGCTACAGAAATAGTGAATGTCCTTCTGGGGCGAAGGCGCAAAAACATGAAGGCTACTCTTGCATGTACACGCATTTGCAAATTTGCAGATCCTGGCGATCCACCTTCCTGAAGTCTTTAGCTCCAGCCATAAACGTGCCCACCTGACCATCTCTGCCTTAAGAAGTTCATGATCAATTAAAACCGGTGTGTTAGATTTTGGTAGGAGATGAAATGTGCAGGAACGTAGATCTCAAGGAAGAGGGTTGGTGACCACTGGTATAGTTTAACCATTAGACCTTAGTATTTATGACAGAGACAGAGAGGTTCTCGACAGCCCATGTCTTCAGTACAAATTTTAAAAAACAGTGATTCTTTGCAGAAGCAGCTAAGGTCAATAGTTAAACTCCTCTAACTCATCTAGCCTGATAGCTCAGCTATGAAAACATGACTGTGTGTTTAATCCATTTATGCACTGAAGAAGCAGGTCCCTGATGGCTTTTAAAGAAAACAGGGACATTACCGAATACAGCAATTGTAATTAAATTCACTTGTCTCTATTACAATAACACCAGATTGAGTAAGATTGTGCTAGGGAATGAAGATTGTAGTTTATACCATGGCTATAAAGAAAGGGTGCTTGAGAAAGACAAAGTGCTACACTACAAATATATAGTTATAAATTGCGAGTACACTGTGCATCACAATATATTAAAATACATAGCCTGCATTATATCAATAAATGCATTTTTGTTCATTAAAATGTTACGATGGCCCACAAGTAAAAAACACAATAAGAAACCAAAAACAGAATAGCAAATTCAGAAGCACAACATTAAAAATGAAAACACATTAATTGAGTTTATTCAAGAATAGGCAATGAACATGTAGTATTCAGTAAGGACCTAGTCTTTGGAGTTAATGCTCTTAAAAATTTGCTGTTGCAATTTTGGTTTGTTGTTGTCGTGTTTGTGAAATTGTGTTCTTGATATTGTTGTTGTATTTTAGAATTTACTATTGTGTTATATATTTTGTTGTTGTGTTTCTGAATTTGCTATTGTGTTTTTGATTTTGTTTTGTTTCTGAATTTACTATTGTGTTTTTTATATTGTTGTGTTTCTGAATTTGCTATTGTGTTTTTTATATTGTTGTGTTTCTGAATTTGCTATTGTGTTTTAGAATTTACTGTTGTGTTTTTGGTTTTATTGTATTTTAGAATTTGCTGTTGTGTTCTTGTTTTTTGTGTAATTTGCTGTTGTGTTTTTTTTTTTGTGTGTTTTTTGGTTTTGTTGTATTTTTGGTTTTGTTGTTGTGTTTCCAAATTTGCTGTTGTATTTTTGGTTTTGTGGCCTTGTTTCCAAATTTGCTATTATGTTATTTGTTTGCAGATTTCAGTAAGCCAATATCCAAGCCAATATTGCAGTGATGATTACAGAACAATATACTGTGCAGCTCTATCACAATGCTGATTTTAAAGCAACTAAATATGTTAGCCTACATTGGAAGATACTGGATCCCAGACACTGCAATGATGTATAAAATTGTCAAACATTGCACAAGCAGGGCTTTAAAAGAAGTGAAATGAAACCTACAGCTGTTGTGGTGTGTGCTATTTGAGTGAACTATGCATATAGAATGATTTGGTAAGATTATACTGCTTTTCTTTGCATTGCCATTCTATCCTAATATGTTTTATAGGTCTTAGATTGGTTGTGCAATAGTATATCTAGCTGTAACTGCCATTAAGATGTCACTTAGGGAAACTAAAGGCTTATTTCAAAGTTTAAAAGATTTCTGGGAGTACACTATATGGCCAATAGTATATGGATACCTGACCATGACCCCTATACTGTATCTGGGCCTTCCTCAAGCTTTTGCCACAAGATTGGAGTTACATTATTGTCTAGAATGCCTTGTGCTATCTATCATTATGATTGCCCTTCAGCGGAACTAAGGCCAAGCCTAAATCTATTCCAGCATGATAATATCCCTGTGGACAAAGTGAGGTCCATGAAGACAGGGTTTGCTAAGGCTGGTTTGAAAATATTCAAGTAGCGTGCACAGTGCCCTAACATAAAATCTGTTGAACCCCTTTGGGATGAATTGGAATGCTGACTGCATTGCCAGACCTTCCTACCCGACATTAGTGCCTGACCTCACTAATGCTCTTGTGGTTGAATGGGCACATCCAAAATAGGATGTTCACCAAGCACTGTTTGGTCAGATATCCACATACTTTTGGCCATATAGTGTAATCTGCTTACTGTATATGCTTAACTTTGCACACTATTGTATGTAAGTACAGCATATTGGATATGATGGCATTTTGAAAATTAATCCTGAATTAAATGCTATCATAAATCTATTCCAGTGGTGCTCAGGGTCAGAATATTATAGAGCCCTTGGGGCATTACAGTGATACACAGCCTGGCTGTCGTGAGACAGAAAAAAAATAAATAAACAAGCAGTCCAACCAACACTTGCTGGAAACACTGGATCTCAGATTTGATATATTTTCCTATTCAATCTACAGTCACCACACAGTTCATGCACATGAACACAAGACACAAGTTGCCATCACTCCTGTACTATTTTACATAATGACTACAAACCTCACAGCCCAACATAACACAAACCTTTGATATTGGTATTATGTTGAAAATGGGAAAACAAAATATGACTAAAAAGAAAAAATACATAAAAAATTAATTTGACATGCCATTCATTGCCTTACAATAAGCCATACTGTACTAAATCTATAATTGTTGGGTAGTGTTACCACCTCACAGCTCCATGGTCCCTGGTTTGGTCCTTAGCTTAGCTATATACTGTACATGTATATATCCTACTATATAGCAGGTAAGTTTGCGGTTTTGGATGCAGCCGTGCGCTCATGTCTGCTGTCAAACGGTTGAGCATTGCGTCCTGTCGCAAAATTCAGTGAAAACTCTGACACGACGTTGATAGCGTGATTAAGGAGTGTACATGTCTGTAATACACGCTGATAATGTGACTAAAACAGGAATACTCCACGTGTCTTAATTGATTTGTGTTTACTTCGAGTATGACTTTAATCGGATTAAGGTAATTAAAAATAGCTGTTTACATGCTTGTTTCTGAATCAGAGTATTGTCTTAATCTGGTTAATATTGGATTATTGTTGTCCATGTAAATGTACTGAATGTTGGTTCTCTGGTCTCCTCCTACCTCCTAATGTGCCACAAATTGCCCCTAGGTGTGAATGAGTGTGCCAAGGTGCATGTGCATGGTGCTCTGGATCCACAGCAACATTTGTCTGTGCATGCGTGTGTGGGGAGATCTAGTAAAGGCTGTAGAGTTCATTAGATGCCTTGTGAGAGTAAGTGATAGGGAATCTGTGGTACACCGATACAAAAACATCTTGGTTTATTACTCTAAAGCTGAACATATGCAGTGTGTTTACAGTAGTCATCACTGTGACAATTCACACATTATCCTACTGTTCAATGTCTCTCTGTCTAGCTGTACCAGACATGTTAATATTTGATGTTTGATGTGACATTTGAATGATTTTAAATGGCAACAGGCTTCTTTGAAAGTGTACTGACAATAAATATTGAAGGGTTTCATAGTAAATTGGTATGATATGTTGGTACTACAGCTTCAAACATAATTAGACATAATCAGAGTAGGAATGCATCAATACAAATGTTTTTCACACTGACAAATTCATGTGACTCCAGAATATAGTTAGGAACCATGTGCAAGAACGTTTAATACAAACAATGTCCAAAATCCAAATACCACAAACAATGGGCAGATCTAGGTCATGCACAATAGAGGTCAAATGAAACACAATCCAAAAAGCAGATCCAGAATCATGATCACAAAGAGAGGCAAGAGTAGATACATAGAAGATCAGAGGTAAACGAAAACAAGGGCATAATCAAAATGATAAAACCCAGAAAAGCAAGGCCGGGTAATACACAAAGCTCAATCAGAGAAACAAAGGCTCAGAACTTACTTGGGTGATAAACAAATTACACATAATCATGAGTGTCCATGTGCTTTATATACATGTTGATTGCAGGCAATGAGCATGCTTAACAAATATGGAATTACATTTGTGCCAAAAGCATTGAATGTAACTTGTAAAGAAATAAACTATACAATGAGAACAAAAGAAAACACTCTGAAACTGTAAACGGTGAACTCAGTGGCAAAAATTTAACATAATCTTCAAATAAACAACGTTCTATGTTATAAAGAAGCTTCGAAACTGTTAACAAATAATGCTGTTTATTTAAGACTATGTTAAATTTTTGCCACTGAGTTCACTGTTTTCAGTTTCAGAGTGTTTTCTTCTTTCTTGTTGCATATTTTCGTTCATTTCTTGAAAATCTACATTCAGTACTTTTGCCACAAATTTAATTTCATACATGAAAAGGAGTTCAAACTTGAAAAGAGGGTGCCCTCTCGTGGTGTGGTGGTGAATTGTCCATGACAGATGTGATGTACTGATAGCAAAATGATGACTGTCAAGAACAATATACTGTGAAATCACAGTAATTTCCACTCATCTAGCTTGATCTGAGAACATTTCTTCTCACCACTCAGCATTTGCCGCAATTGGTTTCTGCTTTGTGGTAGCAGTGAACTCCCAATACTAGCTATTTCATCAACTTCTACGAAGATGCTGTAGTCCCTCCCCTTGATATTTCAGATTTTATACCCATAATTCATTGCAAAATATGTTCAGGTCGCTGTCATTTTGTGTCATCTCTTGACATGACAATGTACAGTAGGCTTACTTATTGTATGTAGGCACTGGAGCAATTTTTTGAGTACTAGTATGAGTAAATGAGCACAATATCAGGACCAACATGTAATAGCAGTATCAGTATTGTTGCATTTCTAAATCAGACTAGTGTTGAAATTCAATGTTGCAAGTCCATGTTTTCCTAAAAGTTAGGCATCACTGCATAAAGCCTAGCACAATCTACTACTTGTATGCTCCACATCTCTGCAATCAGTAGAGACTACAGATTAAATGGTCATTAGTGCCTAGTGGCATATGGCATGAGCAATGATGTATAGCCTTCAGAGAACCCTTAACCTGGTTTATCTGGGCCAGTGGAGCAAGTGCTTTGTGCCTACATAATGGAGGCATCGAGGAAGGGAGTGCCCTACTTGGCTTCCGCACTGACATTAATTAAATACATTAAGCATAGCGCTTCACTGCCACACAGGGAAATAGAACAAAGAGGGATCTGTATTCTGAGGATGAAGAGATTGCAACCGTCAAGCATAGTCTATACAGAAAATATGGATAAAAGAGTTTTATTCACTTCAAATGGGATTGTAGATGAAAATATCATGTATTAATTCATTGTACATGAATACATGTACAATACATGTATTAATATGAAAATATCAATAACTTCATATTATTTAAATATGATATAAAAGAAAGCCTTCTTTTTAATTAGATGAAGAGCTCCAGAGTACTTTCACTCTTACACGGTGAAATGATTTGAGAAAAAGTGAAAAAAAACAACAACAACAAAAAAAAAATTGAGTGACTGAAAACTGGAGAAAAGCCTGCCACTATAATGATACTTTATCCTACAAGCGTTATTCAAATAATTGTTATTTCTCTTGGAGAATCTGGGGCAGCTGAAAAATTGTATTTTAAGCAACATTGAATTTGTCGGCCTGTAACATCATACCTCTACCCTTATTAAAAATATAAACATATTTATCAGTGGATAAATGTTTTATTATCTTTCTTACCTTCACGAGGCTTTCCACAGAATCATGCTAGGTAAATAAAGTCAGTTAAAAAAAGTCCATAAAACTGGTCAATCTGCCAAATGCCTAAATGTTTTATTCCTCTTATACCACAGCAATTTGTCATTGATTAAAATTTTTATTGAATCAATTGTTATTTATTAACAACAACATGCTTTTTTTTATCCATTTATAGTTATGTTTAATTTTGTCAGACATCCATGAGATAAGTTAGTTTCTGTTTGTCATGAAATCTGAGTTCAGATGGACACAATTTAAAGCTTAATTTAAAGTTAAAGCTTTATTTAGAGAGGAAGGCAAATAAGTAAAAAAAAAAATTAAAGGTAGGGTCAAGGTGATAAACTGGCAAGGGGCAGGCGATCAGCAAACAGAGTACACTAAAACACGAAAACCGAAAAAGTAAACAAAGTAGAGAAACCAGACTAACAAAACACAGAACAAAGGTTTGGTATGAACAGGCAGATAGACACTGAACGACACGTCACACAGGACAAAGACATATGCAGGTTTAAATAAGTAGACTAATCAACGGGATTCTGAAAGCAGGTGTGACACACGAGGGCGGACTTTCTTCCTGCAGTGAACACTATTCAGTTTTTGCCTGTGGGTAATTTAAGTAATGTTATCTCTTTTTCCTCATGAACACAACAAAGATAAACAAGACCATGTGAAGTGCTGAGAATGTCAGAGACATATCATGTTACACAAAATAATGAATCAGTTACTGCACTAAAAATGACACATCTTTCTGGTACACAAAGTGTTTTTTCTATTCTACACAAATTATGTTCTCTAGAAAGTTGTCGAGAAATACTGATAAATACATTTAAGATCAGAGTATGACTCGTATTAAGATAAGAAAACAAGATAATTGCTACACATCTCAGGGTCCACACGTGTTATCTGGAGAGAAAAACACAAAATCTTACAACCAGAGAAAAACACACAATGCGAGACTCACACGAAACCTAAAAAAAATTAAAGGAATAAATAGAGGAACTCAGACATCTTGCTTCTCTTTGATTAGTTTCGTTTCTGTTAATAATGAAAGCTGTGTATCACCATCATCTGAAGAAACCAAGATCACATCAAAAGCCAGCTGTTAATCGCCACTGAAATTAAAAGATGACAAAAATATCATTCAATGATTCTTGAAGGCATTTCTACACTACACAATTGGTATCACGATATATAGGTTTGCCTACAAACTGCCAGCAATTCAGTAGTTTCATTTAACCCTTTCTTGCAGTACACTTCTCCCCTAGTAATGGAAATCGACTTATTGGACATTTTCAAGCAGTATAACGAATGAATTATTTAACGAAAGTATTTTATAAGATTAGTCAGGACACTGTTGGGTTTCTGTGTGTAGAGTATCATGACTGTGTTTTTTTGGGGTTTTTTTTTTATAATAAATTTGTTAAAACTACTTACATTTGCTATAGTTAAATAGTTTATTTCATAATAGTTTTTTTCTTTACTATTTTAAAGATTAGCTACAAAATTTAACATCAGATGAGTTGCTTCTAGTCAGTTTGTAATGATGTCAATAAATCAATGCCAATAAAAAGATATTGTCCATGATATATTCGAAAAGTGTACTGTGAAATAATTTATCACAAAATCAATATTATATCACCATATCACCCAGCCCTACTGTGTCGAAAAGCAGGTCACTCAATAATAAAAACAGAAAGGATAATGCGCTATGCGCTAACATGCCATGCGCTGTCAGTAACACAAGTGTAGTAAACACAAGCCATTTTTTGTGGTTGATTCTGCATACTTATTATATTATATACTTATTGTATATAAATTATTATATACTACTAGACTACTATAGACTACTAGTTCAGTGGTCAGGGCACTGATCAGGGAGTCGGCCATTTTAAGGGCTGTCTCAATCACAAAATCCTTCCTGAGTACTGGAATATTTGCTCCCTAAAAAATCCCACAATGCACCACAAAAACCAGGGAGCATCGACGCTCACTATGTTGAAAAAAACAAAAATAATTTAATAATCTTTACAGCTTGATAATGTACGTATTGGCTCAATTTCACTCATGAACATAAACTTTCTTGTGTATATTAACCATAATCATATTTTTCTTCCATATGTCACATCTGTACACACTTATCTGTCATCCATAAACATTATTTACATTTCTAATAACTAAGATGAATTATATTAGATACATTGAATATTTAAAAAAATAAATAAATACATGGCCTGTGTGAAAGGTGCACGCATCGTTAAGTAGCAAAGTAATATCATGAGGATTAAGTGTATTTTGACTCCAAATATTAGACCATAATATGCAGCGTGACCTGAGGGTTCATAAGGTTAACGTCTGCTGAAAACAGTCACTGACTATGAAGTGTGAATATGCATACTCATACCTCAGTACAGTGGACACATTATGCTGCACTGTACTAACACAAATAACACACACTCACACATAGAGGTAACAGCCTAGACTCGTCAGTAGAACAGCCATATGAATAAATGCAGTATGACAGCCACATAAATAAATGCTGCTAAACATCATACCAGTATGTATTTCATGCTGTTACACTAGACCAGCAGCCTGCATTGGCGTTTGACCCCGTCACTGACTTTTAACACAACATAACACCATGTTGCTCAACATGACGAGCGTCTCTGAGACTCATTGCCACCTGTCACACAAAAGCACAAGAAGAATGTCATGTGCATGTGCCTGTGCTGCTCAGATAACACTGAGTGATGAGCTTTACTTAATTTTTAGAATAGCTGAAATGCAGCTTTGCTTTCAGGAATCCCATAGCTTCATGAATTGTTGCTCTTTAACGGAAAATCAAAACAACCAGTAGTCAAATCAGCATGTCTCTGGCACAACACTGAGTCTATAAATAAGTTAAGTGGAAATTTCTGTTGTTGAGTTCTATAATCATGTATGCTAGATCTAAAATGACCTTTAACCTTGTAGTCAAGGTTATTGATTAGAATAAAGTGGTATTATAGAAATCACAGCATTTTAAAGGGGCGGCTGTGGCTCAGGTAGTAGAGTGGGAAGTCCACTAATCGCAGGGTTGGCAGCTCAATCCCCAGCCCACATGTCTCCACATGCTGAAGTGTCATTGGGGGTAAGACACTGAACCCCAAGTTGCTCCCGATGGCAGGCTAGCACATTGATGGTGTACGAGTGTGTGTGAATGGGTGAATGAGGAACAGTATACAGCGTTTTGAAGAAACCACTAAGGTTAAAAAGAAACTATATACTGTAAGTGAAGACCATTTACTATTTAAATTCAAATGAGCAGTAGATAATAGATTGTAATAAAAAATTAAACACTGGTAAAAAAAAAAAATTACATATATGTATCATAATTGGGCCACAACTAACTCAACCCTGCATAACAAAGATACGCTTTTTGCAATTTGTATGTAGAGTGTCTAAGGCATTTTAGCATTACTGGATATTCAAATATATATCCCAGTAACTATATACTGGAAACGAATGAGTTGCAAGTGCAATGTAAGGTATTTTATATTGTAGCTAACCATGTACATTAGCTAGCTGGAAATATAATGTTACTGGTGTAAGCCTTAATAGTGAAATTACCTGATTAGCAAGCTAGCATTTTATAGCTAGTGTTTTAGCATTACCATTTTAGGTGACCATACTGTAAGTAATTGCCTAAAATAATATTGAAAAATAAAAAATAAACGAAGGTTTTTAACTAACATCTCATAGTAAAACTCATAGAAGTACGTTCAAGAGTAAAGTCAAACGCATACAAAATACTGTATGTAACTGTAGCTTATTTGTAAGTAACAATTGTTTTTGTTTTTCACCACTGTATTCTGTATTTCCCATTGCCTTAAAAGGAACCCAGACTATGTGGACATTTTCTGTATATTCTCATTACATAAATGTCCTGTAAAATTAGCATAAAACACCTAGCCAAGACATACCAAAAGTAAAATTAAAGCTGGTCTTGAACCATTTAGAGCACATGCATGGTTACGGTCTTTTTTGAAAGGTGGACTAAATATTTTTACATAATTGGATTGTTTGGACCTTTGCCAGTGTAACAAGGCTGTTATTGTCAGGATGTTATGGATCAGTGGATTACTATGAGGCTTCATATGTGGTGAGTTGCTTCCATTTCGTAAGTGTTTGTTTGTATATCGGTGGTCTGACAGAGACATTGATTGTAGCTGCTGTTGTGATTGTATCTCAAAACGGTTTACATCAAGCGAATCACAAGAATCTTAGCTTTCCAAATATATGAGTGCTTTTCTACACACAGAAGCTGTGTAGATAGCATAGATTTGCTCATAACATGGCGACGGTGCACTGGCGGGCCATGGGAATTCTAACAGGATAAACTATACGACAGCAAGATAATATTTGATAATCTCTAATATCATTGATATTAGAATACGTTCATCATAAAATAAGAGTATAATCCTTATGCTTACCTTGAAGAACAAATGCTACAGTTGCTACACAGACATCATCAATTTTGCCCCACACTCGCCTCCTCACATCTCTGATCGTCTTCATTTTGGTGTACATTTTGAGTAGTTTTCTATATTAGCCTCCATGCTTATGTAGCACCCATTTTACATCACTACCCAGAATGCATTGCGACGTAAATAGCAATGGTGGCCTACGAGTGCACGGATATTTAGTATTTAAAAAAAAAAAAAAAACCCTGATATCTAGAGTGTTTTTGTATAGTGGATTTATATAGCAGAAGTCAGTGTTAATCTAATAAGCCATACAAGACTTCATAGTTGGGGTTCCCTTTAATAGAATCATCTGAAATACGTAAACTGAATATACTGAATTCTTAGAATGACTGACTGGCTCTACTAGATTCAATACAACAAATGCCCTTTCCCACAAGGCTGTTACTGAAAAAAGGTCCACACAGAGCTGGGCTTTTTAACCACTGGCATTGTGGCAGTAACAGCAGACAAAGACTTGGTGTGAGTCAACCAATCAGCTAGTTCCCAGATTGTCTGGCGCTGGTATAGGTGCTATGCTACAGTGAGAGATAGAAAGTGGGGGTTGAGCATTTCTGGGACTAGGACAAATCCTAGGCACACTGTAGCTCTATTAAAAGTTCATGAAATGAGGCACGACTGGCCATATGAAACAGAAAATGGCAAGCATGCTAAATTTGTGAATGAATCCAGACACTTCTGCCTTGGAGGTTCCTTAATACAAAATTGTCTTCCCTGTTTTACTTAGGGTTAGGGTTAGGGATTTTTAGTAGATGATAGCAACTTGTTTTAAGTCAAGACATTGCACATCACGTACATTGGACAGCAAATATATTACAACAGCATGCAATTTTCTTAGATGACATTTTACAGAGAGATTATCACCCACTGAGACTGGAAATAACAAACACCAAATAAAGGTCAAAAGACTGAATTTTTGAAAAAGTAAGGGAGAGAATCAATATGGTGATCTTTTGCCAAAAAAAATGTCTGACAACATGCAGCAAAAATCCCAATGAACGAAGAGCTGCCCTTTCACAGGAAGTAATTTTTTCTGTATTTCAGGGTCAGTCGGTTGGGACAGTGGCTGTTCTCTCATCAGCATTCCAGCCACAGGCACAGGAACAGACAGGACTTGTCCTTGAGGAGACAGCATTCAGAATCGGTAGCCTTGCACCTGTTGACTCAAGTGGGATACTCCTCCACGATGAGCAGACAGAAGAATTTCGCTCAGGGTCTCCTGGAGCCTGCTGATGTGTCAGTGTCTCCTGCTGTCTGGACATGTGTCAATCTCAAATCCCACTTAACCTCTTCTTGTGAGTTAACAAACAACTCAAGAGGGACATAATCTAACCAGATGGACTGGCTGAGAAGGTAAACAGCATGTGATTGTGTTATGCTCCCTGACCAGTTAGCAGGTCTGTCTGGTTGTCACTATCTGCTACAAACAGCTGCGCAGACTAATTTAATACAGACTCAATTATACCTACTGATATGAAGGGTTTTAAAGACTTTCTTCCTTATATGATGGCCAATCATCATGGCCTGTGTTAAAGCATATGCTAGAAGCAGCTTTGTTTGCCACTGATGACACATTAAGACTGGTACAAGTGTCTTTAATGTCATGTTAAACCAAGCTAAGCATGAATGGTATTTCCTTCAGCATGGTAAAAAAATTAATATCTGGACAATGACTGGGGATAGCCATTATTCTACTCCACAGCATACACAAACTGTGAACAGACACTGAAAACATGTGATTTAGAAAACAAAAATGGTAGTTTTTCTTACCCTCCATATGCTCCAAAAGTAAAACTCCTTTTCCTTTGAGCCATCTTGGTAAACAGGTTGAGCTCAGCATTAGAGACACACAGACATCAACAGAGATATGCACTGAGATGGAGGCACTATGTCTGTCTCACCGGACTGAACCGAGAGTGGCCAAGCATGAGTGTGAATGTGTTTGTGTGTGTGTGTGTGTCCCTTCTCTTCCACTCCCCTGACTCACTCTCTCTCTCACTCTCTCTATCTCTCTCTCCCTCCCTCCCTCCCTGTCTGCCTCTCTCTCTCTCTTCTGTCGTTCTCTCCACCTCTCTTCATATGTATGTTCACTTTCCTCTTTCTCTCTCCAGTGACCACTTTTAGCCCTTGTTAAACAATAGCTGAAAAGGATCTTTATAGAAGCTCTGCAAACTCGAATTTGTAAATAATGTAAATGAGTTTCAGAATATAGGTGATTGCTGCCATTAATGACACTAATTCCAAGACGGAAGACAAATAACAGACCGAAAGTAGAGAAAACAGAGGTACCTTTAAAGAGAAAAGGCAGAACATCTAAAGTACATTAAATAAAATAGTGATATGTTCACAAATCATTTCAAAAACCAGCTGGTCAAACAAAAGGGAGGAACAAACACAGCAAGCGGGAATTGTCTCCTCCTTTAGTCACTGCCTTGCTAAACAAAGTTCTCGATTCACGACAGCCGCTGTAGGCCGTTATTTCCCCTTTAAGCTTGCACATTTGCAATAAATCAACAAGGAACAGAGGAAAGTGGAAGTAATTTTGTGTATTATTTCGTAATATGTGGTATTTTAGATATAGTGAGATAGAATATATCAGTTCTACTGAAGTCAACTGTTTAAAAACACACAAGTGTTGGAAAGTTTATTACACAATGTTTTTCAAAAGTCTCTTTGCACATCCTTGTATGTTAGGGATGTAACGCAATGTATCTGTCTATTTGTTAAGTGCTCAAAATATTCGTATCTGTTTTCAAATTCAGACTGAAACCAAAAGTGGGTGTGGTCTCTACTAGAAGGTTGCTTCTTTCTTTCATTTTTCTTTTATGAGAACCCTACCACTATGCCCTGAAAACATTGGAAAACACTGGAAAAAAACAGGGCTGCTGGATAAATAATTCATGTTTAACTTGCAAATTAACAATCTTTAAAAAATAGCTGCACTCAATTCTTGAACCAGACACCCTCATCTAAAGTGCCTGTTTCAAAAGAACAAGCCATCCCCTCCCGCTTTTTGGGGTTTGCTGGACTCGCTATCAGGATCTACTTATCAAGCTGGGACACAGTCAAAATGAGGTCCCTTAAGTGGTATTTCATTAGTGTGTGTCAATAAATATAAGCATAGGCCGATTTTTTTTCTACAGAAATATGGAGTTTGAGTAAAGCAGTGTTTAGGTCAGGGTGCTAGAGCAAACCACTGACAAAAAAAAACACACAAAAAAACACGTATCAACATTCTGGTTACTTTCAAGTCTTTTTGGACAGTTTTTCAGTTGGCGTTAGACTTTGCTGAAACCTGGCAACCCTGTCCACAAGCTTCCACAAGCTATCTTTTCAAGTTCCACATGAAAGTAAAAACCTTGTGTTTGTGCAACTTTTTTGTTTCACCCTGCAGGATCTCAGTCCCAATGCACCCAGTCTGAAGCTTTTTGGCAAGCTTATTTTAACAAAACAAAACAAAACAAAAAACAAAAAAAAAACTGAATAGTCTGCCTACTATTCATGTCTGTTTTTGTATTCACATAGGGCACGTTATCTGTTCAACCCGAACAATGTATTCACATTCAGTTACATTCAATACATAACAAAAACCAAAAGGATACAAATATTGTATCCCAAAACGATTAATCTTTCATAGGGAAATATTCTCCATAAAATCTCTTACATTATAATAATTTATATTATTGTTATAAGAGAGAGATAGTGGCCATGTATATATAGTATCTCACAAAAGTGAGTACACCCCTCACATTTTTGTAAATATTTGATCATATCTTTTCATGTGACAACACTGAAGAAATGACACTTTGCTACAATGTAAAGTAGTGAGTGTACAGCTTGTGTAACAGTGTAAATTTGCTGTCCCCTCAAAATAACTCAACACACAGCCATTAATGTTTAAACCGCTGGCAACAAAAGTGAGTACACCCCTTATTGAAAATGTCCAAATTGGGACTAATTAGCCATTTTCCCTCCCTGGTGTCATGTGACGTGTCAGTGTTACAAGGTCTCAGGTGTGAATGGGGAACAGGTGTGTTAAATTTGGTGTCATCGCTCTCACACTCCCTCATACTGGTCACTGGAAGTTCAACATGGCACCTCATGGTAAAGAACTCTCTGAGGATCTAAAAAAAAGAATTGTTGCTCTACATAAAGATGGCCTAGGCTATAAGAAGATTGTCAAGACCCTGACACTGAACTGCAGCACGGTGGCCAAGACCATACAGCGGTTTAACAGGGCAGGTTCCACTCAGAACAGGCCTCGCCATGGTCGACCAAAGAAGTTGAGTGCATGTGCTCAGCGTCATATCCAGAGGTTGTGTTTGGGAAATAGACGTATGAGTGCTGCCACCATTGCTTCAGAGGTTGAAGGGGTGGGGGGTCAGCCTGTCAGTGCTCAGACCACACGCCGCACACTGCATCAAATTGGTCTGCATGGCTGTCGTCCCAGAAGGAAGCCTCTTCTAAAGATGATGCACAAGAAAGCCTGCAAACAGGTTGCTGAAGACAAGCAGACTAAGGACATGGATTACGGGAACCATGTCCTGTGGTCTGATGAGACCAAGATAAACTTATTTGGTTCGGATGGTGTCAAGCATGTGTGGCGGCAACCAGGTGAGGAGTACAAAGACAAGTGTGTCTTGCCTACAGTCAAGCATGGTGGTGGGAGTGTCATGGTCTGGGGCTGCATGAGTGCTGCCAGCACTACGGAGCTACAGTTCATTGAGGGAACCATTAATGCCAACAGGTAGTGTGACATACTGAAGCAGAGCATGATCCCCTCTCTTCTTAGACTGGGCCACAGGGCAGTATTACAGCATGATAACGACCCCAAACACACCTCCAAGATGACGGCCTTGGGTGAAGGTGATGGACTAAAGCCTATTGAGCATCTGTGGATTTGAGGATTGAGCATCCTCAAATGGAAGGTTCTCTAACACAAGCACAAGTTCTCTAACATCCACTAGTTCCGTGATGTCGTCGTGGAGGAGAGGAAAAGGACTCCAGTGGCAACCTGTGAAGCTCTGGTGAACTCCATTTAGACAGTCTGTGTGTTGAGTTATTATGAGGAGACACATTTAATTTAAAAAAACTTTACACTCATTATTTTAATTAAATTTAACTGTAGCAAAGTGTCATTTTAAATGCACTAGGGTATGAAAAATAATAATAATCAAATATTTACAAAAATGTGCGCGTGTACTCACTTTTGTGAGATACTGTATAACTAGCATGGTAGTGTACAGTGCTGCTTAGTCAAAAATAGATAGTTAATTGGTTTAGTTCTGGTCAGTAATGCAGTGTTCTTCTATATGTTATATTTTGTTTTAGCATATACACTAATTTAATTGTAAACATGGTCTCCGGTTCGATAATCACATAAATGAAAGATTTATAACAAGATAAATACAGACAATATAAAATAATGAAATTTGATAACCTGTGTCATTTTTCCATGAATCAAATGAGTTCATGAGTCAAACCAACAAAATTCAATTACTTTAAATTGGTAGTTAGAAAGAACTGACTTAATAAAGTAAATCATAATGTCCAACTCTACTGTCTCTACTTCACTGTCTCTTTCTCGCTCTCTTCTACTGCATTACGTCTTTCTGCCAAAATACCAGCTCAACACTTTTGCTCCAAACAACAAAAAAAAAACAAGACTGAGCACTTCCTGCTTGCTTCTCACTGGCATGCTATTTTATCCTTTACCCTTCTATCAGAGAGAGATAGGCAGACAGACTTCCACAAGGACATTGAAACTCAGATTCCTCAGGAACAGGCCTTCCTTTCTGCCTTGTGGTAGGTGGGGGTGGTAGGTGGAGGGGGTGTTTGGCATTCAGATAAAGATTGAAAACTTTATTACCAAACATTTCATGAGTGTTCAGTGGTGCAAAAGCAAATTTCCATATCTTCCATTCATTAGAAAAATGAAACAGCATACACTCAGCTGACCACATCATATATAAGAGGATCAAATACAGGGGCGTAACCTGACCTGGCCATTCAGAGCTGTAACCCCTAAGATTTTTTCTTTAGCCCTGAATAATTCTCCTCTTGGAGCAGTTTGTAAATTAAAGTCAGTAAAAGAAGATGACAGTGATGTAATTTTGTATCTTCAGTGAATGTGTTGAGTGTTATAGTGTTATAGTCTTCATCCTTTATCTACAAGGTTTACAGGAAAATACAGGAAAATACTAATTTCTTAATGCCAAACAGGAAAACAAGGTGTGCAAACGTCTATAGGACATTTAACATACTTTGCACAGCACTGTAGCAGCTAAACCCATACAATGATAGCTTAGCTGTGCCTCCCCATGGCTAGTGACACCAAACTAGTTTAGTCTCATGTTAGATAGCCAAAACATTTTAGAATTTATCGGTTTTGATGTCCTGCAAACACCCAAGGCAAGTTTTATGCTAAATCCAACTTTTTGTACAACTTTAACATTTTGTAAGCAAATAGCCTTCACATGCAAGAAAAAAAATGCATGGTAATCTATTTAGAAGTACAGTATGTTTTTAAAAGTTTTTTGATGGAGAAGAATCTGGGCTCAGGCCCGGATGACTAACAGTCCAGCTAACACCCCTGATCAATGCCATTAGTGTCACGTATCCGGAAACCCGGGACTTCAAGTCCCATCAGCCACTGCAGTACACCACCTGACCACATGCACCTGACTCACGTTTTTGTTAATTAGCACCATTGTGTATTTATAGTCCTTGTCTGCACTTTCTCCTGGTCTTTCGTTGTTGTAGACTCACGTCACTTCTGTCTCCGTGTTTGTTTTTTGCCATAGTGTTATGCCCAGTTGTCCTAGTGTTTTTGTGTCGTTGTTCATTTGTTTAAAATAAATATTTAAAAATCTGCGATTGCTTCGGCCTCCATTCGCCAAACGTGACAGAACGAAAGACCGTGACTACGAGGCAGTAGATTTTTTATTTATTTTTTTTCCGGATTCAGCAGTTTGCTCCCACCCCCCCTCCCCGATGGGTCTCATGGATTCCCCTCCTTCGCGGACCTCAAGGATTCCCCGCTGTTCAGCTACCTCAGAGTCGCGCACGCCGGTGAGTCCTGTGCAGGAGGTCTCTCCGCCGCCCGCTATGTGTGTGTAGGACGCTCCGGCTCGGGCGGACTCATCGTGTTCACTATGTTCGCTGACCTCAGGGACTCCCCGGCTGTTCAGCTACCTTAAGGTGCCTCAGCCTTCCTGTTCAGCTGAGGTCGTCGCGCACGCTTCCTGTTCAGCTGGGGGCGGTCGCCCGGCCGTCCTGTTCAGCTGAGGTCCTCGCTGCGCCTCTGTTCAGCTGTGGACACCGCTCAGCATCCCTGCCCGGCTGTGGGCGCCGCTCAGCATCCCTGCTCGGCGGGCGCCGGCCTTCCTGCGGCTGTGGACGTCGCCGGCCTTCCTGCTCGGCTGTGGACGTCGCTCGGCCTTCCTGCTCGGCTGTGGACGTCGCTGGCCTTCCTGCTCGGCTGTGGACGTCGCCGCTTCCTGCTCGGCTGAGGTCGTCGCTCGGCCTTCCTGCTCGGCTGCGGGTCTCTCTGCCATCCTGCTGCGCTGGGGAACGTCACTTTGCCTCCACGTTCCGCTGAAGACGTCGCTCCTTTCCCCGGCTGCGCTCAGTGGGTGGCCCCCCTTCCTGCTCCACGGAGTGTTCCCCCCTCATGCTCCGCGAGAGCGTCGTTCCTCCCTTGGGCCTCGGCAAAGAAACCTCGCTCTCCCTGGCCTCGCGGAGAACCTCGCGCTCCCGTGAGCCTAGCGGGAGAACCTCGCTCCCCCCGCGTGAGCCTCGCGGAGAACCTCGCTCCCCGTGAGCCTGCGGAGAACCTCGCTCCCCCGTGAGCCTCGCGGAGAACCTCGCTCCCCGTGAGCCTCGCGGAGAACCTCGCTCCCCGTGAGCCTCGCGGAGACCCTCGCTCCCCCGTGCGCCTCCCGTCAGGTACTCCGCTCCCCCTTGAACCTCGCGGTGAGGCATGCTCCGCTCTCCTGTCCCGTGGGGGATGTCGCCCCTCTTTCATGCTTTGCCAAGGACTTCCACCCGCTTCCTTGTGCCATGGTGGAAGCTGCTCGGCCTCCTGGTTCTGCTGGGGACTTTTGGCCCGGAGGGCCGGGACCCCCGGAGGGGGGCCCTTTGATTTTGGGCGCTCCAGGTGTAGCGCCCCTTGGAGGGGGGATCTGTCACGTATCCGGAAACCCGGGACTTCAAGTCCCATCAGCCACTGCAGTACACCACCTGACCACATGCACCTGACTCACGTTTTTGTTAATTAGCACCATTGTGTATTTATAGTCCTTGTCTGCACTTTCTCCTGGTCTTTCGTTGTTGTAGACTCACGTCACTTCTGTCTCCGTGTTTGTTTTTTGCCATAGTGTTATGCCCAGTTGTCCTAGTGTTTTTGTGTCGTTGTTCATTTGTTTAAAATAAATATTTAAAAATCTGCGATTGCTTCGGCCTCCATTCGCCAAACGTGACAATTAGAAATGCCATTAGAAATGACTACTATATGGTTCGCTTCAGTTGAGCTAGCAGTATATTATGAGGTTATGAGGTCAGTATATTAAATGATCACTTGCTCAAACATTTCATCCTTTGTCATCCTCCTATTGGAGGCTTTTAGACAAGCACCATAGCAGCGGTCACACTCAGATATTTTAGTTAAAACTTTCTGACACTGTCAGAAATTTTTCACTGCGAACAAGACACTGTTTTCGAGCTTCATAATGACACAATCCATCACTTCAAAGCTCACCAAGAAACTTTAACAAACATATGAGGTAAATCTGATTTAAAACCCAACAAACTCTTTTATCAGGCAGCTCACATTATAACAAACACCCTCCAAAAATGTAGCAAGGATATTATAGCTTATGTCACTGGTGAAGAGCAGGACAGCTGAACTGTCAATAGGGAAGGTGGTGTCGCTTTGAGGCGTCACCACCTTCCCAAGGAATCTAATATTGCACACAACTGGGGGAAAAGCTCCCAGCAACATTTGAAACTAAGAAGAAAAACATACCAGTCAACATTGTGCTGTGGTACGAGCCAACAAATGACAAAGAAGAAGCTATCAAATACATTTTACAGCAGACTATAGGACATTGTGGAGCAAAACAAAAAAGACAAATGCATTGATCTATGGCTTTAATGCAAACATTGGTACTAGAGATTGGTACACATTTCATCATTATTCAGTTTGAATAGATAATGTGCTCTACAGTAAATAGATACAAATACAGATACAAACAGGAGGTGACTGTGGATTGAGTGCAAAGCCGTGCTTGTCTCTTTCGTGAATAGCATGGAAGTTCACCTTGCTCAGCTTCTTTAAGGCTCTGTTTTGGCCGGGTCTTAGCAGTCTCATGGTTGCTTAAACCTCTGTATCACAATGTGCCTGTGCTCATTGTGTGTGACACTTCTTCAAATATGATTTCAGTTTTATATTTCCTTTTTAAAGCTGAAACTTCTTTGCAGAGCCACTGATCCATACAGCCTCCATACACAAACCACACACTGTGCACAGTCTTGCATATCATTTCTGGAATCTAAAAAAACGAATTGAATACATATAAATGCATTTGTATATTTTTCATGTTTTCCTGTTCACATTCACTTTTAATAACAACAACAACAACAATAATAATAATAATAATAATAATAATAATACAGTTACAAATGCATATACAGTTATATCTAGCACAAAACAGATAGTGGAATTGCGTTAAACCCCTAATTGCTACAGACAATAGAGGATACTAAGATATCATATGAAGACATGGTTTGGATATGCACAACCTATGTGCAATTAACAAACTGGTGGGAGGCAACACATGTCCACATGCAAGAATCCAAGGTCACCATGGTTTCATCAAAGCCTCGAACTAATATCCAGATAGGACATATTAATATCAAACAATCCATCTGTACGACATCTGCAGATGCAGCGTCTTATCACCACCTTCTGCAAAGTTTAAGATGCAGATAAAAAAACCGTGGACGTCAGGAAAGAACAGGTGGAGCTCCAGTGTGGACCCAGTAACAGACTGCAGACTAGTAAAGGATTCATGATGAACAATGAAGAAACCAAAAAAAAAAAAATATCCAAAGAGACTTGGACTAACACTTGTGAAGTTACTCTTGAAAAGAAAGTAATAAAAAAACAACCACAACACCTGCAGATTTTATGGAAAGCTTTTTGGATAACCCTGGCAAAAAAAAAAAGTGACTTACAAAACACGAACAACCATGAAGGTATCATGCTGCTTGAAATTAATTATTAGGAAAAGTCCTAATAAACGAAATCATCATAAAGCAATTTACTCAGCAAAGAATTCTGTGCTGGTCACGTTGTAACTCATCATAATGGAGTACTCAACATACAACATAAAATGAAATGATGTTTAGAGGAATCCATGTAGGTACAGGTAAAAGATTTATTCAAAGCCTAGATCTAAGTAATGCAATGGTGTTTCCTCTCATGCTTCCTTTTTATCCTTGCTGTCAACTCAATTATGCAAAGAGCCACCACTGGCAAGAAAGTACCCAATGAAACCACTGTAAGTCTTTGCAGATGACTTTAATTTCACACAGCCGACATCAACTCCAACAATCGACAGGACTAACCATTCACAGACATCAAGATGGTGAGGATTAATACTACAAATCATAGTGCTGACAAATTCAGAGCACATTTCCTGGAGGAAGCAGAGCCTTTCATGATCTCCTTCGTCTCCTCCATTGACAATTCAGCTGTCCTGCTGTGCACCAGTGACAATTAGCACCTTTGATGAAAATATTACTGCTAGAACTCACAAGGCCAAAGTGACAATCATTACCCTGAGGTAAATCTGGATTTTTAGATGAACATCACTTCAGCTAAAGTCAAGCTTCTCTATTGTTGTGTGAGCGAAGGCAGGAATAATGAAGGCAGGTAATAAAAGACACACATACAGCATACACATGTCAGACTACACATATTTTCATATATCTCCGATATGATGAACTCAATTTGACTCAAAAACGATGAACAAAATTTGCCTATGTGCAACCCTGACCTGTGGGAGACAACAAATCAAGAACCTGTGCAATTCTTATAAAACAGAGATTAAGAGACTCCACACCAAAAAAGCCGCCTTCCATTATGAGCAGGCCCCGAATGGCACACTTAGTGAAAAGGGAAAATATTCATCTCTAGTAGACACTTTATGCTTGTCAGGGTTGCATATATCCAGAGCCTGTGGCAGGAACACTGTGAGCAAAGAGGGAGAATTCATTTACAGATGGGTACACGAGTCAGTTGCAAGGTACCATACAGACACTTTCACACCTACAGGCAATTTAGTGTAGCGAATGTGCCTACCTGCATGTTTTAGGACCATGGGAAGAAGCCAGAGAACCTGGTGGAGCACATGCAAAATTCTGTGCAGAGTATCCTGAGCTCATGATACTGCAATGTTACTGAACATATAGAAAAATGAATTTCTCACTAATTATAACAGTCCACTAATTTGATTGGTCGAGCAGTGTTACAAGAGTGCTTATATTTAGTATAATCACACTGTTTCACTGTTTGAATCCACTCTGCTTGCCACGTAAATTTCCACTTCCTCATTTGAAACGAGTTAGTGACATAATCAATGGACATCGCAAATGTTAAATTTTTCATGAATATAACGTTTTACTTAAAATATGAGAACTTGTCAGATGAGGATGAAAAGGAAGACGGGAAGCTAATTTCACTGGAAGCACCTTTAACAGGAATGTACAAATCAATGTGAGCTAGCTAGCCGATGTGCTATAAAGTAAAATTTAGTTATGCCACTTAGCCAAGCCAAATCACATACATGTCAATATTTTATATAACACTCTCATCCATCCATCCATCTTCTACTGCTTATTCCTTCTTCAGGGTAGCGGGGAACCTGGAGCCTATCCCAGGGGGCATCGGGCACAAGGCAGGGTACACCCTGGACAGGGTGCCAGTCCATCGCAGGGCACAATCACATACACACTCACACATACATTCATACACTACGGACAATTTAGACACACCAATCAACCTACCATGCATGTCTTTGGACTGGGGGAGGAAACTGGAGTACCCGGAGGAAACCCCCGCAGCAAGGGGAGAACATGCAAACTCCGCACACACATGGCCCTGGCGGGAATCGGACACCAGACCCTGGATGTGTGAGGCGAACCACACTCTTACTCGTGCAATACTGCTTTAATACAGCTAACATAAATAACAAATGAATTAACTGGTTACACCAAAGTTCATAACAGTACTGTAGCTTTTGGTTTTACACAAACACTGCCAAGCTCCAAAGTGAAATCAACAACTTTACTGGAGGCAGACTTAGAAGAAATGATGGCCTTCTGGAGATGTTGCGTGCACATAGAAGCAGCAGGAATTTAACAGTTCTGGAAAGTACTTGATCAGACGCAAGAGTAATAATTTTCATTGCACAAAAATTGTAAAAGTAGACAGCAAAGCAGCTGTTTATGGGCTGTTGATCCAGGACCTGTAAAAGGTTGCTTGGTTCTTTACTATGCTTCAGAGTGGAGGGTTAATAACATGATAATATTTACACTGCACCATGATGAGCACCCTGCCCAAGGCGATCCAGAGCACAAACGCTTGATTGAAGAAAGCCAGGTTGGGCCATATTTAGAATGCAGGAGGAGGCTCAAACATGGGGTGAGAGGTAATATTCAAAGAGAAATTGTGCAGAAAATATTTAGCATCTTATGTGTGCTGGGTGCTTTGTTTTTCTTGTCTTCGTTTTCATATTGCCATGATAAAGCAGATCACGTATATACACCGTATCTCTGAGGTGATAGCCGTGTCAGATCTCAAAGAGTGAACGGTTTCTTAGCACTGAAAACTGTTTGGCTTTCATTTATTGATGTAAACTAAGCTTTAGATTGCATGTGGAGTACACTATGTGACTATACGTTTAGAGCTGCTTCTTACATAACATCTTTGGTTGCTGCAACACTCTGTGTGAGAAGGGTTCTGCAGTCCTTCAAGACCTGATGCTGTATTTGAGTCTCAGTAAAAAGGCTGTACATTACACAAACACAGACTCAGGTTAAATATTTGTCCTGTTAATATGCTGGGCATAATTGCAACAAAGCCCAATTAGTTTCTTTGTGTCTCTGACTTCATCAGGCATACTTGGACAGAAGCCAAGCTCAAGAAGAATGCTAGGTCAGTTACTAAATCTCTTTAAGGTTGTTTGGTTTTCTGCAACAACAGAACAATCCAAAACATGCAAAATCAACAGAAAAATATTCTGCAAAGAATACTGATCATGCCAGGACCTTCTAAGTCACGATTTGACCTGAGCACATCCAAAAGCTGTTCAGAAGAAGCAAAAGTTACAAATGTGACGCATCGACACACAAGTTACAGTATTTAAGAATTTGTAGTTCAATGGAACATTTATATACAAACAATTGTCTGTTAAGTCATTTGAGCAAGTTAACAACTTCCTCCTGTGCAATAATAGTTCTCATGCTGCTCAGCTGTTCAAAAGGTCAATAACTAGATAACATAACATTAGATGGTCAAAGGACAATGGTCAGACTGGTTCAAGCTGACAGAAAGGATACTGTAACTCAAATAACCACAACCATGGTGAGCAGAAAAGCATCCCAGATAGTATAACATAACATAACAAACCTTGAGGCAGATGGGCTACAAAAGTAGAAGCCTATATCAGATTCCAAGACGGCCAAGAACAGGAATCTGAGACTACAGCAGGCACAGGCTCACCAAAACTGGACAGCTGGAAATTGGAAAAATGTCGCCTGGTCTTTTTTTCAATCTTCAACCACCCAGATTCTGAAAAGCTCAAACAAGCCAGTCTGGCACCAAGAACCATTGACCAAAGTCAATAAGATAATTTTTCCCATTCTGATGTTGATGTGAGCATTATCAGAAGCTCCTGACCTATAATGTTGCCACATGATTCCTTGATACAATTGCAGGTGTTTCTATTAAAGTGGTTGGTGAGGGCTCCATTAACGTTTAGTTCATTTGATTGCAAACCTATCATATCAAATTCACATTCCAACTAGTAACATGATTTTTTTCCCCTTGCAACCAGTCTCCCTTCAGTGTTACTGTAATGAAGCTTTTTAGTCTATGCTGGATCAATAGGGTGACTTGGCAAGTGGTTTATAGGCATGGATAGACGCTTGGCCAAGTATTTTTCGTCCACATTGATTGCACTGACAAACCGTAAAAGATCTATTACAGTTCTAATGGAGCCTCAGCCTCTGATGGATGACACCCTATGACCACAGGGCATTTCTGAGCTCTTTCTCTGTCCTACAATCAATACCAGACCAATGCAAAAGTGTAAGTGTAGTGCAAGCTAATTACTAAGCCGTCCAAACAACAGCACCTCAGTTAGCACCCCTAAACAGTGCAAAATTTCAATTACAAATAAGTATAATATAATTCTGTAATTACTGTTAGTATATTGCAGCAGTGTGTTAATCTCATGCAATACTGCCACCCATTGGGAAACAGTGAAACTGCACTGAATTGTGCTGAGTGTATAGTTGAACTAAAAAAAAGAGGTGCAAATTCATTATCTCAAATGAGGAGTGCTCTAAGGACACACAGATTTCCAATGCAGATATCGAATCAGTACGAATATCGTGTTTTACCCCAAGATAGAAAGCATGCTTTATTTGGGAAGCTGTGGAAGTCAGGAAACTGGACACTGTCTTAGTAGCAAGGCATTTCTGGGAAGAGATACATAAAGTATTAAAATACATCTTCAGTATCAAAATGTCTTTTTTATTTATTTATTTATTTTTACACATTTTATATAGGGAATGTATGATAGGAATAGTAGTCAAGTCAAATGGCTTTATTGCCATTTCAACCATATAGAGCCGGTACAGTACACAGTGAAACCAACCAATGTTCCTACCGCACCATGGTGCTACATAAAATAATACACAAACTGCATGAGACGACACAGAACTAAATAAGACCTACACATTTCTACATAAAGTGCACTTGCACATGTGTGCCAACAACATAAGACAGTTCAGTAACTATTAAACAGGAACAATAGGCACAGTAAGTGACAGTGTAGCACTGGCAAGTACACAATTCTAGTGTGGAAGTGTACAATATAACAGGTAGTGGCAAAAAAAAAAATGCTAACATGCTATAACTTCAGCAGATAAGCTTATACCAAATATGGACATATACAGTGCCTTGCGAAAGTATTTGGCCCCCTTGAACTTTTCAACCTTTTGCCACATTTCAGGCTTCAAACATAAAGATATAAAATTTTTATTTTTTGTAAAGAATCACACAAAGAGTGGCAAGAAGAAAGCCATTTCTCAACGTTTGGTGTGATGTTTGGTGTCTCCCAGGTGGCTTGTGGCAAACTTTAGACGAGACTTTTTATGGATATCTTTGAGAAATGGCTTTCTTCTTGCCACTCTTCCATAAAGGCCAGATTTGTGCAGTGTACGACTGATTGTTGTCCTATGGACAGACTCTCCCACCTCAGCTGTAGTTCTCTGCAGTTCATCCAGAGTGATCATGGGCCTCTTGGTTGCATCTCTGATCAGTCTTCTCCTTGTCTAAGCTGAAAGTTTAGAGGGACGGCCAGGTCTTGGTAGATTTGCAGTGGTCTGATACTCCTTCCATTTCAAAATGATCGCTTGCACAGTGCTTGTTGGGATGTTTAAAGCTTGGGAAATCTTTTTGTATCCAAATCTGGCTTTAAACTTTTCCACAACAGTATTACGGACCTGCCTGGTGTGTTCCTTGGTCTTCATGATGCTCTCTGCGCTTTCAACAGAACCCTGAGACTATCACAGAGCAGGTGCATTTATACAGAGACTTGATTACACACAGGTGGATTCTATTTATCACCATCAGTCATTTAGGACAACATTGGATCATTCAGAGATCCTCGCTGAACTTCTGGAGTGAGTTTGCTGCACTGAAAGTAAAGGGGCCGAATAATTTTGCACGCACCACTTTTCAGTTTTTTATTTGCTAAAAAAGTTTAAAATATCCAATAGATTTCGTTCCACTTCACAATTGTGTCCCACTTGTTGGTGATTCTTCACAAAAAATTTAAATTTAATATCTTTATGTTTGAAGCCTGAAATGTGGCAAAAGGTTGAAAGGTTCAAGGGGGCCGAATACTTTCGCAAGGCACTGTATAATGTCCATGTATGGACATGTATAATAGTGACAAAAATTAAATATGATGTTTTTATTAATACAGTAGCAGCAAAAAATGCAATATAGTCGATTTATGACAGATGTGACAGATACTTATGATGTTTGGATAGCTGCCTGTTAAAAAAAAAAGCCTTGACTAGATGTTGGTTGCTTCCTGAACCTTCCACAATAGAAAACTGGATATATTTGGCTAATAAAGAAAAAAGGACAAAAACAAAACGTTGTCTACAGTTGAATAAATTTGTCTTACTATGTCTACAGCTCAATTTTACATCCTAAATAAAATGGATGAGTTTTATACAGCCAGATTTTATGGAACTGACAGATAACTGATTCTCATGGCTGGAGCTGCTCTCCTAACATATACAGTATAGTGCGTGTCCAGTGTAAAATAGTTGATGTAAATATATAAAAAGTGTCCAACAAAAGATGAGAACAAGAAGGGAAGAGTCATACTGAATTACTCTTATGGGTATAATCATTAATAATTTTGTCATTAATGTCTTTATTAGTAATACTGGCTGTAAATATGCACAGTTTCTAGCTTCTTCCTGTCTGTCTCGTCAAATAAAGAGTTTAAAAAGCTGAAATTTTCTCCCTTACAGATAGCTGACCATCTCTATTGACGTGTTCTTTACAATATCTATTATCACACAATCTTTAATGCTCTATATCTGAGACCCTCCACATACACAGAACAGGCCTGCCTGCATGTCTAAAAAATATCTAGCGCTAATGAGGCAGACATGGAACCAGCGAGGGAATGAGAGGATAAGAGAAGAAGATATAGAGATAGAGATTGCTGGTATGCATTTCATAGGAAATACCTCCTCTGACAGCATGATGTTGATATTAATGCCACTTGAGATTCAGAGACAGTCAGACACTAGGTACCTTACAGCAGTGGTCCCCAACCGGTACCGGTCCGTGGGTCATTTGGTACCGGGCCGCACAGAAAGAATAAATAACTTACATTATTTCCGTTTTATTTACTATCTGGATCTGAAAAATGACCGGATTCTCTCCGCTACATTCTACGACTTCTACGACTCACTCTTGACGCATGTCAAGACGCTTGTCTCGGTCACGTGATACGTTGAAACCTTACCATAGAGACCAGAGAGCGTTAGGGGGGAGAGAGGATGTTACGAGGACGCTGCTAATAAAGTTGCGATTTCACATTGGATTCACGTTTATTATTATATTTTTAAAATACCCCAGTTTTTATGCCGATCCTATCATTTTATTTTGTTGTATTTATCTGCCACACCTTAAAGGCCGGTCCGTGAAAATATTGTCTGATATTAAACCGGTCCGTGGAGCAAAAAAAGGTTGGGGACCGCTGTCTTACAGGAAAGAAAGGAAAGAGAGCAAGTGAACAAAAGAAAAAGAAAGAGAAATAGTAATATCTGGGACTTAAATGACAGTGATGAGAAGTACATAATGAGACGTCTACTGGAACATCTAAGTGAGTTGATGTCTAGCACCCAATGCTTCATCCTGTCTGAGGAAAATACCATAGCTGGGCTTTACTAATTTATATGTATTGACTGGTCTCCTGTAGTTAGTACTCCCCATTTTCTGTTATAACAGCCTACACTCTTCTGGGAAGGCTTTGCACTGGATTTGGAGTATGGCTTTTGTGCAGATTTAGCCACAAGAGCATCAGTGAGGTCAGCCGCTGATGTCAAGTGAGGACTGGGGTGCAGTCAGTGTTCCAGTTCATCCCAAAGGTGTTCAGTGGCTTTGAACTCAAGATCTTCCACATCAACTTTGGCAAACAGTGTCCTTAAGGACCTCACTTTGTACACACAGGCACTGTCATACTGGAACAGGTTTGGGCCCTTCATTTCCCGTGAAGGTAAATCTTAATGCTTCAGCATACAAAGACATCCTATACTGTGTGCTGCTTACAACTTTGTGGCAACATCTATACAGTAATGTCTCAAGATGAAAGATAAGTTTAAATTACACAAATTAGTCTGGTGTACAGATTTATTTCTACCACATTTGCAACCTTTATTAGAAAGGTTAGCTGGGCAGTGAGTAAATATATATACTGCAAAGCAAATATTTGTGATTCTAATAGATGCGTGCAAAAGTGTGAACCTTCCTAATGTTCATTCATTCATGCATTCATCTTAAGTAACTGCTTTATCCTGGCCAGGGTTACTGTGGATCAGGAGTCTATACCAGGAGCACTAGAACCATACCCTGAATGTGATACCAGTACACTGAAAATCATCATATACACTTTTACACATAGGGCAATTAGTATAGCCAATCTACTTACTGGCATGTTTTTGGTCATAAGAAACAGAAGGACCTGAAGAAAACCTACATAGACACAGAAAAAAATGACAAAACTCCACACAGACAATAACCCAAGCTAATGATTGAACCCAAGACCCAGGAGCTGTGAGGTAGCAATGCTACTCTATGTGCCGCCATGCCACCATCCCGATTTCTCTTGGTAAAAATTTAGATATTCATACATAATTACAATAATAATTCTGCTAAGTGAACAGATGAAAAAAAAATCACATGCTCCTCTATTTAATATATGTTTGAGAAAAAAAAGAAGATTTCAAGAAGTAACTGTCCCTCAATGGTGGAACTTCCAACCTCAATCCAGACAGCAGAATCCGTCACTATTGTAAAAAGACCCACCCCTTCCATGAACACTTAACTAACACCTAACATGTCCCCACTCAATAAATAAATAATAAATAAATAAAAATAAATAAATCTACACTGGCTCTTACACCTTTACTCTGAGCACTTTGCTCCTATACTTGTATTGTTCTCAGCATTATATATCACTTTGGTTGTATTTCCTCATTTGTAAGCTACTTTGGATAAAAGCCATCTGCTAAATGAATAAATGTAATGAATTTGATGAATAAATGGTGAGTCACGCTGTTTCCAGCAACAAGATAGCAAATCCAAAACACAAAGCAAACTCGACAGAAAAAAAAATTATTCTGAAAAGAGGTTTTGCCAGGACTTCCTATTTCTCGTATTTTTTTAACTTTGAGCAGACCCAAAAGATATTCAGAAGAAAGAAAAGAGGTTATTTGAGAATATTTATATCACACTACAAAGGAGGGTTGCAAACCACCGAAGAGATATCATGAATTATTTACAAAGTATTTCACAATTGTTGATATGATAATGAGGGAACATCTTTGAAACCTAACACAGGGTTTTCCTAATGGTAAACTTTTGCACCCCACTTTTGTATACAGTTGTACTTCACTGTGGCAATTTAAATAGGAGCTAACTGTACAACAGAAAAATTAGATATGCATGCATGAAAAAGATACCACACAGAGTAGAAAGACACAGAAGGCTGTGTATCGAGTACTACAATGTCCAAGAGCAAAGCATGTGCTGTAACATGCCCAGTGCATACTGCTCTACTTTTAATCCCACCAGGCAATGATGTGTGTTATTATGGTCTCAGAAGACTCCCACTCCCACTGCAGATACAAAATGCTTGCTCTGCCCTTTAAACTAACTATAATGAAAGTAGTTTAACCACATATCCCAATATTCCCTTAAACAGCGAAACTATAAGATTGACTGACCTCCATACACAAAGCTTCATTGTTGACAACAGGAAGAGTTCACAAAACATCTTCTGTCTACTGGTTCATAGGACTCTCATAGTCACTCTTTATTCATCCAAGTTTACTGTTCATTAATTTCAGTCATTTAACAGCTTCCAATACTACAATAACAGGTTTCATTCTGCTCAGAAGGACAAAAGGTCAATATTAGAAAATTGTACAGAATATTGATAGAAAAAATGCCACTAATTATAACAGTTTAAATTATGGTACAGTTGGAGTCTCATAAGTTTACATACACCTTGCAGAATCTGCTAAATGTTTACAATGTAAAAATATATATATGAGAGATCATAAAATTGAATTTTGTTTTATTTAGTACTGCCCTGAATAAGCCATTTCACATAACAAATGTTCACATATAGTCCAGAAGACACGATAATAACTGAATTTACACAAATGAACCGATTGAAAAGTTTACATATGCTTGAGTCTTAATCCTGTGTGCCGTTACCTGGATGATCAATGACTGTGTTTATGTTCTGTGATAGTTGTTCATGAGTTCCATGTTTGTCCTGAGCAGTTAAACTACCCACTGACCTTCAAAAAAATCCTCCAGGTCCTGCACATTCTTTGCTTTTCCAGCATCTTCTGCATGTTTAACCCCTTTCGAACAGCGGCAATATGATTTTGAGATCTATCTTTTTGGAAAACCGAGGGACTCGCACACAACTATTACAAAAGGTGCAAACATTCACTGATTCTCAAGAAGGCAACACGATACTTTAAGGGGCAGAGGGTGTAACCTTTTGAACAAGATGATTATTGTAGATTACTATTAATTTGTCTTCTGGGAAATGTGTAAATATCTTATGTAGCTGTAAGGGCAGTACTAAATGACAAAAATAAGATCTTTAAACAAAATAATAACAATCTATTTTTCTTTTTATGATAGACAGTAGACAGTACTATAGCTTTTTATATTGAGTGTTATATTGTTTCACTCTTTTCAAATTATAAGTAATATGGATCTGTTGCATGTGGTAAGCTAGGGTATATAGTTATTGCTTGATTTAGAGGAAAACTACGCTTGCCCAGCTATACTTTATCATGATAACACGTCATAAGGCCACATTTTTAACTATGAGTGGGCTTTCGAGTCTTAAGCACCAGACATTTCTGTGCAGCTCTGAACAATGTGTACAGTTCATTTTAATAACACAATATCCCCACTTTTAAAAAATTCATTGCATCTCAGCAACCCAATGATATAACATGTATACCGTAGTAAAGGTTCCAATGTCAGGGCACTTCCACAAGACCTGCTCTGGCATATCCTACTGAGCACAAGGTTTCTGTTGAGCAAAGTCAGTGTACAGTGAGAGAAAGCCAAGTCAGTGGTGTGATTGACAACATGGATATGTGCATAAAAAGACAGTTAGAAAGAGGCTGAGGCTTTCTCTCATGACCTACTTCAGCTTACTGTAGTAGGCCTGTTAATAATGTTAGTGAAACATAAATGGTGATGAAACTGTAATGAAATTATAAAATGTGTTAGCATCCTAAGTAGCTAATTAAAAGAAGAGGAAAATGGAGGCCGTTAACTGATACGTGTCACGTCACTGCCCTGCAGTATTAACAAACCTCTCACCTACAGGGCCCTCCACTAATATTGGCACCCATGGTAAATATGAGCAAAGAAGGCTATGAAATGGCTTTATTGTTTAACCTTTTGACCTTTTGTTTAAAAAATTCACAAAAATACTCTGCTCTTATGGATATAAAACAATTGCAAACAACACAGGTTTATCCAAAAAATGTTGGTTTTTTTTTGTTTGTTTGTTTGTTTTTTTAATAAAATATAGGTGTGCAACAATTATTGGAATATTATATTAATATATATTATTTTTTAATATAAATATTATATTATATAATTACATAATAAAAATATATTTGAAGTATATTCCCATTGGTATTTTACTTTTTTTTTTAAGTACGCATGGGTGACTAAGAACAGGAAATTGTTCAGCTATGACTTCCTGTTTCACAGGAGTATAAATATGAGGTAACACAGGCCAAATTCCCTTAGTCATTCATCACAATGGGTAAAACCAAGGAATATAGCTGTGATATGTGGCAAAAGGTTGAGCTTCACAAAATGGGAAGTAGCTATAAGAAAATAGCAAAAGCATTGAAAATGTCAATTTCCACCATCAGGGCAATAATTAAGAGGTTCCAGTCAACTGGAAATGTTAGGAATCAACCTGGATGAGGATGCATGTCTACATTGTTTCAATGCACTGTGAAGAGAATAGTTCGAGTGGCCAAAAAATCTCCAAGGTTCACAGCTGGAGAATTGCAGAAGTTAGTTGTGTCTTGGGGTCAGAAAGTCTCCAAAACTACAATCCAAAGTCACCTACATCACCACAAGTTGTTTTGAAAGGTTTAAAAAAACAAACAAACTCTACTCTCATCCAAAAATAAACTCAATCTTTATCAGTTTGCCAGACACTACTGGAACTTCTAATGGGATCGGTTTCTAGGGTCAGATAAACCAAAATAGAGCTTTTGGGCAATAAACACCAGAGGTGGTTTTGGAGCACACAGAGAGGTAGCCATATGGAAAAGTATCTCATGCCATGGTTAAATATGGTGGTGGCTCTTTAATGTTTTGGGGCTGTTTTTCTGCCACAGGACTTGGACATTTTGTTAGGATACATGACATCATGGACTCTATCAAATATCAACAGATATTAAATGAAACTGCCTCTGCCAGAATGTACATAAAAATCTACAAAAAAAATTTTTTTTACTGACCACAAAATCAAGGGCCTGCCATCACCATCCCAATCCCCTGACTTAGAATACCTGTATGATGAACTGAAGAGGAGAGTCCACCAGCATGGACCTCAACATTTTAAGGATCTGGAGAGATTCTGTTTGGTGGAATGATCTCAGATCCCTTTTTTGCCATGTATTCTCCAACCTCATCAGGTATTTAAGGAGAAGTCTCAGAGCTGTTATCTTGGCAAAGGGAGGTAGCACAAAGAATTGACTAAAAGGGTGCCAATAATTGATGCACGTCTATATTTAACAAATATATTTTTTGGATAAACCTGTGTTTGCAATTGCTTAATATCCAATAGCGCAGAGAATTTTTGTGAATGCTTTGAACAAAAGAACAAAACATTAAACAATAAAGACAATTTTTCACAGCCTTCTTTGCTCATGTTCACTAATGTTGGTTGCTTATCTAGACCTTTGTAAGTAAGGAATTTTATGTCGCTGGACCTTCATAAATTTTAGATCATCAAATTGGCCTGTACATTACGGCCCACTGAACACATCAGGGTGCAGTATCACATGGGCAATCCAGCCGAGAGAGATGGATTAAAAGCCTGCTTATCTTAGTGCCTTCTTATAAGACAGACTCCAGATGCTACTTGTGGAAACCTTCACATACATACTAATCATTACTTAGTACTGCGGCTGCTGGACTGCTTAAACCAATTTCATCCTACTTGATTCAGACTCTTGCTGCTTGAGCTGAGCTGGATCCTTCAAGATATGTGTGTGCATAGTTAAGTCTCAGCAGCAGACACATGATGAGCTATCACTCTGTGCATGATGCCTGATCTGGGATGATTAGCTGCTAATGGCAAAAGTTCAGTATTACAGTTAAGGCTAGTTCACACTACACGACTTTCAGTGTCGACAGATATCTGTGCTGTCCACACTACACGACTTGGTGTCTTGTAATCGGGAGTCTTGAATTGTTGTAGTGTTCACACTACGTGATTGGTCAGTGACGGGGTTACATGCTACTTGATCTGACAATGACTATCACCCGACGATTCTATCTAGTGTTCAAACTACGTTTTGTCACGAAAACACATGCAAGAAGTGACACGGTTATATGCCAATAACAGCCAATAACTTATAAACACTTCAATTAAATGGACTACTTCAGGGTTGCAAGTTTACTATCAGGTCTAACATTCAGTAGAAAGTTATACACTTAAGCATGTGATTGCATTTGAATGGGTTTGTAGTAGTGACATCACAACCACAAGGAATCTGAACTAGACTGTCCATACACATTTAATTTGAATAAATAGCCAGTTAGGGACCAATACTTAAAAAAAAAGTATACTTGCTTATTACATTAAACCTTAAGTATATTAGGTGGATAACTAATATGACATCATGATACTCTGCAAATGTAAATGTGTTCTCTGAATTACATTTCAACGGTGTGTGTCTTCCTTGTTTACTCTGATTCTCTACAGAAAAATCAATGTTGGCATTTGCACACTGTCTACCTAATTTAAACACATGTTCTGCAAATCCCTGTTCTTTAAAATGAGTTGAGAATATGAGCTTTAGTTTGGAGAGACACACAGACAGTCTGACACAGAAACAGACAAGTAAACATTGCTGATGGTAGTAACAGTCTGACTCCACGAAGGATGAACGTCTTACTCAATGCTCACACTAGCAAGCGAGAAAGCCACAGACGACCGTTCCAAGAAGATGCGATTTCCGCGACAGCAGCAAGCGGCAAATGACAGCGTGACAAAGCATCACTGTGGCAAAGCGACAGCTGAAATTACATTTTCTCAAGTCTATGCAAATTAGGTGACAATCTGAACGATTCCTTGGACCAATCTTTGAGTGCATGAGGTATGATTTTTTTTTCAGGTCCCCACTCACAGCTTACAGCCAACAAGTAGTTCCCCATTTCTGTCTGACTTGCAAATTAGAAGAAGCCTATATTTAAAAAAAAAATCTAAAGTAAGTAGCAGAGATCAGTGGTGTCTATGGTGAGTGTACAGTATGTAGCTAGTAGAGATAACTTGCTTTGCTCATCTGCTAACAAAGCTAACAAACATCCATCTAACTTATACCGCTTTTCTCACACAAGGTTTCGGGGGTGGTGGGGTGACTTGGGGTGCTGGAGCCTATCCCAGGGAACTTGGGGCACAGCCAGGAGACATCCTGGACAGAGTGCCAACCAATCACAGGGTACAATCACACACACATTCACACACTATGGACAATTTGGAAAGGCCAAATAGCCTACAACGCATGCCTTTGGACTGGGAGAGGAAACTGGAGTACTGGTGGAAACCCATGAAACACAGGGAGAACATACAAACTCTGCACACATAAGGCAGAGGTAGGATCCATTCCCCAGACCCTGAAGGTGCAAGGCAAGTATGCTAACAGCTAAGCCACTGTACCCCATCTAACAAACATGCTTGCAAACATATCCATCCATCCATCCATCTTCTACCGACTACTCCTTTTCAGGGTCACGGGGAACCTGGAGCCTATCCCAGGGAGCATCGGGCACAAGGTGGTGTACTCCCTGGACATGGGTGCCAGTCCATCACAGGGCACATGCAAACATATCATTTATAATAAACCAGTTAACTCTAGGCTGCAGATTTTAGCTACTAGCATTTATCATCTGAACTGTGTACAGTGCGTGCTTTGTAACAGTAACGGTTACTACATACAAACTACAAGCAACACAGTTGATTTGTTTCCTGCTAGTGTGAATATGACTGTTTCATGTCAATACAGTAATTAGAAATATAGCAAACACACTCATTTACATTTTATTGTGAATTCCATTCCCTAAAGCTCATTTAATTAAAAAAAGAAATGTGAACAAAGAAATGTGTCGTTGGGTCGTATTATTAAGTGATAATAATACTAGCAAGTATTTGGCAGATGATAAGGAAGCTGCATTTCTTCGTTTTATCAAACAGATCATATCATCCCACTTGGCTCTGCTGCATTTGATCCCAGCTTGAACTCAATGATCTCCACTCAGCCAGTCTGCTGATTTATTCATATTTTTTTCCTCTCAGTGTATTACCTATGTATCTCCTTATACACTATATATATATATATATATATATATATATATATATATATATATATATATATATATATATATATATTGCACAATAAACTGTGTCCTAGATTCAGTTTATGTTCCCTTGATTACCTTATTTTCAACTGCAGATGGATTACTTGCACACTCGGTATTTGGTTAATGGATAAGAACATTTCTCACTGAGCAATACTGATGAGGGAACATTAAATGCTATTCCTATTACTTTTTATTATGCTTATTATTTTTTATTTGATTTTATGTTAATCAATGTGTTATTAAATATATCACCTGGAGATTATTCCACACTGCAGAATTACCCCAACGTGCCTGAGGGATCTCTGCTTACACATAATGTTCCCATATATTCAAATATTCTCCATAAACATAACACGCAAGAAAGCATTATCATAAAAGAAAATATCCTGACATTTAATAAAATGCTTTCCTTTAAATACACTACCATAAATCTTTATGAAGGTAAATTAGTAGGAAGATTTTCAGAGTTTTGCAGTGATGTTTGTTGTTAAACGAGACCTTTTAACTGTACTCATGGTCGGCGCATGTGAATCTAGATGGCTTTGACTGAATGCGAATTGTAATGATCTTGGAGGAACTGTAAAATGGAAGCGCAGGTTAAAACAGAGAACAACCTCTTCTAAAGTATGAAAACACTTTATATTTTTCATTACGCTGTTGACCTTGTGACATATCTTGTTTTTATAGAAAATATATCAAAAATATGTATAAGAAAATAGCTATGACGTGTAATCAATATGTATAAGTCACTTCTGGATATGTTAATGAAGTGTATTCAATATGTAACCTACATTTTGAAGTATTACTTAAAGCATATTCAAATAACTGTATAATCCATAGTTGGAAGCATAATCTAAACTCATTGAACAATGGTTGGTCAAGTTATATTCTGAGTGTGGGTTGAGTAGAAGAATTCTGTGCGTTACTAAACAAGTGGGCCTAATTGCTTTCTGTGGCAAATCTAAAGCTATAGGACACTTCCAACATGTGTGTTCTCCTAAGTGGGTAAAGTAAGAGCCTTTGTTTGTCTAAACTCAGCTTCACTTCTAAGTGTGTAAATTAGGTGCTATGGGGATGTCTAAAGCAGATTCACGCTGTAGAAGTAAATTAAGAGCTTGTGTTTGTCTAAACGCAACTTCACTTTGTGGCAGTAAATTAGACACATTCCAGAGTTGGGTTTCTGAAATGGGCCCCCCCTTGTGCTTGCAAATCAGTAACATAAAAAGAGATAAGAGTTCAAGGGAAGGGTACCAATATGAGGCTATGGGATGAATTATGTGAAATGATGGTGAACCCAGTTCTGGTAAGAACTTTGAAGAACATACAACTGGCTGCGCATGCGCCACAATGGTGGGGTATCATATAGATATGAATAATATAATAATTAGTTAAGGCATGGGAGATTGGTCGGTTCTAAAAAGAAACGGTGAATACCACACCTAGGAATTATGTTTACTGTTTTTGGGAAGTATATAAAGACATGTTCATGTATGTACAAATTGGACTCTCTGCAGACAGTCACCTTTGTTGGTTTCCAATAAAGTTTATTACTTTTGACATCTACTAAACTCTCTGTCTTTGACGTTTTTGACTTAAGCTAGAAAGGTTGATTTTATCCACAACATTTTCAAATAAGTTGTATTTTGATTTGTAATCGATTTGAAATGCACAAATTCGATAGTAGAATAATGCTTATTAACCACTGTGTGTTCTTTTGAGTTGTCCTACTTTATCTGGTTTTCACCCCCAAAACATTGCACTTTATTCCACAACACAAAAATGATTAACCTTGTGTGTGCACACATGGCAAGCAAATGAATTTTAGCATTGGATTGTTTCAGCTAGCAAGACAGCCAGTGGATATTTATTTCATCTTTATTTTGAATAGACTTGCAAGAAAAGTTGTGGAATCATTAAAAAAAACACTTATTAATATTCCCATGCTGTGACAGATTATGTGATAAATGTCAGTAATGACACATTGCAGTTAGTGACCTGTTACTTAAATAAGCCTAATTAAGAATACTATTGTAGTAGAGTATTAGTTGATTCAAGCACTACAAAGAATATTTTTAAGTACATATTTTTGGTATGTAATCCATTTTAAAACAATCCATCAAATCGATGAATCCCCCCCAAATGTGCTACATTAATCTATTATTAAAATATTCATTAGATGCATCCCTAGTAAATTATAATGTAGCAACATATACTGTAGACTTAACATCTATAGGGACTTAAGAACAGCCCAGAAGATGATATGAGGTATAAAGTGCATGTGCGATTAGTATCAATGTTCATAGAAAAGTGAGCCTGATTGCCTTAGGGAAAGAAGTTGTGGAGTCTGGGAATAGTGACCCAAATGCTCTGGAATCGTCCTCTAGAAGTGATAAAATGTAGGATGATTTGGAAGATCAGCAATTTAAAACCATAGATAAAATAAATAAATAAATAAAACAGGGAAAATATCAGCTGTATTTTACAGTCAAATATTAATTTTGCACCAGAGGACCACAAACTATTGATCTAAATGAACTATCCTTAATAGTACAATACTAAATTAAATTTCACAGCTGATTCATTCCCTGTAAAACTTATCTAAAATTTTTTACTCTGTAACCAATGTTCTAGAAGAAACCAAACAGATTCATTTTTGGCTTTTTCCCCTCCAGTTTACATATAAATTACAATGAAACTAAGTCATTAGTATTCAAATGTAAGGTACAGTCTATGTGCTTTAGACATAAATATAAATGAGTGTACTGCTGACATGAATATTGTTTCACCTCAATAAACTCTCAAGAAATTAAATACAAATGTCAAAGCTTCAACAGAATTAGTCAGGTCACATTTATGAAGTCAGTAAATAAGTCGGTTTGGAGGAAGTATATGATATTTCAGCATGACAGGCCTGATAAATGACTAAGGGTTTTTTGGTTGTTGTTTTTTTTGCAGACTGCAAATGTATAAAATGACAGCCTTAAAAATGGAAAAGCTATGAGTTTATTAGCTATCAAGATTTATTATTTGCAATTCTGATACATATTTTATCTCATCAATAAAAATTATTGAGCAGTATATGTCAAGGTAATTGATGGTCTGTAGTTCAGTCTCATTCATGGTCATAGCTCTTTATGTGTTTCAGATACAGTACATACAGATATATGATTATTATGAATAATGTACTAAAGCAAGTGAAACAAACTTATCGCATAGAAGAGATTTTTCAAATAGGTCTGATTCTTGACGAAATACATTATATGCTGACTGACTATAGCACCCATATGTGCTTGTTAAACATCCCATTCCAGATTTACTCCCCCTTTGCTGTTACAATAACCTCCATTCTTCTGGGAAGGCTTTTCACTAGATTTTTGGAACTTGGGGACTTGTGCTTATCCTTTAGTGAGGTCAGGCACTGATGTCGGTGAGGAGGTCTAAGGTGCAGTCATCTTAAAGGTGTTCAGTGGGGTTCTGGGCTCTCTGAAGGCCACTCAAGTTCTTCCACTTCAACCTTGACAAACCATGTCTTCATGTCTTTGCAATTTGATTCGATTTGATTGACAATATTTTGAACAAAAATGTAATGAAGAAAAATTATGATTGAAATGTCATTTTGATGAATCAAACAATGCAAAACAATGTGCATGTTTTTTGACAGTATAAAACTAAATAAATCAAAAATGCCTGTAAACAAAGGTTTGTTATTGTAAACAAAATGTACTCCAGGTTTACTTTATCTTAAAAAATAAATAAACAAATATATAAATTCTCCCAAAAATTTCATTGAATAAACAAGTCGGCTAAAACACCAATCTTCCACAGCCTGTCGATTGCAGTGGAGTGGAGCTGGTGTCCGTTGAAAGCTACTAATGAGCTCATTTTATTGGGTATAATATGGTTGCCTAACCATATAACCTATAATGTGTCGGTCATTGAGATCCAGAGCTATAGGTCACTTTACAAGTACAGATGATTCCCGGTAAATGAGCAGGCCTTCTACAATGCATATAGCATGTCAATATAAAATATATTTTAACTTCATAGGTTGCGCAAATTGAGACCTCTGGTGTTCAAACAGTACAATTGCATTGATGCATAAACAGTAGACTGCATATTTCCATGATGCACATCGTCACATTTTTGCATTGTGACGCATCATATCACAGTGCATTGTTACACCCCTATTCTATATGTAAAGGATGATCCATGGCTAGGTGTGCATTACACGATTTTATTGCATGATGTGGAGATCCACACGACGCAAAGCGGAGTGATCTGCTTATATCATAGTTACTTGCCAGCATTAACAAGCTAATGCTCTCAGTGATGTTTGCAGTGCAAAATTTGACTGAAAGGATAAAAATAGCGGTTAATTTTCATTTGTTATTTTATATAGGCTATGGGTCATATCTTGCCCACTCTAAATCATACACAGATATAAAGTAGTGCGGTATGATTGCATTTATTTGAATGAATTATAATAAATAGCTATGAGAGATATGTAGATAGATAGATAGATAGAGAGAGAGAGAGAGAGAGAGAGAGAGAGATTGTGCATGTGTGAATGACCTGCATATGTGCCGTGTCTCAACTAATAATGAAGCTGTGAGTTAAACTGCTATATGCAACTGTAATGTTACTATGTTATTATAGTAAAATACATCATTACGTACTGTATGTTACTATGGTTACAGTTGTTTAAAGCCAGTGCATTAATTTAAAACGGTGATTAAACTGATAGGAACTACTTGTGTATTATACAGTTTGAGCGAACACCTTCCAGCCAATCAGAATCAAGTATTCAAACAGACCATGGTACAAACAATATTAAACATTTGTTTATGGCCAGTTTGTTCTTTCTCACTGCAAACATGTATTTACGTCATTTTAAAAGTCAATCATAGTCCATCTTTCCGGTGTTGTTTTTCCCATTTCTTTTCTAGCCACTTTATTTTCTAGAGATCCCATTTATTTGCTATCCACAGAGGCCTCTCAGGTGCTTGTTCAGTCCCTTGTCATTTCAAACCAGATTACTGCAACTCACTCCTGGCAGGTCTGCCTTTGAGCTCCATTCGACCTCTGAAACTGATCCCGAATGCAGCTGCACGACTTGATTTCAACCCTCCTAAGTTCTCCCACACCACCCCATTGCTATGCTTCCTCCACATACTTCCTGTAGCTGCCCACAACAGATTTAAAACACTTGCTTGCCAATGAAGCCAAAAATGGATCAGCACCCACTTACCTCAAACCACTTATCACACCTTGCACTACACCATGCTCCCTCTAATCCTCTAGCACTGCTCGACTGGTCCCACCAACTCTCAGGGCACAAGGAAGGCATGCATCAAGACTCTTCTATGTTCTAGCACCTAAGTGGTGGAATCAACTTCCCTGAGATGTCTAAACAGCTGAGTCCCTAAAGACCACTTCCTGAAGTAAAATTTGACAAATTGTTGTGTGTGCGCTTTTCTTTCTATATTACCTCCCTAACAGTTTTTAGACTGATGATATTCTTAGTCCATGACCTAGTGATCCAGTATCAGGATGTATTTATTGATAGAGACTTCAAAGCACTTCTGTAAGTCGCTCTGGATAAGGGTGCCTGTCAAATGCCATAAATGAAACGTAAATGTCTTCTGTACCCGAGTCACTGTGCCTCAGGACTATGAATAAACCTAGAATCTATTTGGCTATTAATAATATTCATATATTTGCAGAGGGCATAAATGAGCAGATGCCATTATGGAGACTATTTTGCATTGGTAAGAATAACGTTCTTCTTCTATTATTTTCTGGCTGTCTCGACAGTCACGTCACTCTCTGTCCTAATCACTCATGACCTCAGCCATATAGCTAAAGCTGAGCTTGCCTTCTGTAAACAGCGCCACAATAATTGACATGTTTAACCATCTAATCATAAAGGCAACAGAGAAAATAGAGAAAAACAACATTTAGAGGTCTGGAACCTGAGTAGCGTTTGCATATAAGTCAGCATTAGTAGCTAGGTGTTGTAATTGTGATTCCCCCCTGTAGATATATATATATATATATATATATTAGATCAGACAGTAATCTAAAGGCAACTGTGTAATTGTTTAAACGTACACATGATGTAAGTGTGCAATGGATATTAAAACACTATCTGTCAGCTACAGTGCAGAGAGAAGTGTGTAAAAGGACACATCGGTCATATTGAAGTATGGCTTCCGGCCGGCTCTAAATCAGGACAGCCGTCTTCACAACGGCCTTGTATATTTACATTGAATTCTCATGGCACGAAGAGGGGACATTGGAGGATGTAGTCCACTTAAATATATCCTTATGTCCACCCAGATACATCATAATAAATTTGCAACATTTGGCAGACATTAGGAAACAAAGACATCCTTATTTTAAAGAGGTCTATGTTTAACAGTCGTACACTCTAAAAAATAATTCAACAATTTAGTAGATTTTACTAAAATATTTATATTTTAACAAACAAATATATATTTTTTATCATGTTTGTATGAAAAAAACTTATAATACATCTAACTCATCTAACTAAATTACAAAAAATAAAAAAATAAAAAAGCTCAGAATTTTTAGATTATAATATTGTTGTTCTTGTTTAATGAACCCGACAAATACCCAAGGTGGTTGTGTAATTTTCTTATCAGATAAGTTAATAAATGTTTAAAAATGGTTATTTGAAGATATTCAAAGATAAACTCCAAATCAAAAAGCATGCTAAGTAAATATTTCTGATGCAATTCTGATATGCTTGTGATAGAAAAAGGTTGCACTTACCCTCAACCTGAAAAATGGCATCAGGCTTGAGTATTAAGAATTGGAGTTCAGTTTGGTTTCATCAGCATTGCATCTGTGGAGTGTTTATTAATGACTTTCATATCTCCTTGTGTATAAGGAACCTATTGTTTGTGTGTCGTGTCGTGTGTCACTTTGTGCACGTGCACGCATTTTATGGCCTTTCAGTATACAATTGAAAAGAGGAAATGAGATTCTCGACTTTGCCAGACAAATTTATAAATAATTACCTGTTTTTTTCCAGTGAAAATTATGTAGTACATCTGGACAAATCTAGTACAAATCGATTTAGGTGGGAAAAATTACCCTATTCCTTATTGCTTTACATATGCTGATTAAATTTTATACAATTAAGGTGATATTACACAAATAAACATGACATGTAATTTAATAAACAATACGATTTGTAATAATGTGGACGTTTTTTTTTGTTTGTTTTTTTAAACAGTGCTGTCTAAAAGGTACTCAAATCGTTTATCATATGTATTTTGCTCATGGCTTTGAATGCTAAAAAAAAGAAAAAAAAGACCTAGACTTTCATCAGTAATGAATAACTTTGTGTCTTAATTTTTCATGGCGTGTCCTGTTCAATAAATGTCAACAAACAGTGTCAATGAAACTGCAGAGCAAAAAGACATTTCAAGCCACTTATCTGAAGTGCTCGACGAGTGCTATCGACACTCATACTTACTTTTGGCAGCTCAACAGAAATGTATTCTGTTGAAATTAATTCTGTGCTCTAAAGAGCATTCTGACAGACATGGATCATGTTGCACTGGCTTCAAACTTAGATGGTTCAGTTTGAGTAGAATTAATCAGGAAGTTTTGCAGTAACTAAGAAAAGCACACACAACCAAATGTAGTCAGTTATGCATCATTATGATTTTGGGGCTATCGACACCATACTATTTTGGCAGCTCAAAGAAATGTTTTGTTGATATGTGCTCTAAAGTTCTGAAACATGGATCATGTTGCACTGGCTTCAAACTTAGATGGTTCAGTTTGAGTAGAATTAATCAGGAAGTTTTGCAGTAACTAAGAAAAGCACACACAACCAAATGTAGTCAGTTATGCATCATTATGGATTTTTTTTTATATTTTAGCCCTCTGTATTGATTTCTTTCGCTATAAAGTGAAGACTTACACAGCACTGTTTGTAATGCTGATGTATTATTATTGAGAATAGTGCAAGCAAACAGTTGTTTCATTGAAGTTAGACCAGGAACATTTGCAGTGTAATTTATTAATATATTTCAGGCATGGAAAGAATATCAGTCATACCTTGCTTTCCTGGAAAAGCAGAAAACCATAGGAACAGACCACTAAGACCACTACTGACAGGCAGAAGCTGGGCTCATCTCAAATCTAACAGGCACCATTACCATGAAAGCTGCTGTATTAGGTGTGCAGGACATAAGATTCACACAGAGGTTTCAGAATGTCCTGACACATCTAGGTCCTACTAGACCTACAGCAGCCAATTAGCAGTGGTCCACAGGCTAGTCATGATACAGAAGCACAGAATGTTTTCTCAAGAATGGACCTGTATTGAATCTAATGGTTAGCCAGACCATCCTGTTTATACACCTGTCATAACCTGAGCCCACATTCACAAACAGGTTTAAAGTTATACAGTCATCTTGTTTTGAGCTGTGAAAAAGATAGAGTTCATGAGATGGTTAAAAACATTCATTACATTGTTAACAGGTCATATAGTTGTTTACATGATTACAATAAATTAGCATTAGTACAGCATTAGTACATGTTTAGTACAGGTTTAAAAATAAATCACAAAAAAAAATCTGTGAAACGAAGGGGTGTTACGATTTACTCATTTTCTCGATGGATTCAGTAATCTGTAATTCAGTAGTCATTGGTGCTGGTTGATTATCAATTTAAAATGCTAAAAATGGAATGCATCGTGATTATTTTATGTAACTTACAATGTTTAAACTGTAGGTTATCTTAGCGAACCAGTGCGAACGACAGGCGCCTGAGAACCCAACATGATATATCACCCTTGTACTGGAGTCCCTTAGGAGCTCCACTTATGCCCATACGTAGCTGAAATTGGTCGCTCTAAAGACTGCAATTTTGCTAGCAAAAACAGTGACAGAACTATTGTACATGCCTTGGCAATAAGCTCACCTGGTGGCTGAGTGAGCTTGTGGTTGAACCTTTCTGGGTTTGGTAAACAAGTAACTGACATCACAGAGTTCCATGAAGAGGAAGTTGCTGCGTGTTTTTCTGCCCAATTCAATTCCTATGGTTCTAATTGGGCGTAAGGGTCTTCCTGGGACAGGACCTAGACTTCCTGTCTATACAGAGACTGGCCCACTTGGTGGTGGACGTCAATTGCTCCTCATTGGTATTACTTAGAAGATTATCTGTTGCTAGATTTTAATGATAATTAATGATCATTATTGATCATAATAAATCATTAAAGTTATTAGGAAAAAGTGTGAGCGAAACCCCTTCTACACTGTGACTGTATTGCTAAACCCCAAACTGACATTAAGAGTGATAGTAGCAATATTCTACAATTTAGTTCTCTTAATGAATGTGATTTATGTGTGAGGCAGACTCTAGCTTCACAACATTTGTCTCTATTTGCAAGTGTGTGCTGAACATGAAGGTTGGAAAAAGTTCTGTTTTGTTTGCTAACCTTTGATAACCTTAGCTACTCTGATACCAAGGCAAAAGGTGACACCGAAAAGTGCTGTCTTAATCAGTGAACAAGACTGCGTGTATTGTGAAGTGTGTGTGACTTTGTCTGACATGCAGTAACTAAGGTGACTGAAAGAGTGAAACTTCAACCACAGAGAAGATTAACGATACATTTACTTAAGGTTAATAGCGGCACTGCTTTTAAAAACTTGGAGAAATGCCATATACATTTACACAGGCTCTGAGTAAAGGTCTGAAATACGACAATATTTACGATTGTCTGTACCACTGCTTTTGCAAAATGATTTGGACTTCTGGGCCAAACCAAATTACAATCTATTTTTTATCATCTGTGACAGGCTACAAAGAGAAATGGATCAGTTTCCAAGCGGGTACTGCTGTTGTTTTTCACCAGCTATATAAATGTGACTGATAGCACAGACATAGTCCAGCTGTCCTCTACATCTCCAGTATTACTAGATTTAGCTGGTATATTAGCCTCCATGAATACAATGAGCTTCTGGTTGTGTGTGTGTGTTTTCTTTTAAAAAAATCATGTTTACACAATGTTTTGAAAAATATTCAAAAGCAACATTGCCTTTGTTAACATGATAGAATTCTTTATTTATAGTCAACTCTAAATGTATAGGCCACCATCATGAAAATGAGCAGAAATTAATATATATAAAATATATAATTTATATAAATATATATATATATAAATGTAAACGTAAACAATGTGTTTTTTTTTTAAAGCTGCAGTACTGATCTCTCGCCATCTCTGTTTGAAACATAAAACTGTTTGTAAAAAGCGTTTTTTTTTTTGTTTGTTTGTTTGTTTTAACATTGGTTGTGCTTTGGCTCTGCTCCTCTGCATGGATGAATCTGATGGATTGAGATATACGTGTGGACTGTATATTAGCTCCAATACTTGATAACGTAGGTGGCGGCGGATGCGTTTTTTGTTGGAGTAGAGGTGAGTTGCTCTCTCTCAAAGCTAGCAGAAAATAAGTGCAATTTACCACACTGACCATAGCAACAACAAAAAAAAAACAACAAATGAAAAACAAAAAAAAACAACACAGGAAACTCGGTACCTAGCTGAATCAACCGAACAAGTGTGCTAATGTTAGCTAGCTGCATATTGAGACATTGAAATGTCTTACCTGTTCAGCAAAAAAAAGCCATCTCTTCGTCAGTCTTCAATCCCTTCAAGCCAAGTCGATATTTCTTATTTTATCACAGATTCTGTCGCATTCCCTTTTTGATTGCAGACTCTCTGCAGTTCGAGATTTTTTGGTTTTGACAACAGCTTATTCCCCAAATGTCAACCACACAAAGGTGTGGTGACATCAAAGGCCACGGAAATTACCCGAATTTCCAACAAAATCCGATCCGACAGCTCAAATAATTAATCATTAAGCTCCACTGTTCTTCACTGAGACTTAACTTCCTGGCAGAGGCAACCAGATTTTAGGCTAAAAAAATTGCAGTACATTGTATAATTCATGATGACCTGAAGGGTATCTTGACCATTTTTTGAAAGGTACCAATAATTATGACATGACTATAGGTACTGATATGAGCTTTAAGAACAAAGGCTCATATGACACTCCAGTCTTAGAGGATCCCCCAACAAAAGACTATGACCAACTTCTGTAGCATGGATGAGCCAAAAACAACAAACCTTCATGCTGCATGTCCTCTGTGAATAAACCGGATATCATTATCATAAAAAAGGATTTGGAATACAATGCATAAGGGAGCCTTGGGATCTGTTCACAAACAAAAACAAGAAGCACTTCATCTTATGCATCGCATCAAATTTTAGCTTACTTCCATCTTTAAAGGTGAGTCATTATGCACAATCTGTTCAAAACAACATATATTTCATTCCATTCTACTGTCATGGTAAAATCTCTGAAGTACAGTATTCCTCATATTAAAGAAATTTAGTACTTCAAATATCCAGTATATGGTGTAAAGCTATAACACACATTTCTAGAACATTTACTTAACGAACAACCTCTATTAATAGAATATTTGAATCAGCTTTCACAGCATGAGAGACAGATGAAAAACAATCCATCACTAAGTCCCTAATCCATAATGCATCAGCACTATAACACAATGCATTAGCACTATAAGAGCATAATCACACAAACACCTCAGTTCAATGTAGCTTAATACCAGAGGGTAGCTTTAATCCGTATTGGAAAACCTTCCTGTATTGTAAAGAGTCAGTGTGGTTGATGTCGATGTCTAGAGGCTGCAACCTCTGAGAACAGAACAAATTTCCCTACTGATTCAATTTGACCACAGTAAAAGCGAGCACAGGAGAAGAGAAATGAAAGACGCCTCTGTATCAAGGAATTTAAACATATGTAAGCACACACACCATGCCAATGTAAAGAGGACAGATAAATCAAGCTATTAATATTGCCTTTTTTTTTGCCTAAATGATGCTCTGTTTCTGATAAAAAATCAAGACCACATGTGAAGGACACTCTCACTCTCCTCTTTCAGAGTAGAAAAATAATGTATAATGGACCAAAAGCAAATGTTATTGCTGGAACCTAATTTACAACAGCTCGAAGTCATAAAGTGCAGGATTTCGTAGAGTTTTGTTGTGATTGTGGCCAAAAATGCTATGTAACTTTTTTCAACATTTGCAATGCAACTTGTGCTCTTTTTTTGGCAGAAAACTACTTGAATTGGCACAATTGCAATTGCATGAAATTGTTTTTCGCAGTGATGTTTGTTGGTAATTGAGACCTTTTAGCTGTACTCACGCACATGAATTGAAGAGGACTTCGATAGGCTGAGTGTTGTGATGACGCGTCTTGGCCAAAATCTGCAGTAATTTAGAAAAAACTGAAAGCTCCTCTGAATATTGCAGAGTGTACTTGATTTTGCATTCGTTTATGCAATCAAAAATCTCGAAATCCTGGAGGGACTGTAAAGAATTGTAAAGAGACTGTAAAGAGTTTAAGAGGGATTTCTGTTTTTGTTCTTTTTTCCATTCCATATTTTTCCTAAAGTCCTCTACTGAACAACATAAAGGTGTACTATACCCCAAAAACACAACACTTTACTCTCACCAGCTACTGTACTTTATTAGGAACACCTATACAACATGAATCTAAAGCGACAGTGGTGTAGGTTCACCGGTACAAGACAGTTGAATATCTGAAAAAGACCAGGTGTTGTTTTCCCATCTGCAACTGTCCAGTTTCAGTGAGCCTGTGTCCACTGCAGCCTCAGACTCCTGTTCTTGGCTGATAGGACTGGAACCATATGTGGTCTTCTGCTGTTGCAGCCATCTGCCTCATGGTTTGGTTTGGTGTGTTGTGCATTTTGAGATGCTTTTCTTCTCACCACAGTTGTAAAGAGTGGCTGTTTAATTTCGGTAGAGTTCCTCCTGTCAGCTTAAACCAATCTGGCCATTCTCCTCTGAATCAAAAAGGGGTTTATACTCACATGACTAGATAATTTTTGTTTTGTTTTACATCATTCTGTATCAATTCTAGAGACTACATGTAAATCTCTAGACTACTCAAACGAGCTCAAATGTCAAAGTCAATGAGATCACGTTTTATCCTTTTACTGATGTTTGATGTGACCTGCATCTGTATAATTTTATGCATTGCACTGCTGTCACAATAATGTCTGAATAATTGCATGAATATATGTGAAGCACATCCTGCATATTCTTTCTTTGCATTATACCTTGATCTAGAGAGGATATGCAACAAAATGACAAACTGTCAAGTTGATTAGCATTTACCAAATTGCCATAAACCTCAAATGCCATAAAAGATTTACTATATTGGACCACAAGGTGGAGGCAGCCCTAACAATATAGCCTTCATAATTGACACAATGCATAGTGTTTAAGATTAATTATTAGTACCACCTGGATTCCAGACAAATGCCTGGAGCTCAGATGCTACTGTGGAGGTGGGACAGTCATCAAGTCCATCAAACCAGCAAGCCTGCAGGCTACACACAGATCTTTCAGCTTCCTGGAGGGCAAGCCACTGACCTGAATTTATCTGCTGCGGGAAAACGACAAAAATTCAGCCTGGAGAGTGAAAACACATGCGGTTTATATAGTTTACATAAAAGTTTACATAAAAGTTTTCTGTCCACCTGACTGTCATTTTAGTATATCCAAAGCAGTTAGCATTGCTTATCCTATAATCAGTGGCATGCTCTACCTGAAAACCTGCTGCATAAAGCATTTTACTGCGTCTTCTATCGAAATTCGAGATGCAAATTTTTTTGCGATGCGATTTTGGGGGGGTTGCAGAAAACTACTTGAGATGGTGAAATTCAATTGCACAAAATTGTTTTGCGTAGTCTTTCGCAGTGATGTTGGTAAAAGAGACATTTTAGCTGTGCTCATGTTCGGAGCACACAAATCAAAGAAGGTTTTGGATGAATGCGCATTGTGATGGCATCACATGACGAATTTGTGCAACATCTGGGATCATTTTGAAAAATTGCAAACTCCTCCGAATATCGTGGAATATGCTTGATTTTGCGTTGATTTCTGTGATAGCAAAATCGCTAAATCCTGGGATAACAAGGTTATCATATGTCAAGCACCTTAATCAGTGGTTTGCTGGCTAATTTAATTAACTAACATTAGCATAGGTGTGCATGTGTGCATAAGAGAATAGTTCACTTTTGTATTAATCATTTTGAATTTTTTTATTGTAGAGCATCATGTGCCTGAGTTTCAAATACAGTAACCTTGATTCCCAATGCTGCTCGAATAAAAATCATGGAAAATTCAGTTTGCTGTCTTTTGTGTACCAGCATTACAGTGGTGCCAGTGTGTCTCCAGACCAAGATTTCCTGATATGAATATTGCAAAATTTGATCCCGAAAATGTACTTTACAGGTTTCAGTAAATTTCCACGACTGTTTTGGGTGAAGATATTTTGTTTTTGATATTTTGTAACCAGATTCTCTACAACATTTTATTTTTTTTATTACAGTGCCACTACTAATAGAACACAATTTGCAAATAGCAGTTCTGCTCTCTGTTTTTTTTTCCATATGCTGAAATAGATCCATATAGCAAACATTTCGCTTAATGCATAGCCTGTGCTTTTTTGCATTTTGGCCATTATGTCTTTTCTTTTTTGAATGACATGAAACAACTGGTTTTGAATATCAGCTGTTTCTAAACAATTAGCTATGGCCAATGGCTGACAACCAGCTGTATGGCTTTTTTGTACTGGCATAATCATTGCCTCCCTAGTTATTTCCTGTAGCCTTTGATCCCACAGAATAGATCATGCCTGCTTTAGTACAAAAAAACACACCCCTCAAATTGTTCCTCCCTCTTATTACTGAGATGGTAGGAACTATGGAAAGGGCAGAATGATGAATGTATGAGTTCTCTTTATCCACCAAATGCTAATGATAGCAGTTTGTACAGTGTTTGAGAAAAGGTGAATATCAATGAGGGCATCAAGCTGACTAGCTCACAAACAGCTGACCAAACACTAACGTCTGAGAAACAGGGAGAACTGTAAGGCAGGGGAGTGCTATCAAATGAAAACATATGCATACTTTTGCGAGCCCTTGAAAAGCCATAATGTAAGGCTATTCACTTTGTGCAGCATCCTTGTAGTTTAATCTCACAATATCTGTAATAGTATGTTATTAATTTTGTCTTCATTTATGTTCATTTCAACAATGCTTGCCAATAATTCTGGAACAGATACGGTGTTTAATGAACATGTGTGTTAATTAAACACGCTCAGCTAAATGGTTCATTTAAGGCAGGGCAGTACAGGTAGAAAGGGCAAATTTTTTCGGTCACGTCAATCATTTTTCAGATTTTTGGATACATTGCGTCTGTAATCTGTCTTAACTTCAATTGTATTAATAAAAATGTCCAAACTAAGCAGAAAAGTGTCACTTTCACTGTTTTATGAAAAGCTTGTTTCCTCATAGCCTATATATGTCAGTTTATGTGTCATTGCAATATCATTGTCAGTTTTCTTTATAAACTTTGCAAACCACATTTACTCAAGAGGAAACACAATAAAACCATTTTGTATTTTAAATCCATTTTCTTCAAAATCAGTCGTTTCTACAAGGTGTCACAAAAGAGAGGGTGGGATAGGGAGGGACGACTCTCTGTCTGTTTACAAAGAAAGGCAATCATTTAGTTATTTGTTATTTATTTGTAGCCATATGTTTTGTTTTTTTCAAAATAAAGTTACATTTTGCTAAATGTGTAATCATTACTAACCCTAATGAGACAGATATTATGGAAAAATGTCACAAAATGTTGATTATTCTTGGATTCTTGGAGTCTATACAGAAAATTGCATCAAAAATACATATTTGTTCCATAACAGCACAACAGATTTTCTTGATTAACGAATAAAGAAATGATTGCCCAGTAAAAGTTTTTGAGTGTCTTCAAGGTCAAATAAACATTTTAATTCTAACTGCATGAACAAAAAAAAAATAGATTCTTGGATTTATTAAGTGTGCAAATGTAGAAATGTTTAATTAGATGAAGCCTTATTTGCATAAATAAATGTACATTTTTGGGAAAAGTTCCAATTGATTGCAACGATTGTTTTTATTATTATTATTTAAAATAATCTATTCACATGTAGTGTGCTGCTTTAAATAGACACGCATGTAACACCGTAATCTGCTGTTTATGGAGACTTTAATTACTGACCTCCTCAGTCACCTTTAAAAGTACGAGAAACACCTGAACATCTTAACGTGAAAGACTGTCCAGTTTGCGAAGCATTATCTTGTTCAATGATCCTTAAAATGTAGTATAATAATCATCTAATTCAGTCTAATTTACAGTTCATAACTTAACAGTAGCGTGCACGCCTTCACATATTAAAAGCATCCACGTTCCACGAGCGCGTGCGCGCAACACTACTGTGCCTCGCGCATCTCCTTAACGGACACTCAATGACAAACATGTCCTAACTGTGAAGTCGAATTTGTAGCTTATCGCGACTTACTTTGTTCTCTTGTGGCTTTGTGGCTCTCACCGTCGAAATAGCTAGAAGCTAGGTGTGCTCTGGTCACCACAACATCTGCACTGCATCTGGGAAAACGCAGAAGCGGACTACTTAACAAAACAGTCGTTTCTAAACTGAAGCTAATGTGATGTGTGGTGGTTTGCAGCTCCAGAGCATAACACACACACACACACCGGGCTGCTGTTCTCTCCCTTTAGCATCTAACCACATCGCTCTCTCTCTCTCTCTCTCTCTCTACCCCGAGGAGACGCACGTGACTTACCCCGCGCCACTGCGCGCGACCGAGATAAATAATACTGTTGGTGCTGCATAAATTGGGAAAAATAAATAGAACCAAAAATTCTGTTTGCAGTCACAGAATGTATGGAACATTCATCCATCCATCCATCCATCTTCAACCGCTTATTCCTGCCTCAGGGTCGCGGGGAACCTGGAGCCTATCCCAGGAAGCATCGGGCACGTACCATGCATGTCTTTGGACTGGGGGAGGAAACCAGAGTACCCGGAGGAAACCCCCGCAACACGGGGAGAACATGCAAACTCCGCACACACATGGCCCCGGCGGGAATCGACCATTTAGAAACGTTATTAGCGCATGCACACAGCTGCCACACACTCACTGTCCTCTTTAATAGGAACACTTGTACACCTGCACATTCATGCAAATATCTAATCAGACAATCAGGTGGGAGCAGCGCAATTCACAAATGTAGAAACAGGTCACGAGCTTCAGTTAATGTTCGCAGCAAACGTCAGAATGAAGAAAAGGCGTGATCTTTGAGACTTCGGTCTCAGCATTGGTATCAGATGGGCTGGTTGGAATATTTCAGAAACTGCTGATCTCCTGGGAATTTCACACACAAAAGTCTAGAGTTTATACAGAACGGTGTGGAAACACCCCCCCCCCCCAAAAAAAAAAAAAAAAAAACATTAACTGATGCTCATGACTTGTATATGTGATTTTATGCATTGTACTACTACCACATGATAGGCTGATTAGAATGTGCGGCTTGATGTTCCAATCTGTTTTACTTCTTTCTTCTGTTTCAGCAACAGTACAATCATAAATTCCTTGTTCCTTGTTCCTTTGTTCCTTGCCCCCCTATTCTTAGTACACATATTTTCCGAACGACAGCCTCAGACATTTAGATTATTTTAGATCATCATTTTTTTCCATTTTGGAAAAAGAGGGAGTCCTTTAAAGACCTTAGTTAGCTTGCCGTTTTGTTTGATAAACAAGCATCCTTGAAAAACAAGTCAACATACAGTACAATTCCACTGACAGATGTAAATTACAACCTTTTTTTCTCTCTTTTTTAATTAAAAATTTTGTGTGATATACTATGCAATTCACACCATTGATGCCATGATGACTTTTGAAATGACTAGGGTATTGGTCTGTAAGCAAAATAAAATAAATTAAGTCAGAATTTTCCTTTTTGCTATTACATGCTTTTACATGAACCAGTAACTTAAATAAGATTACACAATAAAAAAAAAATCTAAATCATATAGAAACAAACTAAAGCTGGTAATAGAGAACATATAGGGTAAATGCTGTTAACAGAAATTCTGTAATTCACAAATGTCTACAGCCTAGTGTGAGACCTTTTTTTAAAATGTTCTTCTGACATTTGCCCCTATATATATTCCACTGAAATTTCCAGTTGAAGCTTTCTGTTTTGTGACTCACCTCCTGTAGTTGTGTATAATTTCACATGTATACCATACAGACTTCCCAAAAATATTTTATGCCTTCTGGCATCAGTGAATAATCTGACTTTCTATGACTCATGAAGACTCTAATACGCTCAATATGATTATAGTTAACATTCCAAATCCTTTTAGCACATTTAGTACCTTTGCATTTTCTCGATATAACTGTACAATATATTACACATAATACCGCAATCTGGTATCCCTTTTGAGTCTGGTTCCTCTCAAGATTTCCATATCGTCTTGTTTTCTTGCCAATGTTGCCTCTGGCTTGCTCATTTGTGCTATGAAAATAACATTGAATTGAATTTGATTCTGTCTGAATGCATTTGCAAACTCATGTATTTCATCTTACCCAACAGTCAGTCTGTATTCTGTTCTTGATTGCATTCTGTTTTAATGACAGGCCAATACCCAGCTGTGTCAAAATCCATCAGTGCATCAAATGTGAGAATGGCACTGTTCATCAGAGATAAATAGATAAAGTCCTGCTGTCACATTGTATCCAGAATGCATACCTCCTCCTGGCAGCACAAAACTCAGAGCTTTCCATATCTCTATGTCATAAATTATAACAAATTTGTACCAGTTGCAGGGGACATGGTGGCTAAGTGCTTAGCACATTTACCTTGCACCTCCAGGCTTGGGGGTTTGAATCCCACCTCCGCCCTGTGTATACAGAGGTTGCATTTGCTCCCCATGCTTTGGGGGTTTCCTCCAGGTATCCTTCTCCCTCCAGTTTCCTCCCATATAGGATAGACAATCCAACTACTAACTTTTTAACAGATGGGACAGAACAAGAGAACCCATCGCAAACCTACACAGACACTGGGATAACACATGAATCTCTACACAGTAACCTGGGCTCATGATCAACCCAGGCACTCTGGAGTTGTGAGGCAACAACACTAGGTTCTGCACTATTGTGTGCCCTAAATTCTTTTTTCGACGGTCAATGGATTGTGATTGGAGATGTTTGGTGCATTTTGGATGTTCAGGGACCACATTGCAAATTTCCATCCTTTGATGGACAATAAAGTTAATCTTGAAACCTGAGTTGTGAGCGAAATATATCTCAATATCTTCTGGTTTTTAGGCTGAACAGGGAAAAGTAGGAATGAAATAAAGCATCATCATTATGTGAACCAAGAGTGAACATTAAGTTACATAGTAAGAGTTCATATTTGATGGGTTTGATTTAGTCATAGGATAAAGGGTAGCCTTTAAGGCTTTATGGAAGACCTCTAAAACAAGTTTAATTACAGTAACTGTGGTTAAAGAGATGTGTTTATTTCATCACGGGTATGGAAATGGCAAATGGAATGAAGAACTCGGGTCCCCTGTGCAGTCATAAATCATTTGACCACCAGCTATAATTGTTTTACTGTCAGAATACTGACTTAGATTATAGCTAGATTATTTGATTAGTTACATTGGGAGATGAAACTAATATGGCCATTACAACAACCACATACTAAAGTACTTGAAAATCAAATTGCACATAGTCCTGTAAAAACAAATCCTGACACTGGTGCTTCTTCTCTGCCTTCAGGCTGCCATGGATCTGTATGGCTCAAGTTCTGTAGCCAGACACACCAGCTCATAATTGCCCGCATAATAGTAATGCTTATCCTCTGGCTGTGCTTTTTTTCGATGTCTTTAAAGTGCCATGATATATCCCCTTCTCTCTTCCCGTTGAACCACATGCACATATAATATGACCACTCAAAGTCACAGAATAGAAAATGTTGAGACATTTTTTAACTGATGAATTATTTATGTGTTGTCCTGCAGCTGTTTACAGCCACAAGGAAATATGAATAGCAACATAAATAAAACTGAAAGCATATATATAGAACTGTTTATTTTATAACACATGAGGCTATATGTTGTATTTTAATTGCTTAATGCTGTGTATACATTAGACAGATTTTACCCATAGCACCGGGACAGTGTATACCTTATTTTACATTTAAATTGTTACGCAAGCCGTTAAAGACCCATATTTGCAGTTTTATTACATTAAGGTACCATTTATTTATTTATTAGATTAGTCTATTAAATAAAAACAGCTCAGTGGTTTCATGATGAAACCATTGCTATCTTTCTTCCTGCAATATAGCCGACAATCGATGCTCTAATCATTTCTCAACCGTTACAATAATCACCTCCAGAATCTGACTCCTGTCTTCCTCCAGACATAATGCGTGCTTTTGTAAGATGATGAAAGCTATTGATCCTTCCATGCCTTTTTACTCGACGTCAGTCCCCCCACAGCAGATCAACGATCAGTCCCTAACACACATCAAAGACTGCTGCCCCAGGCGAAGTTCAAACCAACAAGCATCCCACATCTCACTGTGCACACACCCATCTTTTATTTCAAGCCTATCCTCCTGGCTGAAAAAGGAGATTCATAAAGGAGCTGCATAAAGTCAGAAATAATTCATGCATACGTCTTCTAACATTTTCTCAGCTCTTGATAAGCCTCTTTTTTTCTTAAAGCACTCCATAGCACAAAGAAGTACTCAGTAATAAGCACACAGCATTTTGTCTATGGAGGTCAAAATGAGTGATGCAAATTTTCTAATAATTGTTGCTGTCTAAAGAGGAGAAACTCACCCTGTTAGGTCAGGCCATGCTGTTATTATCGGTGTAAAATAAGTGGAACAGGAATACACCGGCAGTTTTAGTGGAGTCACTAGAGTATGTCACTAGCAGTTTCTACACAAACCCCAAAAGTGTGAAGATAAAACTAAAGAATATAAAAAATTAAAGTTAATCACTGCTAGTTTATGTCATGTGCTTCCGTAACTAATGATTTCAAACCACATTCATTTGTAACTGGGAGCTGCTGAAAGCCAACCATTCCAAGACAGTCCAGCCTGTCCCTATGTATATTTTATGAAAATTTTAAGCATTTCCAGCATGAATTGTTGATATGAGAAGACAGGAGAGGAGAATTTCATTTCCCTGGTGCGCGCACACACACATACACACACAGAGGGGGGTTGGTGGTTCGGGCTCCCCTACAAGGCCAGTGGAGTTGCAGCTTTTAAGGCACAACATCAGTCAAAAATAGATACTCAGTATATGGGGAAATCTGAGCTAAACTAAATTGGTTATTAAATGTATATCTGCAGTCTTCAGCAAAGAGAATATATTGTACATTCTCAAAATGATATTACATACAACTGCAGTTTGATGAATAGCTATTTTAATAGCAATTAAATAGCCATTTTAAATGGTTATACTGTATTACTTAAACTGTATAATAACTTATTACTTATTACTTTAATGTATTCATCGGTTAAATACCAATATATATGCAATTAAATATGCATGGATTATTACATCTTTACATTACAAAACATTACATCTGTATGGATAGATACTGTTTATTATTCCTGATTGTAATGAACTTAATCATTATGTAAGAAAACCAGCATTAAGGTGGTAATGGTGCATTTCAAGTTGTAAATGAAGATGCAATTAAGGAATCTCTTGTACTAGCAAACAGTTCATGATAAAACAAGTGCAATGCTTCATACCTGAAATCGAAACTTTTAACTTTTACTTGACTGCCTATACAGTAGCTGAATACAAACAAGTAACAGATGAGAAGAAATATCAACAGAACGTCTTCACTGTGCCTTTTTTCAACATGTCTCTAGAACTATACTGGAGCACTGAACATTATCCTTCCGAAGATAGATATATATATATATATATATATATATATATATATATATATATATATATATATATATATATATATATATATATATATATATATATATATATATATATATATATATATATATATTTTTTTTTTTTTTTTTTTTTTTCACACATACACAGCCTTGTTGTTTTCCTTGGCCGACCCATTCCAGGTCTGGTTGTAAGTAGACCAGTGGTTTCTTTCTTCTTCAGGACATTCCAAATTGTTGTACTGGCTATGCCCAATGCTTTTTCAATGGTTTCCCTCCTTTCTCAGCTTCAAAATGGCTTCCTTTTCTCTCTCATCCGAAAGTACTGCTGAATACTAACAGACGACTCTTTTATATTATATTGTCATTCTTTAATATAAACTCTGTGATTTGATTTTTTTTTCATGCTGGAATTCAGCCTAGAGAGGACAGTCTGTTTCCTTTCTGCTCTGTGAATATTAAAACAGCATCAAATATTTAAGCACACGTTTGTCTTACTATCCTTGTGAGGACCTTCAGCTTACATAATTAAAAATGTTGCTAATTAATGCTAAGCATAAACTTAAATCTAACACTAACCAAAATCTCTATAACCAAAAATATTTTAGTTGAAATAAAAGTAGGATCCTATCATTGTCCAAATAAAGAAGAACTAGAAAATTTTTTTTTTTTTTACTAGAGGACTGCTCAGAGCTAATCTGCTGTACCTTTATTTTCCTTGTGTAAACAAAGGCATGTATTATTATTGCCAAAAACTGGCAGGGTATATATTAAGGAAATGTAAAGTATATACATGTATATGTGAGTTTCCAGTGAATTAGATATAACACTCTAATAACAAATAAGCTTGAAACACAATGTAAAGTGGCTTTATAATGCGGTGAATTACATTATTAACACCATCCTCTCACTTCAAAAGTGCCACAGCTTCCTCTTTCTATCCCTCTGCATTTTAATTACAGGATCTAATGCTAATGAAGCCCTTTTAATCAGTTATCATTTGAGCTGATAGATGATCATCAGAGCTGTGTAGAGCCATGAAGGCCAGTCTGAGGAGCATTCTCAGAAATATAGGTCAAGTATTCTCCAGCTGAAACACTCAAAGGGGCAAATTTTAGAGAACTTGAAAGGACTCACCACACTTCTCTGCTTGTCTCATCCATCATTAGTGCCATGGCTAGCTCTTATAATTGCTTTTCCAAAAGAGTTAAAGGAATACTCTAGCATTATTCAGAATAATATCTTATCAAATGATTCACCAACACTGTTCCTATGGAGTTCCTAACTAACTTTCATACATTTTTTTAAGCATTACACATGGTTAATCTGATTATAATCTGCTAATGTCAAGCATCTGCCATAAAAGTCCCTGTTACTATAGAAAGCATAATGTTTAAGAACAGGCTAATTATTATTATTATAAACCTTGCAGCCTAAACTATTGTCAGACCTGCTGTTAAAGAAAGTTAAACAATACCGTCTGACAAATCAAAATGTTGTTCTCATAAGGTTAATTTCTTTTTTTTTCTTTTTTTTATGAATTATACATAATCTTTTAGCAAACTATAAAAAAAATTCTGCAAATGTTAATGCACAGTTACTTTATATTTGGTTTAAAAAAAATAAAAAGTTTAAACTTGGTGAGCATGTTAGAATTCTGAATTTTCTAGAAGTTCATGGTAGGTATGTTACAGATCTTTGTCCTGTTTTTTCACCTTTAGTTTCTTAACTTACTGTGTCACATTTGTTTCTAGAATTTGCTGATCTTTTCTTAAATCTACCTGTGCAATGTTTCCTACCACTGGCGGGCATACAACTCCAAAGCAAAAGATCCACCCTCATGCATAATATTTGGCAAGATGCTCTTTTCATGAAATGCTGTTCATTTCCCCTTTCCCAAACTTACCTTTGCTTATTTTGTCCAAAGTGATTAATTTTAACTTCATCAGTCCACAGCACTTGTTTCCAAAATGCCTGTGGTCTACCTAGATATTGTTTTGCATAAAACAATATATTGTTTCACTTTTGTGGTGAGATCAAAGGTAAGGATTCCTTCTGATGACTCTTCCATGCAGATCACATTTGTGCAAGCAATGCTCCAGAGTAGAACAGTGCACCATCACTCCTGTGTCAGCTAAACCATCCTTCATGTCCTTATTGACATATTTGCCTGGTTTTGCTTTGCCTTTCTGGACAGCATATGGGCAGATCCTTTTTTGAGTTTTCTTGGTCTTCCAGATCATGTCTCACCTTCCACAGTTCCCATTAACTACCACATCTACCATTTCTATTTCTATTAATTACCACTCTTAAAGTGTCCATTAAGTTCTGAGACTTTACAACTGGAAGCTGTCCAAGCTTTTGCATGCGGCACAATTACTATTTTTTTCTAGCTTATATGTTCATCAAATATAAAGCAAAATTTTTTTATAATTATTTTTTTTAACGTTTTTTGTTTGTTTGTTTTAACAAAAGGGCAACAGCTTTCTGTTTACTGTGCTTGTTATTCAGAGGAAATACAACATGAGTCCAGTGTGTGAGTGTGTGCATGATTATTCCCAGAGTCCCCTGGGATAGGCTTCAGGCTTCCCACAACCCTGTGTAGGATAAACGGTACAGAAAATGGATGGATGGATGGATATTAATTACTGAACAGGATATAATGTATTGCTCAACCTTAATAGTTTCACTATTGTTAGAGATTAGATTTTAGCCCTCCTATCTAATATCACCACCAGCCACCACTGAAAATATGCCATTTGGCCAGGCGTGCCCAAACTTTTGCATATAACTGTATGTATTCAAGCAAGGGAAAAAGAGGCCACAGACAGCTCTCTTCTCTTTTTCATCTGTAGACTTCAAATCAGACTTTGATCTTTTGATGCCTAGTAGGCATCAAGCGTACTTGAGCTTTTCATCTGTATAAAGCCTTAGTGTAGAAGGGATCAGTGTTCAAGAAAGTAATTGACTGTTGAGCAAGGTGATTGAACTGTGTGCTGTTTTACATCAGACATACTAGAGTTCACTGATGTCTAGTTAAGCCCTAGCTTCACGTGCGCTAGTTTGGAGTGTGTTTTTTATTCTGATGACTGTACCATAGTCTCAGGTCTGTGATCATCAGAAGAAATAACTGAAGGGCATCATGTGACTGGAAATAACATGAAGCTCCCCTGCATCAATACTGAATACTAATTTTGTGAGTTTCATCTGTGAAACCTTTCTATCTATTATTCCAGTACCAGTTGGCCTCTGGTTCTAATCCTTCATGCTATTTTAGGAGAATTGTTCCTTTACTGTGGTATTTAGGACTGCTTTGTATGCGTGCATAGTGTAATATATATATATATATATATATATATATATATATATATATATATATATATATATATATATATATATATATATATATATATATATATATTAATAAAATTGTATTTTCTTCTGTTTGGCCAGTTGTGAATGTAGTAAGGTATTATAATTACGATGTTGTGTACTTGCTTGTACTTTGATGGGATTAGTAATGGATAAATACAGAGTAATAATGCCCCCTAATGGTGAAAAACATGACTTCCATTCTCTGGATAGTTTTGGTTGCAAACATTACTCACCTACCTACCAAGTGATTATATAAGATATGTGAGTGACACTTTACATTCATTTTCAATTAACTGATATTATTCAATTCAGATACTGATTAATATTATCAATCCATAAAATTTAACATTAATAACATAAGAAACTTTCATGTTTGTTTTGATGTTAACTAAAAACACCTGGATTAAATAATGTTTATTCCTCCCTAGCCTAAAAATTAGTGTTTGAGTAAATTAAATTACTGCATGTTAAATGTTGATTATCACTTTATTTGGAATCCACCAACAGTACTGCAGATTGAGGTATATTGGGACAGTTTGTTTATTTCCACTTTCTTGTTATTAATAAAACAAAATACCTGAGCCTGTGATGGACTGGCACCCTGTCCAGGGTGTACCCCGCCTTGTGCCCGATGTTCCCTGGGATAGGCTCCAGGTTCCCCCGCAACCCTGAAGAAGCAATAAGCGGTAGAAGATGAATGGATAGATGGAAAATACCTGAGCACATGACATTTTTCTGAAATCCTCAAGGTGTTAACTATCTAAATGTGAAAAAGAAAAAAAGAAAGAAAGAAATGTTTATATTGCATTATATAAAAGCATGCTTACCCTTTTGTCAAGAGTGAAAACTATTTTTAATGTTTGGTCATGTGAGACACATATTTTCATTGGTTCAGGCCTTTACGTTTATCTTCAGTGACATGTTTCAAATGTTATTTATATGTAGCATGCTTATTCATATTACGTTTTTGGCCTACATAACATTCTGTATTGCATTTCGTACAGCTATAACACTAACAAGGTTTTAGAAAATCTTCAATATCTTCCACATTCAAATTCAGCATGACAGATTAAGTACTATTCACAGATGAGAACCACAACTAAAAGGTAAATAACATTCTATAGTGTATTTCCTGCAGCAGCAGGATAACACAAGATTTTAAAGAATAAACATCAACAACATTCTCTAAAATCATATGAACAAAAATCTCTGCATACTTAGTAGTAGGTCTAAGTAACATTCTATATTTCTCACTCTCACTTATCACCCTTCTTATTAAAATGGTTCATAAATACAGCATTTAAAGCACATAATCCCCATCGATGCATCATTAAACCATAATTGCGGGGTGTTTCATGCAATCAATCATGTATCAAAGACATGGTATGAACTAAGTTTGCACATTTTGTTATACATGTACTAAATACCAATCATAAATATATGTATAAATAACTATTCCAATTTACCTGATGTCCCAATATACCAGAATTTCAAGATGTTAATTAATCCATTGTGTTCATATTTATTACAGATTATACATTGCTTAATTCATATCTCCTTAATTTAACTTATCAGATAAATAATTAAAAACGATATCAATTTGATACAAGTTTTAACATTACTTATAGTGTTGTTTTGTAAACAATGTGTGTTAAAGGAACTTTAATGTAATACATGATCTAACAGAAAATATGATAGACACAACATTATTTAAAATTTTTATTCTATTGATTTCAATTCAATTTAAAAAAGAGTATAGTAAAATATATATATATATATATATATATATATATATTTTTTTTAATTTTTTTTATTCTATTGATTTCAATTAAATTTTAATTTAAAAAAAAAGTATATATATATATATATATATATATATATAATAATTTATTTTTTATATTTATTACTTTTTATATATATATATATATATATATATATATATATATATATATATATATATATATATATATATATATATATATATATATATATATATACTGTATATAGGCACGTTATACTTCATAAACCTAATAATCTTATTATTTATAAATTTAATAATAAATTTAATAATCATGAATTTAATAATCATTTCTTTAAGCACTTTGTTTTAACAGTACTGAATATTTGATGCTTTGTGCAGTATATTCTTATATTGTGGTAGGGCAACGTCAATGGTCAAAGCAGATAAAAAGTCCAAAAATAATTATGAAATGTTTATTTAAAATATGAAAACACATACCATCAAACACAAGATTGTGTTTGAACATCTATAGATGCATAATACATACAGTGATGATGACTAATGTGCAATAAATAAACAATTAAATCACATGTAATAAATGCACATTTCTAATCAAATATATACTGTATATATATATATATATATATATATATATATATATATATATATATATATATATATATGACGATATATTTTGTGTATCACATGTGTGCAACAATAACGGAGTTATTCTTCTGAATACACAAGTTTGGGGGGAAAAGACATAGCATAAACAATCAAACTACAGTAAAATGAAATACACATTGGGGCAAATGGTGCCTGGTTCAAATATAGTTAACAATAAAAATGCAAAGCAAAAGCAAAGAAAGAGTCTTCAGCTTCTCAGTGGCTTGTGTATATGTGCAGCATTTAGAACCCATCTTTAAACATGTCAAAAGGTTTACCAAATGTACAGAATGCTTTGAAGTATCATGTCACATAATGTGACAATATACATTCAATAAGGATTGCATCCATGTCAAAGACGGCATCAATCTGCTTGATCGGAATTCAATGCAAAAGGAATTCATAGATTGGGTGAAGCGCAGTGTATTAGAGGTTAAAACAGCATGTTTGAGAAATATTCTCAGTTACATCGTAGCAGAGGAAAATCGCCTGCACTTTATTCAACGTATAAAGAAAGAGGTTTGTTTATTTGGTTAAATGAATTGCAAGATGTTTTGTAATAGCTTCATTACGAATAAATCAGGTTTCAAGGTACATCATGTTTTAACTTGTAAAAGTGTGGTAGTATGGTTCTCCAACAGAACTAGTTACTGTACACTCAAATCCAAAAATGTCTATTTTGGGGGATGTTTACAGTTACCTGGCTGGTATAATTTATTCTCTGCTGCACCTCAGGAAAAAGTAATTAAAACGACAGTAGGTTGTGATTTTAAATTTACACCCATGAAATGCTACAGACATTTCCAGGATTGGGGAAATTCTTCCAACACACACACGCACACATACACACACATATATATCACAATATCTATTTTTTTTATCTATATATATATATATATATATATATATATATATATATATATATATATATATATATATATATATATATATATATATTATGTATAATGGTGTGAAAAGGTGTTTGCCCCCTTCCTCATTTCTGTTCCTTTGCATGTTTGTCACACTTAAGTGTTTGAACATCAAACATTTAAACAATAGTCAAGACAACACAAGTAAACACAAAATGCAATTTGTAAAGGAAGGTGTTTATTATTAAAGGTGAAAAAAATCCAAACCATCATGGCCCTGTGTGAAAAGTGATTGCCCCCCTTGTTAAAACATACTATAACTGTGGTTGTCCACACCTGAGTTTAATTTCTCTAGCCACACCCAGGCCTGATTATTGCCACACCTGTTCACAATCAAGGCATCACTTAAATAGGAGCTGCTTGACACAGTAAGGTCCACCAGAAGATCCTAAAGCTACACATCATGCCGAGACCCAAAGAAATTCAGGAACAATTGAGAAAGAAAGTAATTGAGATCTATCAGTCTGGAAAGGGTTATAAAGCCATTTCAAAGCATTGGGAATCAGCGAACCACAGTGAGAGCCATTATCCACAAATGGCGAAGACATGGAACAGTGGTGAACCTTCCAGTGGCCAATTACCCCAGGCCGACTCATCAATAAAAAACAAAACCAAACGCATTGCCAGTTAGTAGTTACCATCAAAAACTGGGCAAAAGCCTGCATGGCAGAGTTCAAGGAGAAAAACTGCTGAGCAAAAAACATCAAACTCGTCTCAATTTCTCCACAACACATCTTGTGATCAACTTTTGGAAAAATAGTGACTGGACAAAAGTGGATTTTGGGTGTGTGTCAAGTAATTGTGTAGAGACCTCACTTATAAAAAACTTATACAACAATAAAATGGTGGTGGTAGTGTGATGGTGGGTTTGTGCTTCAGTGATTCGTTAAAAACATGATTGCTGTTACCAAGAGATTAGGGATGTACTTGTGTACTCATACTTGGGTTGAGAGAAATGATCTAAAACATACCACAATGCTTATTTTGTAGCAACCTGAATTGGGTGGAGATAGTATGCTGAACAATGTAACTAGACAAATGTGGAAACTCATCTGTACATTCAGATCCAACTGTGCAGTTGTTGCTGCAAAGTTATAAGGTTAGGGGATTTTTACACAGGGCATGATGGTTTGGTTTTTCACCTTTAATAATAACACCTTCATTTACAAATTTTTGTGTTTATGTGTTGTCTTGATATTGTTTAAATTGGTTTGATGTTCTGAAAACTTAAGTGTGACAAACATGCAAAGGAAAGGAAATGAGGAAAAACTTTTTTATATATATATATATATATATATATATATATATATGTATGTATATTTGTCTATGTAAGTGTATGCATATCTGTTTGTACAGTGTACTCCCTTGGTAAATATGAGCAAAGAAGGCTGTGAATTATTATTTTCATTTTTTTTTAGCTTTTAATCTTTTGTTCAAACAATTCACAGAAATACTCTGCTCTCATAGATATCAAATAACTGCAAACACAACACAGGTTTATCAAATATAAAAAATAAAAACTTTATTAAATATAGGTGTGCATCAATTATTCCCAAGTATGTTCCCATTGATATTTAACATTTATTTTAATATACCTGGGTGACTAGGAACAGGAAATTTTTCAACCATCACTTCCTTTTTCACAGGGGTATAAATATGAGGTAACACATAGGCCAAATTCCCTTAATCATTCATAACAATGGGTAAAAGCAAGGAATATAGCTGTGATGTGCAGCAAAAGGTTGTTGAGCTTCACAAAATGGGAAGTGGCTATAAGAAAATAGCAAAAGCAATGAAAATGTCCATTTCAACCATCAGGACAATAATTAATAGAAGTTGGTTGGAAGGGTTTCAAGAACTTCAAATGGGATTCGGTTCTGTGGTCAGATGAAACTAAAATAGAGCTTTTTGACAATAAATACCAGAGGTGGTTTTGGTACACACAGAGAGGTAGCCATATGGATAAGTAGCTCATGCCCACGGTTATATATGGTGACTTGAAACCCATAGAAAACCTGTGGGGTGAATTGAAGAGTAGAATCCACCAGTGTGGACCTCAGATTGTGAAGGATCTGGAGAGATTTTGTATGGAGGAATAGTCTCAGATTCGTTGCCATGTATTCTCCAACCTCATCAGGCGTCAACCTCATAGGAGAAAACTCAGAGCTGTTTTCTTGGCACAGGGAGGTAGCACAAAGAATTAACTAAAAGGGTGCCAATAATTGTTGCATACCTATATTTAACAAATATTTATTTTTGGATAAACCTGTGTTTGTTTGCAATTCTTTGATATCCATGAGAGCAGAGTATGTTTGTGAATTTTTACAATAAAGAAAAATTTTCACAGCTTTCTGTGCTCATATTTACCAAGAGTGCCAATATTAATGGAGCGCACTGTATGTATGTATTTATGGTATACAGTATATGAAATATGATATTGTTATTAAGTCTACTTCAATAAATTTCTTACCAATTTCAAAATGTTGCTTACTTCATGCATTTATTTCTAGAAACAAGAAAATGTATCTGGCAGTACAATAAAACAAATTCAAATGTGAAATGAGTAAAAATGGCTTGAAAGCGGAATCTCCCAAAACCTGTTGGTAGGTGTATTGGCTATGCTAAATTAGCTGTGAATGAGTGTGTGAAGGTGTGTGCATGATGCCTTGAGATAGACTGGAGTCCCATCGAGGATGTATTCTCAACATAGACCCAGTATTCCCGGGATAGGTTTCTGATCCACACACATTCTGACATTATTGAGGTGGAATGAATGGTGTAAAATAGAGATGCACCGATGTATCGGCTAATAATCGGTATCGGCTGATAAAGGCTGTTTTTCACCCGATAGTTTAAAAACATCTGATGATCAGGGCCAATTATATCATGTCAATTAAAAGAGGGTGGGAAAACACATCGATTTCGTGTTACGTTACACGAAATCACGTAAATGTGTCTCTTGTGTGGAATGACGATAAAACTGCAGTTTGTAATGTCTGTAATCTCTGCACTGCAAACATTTTACAACGAAGGTAAATTTTACAATGCAGAAGTTTTGGGCCGTGAGTCTAACCCCCCCCCCCCCATATACATATATATATACATATACATATATATATATATATATATACATATATATATATACATATATATATATATATATATATATACATATATATATATATATATATATATATATATATATATATATATATATATATATATATATATATATACATAAAAAAAAAATAAAATTTCTGTCTATATGTATATATATATATATATATATATATATATATATATATATATATATATATATATATATATATATATATATATATATATATATATATATATATATACATATAGACAGAGCCCAGAAAATATATTTGTAGAGTAGTATATTTCATATCCAGTTTATGTTAATATTTTAAAAAGTTTATATTATATATTACCAGTTTTATGTTAATGATGAAGTAGAAATTCTTGTGTTAGTGGTGAGTGAATGTGAGACTAACAGGAGGTTTTTTTAGAATTCAGTCAATGTTAATATGAATTAATAACATTCAATATGTTAAGAAATCTTGCTTTAATCTTCAGAATTTAGTTCGTGTTCATGTTAATTTGAGTAATTTGTTTTTTGTTTATGAGACCAGTTACTGTGAAACAACTTAACTTCATTTTTTATGTATTTTTTTTATGAATCGTTATTAATTTATAAGAAGGCATAAAAGGCAGAACTATCGGTATCAGTTATCGGTATCAGCTGATATCACTCTGAATAATCGGTTATCGTATCGGCTGAGAAATTTAGTATCGGTGCATCTCTAGTGTAAATAAACAATAATGTGACGCAGTAGTGCATCCAAAGTGTACATCTTTTTCAGCAGACAATGTAAGTGTTCAGTGATCACACAGTGATAGCACAATTGTTAAAACATATATAATAATCACAAGTCCCCACAGAGTAGCTACTCTCATTCTTCTAAGTAATAAAGAGAGAATACAAACAGGAGTCAGCCGCAGGCTTCCTATCTTGCCGATAGATAAACACATCTATCTGAAAGTGGGTGTTGCAGCACACTCTATGGTATGTTATCAGAGGTTTATAGAGAGCCACTGAGGCAGCATGGGAGCAAAATACAGGGATCAGAGCTGTGAGTCTGTGCCCAGCATGTTGTGTTCATTTGGGCCATACTTCTCTGCTCCAGAGCCTGCATTCTGCCGAAACCCTGCTGAGATCTCATCGAATGTACGACCCTTAGTCTCAGGCACCTTGAAGTATGTGAAGACGAAGAAAATGAGCAACAACAAAGTGAAGATGATGAAGACGTACGAGCCTGTCAGTTCCTAAACAAGACAACAAAAGAAATGGTTAGTTCTGAAGCCTCTGATTTACAGTACAAGCATAAAGAATATATATACAGCATATATGAATAATTCTGTTCATTCTTCCATACCTCCACATACGGGAAGCTCATTCCTACTATGAAATTGGCCATCCAGTTGGAAAAACCGGCCACAGCCATGGCAGCAGGTCGGGGGCCTTGACTAAAGAGTTCAGCCACGATAAACCATGGGATAGGACCAGGTCCAATCTCAAAGAAGGCCACGAAAGCAAAGATGGCGACGATGCTGACATATGAAAGTCCTTCGACTTTATCCTAGAAAGGAGTGGATGGAAATGGACAAGTTATGGAAAGTCATTCAAACTGTTCAAGGCATTCCTTACAGAAATAAGAGTGTGTGCGTGTATGTGAATTTTTAATGTTGTGTTAATCTATTACCTTTTACTTGTAAAAGTTATTTACAAAATATATAATGTAATTTTAACCTAATACAGAACACAACATATTACTGCACATTTTAAGGTCTTATTTTTTAATATACCACAGAAATTTGTGAACGACTGCATTTTTCTTTAATTAAAAAGCAAGACCTTGTACTTTTTATTAGTTTAAAGTTACATTTAAGAAATAAAACCACAAAGACTCCTGAAGACTTTTCCGTGGCAGAAAACCTACTGACTGTTAAGAAGAGCTGACACTGAAGAATCCTTCAATAAATGTTAAATGTATCTCTCTTTACAGAAATATTCACCATATCAACAATGAATGTTTTACTTTCATAAATAACACATTGTTTTTAATCCGTTATACAAGTTACTGTGATTTAGCTGCTACTATAGAAACAATAATGATTGAGCATATTTATATAAACCTGTGATTTATGTGACTTGCAGCTGGCACTGCTGTCAGAGCTGCTGTTATAGAAAATGAATCTCCTAACCAAAACAGAAGCCCAAAATTATGCACTCACAATCAGTGCCATTGCAATGGTCATGCAAACAGCAGACACAGCCATTCCCATCAGCCCAATGAGATGCAATGTTCTTCGTCCTGCTCGCTCCACCACAAACAGCTGCAGAAGTATGAGACATTGCATCCAATAAGATATACACTGGTAAAGGTTGTATGTGCACCTTCATACCACAGCTAATTAAGCTATGATAGCACACTGCATTCAATGACATTGAAATAAAATCCCTAAGTCAATCTTCAACTCTAAAGTCTACATAAAACTTCAGCAAGGTCTTCAATTAAACCTGCAGTTTATTGTATATAGGAAATGCACATGAAACTTACAGACACTATGGTGAATACAGTGTTCACAACTCCAGCACCTATAGTTGCATAGACTGGCTGGGCCACTCCAGCTCTAATGAAAATACTTGTAGAGTAGTAAAAAACCTACAACACAGTAAAATCAACATGGTTATATTCATCTCAGTTACGTAAAAGGGCAAGGAATATCGGCCTCTTTATTCCAGTGTTTTCTTTCACAGAAATAAGAATAAAAAAAAAAAAAAAAAAAAAAAAAAAAAAAAAAAAAAAAAAATTTTTTTTTTTTTTTAAAAAATTTTTTTTTTTTTTTTGTTTTTTAAAAAAAAAAAAAAAAAAAAACAACCTTTCAGATTTCAGATTTCAGATTTTGGATTCTACACACTGTAAACTCACAGCATTGATGCCGGAGAACTGCTGTGATAGCTGCAGCATGACTGCGACAAGGAGCGGTTGGCGGTAAAGTGGAGACCGGAACAATTCCAGGATCGTCACTTTTTTCTCCCTCATCATCTGCCTGCTCTCCTCCTTCATCTCCTGGATGTCCTCTCCAACATCCTCAGTGCCACGAAGCTTCTTCAGAACTAGTAGAACATTTTCATTTGTACATTTGTAATCAGCTAAATTTACATTAGAATACATGTATGTTTGCTGTGTTTGAATGATTAAGCAGTTTAAGAAGCTATCACCTGTCTTGGCTTTGTTCTCTTCATTTTGGTTGATGAGCAGGAAGCGAGGGCTCTCAGGACAGAAAGGCAACAGGGCACACTGAATCACGGCCGGGACAAAGGTGAAGCCCAGCAAGAAAGGCCACATTGTTGCGTTTCCCATAATGGACTCAATGCCAAAGACCTGCAGAAAATGACAGAAGCAATGAAAGAAACTGGATATAGAGTAACCAGAAGCACTTACTTTGTGTAAGAATTACTCTAGTTTGTGAAAATACAGTGACAGTGAGTTGTTTAATGACAAGTCATTCACATTACCTGCGCCATCAGGATGCCTATGACAATACCCAATTGATGCAGAGTGCCCAGTGCACCACGTAAAGCTGTCGGTGCAATTTCACCTACATACATGGGTACAAAGCCTGTGGACAGACCAGAGTAAATACCCACAACAAGCCGACCAATGATCAGCATCTCCCAGGATGCAGCCAGTTTAGAGAAGCCCATTAAAGCAGCTGCTATAAATGCCAGGATATTAGCCAAAAGCATTGCGTTCCTCCTACAGAGAGACAGAGGAGAGATGAGTACTGAACCAGTACCAGTGATGTACTAGTGAACAGCAAAGATTTTAGTAGGCCTCAAATATGGTTTTGAAATCCCACCTGCCCAGACGATTGACAAACATTCCTACAGTGAAAGAGCTGAAGATACCTCCTACAGAAAAAATTGCAACAGAAATGGCCCAGAGACTGGTGAGGGAGGTTGGAGGGATGAATTCGTTATACCGATTATGCCACGTTTCATTGTAGAAGCTCTGGATGATCTGCAGTAGAGAAAATTGATGAACAACATATCTAAACACAGGAGCAACTAAAAGTAATGTAACCTGATAGTAATAAGACCTCACGGGCCACTCTACTACACCTGCTCATTCATGCAATTAACCAATCAGCCATTCATGTGTCAGCAATACAATGCATTAAATCGTGCAGATACATGTCAAGTGTCTCAGTTATTGCAAGAGTTTCGGTTATTGTTCAGAATAGACATCAGAACGGGGGAAAAATGTGAGTCTGAACTGACTGGAAGACTATGGTAATGGTTTACATCCGTGATGTGCACTCAGAATGCACTACATGCTGAAACTTGAGATAGATGGACTACAACAGCAGAAAACCACATCAGGTTTCACTCCTGTCAGCCAAAAACAGGAATCTGGGGCTACAGGAGGCGTAGGCTCCCCAAAGCAGTACAATTGAAGAGCAGAAAAGGACCTTTCGATCTTCAAATATTCAGATTCATTGAACTGAAGCTCTTGTGCTCTTAACCTGTATCTGCATGATTTATTTGCATTGCGCTCCCGCCACATCATTGCCTGATTGGATAATTCCATGAATTAGCAGGGGTACAAGTGTTCCTATTAAAGTGGCCCGTGAGTGTATATCTAGTGAGGTTACAGAAGTGCACAGTTTGGTTAAGTCCCTAAACCTAGCTCCACTGTTCCAGTTCCTTTAAAATCACTACATTATGATTTGACCTAAACTCTATAACTGGGATCAGTGTTGCCAAGTCAATTATTCCAAGTCAATGGATTAATTATCTTAAGGTTTAATATTCAAAACGATTAAGCTGGAGGTTTAAAGCAAATGATAAATACATATGTTACTATCTCTGTATGTGGGCCATGATACTGCTGAAAATGTAATGCATTGCAGGTAAAATGTATGTAGCAAATACATACGCAGAAATAAAGTCAGAATTTAGGGTTTGAATATATGGCTTGAATGTCAGACTCAAGGTTTTTTAATTAGATTATTAACCAGTGGGTTCATTTTTGAACAGCTATTGGGACTTGTTTGAATCGCCAAAATCTCAGGCCTATCTTTGAGTCAGCAGAGGGAGTCAGACTCCACACTAACCAAACATGGTGAATATATTTGCTGCATTGTTTAAATGCATGATAACTCAGAAGTAGTCTGAGAAAGTCTTGCATCATTGTAAAACCAATCCACTCTAGACCTGATTATTTCTATTCAATTGTTCTATGAGAGATTAGAAAGGGAAGACTTGGTTTAGGGTGCTACCAAAATTGAATCAGGACTGTAAGAAATGACAGACTACCTCTCAGCAGATTCCACCCCGAAATTTGTTAGGATAAGCTTGTTCCCCAAAAAGGCAGAATTATGAAAGGGACAATTTATATCAGTCTGAGCAAAATATGTATAATACCACCTAAAGTGACATTCACAGTTATAACATGGGACATCAAGAACCATCCCTGAATAAAGGGCTATGTGACTGTAATTATCATCTGTCTCGATGATCCTATCACCTCTCCATTTGGGGGTCACACCTTAAACAACATCAGTACTGTGAGAACGGAAACAGGGTAATTTCTACAAAAAATGTACCAGATGAGTGAAACGATCTGGAAAGAGGACAAGATCAGAATGCAGAATGAGAATGCACTTCTTAAAATTAATAATAGCCTGCTTGAATCATCCATTGAAACACTGTCCCGTGAGCTGGATGAAGCACAGGTTGCTTGTAAGTTTATGATAAATAATAGTACAGTGGAGAAAAACACCAGTGAGAGATCTGTGGGTGCAATGCATTGTTTTCAGGAAGCTGCTGATGAGGGTTGGGAGAGAGATTCACAATCATTTAGCAGTAGTCAACACTCTGACTGTACAGTTAGATTTCCCCAGGCACCACTTCACTCCATTACTACCATGCATAATAGCGAAGAAGGTTAGGGGCCAATGACTTCTACGATGGCCAGAGGGTTTAATCAAAACCAACTGGAAGCTATGATTAAGAATATTGGAACATTTGATCCCTCCAAATAGAATCCATGGGATTTTTTTTTAAACGTGGAGCAATATTCAGACGTGTACAAATTTATTGATGGTGATGTATGCGCGGTGCTAACAAAGTGTCTGCCCGATACTCTGTCCAGAGCCTTAAGTGAAGGTCAGACCTGCAAATAAATTGGAAAGGAAGCAGGCACTGCTTGAAGTTTTAGGAATTATGTCAGTTGATTGGGATAAAATAGCTGAGATGACCGTAAGGAAATGGGAGCACCCAGTGGCATTTTCAGAATAGTTATTGGAGGCGTTTAAAACTTTCAGTGGCGATCCTGATACTCAGGATGATATCAGTTTCAAATCTGCCCTACTTAATAAGTGTGACCAACTCTGCCATTCTGCTATGGCAAGGAATGTGACATCTCTAAGTATAACGACATTATTGCCAAAATGACACAGTTTTACAACAGTATAACTAATTCAAAGAAATCGCATCCTGTGTTAGCAATAGGTGTTAAAAAGCCCTACCTGAATGGAGGCCACAAAGTTTCTAGGATAAACGAGGGTCATGCTACTGGAGATTGAAAGGATAGTCACAGAATATTAGGTTCAGACATTATGACTTATCATGGATATACAGTATCTCACAAAAGTGAGTACACCCCTCACATTTTTGTAAATATTTGATTATTTATTTCCATGTGACAACACTGAAGAAATGACACTTTGCTAAAATGTAAAGTAGTGAGTGTACAGCTTGTGTAACAGTGTAAATTTGCTGTCCTCTCAAAATAACTCAACACACAGCCATTAATGTCTAAATTTGGACATTTTCACTTAGGGGTGTACTCACTTTTGTTGCCAGCGGTATAGACATTAATGACTGTGTGTTGAGTTATCCTGAAAACAGTAATGCAACTGGAGCGCCGGAACAACCAGTTCCTCCATCGGGTGTGGTGACGAGACCCGAAAAAACCACGTCCAAAGGATCCATGTTCCAGTCCTAGTGAATCTGACAGGAAGGTATAAAGACCTCTTGCCAACAGCATTAATGAGGTATCATGGTGCTGTAGCAACCAGCTAATCCACAGACCACCTAACAGAAGATCTATAAGCAAATCATCCCAGGGAGACCAACTTCAGGCAGAGGTTATTTGGGTTTGTGGAGAGGATACTTGGGGTCATCTGGAAGAATCTGGAAATATCTAGTAGGATTAGTGCACAAGAACTAACTTAAGAATTAACTTAAGGCCCTTGGTGATGCTGCAGGTTTTGCAAACAGATTATTATCTACACTGGGACGAAAAGACTGTACAGAACGTTCACACCATCACATCTGCCCTATCTTTGATCTCTCATCAAACAAAAAAAGGCTTTTAACAATATGCAACTATGACCATTCTTGATCACTTCTTCTCCGTCACTTCTCTATCTTTGGGCACCTGCCCAATGCGGAAGGTGTCATCTGTATAAAGGGGTGGATGTGATGCCACTTTTGGGCCAAAAGCATCAAAGGGGGGACTGTAAGAAATTTCAAACTGCCTGTCAGCAGATGCTGCAATAAAGTTATTCTTCTTTGAGATCTTCGACATCCTTATAATTTTTGCTTCCAGGACCATTATGGACTCACACTTGTAGTTATTTGCTGGTATTAAAAGAGGTTAATGTTAGATTTAGAGATTTCATAGCATTTGTACATTTTCTTTAATCTTCCATTAAACAACACTGAGCGGAATCATAATTTTATATCTTCCCCCTTTATATGACCTTTAACTGGAGTTATAACATTCTGTGTTTTATCAAAAGGGTATGTAATGTAAAATATATATAGTGAATTTGTCTGTGGTGTGTTCTCAAAATATTATCTGTAAAGCAGGCTGACCTCAGAGACCTTTAGTGAAATAATACAGACTTCATAAACCCACTTTTTTCAATAGCATTCCAGCTAAAGCCCTTTATTATAACCTTATTTGAACAGAAAATTAAAATTCAGCCTAGACTAGAGGGCACAGTTTCAGTCTTGGAAGGTCTCCTCAAAGACATCTGTTTCAATTCAATTCAGTTTCAACCATGTTCAGTAGGCATATTAAAGCTGACAAAATTAACACTTCAAATTGTATTAACCTGCTGGCAGATAATTTGTATTCAATCTACACATAAACCATTGATATAAGCAAATGTATCTGCCAAGAGAAAAAGACAATTTCAAGCTAAACTTTTCATGCATACATTTACAAAAAAAATTATATCCATACTCTTAAAATAACTTAGGTTATAAATTTTTAAGATAACCAAATATTATGCTCTCTGATTTTGTTATGTATTTTCACCCAATTTTCTCCCCAATTTGGTCAGCTGCCAATTCCCACTCATAAAATAGCTCTTTCCCATCATACAACAGCTTTCAGCTGGGAAGGGTAAAGGCTAACGTGTTTCCTGTGCTACATGTCAAGCTAGCCAACAGCATGCTTGGGAACAGCTGCATCACATCAACACACTCAGAGAAAAGTGCTATCTACCCTCTTCTGCATACATGAGCCCATAAATGACCACGATTGTTTAGTGTTGTTGTGACTGACAGGGAGAGGGAGACTATGCTATCCCTCCCACCCATGGAGGATCATGGCCTATTTTGCTCCCTGCCATGGATGGCTGCTGTATTATTGAGATTCTAACTCGCCATCCATCGATTATTACCAACACTTGTGTTTTGCCCCACTCAGGAGCCACACAATTATTTTTTGCCTGATTTGGACTTCTTTTGCAGAAAGTTTGAAGAAAATGTGCTGTGCTTACCAGCTGAGGTGCATTAATGACACCTGTATTATAGCCAAACTGTAAGGAGCCGATTGCTGCTGTCCCAACGGCCACCATTAGCCACGGTGTCACCTGCTGGACAGAGAAAATGGAAGAAAAGTGTATTTTAATACAAAACACATGACCATATTAAGCATTTCAGCCATTCACCAGTTTTAAAAAGTTTCACACAACAGGAGCCAGAACATTCTTTCAACACAGTCACGTTTGTGCACAGCAAAGCACATATCCACTGGATTGAGTGTAGTTAATCTCTTAGCTGAATTTCCATTGGAAACAATGAGTCATAATCCATGTACAGTATTAGCAAGAGTTTGGTAAAAACCAATGAGGGGGGGAAAGTGTGCATGAATATGGACTTTATTTTTATTCTGGGTCCTTATAATTACTGCCAGACACATTTAAATTCAGACAGGATAATCAATTCAATTCAAAAGAAGTTTTTGATTATCCATTCTTTTCATTTACAATGTGTCCCCTTGTGTTGGGTCCGAGTCCAAAAGGGGCCTAGTTGAACTCAAATCTGAGTACTTAATGACCGAGTAATTCATTTGAAATTGCAATTTTAAACTCAACACTGAGCAGTTGAATGAATATTTTAACCTTCCCAAACCAATGGCAATATTGTTACGATACGTTGACAGGAGGCGGATGCAGGCGCAGATCAAAGTCTTTATTAAACTTAAAGACACAAAACCAAAGTAATCCAGTCTTCACAGACAAACGTGGCATAGCAATATCCTTCCAGGCATGAAAACAAACAATACCAACAATACAAATCTTACAACTAATAATACTGAGCGCCGTGCTCAGTAACTCAGGCATTTAAATACAAAGTGACAAATCAGAATAACACACCTGTGACAAATCAGAATAATTAGCGCTAACGCTCAAACCGGAAGCGAGCGAACCAAAACAAAGTCATGTGACTCATACGAGGACGAGCCACAGTGCCATCTGCTGGCCGTATCGTTACAAATATAAATGTAACAAAAAATACCACTATTACATCTTGCCATTTAATATTATTAACTGTTTACATTCACTTCAAACATAACCGACTGTGTTTGCATGAATACGTGGCCAGACCTGAATTTTGA